>OV656738.1:10000000-10625000 GCA_927399415.1 Macaria notata | reverse complement strand
CGGCGGCTATTATTGCCGAGCATCACAAGAGACGCAAATATGCTAACCTCGGCCGAGGTTACATCTTTGAGCCTTTTGGAGTCCAGACTTTGGGGCCGTGGGGTCCGGGAGCCCATACTACTTTCCAAAACCTCTCGGAGCGCTTGGTTGACGCGACGCATGACCAAAATGCTGGCCTTTTTCTGGCTCAACGTATCAGCATTGCCATCCAGCGTGGTAATGCGGCCAGCATGCTGGGCACGCTGCCCTCTGGTAGTGGGCTGGAGCACTTAGATTATCTTTAGGCTTTTCTAAAGATTTTCTAAGTGCCCCTTTTTGTAGTAGTTAGAAGTAGTACGTTTAGTTTTCCTTCGCTTGTTTTTATATTATTTTATTATTGTAAATAAAATTTATTATTTTTTGTATATCTTATATGGTGCATGGAATGCTATATTGAACGCAGGCGCCAGCTTTTAACAAAGAAATGATTAAATTAGCTTGGATTAAAAAAACATTTAATATCAACACCTGATGTAGGTACTAAAATCAAGTAAACTTAAGGTTCCAAACTGGTATCCCTAAAATTGAATGAACACAATCACAATTTAATTTATCATTCATTTCATAAATTGTTCAATGTTCAATATTAATTCATTCATTCATCAGTGCGTGCAGTGCAATTTTGTTGTTGCTAGGAGATTGACGTGTTTGTTCATAAAACATTCATTGCAATCTCCATATTTCAACCATGTCAAATCTGCAATAATTGAAGTAATCACGCGCTGTTTTCTACTGCAAAATGGGTAAGTGCTTACGCCTAAATTCTATTATGTTTTGTAAGATGATATTTTGCTCTCAACAATCAAAATGTAATAAAAATCTTTAATGCGTTTTACTTTTAGATTCAAGGCTGTTTGATAAGAACGGTCACGGTCCACGTCATGATGAAGATAAGCTGAAGACTTTTCTGGAAATCGAAGAAGGTTGAAGAATAACAAGATCAGAAACGGGAAAGAAGTCGAAAACTTGAAATGGAAAACCATCAAGAAATGAAGACTCCCATTTTGTCTGGCTATGGGTAGAAGGTATACTATAGGTTCTGATCCTTGAATGAAGCATAACTGACAAAGTTCAGTTTCGTTTTGTTCTTCTTTACAATTCAGTGCATTCCAGGTGCCCTAAAGGTACTAATGTTCACAACAATCTAAAATTATTTTGTACAATTTTGTTGCTCATAGTAAATTCTAGACATTTTGCTAGTACCATATGGTAAGTAAGAGGCTCTTGAAATGCACTTTCCCCTGAATTTTTCCTTTCAGATGTTAGGTTATGTTGCGGAAATTCGATGTAAATTGCCCTTTTTAAGTACTTTAGTACTTTTCTAAATCGCCTGATGTAAAAAGATGGTCACCCAACAGTTTTTAAAAGCTTATTTGTCGGTTAGGTATGGTGTAACCCTAACGAGGAAGGAAAATGGCCATGGCTGATTTTATCTGTATCATTTAACGAAATTATTGAAGTGGATTATGCCTCCAGGGGAGACCACTATAAAAAAAACGCACTTAGTGCTCTACCTCTTGGGTGGTGTGGAAAAGAGCATATTTTCTGCACATTTTAGGCTGGTTTTAGAGTCCCGTAGATGGAAACATTATTTTAGTGAAGTAGGTACCTAGTGAGACAGTGTCTTTATTCATAATTGTTATGAGTCATTCATTACACTTCCTAGAATTACTTTGTCTGCTGGTAACTCTAAAACTATCCTTATGTACTTAAATTGCTATCTGATATCTAAATAAAAAGCTATTAATTCACAAAACTGTTTTCTTTGTTGACTCTTTATGTTGTCCTAGGTCAATGTCTGTTAAATCATCAATTTTGACTGACGCTCTCCTGGGTATAGGCCTCCTGCCCCTGGTGTCTAAAATGACCTTGTTTGTCTTAAGCCAAAACAGCCTACATTTTGAATATTATATTTATCTGATGCAACTTTTTTGTATGTAGGTAATAAAATAAGTAAATATTCATGTAATTAATCAGCATGGTATCTTTCAATCTTTGCCGAGATGTTATGTTCAACTATTGAATTCTTATTATAGAGCAAATGACTAATAATTTAAGATTTGTGTACTAATTTATGTACTATTGTGTGTGTCCTTCAAAAGTAAGTTGAAATGTACTTGTACCTAATAAATGTATGGGAATCACAGAACAACGATCGGGCCACATCGCCCCCGCGCGCGCCACAGGGCGACAAGCATGGACTTCGAAGCTCTGTGATGGAATCATGATAAAATATAATAAAATCATGGCCTATATAGGTATACAAAAATGTATCTTAATACATTTTTGTATACCTATGTTTAGTCAACGACATTTTTAGGTATTATTAATGTCGTTGTGTTTAGTACATAATTGAAGATTAGTTTGGTGGTTAAAGCGTCTGCTTAATTTTTTACTTATATTTTTTGCTTAATTCTGAATCAAACTGGCCTACACCAATTACATCCTGGTATTATTATATTACTCTATGAATTGAACTACTCTAGAAATTGAAAACATATATTATGGATTTGCAGTCTCTAACAGCAAAGAAAAAAATGTGTTACGAAATGCCTAAAAGAACTTTCCCTATGAATTCTGCAGGCGATTCAAGACCATCGGTAAGGAGGAATACTACTCAAGGAGGAGAATACAAAATGAAACACCCCTCATAAAATCAACAAACGTATATTTCAAGGCCACTCCAGATGTACCTCGGTGACGTCCAGCGCCAGTATGTCTGCGGGCGAGCCCAGCGCGTCTGCTAAACATGGCCGCGTGCGTCTCAGGTCGCCGTGAGCCCACTCCTGAAACAAATAAAGAGCAATGTATAGGAAACGAAAATGAAAAATGAAAAAAAAAGAAAATATTTATTGTGTACTACAAAATGACTTAAGGCTATGTAACATAAAAATTTATAACTAGGTTCTTAAATAACTAACTTAGCCTTAGGTAAACATAATGCGTCGGACTCTAGACTGGGTTACCGTATCCTGGAGCCGACCTCTTCCCAATTAGGTATGTATACAATTACAAAGATACCTATATAAATTAATTATCTTCGTTTTTGTTCCAATTTTTAGTATTCACAACTAGGTATGTACATAAACAATGACAAATACGCGCGGCTCACTGAGTCACCGCGCGCGCATCGTGAAGTAACGATTTGTTGCCTACCTACTCGGCGCAGCGCCTGCGGTACAATAGCTACGGCTATACAGGTTGACTAGGTTCAATAAGAAGTAATTAATTTTAGACGTATATTATATCTCGTACATATATAACGAGTCTATTATTTTAATAGATTCCTAATTTGGTATTTGACATTAGTTTTATTTAGGTTATACATATAAATTACGTAAAGTACATGGTGTTATCGTATGTTTAAATTTTGATTGTTACTGCACTGTTACTTCATAATATGTAATTATAGTATCTATTCGGGTATATGTAGTAGTTTTTCAGTAGATTTATAATCTAAGGAGGTAAGCCAGGTTGTAACAGTTTTTTTACAGTGAAATTTATCGAGTTTATGTATATCACATAATGTTTTATTAATAGTTTTATAAATGTAAGGAGCTAAAAATTTTAATTGTGTTCTTATAAATTTCTTTTTAAATGTTTCTGTAGTAAGAGAGCATATTGTTTTAAGTTTTCTATGTTTCTGGTGTGATTGGGTTAAGTCAAAAGGAATGGAAACGAGTTTGCTATCTAAATATATAAAGGTGATAAAATCAACGCACAGCCCAAACCACTGGACGGATCGGGCTGAAATTTGGCATGCAGGTAGATGTTATGACGTAGGCATCCACTAAGAAAGGATTTTTGGAAATGCCACTTTTAAAGGGGTGAAATAGGGGATGCAAGTTTTACTTCTTAATGCGAGCATCCACTAGAAGTATGGATTATATAGGCGCTAACAAAAGTCTGTTTTATTTCGTATATAGTTCCTTGTGAAATCTATACTCAGGATGTATGGACATAATGTTTTTTTTAACTGTAACGGGTTTGCACTTGGCGATAGTTTACCTTGACGTATGTCCCCGCGTCAGTGCTGAGTCGCAGGCGCAGCAGGCGCGGGTGGCCGGGCACGGAGGCCGCCGCCACCGCGTCGAGGCGGCGCGCGCGCGCCAGCAGCGGCCGCCGGTGCAGCACCCGCAGCGGCGTGCGCTGCTGCAGGGAGCCCCCCCACGAGGACACGCGGGCTAGCTGGGAACAAAGAACAAAATAAGTATTTCTAAGATTATTGTACGTATGTAAGATGTAAATGTAAAGAAGCAATCTGCGGTTTTGTCCGCATTTATACAAGATTTATTGTGATTATCCGTTGAAGGACCTGGGCGCCCACCATGATGTATCCGCCCAAGAGAACTCCCCTAACGAATTCATTCTGAGGAGGAGCCACGACCCTCAGTCATGTGGAAATACGACTCAAGAGAGAGAAAGAGAGAGATAATTATTATTAATCCAATTTATTATTCCAAATAGGTTCAGCCGTATTATAGTCGTAAACTATTAAGTAGATACATAACTTTGGAAGTAGGAAATCAGACCACAAATAATGGCGAGTATATTTGCATCTCTTTCACGCTCAAACGGCTGAACCGATTTTGATGAAACTTGGTAGAGACATAGATTACATCCTTCACTATGAGACACTCCTCAGTGTGTATTAAAACCCCACCTCCTCAGTGACGTCTCCATCCAGTTTGATACAGAGTGCTTCGTACGTTTTCCGTTTGTTTTTATATCTCTTTGACGCTCAAACGGCTAAACCGATTCTGATGAAACTTGGATAGACAAAGGTATATTTGTGTCGCTCTCATGCTGAAACGGCTAAACCGATTTCGATGTAACTTGGTAGAGACATAGTTTATATCCTATTTTTCCACCTACACAACTTTTAATCCCGGATTAAAGCACACAAGTATTAAAATCCCAACTACTCCTCAGTGACGTCTCCATCCAGTTTGATACAGAGCGCTTTGTATGTTTTCTGTTTGTTTTTATATATCTTTGACCCTCAAACGGCTAAACCGATTTCGATGAAACTTGGTATACACTTAGATTACATCCTTCACTATCGGATACTGTACTTTAAATCCCGGGTTAAAGCACACAAGTATTAAAACCCCACCTCCTCCTCAGTGACGTCTCCGTTCAGTTTGATACAGAGTGCTTCGTACGTTTTCCGTTTGTTTTTATATCTCTTTGACGCTCAAACGGCTAAAACGATTCTGATAAAACTTGGATAGACAGAGGTATGTTTGTGTCGCTCTCAATCTGAAACGGCTGAACCGATTTCAACGAAACTTAAGCATACACTTAGATTACATCCTTCACTATCAGATACATTACTTTTAATCCCCGATTAAAGCACACAATTATTAAACCCCCACCTCCTCCTCAGTGACGTCTCCATCCAGTTTGATACAGAGCGCTTCGTACGTCTTCCTTTTAGTTTCCTCCCCTCGTTTCAACTCCACTAGTTTCTCGCGAGAGATGGGTACCAGCGAGTGTACCACTACTGATAGACTTGAAGATATCTCTTGACACACTTTTTGAAGTTCTTCTTGTGACGGTGTCCGGGATGGATCTGCTATCTGGAAAATTAGTAAGCTTTATTTAGTGATGATAGTTTTCTAAGCACCGTTGGGGCCTCTGACATAATATTGCGCGTGGTGAAACGACTGCCTTCATTGACAGATAGGCGGAACTTACTACAGCAACTAACTACAGTAGGTATTTGAATGCGATTACTGGTTATAATAACTAAAAATCTCTTGCTAACCCAACTGCACTTGATTGTATAATTACCTAGTCAGGTCATAAATTCTGTCACATGTTTAATATAAAATAATTGAAACAACTTTATTCTTTATGTAACCATTTATATACCTAAATGAACTTAACAAAACATAGATTCTTATGACAATAAAGTTTATTTAAAATGACCTCCGTGATTTTGAATACAGGACTTCAATCTGCGCGGCCAGTCATCACTGCACGAACGAGGTCCATGTCAATATCGGCGGCTGTCTTAATCAAGGATGTCTTGACTCCGAATTGGGATGAGGCTTAGAGCACGCCTTTTCCTCCAAGTGTTGCCATATCTTGTAATCTAACGGATTCAAATCTGGACTGGAGGAGGGCCAGTCTTCGTGCCGGATGAAGTCGATTTCACGCGCCGCCAGCCAGTCTTGTATGCTCTTCGCTCTATGAGCTGGCGCCGAATCTTGTTGGAATACCCAGTGCTTGTTATTGAACATGATATGAGAAACTAGGTTCGACAAGGTTCGTCAGGACTGTATTTTGATACACAACTGCATTCGTTTTTACACCTTTCTCACAAAAATGTACCTCTGATAAGCCCCAATAAGAAACTCCCAACCATACCATGAGCGAGGATGGAAAATGACCTCGTTGAACACACGTAATACGTTTGCTCGCTTCTTCACTACTGTGTGCGTACACCTTATCATTTTGTTTGTTGTAGCTCTCTTCTACGGTAAAATTTTTTTCATCCGTAAAAAGAATTTCCCGATATTTTTTCCCGCGTACCGCTTCAACAAAGCGCGGCATCTCTTCAGTCTCAGGTCCATTAGACGAGCAATCAAACGATGTCCTGTTTTTCTTCGATATGCCCGAAGCCCTTAGTCTTCATTTAACACCCTTTTCACCGTGGTTCTGCTTAACCCCATCTGAAGGGCCAACAGTTTCTGCTTACGTTTGGGATTTCTTTGAATTCGCGCCTTCACAGCTTTTATCACTGCTGGAGTCCTAACAGACCGAGGGCGACCACTTCTTGACCTGTCATCTACACTAGAGTCTTCATTGTATCGTTTGATGGTACGATAAACGAATCTTTTGGTTATATTCAAATTTTGCAGAATGTCAAAAATTTGAATTGGCGCGTAACCGCAACGATGCAATGCAATAACTGCAACACGGTCTTCTTTAAGCGTCCACTCCATATTTAAAAATGAGTAAAATTCTAAAAAGTATACATCCCACCAAAAACATTCTGTAAAAAAATTGCCAAGTCTCGATAGAGCTGCTTGTTTATCTCTAAAAAGTAATGAAATCTCTAGAATTAGTTAAGCCAAGTCTAAGGTTCCTTACTGCGATTTATTTATTATTTATTTGTTATTATTAAGCAAGTCTATCGAGACTTGGCAATTTTTTTACAGAATGTTTTTGGTGGGATATCACTTCTTTTTGACAGGACGTGGACTAATATATATATATATAATATTTTTTATTTATTGAGTAGAATACAGTTATATATATAAATATAGAAAATTGAATGCAGTAGAAAGTTGGCTGAGGATGATGATGATTTTGTAAGATCCGATACATACCACCAGTTCTCATCATATTTAGTTCAAGCACCAACCCGCTATCTCTTATAGTTTTCGAGATCCCTTATGGTACTCCAAGGTCTGATGGCCAAAGTGATTGTAATACTCGGCCTTCGGCCTCGCATCCCGCTCATTTTGACGTCGCATGTACTGCGTTGTCATATTTCTCATAAAAACGCTAATTTGGCTGTACTCTTACGTTTTCTCATCAGGGTCACCAGATAGTTCAGATCTTCCATAAATCTTGTTTTGATAATTTTTCCTTTATGTGGGCGCTAAAATCTACCTCTGTACCAAATTTCAGCTCTCTAGGTCTATGGGAAGTACTAGTTCTATTTTGATGATCAGTGAGTGAGTCAGTGTCGAAAATGCGAAACTTTGCATTAGCATAACTTCGGAAGTAATTGATCTACCAACTTGAAATTCTGGATTTCAAGTGTGTTATTACGAATTTCTAGATGACGAAAATTTTAGCGTTTTAATCCTATCCAGAGGTTCTTAAATAGGGGGCTGAAAATGCGGCGAAATGGTTCCAGTAAAGGATGGTACGGCAGTATGCTTCGCGCTCGACTTGGCGGGGGCACTCCCGTGCCCCCAGATTTTTATTTTCATGAACAATTCGAAATTCGAATTCAATAAACTTTTTTGTGGCCAGCATTCTAAAAGAAAAGTTTTTACTGTGTGACAATACTTATGACCTGACTAGGTATTTATTTTGACACGTTGTGCAGACTTCACCGAAATTATGACTGACTGATAAAGTGATTGGGCTAAAATTTGGAATGAAGGTAGATGTTATGACGTAAGCATCCACTTTTAAAGGTAGGAAATGCCACTTTTAAAGGGATGCAAGTTTTATTTCTTAATGCGAGCGAAGCCGCGAGCACACACTAGTCAAATATAAAGATGGAATAATTACCTCAATTGCAAATGGCCGTCCATTCCCGAGACATCTCACATCTACATCCTCCCTCCCCGCCGACATGAACTTGAGTCTGTGTTCCACTTCCGCTTCCTCCATTCTGAAAATACAAAAAACAACATTTTAGAATACTGTGACTCCTGTGACACAGGATTTTCCTAGTGTGGAAAATACAGGCAAAACTGTGATCTTTTTTTTTACATGATATAGGCTCACGCTTGACTACAACTTGCCTGATGTTTTAAGCAACGTTGTGATCTACGATCTAGCGCGCTTGCCTAAAAGAAAATTACTTAAACTTACCAACATACAAACAAAAATCCTAGTTTTAATAATATTAAGCAGTACGATAAGAACGCGTCTGGCGTACCACGTGTCCACAGGCGACGGTGACTGCTTACCATCAGACGGATCTTCTGCCTCTTTAGCATATCTATATATACACCACTTTCTTTTATATACTCATAGCATATGTATCTATTTTTTTATTAATTTTTATTTAGAAAGTGGTGTTAGCTACACCATTTATAAGTCAAGAACGGCTGAACGGATTTAGCTGAAAATTGGTAAATGTAGCTTATTTTAGCTTATTTTTGGTAAGTACTATAACTATATCAAAGGTGGTCCAAATTTATAAAGCTTTACATATATACATTAAGTACTTATAGAAGTAATTATAGAACAAAAAATACTATAGTTCAAGTAGTTAGTAAGATATTTTGTGTACATAACATACGGCTGAACGGATTTAGCTGAAAATTGGTGGGGAGGTAGCTTAGAACCAGGAGACGGACATGGGATAATTTTAACTCGTTTTTTTTTTAAATTGAATGTCATAAAATCCAAAATCTGCTTATTTATTAACTCTAAGGCGGAACAGAATTCGCCGGGTCAGCTATAGAATTATCTATACTAATTATTATAAAGCTGCAGAGTTTGTTTGTTTGAACGCGCTAATCTCAGGAACTATTGGTGCGAATTGAAAAATTATTTCTGTGTTGAATATACCATTTATCGAGGAAGGCTTTATAACATCACGCTGCAACTAATTGGAGCGAAGAAACAATGGAAAACGTGGAAAAAGCGGGGAAAATTATTCATCTTTGAAGGCTCCCGTTGCGTGCACTGCGAAAACGGTGCAAGATATCAAAAAAATATGTATGAAAGAATTATTCCTCTTGAAATGATCTAACAAAATGTCCGCGACAGTATCAGTCTTATTAATAAACTCCGATTAATGCAAGATTAACTTTACACCGAGACTTAAGTTTGGACTAGCAAAAAAATGTATTAATAAACACGGATTAAGGAGAGAGTAAGCTAATCCGAGTCTGGTCTCTGATTTAAAGTTAATCCTAGGAGCCATGTGGTTTTAAGAACGATTAACTATAGATTAATGTCAAATTTAAATTCAAACGTGCCATGTTATTGTGCTTTGAGGAGTGTAGGAGAAAAGTTCGTTTGTTGTTGTGATAATAAAATGGATTGCGATTACTTTGCCGGCGATTTGAGATTAATTGATGATATAGAAGAGTTTGTTGAGAACCAACAAACTCTACCATCAGTGAGGCGTGTTAAATTTTACAAAACTTGCTGCAATCCACTAGAAGACCTTCACGAAGACGAATTCAAATAAGTATAGATTTTCACGATCAAGCGCCTATTTCATCATAGACATGGTGAAAAATGATTTGGCTGGTGACATAAGAGGTGGTTTCCTACCACCTCATTTGAAAGTTTTAGCTGCTATCTGAACTTGGGCCCGAGGAGAAGTAAGTAACTACTTAAATAAACAAACTCATGAATCAGCATCAAATTATTGTGTGGCGCACACCCAACTTGCTTCATGTATACTTAGATTACTTGGTTATAACGGTATAAAGTTCAATAAATGAACAAGTTTCCCATTGCGCCACTAAAAAAACTACAAATAAATTTATTTTTACCATAAACACAATAGCCTCATAAAATTTGTAAGTAAATCAAATGTAATTTTGTTCCAGGTTGTATCTTATGCAAATTTAGATATTATGGATATAGTTGCACATTGGCGAGGTAGTACACATGACTCAAGAATATTTGATGAGTGTCGCTTGAAGCAAAGGTTTGAGCAATCAGAATTGAATGGCAGACTTCTGGGAGATTCAGGCTATGCTTGTACTCCCTACTTATTTACTCCTGTCTTACATCACAGCACGCAAAAGGAAGAAATGTATAACTGAGCACATTTAAGAACCCGAAACACCGTGGAAAGGTGCTTTGGAGTATGGAAGCAAAGGTTTCGCTGTTTGCTAAAAGGGTTCACAACTAAATTAGAGGATACTAAGCTCTATATTGTGGCATTGGCAATATTGCAAAACATTGCAATGCACAGACAAGAATTACTCGAGGTACCTAGTAGAAACTGATGATGTTCCAGTAGCACCAGCAGTAAATAACACTCATCGAGGAAATGCAGCACGGACAGCGTTTATCGCAGATAATTTTATCTACATATTACTCTACCTATGTATCTATATATAGGTATATATATAATGTAGAATTATATAGAATTTTAGGAGTAGGAAAATAAAAATCTGATGACCTTAGCTAAGTTACTATTTATTTCTTGTAACTACCTAATGCATATATTAACAACTTATAATAAAATAAAAAGATACTGACTATGTATGGAGAAACGTTTAACGCTTGCAAAACTGCAGGCGAATGTTAGTCACACAAATTCTACTATATTACACTATATTACAAAAGACAAAAGGTTGTGTGTGTGTATGTTTGTTACCACTCCACGCTCAAATAGCTAGACCAATTTTGATGTAATTTGTTATGGAGATAGCTAACACCCTGGATTTACACATACTTTTCATGCCTGACTAACATGGGCAACAGCTAGTATTATATAAGTGAAGGTTTGTGTGTTTGTACATGGGGCGCAGTTAGTCTTAGATAACCAACTACTTATGCACTTTTTTGTTGTTCATCAGCTTTTTTTAATTCTAAAATTTCTTTATCTACTCGTAGTATAGCACTTTCTAAATTTTCCATGTGAATTTTCATTTTTATTGCATGCTCTTCTTCAGCCATTTCCATTTTCCTTTTATGTTCCTGTTATGTTCTTTAACTTTTTGCTGTGGCTGATCATAGTACCGACATAGTCACCATGGTCCTGTAAATATAAAGGTATATATTATTTAAAAAACATAAGTATTGGAATCATTAACTAACTTCTAGGCCCAGTATGGATAAACAAGTGATATCAAGATGCTTAGTTTTTGTGCACATTTTCCCAAGCTTTGTTTTTGCTTTATTAGATAGAGTTCGTGTCTAATGTTTTATTTTCAATTATGTGCGTATATTGTATCAAGACCGAAAAAAGCAGATGCTGAAACAAATAAAATATGGTTATTAACATATTACTACGATACTAAACAGTGAACTTGAAAGAAATTTTAACATGACTTACCTTTTCTTCTTCGTCCCAGTTAAGTTTTTGGCTCATTTTGAGATTATATTTCGGAATCTATTATATCTTAAAATTAAATAAACGCCCGACATTGACCACTTTTGACAACTTTTTGAACAAAATATGAACTGTCGCTGTCGTAAGTGTCAAAACCACACGCTTAGCCTTCTCCAACTCGTTCTTTTTTACTTTTAAAATAAGTAGGTTGCCATATTGCTGGCCTAAGCCATGGTTTAAGGAATGTATTGTTAATCCGAGGTTAATCAATATTTATTAATTACAATGAAATAGCAAAGTTAATGCGGCGTTCATCACAGATTAACTAGTTTGACTTTAAATCTAGATTAGGTTGGGATTAGGCTATTTTTATTAATAAGACTGATAAACAATACAAACGTTTATCAGTCAAAATCAAGTCAAATTGGCCGAACACAGAATGAAGTACCAAGTGAGAGACGTCTCTCACTTTTTGTAAAAAGTACATGCTTATACTTTTTGCTCGCCTAGGCCGGTCCATTAAGTATTATTAATGTCGTTGGTAATAGCTAGTCAGGTGATGTACCATATATGTCTATCTTTTAAGATTAACTCACTATAACCGATTTTATAGATAAAACAGATAAAAACAGATAAAACAATTTATTGGTAATGTTTTACAATTACATGTCATTCATTTAAATAAAACTTATATAATTATTTCACATAATTCCTACCATTTATATTTAGGTAGGACTTCTTGTAAATAGAAAAAAACTCGTCAATAGTATAAAAAGTTTGTTGAACGAGCCACTTCTTCAGTTTAATTTTAAATACGCTATCGCTTAAGACATTAGTGATATCAGTCGGGAGGCAGTTGTACACCTCCGGACCTTTAACATGTGTGGAGTTCCCGGCGCGGACGAGGCGCACATGCTGCGTGGCCAGCATGGCCGCGTGACGGAGCTCCTTGTCACCCGAGTACAGCTCTCCGCGCGTCTCAAACATGCCCAGATTGTATCTCACGTAAATAGCCCACTGGTATATAACCAGTGAAGGCAGCGTAAGAATCCCGAGCGATTTAAAGAGAGGTCTCGCCGACGTGCGACGTGACACTTGAGCTATAGCCCGTATTGCCCGTTTCTGCATTCTGAAGGCACGCAGCCTGTCGGCAGCGTGCCCCCAGAGTTCGGCTCCATATTGGAGGACCGAATGCACAGTAGCAAAATAGCACGTTCGCACTACGTCAGCGGAGACAACTCTAGCCAATCTGCCCAAGGCAAAGCACGCACTGCCTAGCCTCGCGCAGAGCTTGTCAATGTGACACGACCAAGTCAAGCCGCGGTCTAATTCAAAACCTAGAAACGTGCTAGACTCCACTTCACCTATAGTGTTTCCATTTATAATCACTGTCAGTTTCTTCTGTGTTCGTCCTGATAAAGAAAAGTTGATGAAATGCGTCTTTTTTATATTGAGCGCTAGTCCGTTCTGACGGAACCATATCGCCATTTCATTAGCGGTTTGGTTCAAATGGGTTTGTAGTTCGATATCAGTCTTAGCAGTTACTATGGCGGCTACATCATCTGCGTACATGAACGTCTCCCCGGATACGATGAAGTCAGGCAAGTCATTTAACAGTAGAGAAAAGAGGATATTTGATACTGAAGATCCTTGGGCTACTCCCATGACAGTCTCTATCGGTTCCGATCGAATTTCACCGCCATCTCCTACAACAACCTGCGATCTGTCATGAAGTAGGTCTGTAAGTAGAGCATGTGCTGGACCAATTATGCCATAATGCGCTAGTTTAGCAGCGAGCACACTGTGGTCCGCGACGTCGAATGCGCGGGATAAATCACAGCATAGCACAGCGACTCGCAGCTTCCGGTCCAGGCGCCCAGCACACGCTTGACCACCTCACGACTGAGATCAGTAGTGGAGCGGCCCGCACGGTAAGCGAATTGTCTCTGAGATAGAGCTTCGGTATTTGTCAGGTAGGTCGTTAACCGCGAACTAAGGCCATTTTCAAAAATTTTAGAGACCGCTGGTATAATAGATACAGGCCTGTATGAATCCAGGTTGTCTCTCTTTCCCTTACCTTTAAATAAAGGTGATATCTTACTTAACTTCATCGCACCCGGGTACGTCCCCGCACGCATACATCGATTGTACAGCTCAGCTAACAGTGGCGCCAGCTCCGCTTTCACAAGGCCGATGAGCTCCATCGATATATCGTATATATCCTTAGTAGGTTTTTTAGGTATACGATTTATTATTCGATAGACCTCATCAGCTGTAAACGGTACCAGTCTCATGCTGGTGGCAGGCGGCGCGCGCGCAGTTTCGAGCGCGGCTCTGACTAGTGTCAGTGAGGCGCGCGGCGCCCCGCACGCTGCCGCCGCACCCGCAAATCTAGAGTTCATCTCATTTGCTGCTGCCTTCTTGGAAGGAAAAATATTCCCAAGTCGATCCTTGACCACATCAGCAAATCCAACAACCGAACTCTTCTTCACACCTCTTTCTGCATTCACAATTTGCCATATCGCTTTTGACTTACTATTGCTTTCCAAAACTTTATTAGCGTAGTAAGAAGTTTTGCGTTCGCTTAAAGCTTCGTCATAAAGCGAACATAGATTATGGTGAAATGCTAAGAGGTGATCGTTATCTGGAAACTTTCCAGCGAGGTTCATAGCACCTGTATCAGCCTCGAAACAGGGCAAAGAACCATTTGTGACCATTCGGTCGAGAGCATGTAAACCTACTGAATTCAGTAATAATAGCGACCGCGCTACTAGCGAAGCTGCGCTCTTAAATGAATTGTACAAAATGCGCAACGACCTGGCATCTATGAGAGGCCAATTTAGTGAGGAGATCGCCTCTTATGACACTAGGCTGAGCAGATCTGTTCTTATCATAGAAAATTATGAATCCAAATTACATGAAGCTATGGCTACAATTACAGGACAGGAGAAACGACTGGAGAAGTACGCTGATCAGATGGAGATTCTCATCGGTATGTTAGCCAGGTACGAAGATACTAATTCAGCCGCACTTAAAGCTATCTCAGACCACTCCATACGTATGGCAGACGTAACATCGTCCTCCTCTGTAGCATTGCCTCCTAGTGAAGCAACGACAAAGTTGATAAGTATACAAAATATCACCCCCACTGCAACGACTCACGCTCAAGAACAGACTGCGGTAACAAGGACTGCTCCTCTGACGACAACCAAACGTCAACTTCGTGCAAGAGGAAAAAAAGGAAAGCCGTCAATCCCGGCTACAACATCAACAACGCCCTCCACAGCTGCTGGACCACAGATAGCACATCGAACCTCGCAAGTTGCTATGACACAACCAGACTTCAATGCAAAGGCGACTGACACTAATCGTGTCGCTGCGGCCGACGACGAAGGATGGGAGAAGGTTGTGAGTCGACACCGAAGAAGCAAAAATCAGCGCCGATTAACTGTGATCGAGGGTAGTGGGGAACTAGACGAAGAGCTGAAGACTGTTCAACGACCTCGAAAAATCCATGCGTGTTTCTTTGCGCCAGAGATGACAGCCGAAAATATAAAATCTTATATGACAAGAAAGAAACCCTGTGATAACTACCATGTCGAAAAATTGAAGCTCGCTCATTCTTTTTACTCATCATTCTCCATCACAGTGCCTGATAGCCACTACAAGTTCTTCTTGTCCGCTGAGAACTGGCCGCCTGGAACGCGCGCCAGCGAGTGGTTTCGTAGAAGCGGCGGGCGCGCAGGAGGTGCGCCCCGCCCGCGCCGCCAGCACCAGCCGCATGGCCGTCACCGCGCCACCACCCACGCAGCCACAGAATGACCTGACACCGCCTAAACAGCTACACTTGACTCGCGAAAATAATACGCGTAAAAACAGATCGACCAGTATTAAGTCCTACCATAATATTGTTGTATGTTTGCAAAACATTAGGTCTCTTAGTTGTAAAAAAATAAACCGCCTTGAAGTTTTGTTAAAGCATGAATTGAAATGCGATGTACTAGGTATAACCGAGCACTGGCAAAGGACTGATAATTTAAAATGTATACATATTGACGGATATAATCTGATATCTAGTTATTGTAGAAAGCACACCGGGCACGGCGGATCGTGCTTGTATGTAAGAGACGGTGTAAAAGCTGTCGAATGCGTAGAATATGTAGGATTGTCTACAGAACTATGTTGCGAAATATCAGCAATAGAACTTCTTACTTACAACATTATTGTGTTGTGTATATATAGGACGAATCTAGTGACGGCTAGTAGTTTCTTAAAATGTCTCGAACCTTTACTTGAACGAGCCACTTCTACAGGTAGAGAAATTATGGTAATTGGTGATACCAACATAAATTGGCTTGAATCTTCTTGCATAAACCAGAATCACCTCTCTGATATATTATCGGCTAACAATTTTAAAAACCTTGTGGAGTTTCCGACGCGAGTATATATAATAATAACTATCCCACGCGGACGAAGTCGCTGGCACAGCTAGTACATGATATGTAAGAAAGATGCTTACCTAAACAGTTTAGCGATGGGTGCGAATATGATCTCCTGCACGGAAGACTCCATGATGCGCTCCCCGCGCAGCACCCACGGGCTCTGCGGCAGCGAGCGGGACAGCTTCACGTATCTGGAAATAGGATAAACACATATTTTAATACTAGCTGTGCTCGCGACTTCGTCCGCGTGGAATAGTTATTACCATAAAAACGGTTCTAATTTTCCCCGTTTTTTCCACATTTTCCATTGTTTCTTTGCTTCGTGATGTTATATAGCCTAAAGCCTTCCTCGATAAATGGTCTATTATACAGAACAAGAATTTTTCAATTCGCACCAGTATAATCTATACTAATATTATAAAGCTGAAAATTTTGTTTGTTTGTTTGAACGCGCTAATCTCAGGAACTACTGGTGCGAATTGAAAAATTATTTTTGTGTTGGATAGACCATTCATCGAGGAAGGCTTTAGGCTATATTACATCACGTTGCAACTAATAGGAGCGAAGAAACAATAGAAAATGTGGAAAAAACGGGGAAAATTATTCACCTTTGAGGGCTTCCGTTGCGTGCGCTGCGAAAACGGTTCAAGTCGTGGGTAACAGCTATAATTTATAAAGCTGAAGAGGTTCTTCTTAACGCGAGCGAAGCCGCGAGCAACCTCTAGTAGCTGAATGAATGGATTTTTTACTTTTATTTTTTTACAGACCTGCCTCCTAGATACAGTGGTGTGTGCGCGGTGGTCACAGAGACGGGATGCACCCGCGCGTCGGGCCTGGAGGGGGGCAGGAGCCCCGCTGCTTGCAGGGCTTCGGGCTTTGCATTCTCGAGCGCACGCTCCACTTGACGACGGGTGAGGGAGCCGCGGGGTCTGTGGGAATAATGAATTAATTATTGTAGGAAAACCAGTGAACTCAGCCCCCTTACACAAGAGGCGTATTTTAGTGAGCGTATTGTCGCTCGCTTATAGAATAGAAAGGCCAATGTATAGGATTGACATCGCGACGATTGACCTGAAACGTCACTCCCATACATTGGTATTTCTATTCTATAAGCGAGCGTCAGTACGCTCACTAAAATACGCCTCTTGTCTATAGGGGCTGGTGTGAGGGATAAATAAAATATCGCTTTAGTCTCATTAATTTTCTCCTAAAAACAATCTTAATATAAGAAGCATCAGAAGTTGTGCGACGGGGAAGTCACGGCTTATTTTTATTCAATGAGAGTGGCCAACTCTGGTGTGGAGTTTATCAAGCCGCCCTTAGTGCCTCTGACACGGCTTAACGACTGTCGTACTACTATGACAAACAGCCGGGACCTTGTTTATCTTCAATTTAACGTGTCATTCGACCCACGGAAGCGCTATGCCACTTTCTGGTCACCCATCCAGGATTAGACGCGTTGATCATTTTTACTTTCATCATAAAGACAGCAAACCTGGAATTCTCTACCAGTTTTAGAATAACTAATAATAATAAGTATAACTTTTCCTGATAAATACAATTCAGAGGCTTGAGCCTGGCTAAGGGTTAAATTAAAATTCATTCAAAAGTAACTAAGTTTTTTTAGGAAAGCAGTCTCTTTAATCTTTTTCGGTAATGAAGACTAATAATGACAGAGGTGGAGGTATTATTTTAGACAGTAAGTATATGTAGTGTTTAAAATCAATAAATTACAAAACTATCATATACATAATTTTAAATCCTGTCCATCCAAAGGTTGCCTGTAAGAAATCGCCAAAGGCGATAAGGCCGCTCAATGTGCATTAAAATAGTTTTTAAATTTCTTTCATCATGTAATTTTTTTGGTGTGCATTAAAGAAATATCTAATCTTAAGTATTAAAAAAACAGATTCCTATCTCACTTGTCAGTAGATAAAGGTGCTAACGCCCCCAGCTCGGTCTCCTCATGCGGGTAGTGGAGGTGCAGTGTGATGAGCAGAGGAGCCACCGCCCCGGAGTGCAGGGTCTTGTTGCAGCTCTGCTCCATGCCACCACACATGGACCACTTCCAAGCTTCTTTTAGGGGGGTCACTATTCCTGGAATAATTATTAAAAGATTGTTTTTAATGTTTGATAGAGTATGTAGGTAAATATTAACAACTATCTTAGGACATATCACACAGCGCCATCTAGCCCCATACTAAGCTTAAGCTTGTATCATGGGTACTAGATTACGGATATAATACATATTGGACAGCCCTGTAATCAGGACTTTCGAACTACACTTTAAATACACTACACGCGAAACTTACGTACCCCTTTTATCTAAAAAACTGGCCTGCAGTAAGTCCTCCTGCCTGCGGTCGCCGGCGAGTCCTGGACGCCTCCTGGCATCCAGGTAAAGTCCAAGTTCCGGGAACACTGTATATATGTCCGGGAGCACTGATAACGTTACACTCGCGAGATTTTCGATAGTTTTTTGCATAATGTATCATCTGCTCAAAGGTTGGAGCAGCACTCTCGATGTATGAAAATGTCATTCATTTTAGAGATGCGCGAGCGCGGGGTGAATGCGCGAGTGACATATATTCGATTGTACACATATATATGTGCAAACCTCACAATAAAGTTATATTATAAGTATTCCGTGGATATTAGATACTTACCATCATTGTCATAATGTGGTAATGTCCCAGCTAAATGCATTACTACTGCCTTCTCACGTAGTATTGTGGATATTGGGGCTGATAGGGCACAGGCAAATGTATCACATTCATATCTGAAACCAATGTAAAGAAGAATATATTATTTATTATATGAAAAAAAAATATTTGGTTTAAAGGTGAACAGAGTTTTGCTGATATACTTGTATGACACTGTGTCAAAATTATTTTATTTTACTAGTGGAGGCTCACAGTTAAGCTTGCATTATTTCAGGTAGATAAAAAATATAATCTACCTATATAGCCATTTTTGTGTGATGAGCGAACAAATAAACAGAGAAAACTGTTAGATCATTTTCTGTTATGCAAATTTTTTTTTTTTTTTTAACATGAAATAGGCTTACGCTTGACTACAACTTGCCTGATGTTAAGCAACGTTATAGTCTACGATGTAGCGCGCTTGCCTAGAAGAAACCGGTTTACTCTCGACTTGAAGACCGACAAATTATAGTTCAAGGGGAATAGAGATTCGGGCAAGGAGTTCCACAGTTTGGCTGTTCGCACGATGAAAGTCGAAGCAAAACGCTTGGTGCGAGTCTTTGGAACCTCAACTGTATATCGGTGCCTCCTTGCCGTGCCTCTACTCGTGCGATGGTGAAATGGGGCTGCAGGAATTAAATTATGCAATTCCTCCGCACACTCCCCGAAATGCAACCTGTAAAAAACCGAAAGACTGGCCACCTTACGGCGGTGCTCAAGGCTTTGTAATTTTGAGCTACAGAGTGAGTCTTTCGCGATGAGATTTTTTGCCCGCTTCTCAATTAACTCTAACGCCTCAAGCTGGTACTTGGCAGATCCATCCCAAAGGTGCGAACAATACTCCATACATGACCGAACTTGCGCTTGATACAAGGTCAGCAGCTGTTCTGGAGTGAAGTATCGTCGCACCTTCGAGAGGATTCCCAGCTTCTTGGCTGCGAGTTGAGCTTTAAACTCAATATAGGAGCCAAAGTTGAGGGTCGGAGTCAAAGTGACACCTAGCAACTCTAGATGGTCGGTGATGGGCACGGTTACATTACGGAATGAGGGCGCCAGTAGGAATGGCCTCCTCTTTGCAGAGAAAAGACACGCTTGTGTTTTCGAGGCATTAAACTTAACCAGATTGGCATCGCCCCACTCAGAGACTACCGTGAGGGAAAAGTTTAAGCACTCGATCATGGCTTCCCTGCAAGACTGGATCTCGGTCGCGCTAGCTCTAGCGGTGGACATATAGCTCTCTACAACAGTGCTGTCATCTGCATACCCAAAGGTACCGGGCTTCAGCAGATCATTAATGTGCAGCAGAAAAAGTGTTGCAGAAAGCACTGATCCCTGGGGAACTCCGGCATTAATCGTCATAAGATCAGACGAGCAGCCATCAACGACTACCCAAATAGATCTATCCCTCAGGAAATCTGATATCCATACGCAAAAACTAGCAGGTAGTCCAAACGATGAAAGCTTGCTGACTAGGCCGTCATGCCAAACCCTGTCGAAGGCTTTAGAAATATCTAGAGAAACTGCCAGGGCTTCCCCGTATTTCTCGATAGCCTCACTCCAGATGTGTGTAGCGTACACCAGAAGATCCCCAGTGGACCGGTTCCGGCGGAAGCCATATTGCCGGTCACTGAGGAGGTCATTAGACTCTAGGTACGCCAGGAGCCTGCCGTTCAGGACACGCTCCATGCTCTTACAGAGCACGGAGATGACCGAAATGGGCCTGTAGTTGGCAGGGTCAGCACGACTACCTACCTTTTTTGGGCACTGGTTGCACGTTAGCCAGCTTCCACGTCTTCGGCACATATCCAGTCGCAAGAGAGAGCCGAAACAAGCGCGTCAACACAGGAGTCAACTCAGCTGCACACGTCCTCAGAACTATGGCTGGAATACCATCAGGGCCACTGGCTTTATTCACATCTAGACTACGAAGTATTTTCCGAACCTCCTTTTGGCGGATACTTATGTCAGGCATTGCAGCCGTTGTGCCAGGAGATGAGGGAGGTGTCGTACTACCAGCATCTAGACGAGAATTTTCCGCGAATATAGAGGCAAACAAGTTTGCCTTTCTTCGGCGGTGTGAGCCAATGTACCGTCGGGTTTCAGCAGTGGAGGCAGTGAGGGGCGACAGAAATTCGTTTCAACCGATTTAGCTAGGGACCAAAACGCTTCGCTACCTGCTGGGTACGAAGCTAGTTTGTTCCCTATTCGACTAATGTGGTCGAAACGCGCTTTCTGCATGACCTTCTTGCAGGACTTGGCAGCCTTGTTGATTGCTTTTTTCTTAAGGCGTATGTCCCTGGCTTTGCGGCTTCGAGCATCGACCCAGGCGAGGTACGCATCATGCTTCAGTGCTTCCGCACGTCCACATTCAGGTCCAAACCACGGGCGAGCTTTACTAGACAGAGTCAGGTCTGAGTACGGAATGTAATACTCCATACCCAGCTTAAGGACATCTGTGACGGCATTAGCGCAAACGGTGGGTGGGGGGGCGCAAACGCAAATTCACCTGATGGTAAGCTATCATTATAGTCTATGGTTTTAAGTGTTATTTTGCTGTGGCTATTAAGAACCTACAAAACTGACCTCTATACTAGGCTAGTAACAGAAGTCCTACGACAAGACTAAACATATTTCCATAGATATGATTTCCTAGTAATTTATTAGGTAATGTGTTCATACTTTTTCTTCTCCAAAGCTTCTTTCAGCATATCAAGGCAGGGTGGCCAACTCTCCTCTTGTAACACTCCAATACAACTCACACACACATCCCCTGTCTTTTGTTTCTTGGCGGGAACCACTTCAGTTTCTGATACTTCATTGTTTGTTTGTGAGTTGGTCTCATTTGTGCTATCTTTTTCTGGTTGTAGGTACTGGGAAAATACTTTTGATAAGTACATTTAATATTAAATAGCTTGATATTAATGAAAGTACGGTACTTGGCCAAAGAATTACATGAATAAGTAGGATTGATGAAGTCATTGGGTAAACATAACCTATCAGCGATTTGAAAAACGGTTAGCAACTTACTTTGTTGACAAATTCACGAGGATTTTCGTAAGCCGCAGGGTTTTTCAGGCCCAAGTATCGAAGACAACACGCATCGCAGCATCCAAGATCTTTACACGCTCTTATTATGGCTTTTTGGTCCATATTAAGTAAAATGTGTTTATTTACACAAAATTCACGTTTTGCTTCGCCGCAAATTAAATAAAAACTAAAAACAATGTTTTGTTTTAGTTTGTTAGATTAAATCTGACTGTCAGTGTCAAAGCTTAGTATTTTTTTTAAAAATGGCTTAGATAAAATTTTGTCTTCTCATTAATTTCTTTCTTCAATCCTTAATCGGATTTTTTAAATTATAATTTTCTTTTCTACTGTCATACTAAATAATTCTATACCGCCCCGTATATTATATTACTCTCGGAGGAAGGACAAGCCTGGAGTCATAGTAATAAATTGAACGTGTTCTGTATGTCTGCACTCTTTCGACTTATGTGCGCACCAACGCGGAAGAAAGAGATAACTAGTTACTATATAGATCACCTTCAAATGACAGTGTAGCCGTTTTTTAATACCTCAATTTAGTGATGTGCCTACGACGTACGAAATAAAAAAACCGAAACCGAACCGAAACATACATTCTGTTCTGTCACGTTAACGATTATTCTAGTAGTTTCGCTAACTAAACCATATTAAAGTGACGTAATTGTAACATGTTTTCAAAATCGATCTTTTAGGCATAGTTAGAACTAGGTGAGAAAACCTGGAAAAGGATTGTGTAGTTCGAAATAAATAAAATAACTCAGATAACTTTTGTAGATCCTGTATAACGATAGATCTACGAATAAATATATTTATGACGGACATAAACATGCTGGATTGACTGGTTTAGAAATATAAGTTCGATTTTGAGACCCGATTTTAACCGAATTCAGAACAATTGTGCACAACACTATAAACCAAACTTTTGCGTATTTTTAACATATAATGGCAAAATTTAATTGTTTTCCTCCAAAATGAGGTTCTAAAAGAGTAGAAATTGGTTATATTTTAATATTTTGATTCAGTTTTGTATTGTTTTGTGGAAAATGATAAAAAACTCTAACCTGTGAAATGACAAGCTCTGGATTTCGTCACTTTTCTTGGAAGCATGGCTCTTACAGCCATAGGCAACGCACGCCATTTGTTCTTCAGTAGAAAACACTTCTCAAACAAACTCATTTAACCAAATATTCCAAAGATTCACGGTATATTCGCCAAAAATCCAAATCCACAGCTAGTATCCAAATTGGTTACTCGAGCTAGAAAAACCGGCTTCACTAACGTAAAGGGCCGAACAGATTGTATATAGTTGTCTCTTTTTAGCACACTAAAAACATTCATTAAAAAGAGAGGTTCCGATAGTGCGCCACACTTCAACTTATTACTATGTCGCCAGGCTTGTCCTTCCTCCGAGATATTACTCTATGACCGCCCCTCTCTGGGGGGTGGTAGAAGATACAACGATCAACTTAATAATTCAATTATATGACAAAAAAAACACATAAGTGTGACGTAAATTTAATTTATTTGTATATATGTTACGGTAAATGTGGATAATGCGGAAATTATGAATATTAAACACCAAACAGAAAGTTTGAGCTCTTGATCCTCTACTCGTGCGATTTATTTATTTTATTTGTACATGTATTTATTCTCATAAACATATTGATTCTGATGTTTGATTTCATTATTTTCTATATTTACCAAAGGGGTATGGTAATTATATATAATTACCGGTAAATATGGATAATTCACTACATTTACCGTGTGCGTTGGGAATTATGCATAATTCCCGATTATCCACATTTACCGTAACATATATACAAAACTAAACAGGAAAACAGATAATTTAACAAAAAACCTTAGCACACCGTCCTTACTGTCGCTGTGCGGCAGAGTGCCAAGTTTTCTTTTTGAATAGATAAGACTATTATAATTCTGTGGTAAAAAATTAACTTTTGTACAGGGTTAGCCAATATGCAGAAATAGAATTTCATTACCATAACTACATTCAATTAAACTTCGGGATGGCTTGCATTAAAACCTTTATTGCTGCCTTTTCGAAATCCATTTTAAATATTTTAAGGTTACATTTATTTATTCGCTACATAAGCACAAGCCTTACAGGCTAAGTCCAATTCGCCCACAGAGCTTTGAAGTCCATGCTTGTCGCCCTGTGACTAGAGGAGAATTCTTTCTTTATTTAGTACAAAACAGGTGTCACCATTTACTAAAACTACACACAAAACAAACACACTTTCGGCACGCGACTACGACTCACGAGATGTTCACGTACACAGTACGCTTCAACTTCATCGGCTGTGCAATGTCGATATTTTTTATCGATTTTTTACACATTTACTTCGATGATGGAAATATATGCCTTTAGTATTACTATATTATTTAAGTACAAATTATAGTTAACTAGCTATGGCCCGCGGTGTTATCCGCTGTAAAAACGTTTTTATCCCGTGGGATAAAAACTATCCTATGTCCGTACCCGGGACTGACACTATCTCTATACCAAATTATCAAATCATCTTCAAAATGACTGGAGCATATTCTGGCATTTTTATGAGGAAACCAGTTGTATCTACCGGTCGCCAATATCCATTTATTTTTTAACACTGGAAACATCATATACATTATATCGATTATCGATAATTTGCTAGGCTCCATTTACACATCACTTTGCTATCGAGAAGTAGCGTCGTCAAGACAACGAATGAGTTTATGCCATTCAAAATGTCAAAAGCTTTTATTATTAATATTACAAAATTTTATTACTTAACGACATTGAGCTATAATGTACTTACGAATATATGCCTTTAGTATTACTATATTATTTAAGTACAAATTATAGTTAACTAGCTATGGCCCGCGGTGTTATCCGCTGTAAAAACGTTTTTATCCCGTGGGATAAAAACTATCCTATGTCCGTACCCGGGACTGACACTATCTCTATACCAAATTATCAAATCATCTTCAAAATGACTGGAGCATATTCTGGCATTTTTATGAGGAAACCAGTTGTATCTACCGGTCGCCAATATCCATTTATTTTTTAACACTGGAAACATCATATACATTATATCGATTATCGATAATTTGCTAGGCTCCATTTACACATCACTTTGCTATCGAGAAGTAGCGTCGTCAAGACAACGAATGAGTTAATGCCATTCAAAATGTCAAAAGCTTTTATTATTAATATTACAAAATTTTATTACTTAACGACATTGAGCTATAATGTAGTACGTAAGTACATTATAGCTCAATGCTTAACGATGGTATTTCACGCCGGTAATACTGGAACTATTGTTCTTACAATTTTTAACTTGACACCAAGACATATTTAATAGTTTATCATGCTGTAAAACCGAGTAAAACGACGAAAACTCTCTCGCTCGGACTATGTTCGACAACAGACTGACAAGCGCTGTCGACGCTGTCGTAGGTTAGGTTGGCCTGTTTACTGGCCAAACGAGAACCACGTATTATTATTCATTTCGCTTCTATGGGGGGGCGCGCGCGGAGGCGCTGTGGCCCGATCGTTGTTCTGTGAATTCGCCTGCCTTAGTTAAACATTTCCGTGACTGTGATTTAATGAATTCAAACAATGAAAAAAAAAATACTTAGATAGGTACAAATAACAATAATGCAACCAGAAAACAATCTAAGTTTATATATAAAAATTAATTGCTGTTCGTTAGTCTCACTAAAACTCGAGAACGGCTGAACGGATTTACCTTATCTTAGTCTTGAAATGTTCGTGGAGGTCTAGGGAAGGATTACAAGGGAAAAAAACTTGAAATTAATTTATACAAAAGTTTGGGTCTTTTATTTATCGATTGAGGCAGTACGAAGTCTGCCGGGACAGCTAGTAAGTACATAAAAACCACAGTATAAACTAAATACACAATGGTACATAATTGGAATATTTTATCTTTCAGATATTTTCCACTTAGGTACTTTACAAATAAAATCACAGCTTCAAAACTCAGTAAAGTTCCTGAACTTTTGCACAAAGTTCTTCAAAGTCATCTAGATTCCATTTCTTCAGTTCGGCTTCCAAATCACTGGCCTGCAGGTTTTCATATGCTTCAGGAGCTGGAAACGAAATTAAACAATTTATTTATGAATTAAAGCGTCATACAAAAATTCATGGCTTTTATATCAGCGCCTCTAGCGTCTAAATTGGGAAGTTTTGCGTATAAAATTGCAAGCTATTTTATGAAACGCAAAAGAATATTAAAAAAAATAACAAAAAAAAATATAATGTTTAGATAATAATAAACATAATACAGATTTGTTTTGTAGTTTTTTTTCTAGTTTTGTATATAAAGTATTCTTAGTACAGTCAGGGATCTATAGGACTTTCAAATGTTTGACTTACTATGTGAAAAATAAGTAACTTTACAAAACACTTACAATAAACAGTGATCCACCCACTAAGTTCCAAAGCAGCTACATTAAAATCACCAAACTCCTTAACACCGGCCACACTCTTTCTAGGATATATGAATACAGACACACAATCTTCTTTCATTGCTGTAAAAGAAATGGTATTTAATTATACAATTATCTAGTAACTAGCTGTGCGCGCGACTTCGTCCGCGTGGAATAGTTATTTTGGGCATCATATTTATTTTTGCAAACAACCTCTTCAGCTTTATAAATTATAGCTGTTACCCACGACATAAACCGTTTTCGCAGCTCACGCAACGGAAGCCCTCAAAGATGAATAATTTTCCCCGTTTTAACCATTGTTTCTTCGCTCCTATTAGTTGCAGCGTGATGTTATATAGCCTAAAGCCTTCCTCGATAAATGGTCTATTCAACACAGAAAGAATTTTTTAATTCGCATCAGTAGTTCCTGAGATTAGCGCGTTCAAACAAACAAACACTTCAGCTTTATAATATTAGTATAGATTAGTGTTCAATAAAACATATTCCTTTCATTTAAAATATGGTTGTGAAATACGTACTCACTTTCCTAAATATTATTGGTGAAAATTTCAGACTAATAATATAAGTAGGGTCTATTGAGAGTAACATTTCTCTCTGCGAGTAGTATTTCCTCATGCCTGAGGGTCGTGACTCCTCCGCAGAATTGATTCATTAGGGGAGTTGAGAGTAACATAGGCTACTTTTATTTCGATAAAAAGCGAATGAACCGCTTGTACCATTAATAATAAATTGAACATACAGAAATAGTTAGATTTGATTCACTGATGATTTGATAGATTTGACTGCTCTGTTAGCTTAGTTGGTAGTAGCACTGCCTTCTAATTTAGGGGTGCGGGTTCGATTCCCACGTGACACAAGTATAATGTATAATTACTTGTGTTGAGTCTGGTCGTTTCTATGTATAATAAGTTTGTATTTACAAAAGAAAAGTATAGGTATATAAATATTATATCAGTTATCTAGTATCCATGATACAAGCGCTGGGGCTAGATGGTGCTGTGTGATATGTCCTTAAATATTAAAAAAAAACAATAAATACTTACTCATAACAATATTATGTGCTATAGAATTGTCTAATAAATACTGGATTAGTTTATAGAGTTCTGAAACTTGTTCTGTTACAGATTCCATTCGTACTAGAAAGCAGAAAGCATCTACCGGATAGTCTTGGATACGGTGAAGAGGTCTCCTTATTTGTTTCCATTTCTATACGTAAAAAAAAGAAAAAAATAATTAGGAAGAAGAAGAAGAATGCGGGTTCGATTTCTATCAGTCGTGATTATTTTTGCTTAGTTCCAAACCAATTTCCAATCTTCAAATTTGTTGAACATTTTGAAAACTTTCAACACGAGAGTGGCATTATCATCCTATCTCATATCGTACAGGCGATTTGAATGTATATATAATATAATATCTACTATCTCTTGAGTCATATTCCTCATGACTGAGGGTCGTGACTCCCCCACAGAATTAATTCATTAGGGAAGTTTTCTTGGGCATTGATACATCGTGGTGGGCGCTCAGGTCCTTCCACGGAAGAAACATGTCCTCGGATATTGTGGTCCTCAAACATGTCGGTTTTTTTTTACATTAAATAGGCTTACGTTTGACTATAGCCTGCCTGAAGTTAAGCACCACTATAGTCTAAGATGTAGCACGCTTGCCTAGAAGAAACCTATTTACTCTAGATTTGAAGACCCCTAGGTTATAATTTTCTGGGAACAGGGCTCCAGGTAGAGTTTCCTCACGATGTTTTCCTTCACCGCTAAGCGAGTGCAAATCCACACATAACTTGAAAAATACAAGTCATTGGTGTAGGGCCGGATTCGAACCAGGGTGTGTCTGGATGAAAAGCAGACACTGGAACCACTGAGCCACACTCACTTTTTTTCGCCACACTCGCGTTTTTACTCTCTACTATATAATCACTAATTCAAACTTACCACTAATTCAACGGGCCATGTTTTGTCATGAAACATGATGTGGTAATGTAGATGGTTTACCGAAGCCAGTCCACACAGACTGTTGAACACTATCTTTAATTCCCTGGAAAAGTGGAAATATTTTATTAGATCGAGTAAGTTAAGTTTTACATCTTGCTAAAAAGTTATCAAATTTATTGTCTTTATGACCTTTTTCTGATCGTTACACTGATATCTTAATGAAAAGATTTTTTAAATAATGTATTTATAATTGTTTGGTAACAATAAATTGTTACAGCTGAAAAGCTGTTTTTATGTTAAATAGGTAAGTAGTTAAGATTTTGCAAGTTTGACGAATAAACTAAAACTATTTCTTATTAATACACTTTATTGGGTAAGCATTTCAGCACACTCCATCTTAGGATATATCTATTGCTTACCATAAGGCAAACTGGTCATGTGCTAACTCGTTTCAGTTAAAAAACCCTTACATTTGAAAGGTAATTTACCTGTTGGACTCTAAGAAAATAATTTGAACAGCAAGCACCAAGCTCTCAGCCGTGGCCACCTGAGGCAGTTTCTTCTTCAGAGACGGACACAGGAGATTGTGGTACTGATTTATTGGACTCACATTTACTAGAATTGTGTGTTCTGAAATATGGAGAAAAGTCAAGTTAAAATAGATTTAGATTATTTATTTCACCAGTAATTACAACAAAGTCATATTTCGCATGTCACTTTTACAGTTCAATTTGATACAGGATACATTCTTGTTAACTCTTATTAATATATTAGAATTGTCTAAATACAGTTACTGATATGAATAATCACTTGCTAAAGACATTGCAAAATACAAGACAGAGTTTGAATTATTATATTTAATTTTATACATCTAGCAGTAATGGGGAAGTTTGTATTAATTAGACATATTATGATATTGAAAAAGAGACAAAACTCTTATAAAGATAAAAAAGTTTGAAGAGTTTGGAGTTTGCAAACTGCCCTAGAGGCCAACAGCAATGCTTAAAAATGACTTATAGGAATGAAATGTTTGAATTAGGTAAGTACATAAGTACTTATACCTACTTAGTTTTATTTTTCTAATCTTTGTAAATCTTATTGAATTGAAATTGTTGATAGATTCTCAGTGACCAAAATATGATTTTTGCACACCAGAAATGGTAGATGTAGATGGTAAGATACAATATATGTTTTGTAACATAATTCTCACTACATCTTCGCAAATAAATGTATTTGAATAAGCTAAAACAACTTGCTTACCATTCCCTTGAAAATCAATAGTAAACAGAACTTCCTTCGGTGAAATCTTTGTAAAGTTAAATCTGGTGTCATCAAATGGTTGTTTGATGCTGACGATGTCTTGAGGAGTTCGTCTATTACTGCCACGATCAGTGTTTAGCTGAAATTAGCATTACATGCAAAAATCTTAATTTATACTTAATATTATAAAGCTGAAGAGTTTGTTTGTTTGAACGCACTAATCTCAGGAACTACTGGTGTGAATTGAAAAAATATTTTTGTGTTGAATAGACCATTCATCGAGGAAGGCTTTGGGCTATATAACATCACGCTGCAACTAATAGGAGCGGAGAAACAATGGAAAATCTGAAAAAAAAGGGGAAAATTATTAATCTTTGAGGGCTTCCGTTGCGTGCGCTGCGAAAACGGTTTAGGGTAGGGTGGGGCAAAGATCCGCAATTTTAGGTTTCAACCTTTTTTCTCACCCAATAAGTAAAAGGTCCTGCAGGTTTTGGCTTCACTGGAAATCTTAATTTATGTGCTACAATATACCATTTTATTACTAGCGAAATAAGCACCATTTCGGAAAAAAAAGGAAAGGTAGACAACCTTGCCTTTGCGGACCTTTGCCCCACTGTTTGGGGTAAACGTCCGCAGATTCGGGGCAATTGTCCGCAGCTGCGGATCTTTGCCCCATTGAAATGAAATACACGGAAAAATTAACTTTATTCAGTTTATTTATTCACAGTTATGAGTAAAACCATTCCAGTTCACTGACTGAATAAACATTTCGGGTCGTGCTAGTTTTTTTTGGCTCCTTTATACTCGAAACGACTGATCCCCATTCATAATCCGGTACGGGTACGGTGGGGCAAAGATCCGCAGTGGGAAATGATCCGCACGGTCAATTTAAAATTGGGCCTGCAAGTACAGTTCTGGTGTGAACGGCTTCACATTAGTTTTGCGTTTGTAGTTTCTATAACGTAAAAACAAAAATTAGAACAATGAATACAAATCTTGGGGCAAACGTCCGCGCGCGGACCATTGCCCCATGCAAAATGCGGACCTCTGCCCCATTTTGTCATTTTGTAATCACAAACTAACCTAAAAACAAGAAATGCGCATTTGGCCAAATTATTGTTCATAGATCGCCTTTCAAAACCTGAATTATGGAATTGAACCAGTAAAACAGTAAGCAAAGCGTATAGTAAATTACATTTTCAACTGAAGATGACCTACGAATTATTACATCAAAACAAGTAAAAAGAATTCTAACCTCATTGTTTTTGTTGTGCCGGTCGGACGCCATGTAACTTTTGTGAGTCGTCTTCTATCAATGTTGCCAGCATAAAAATGTGTCTAAAACCACGACAATATTAAGCGATCATTTTAAATTGACCGTGCGGATCATTTCCCACTGCGGATCTTTGCCCCACCGTACCCTAAGTCGTGGGTAACAGCTATAATTTATAAAGCTGAAGAGGTTGTTTGCAAAAATAAATATGTTGCCCAAAATAACTCTTCCACACGGACAAAGTCGCAGGCACAGCTGGTATTAAATATATCTTAAAAAGTCTAACGATTGATGTGTCATCTTGTTGTTATAGTTAATTTGATGTGTAAATTAATGTATACCTACCATAGGTAGGTACTAAAGAATCGTGCAGTAATTACTTATGTATTTGAACTGATATGTAGGTACGTAAATAAAGTCCTTGAATATTTTTTTATCGGATTTTATTAAGTTATTGATGACTTGAACATTGAATTTGCGAAATGAAACTTTACCATTAATACGAACTTTCCAACATATTTTTCCAATAAATTGTCAATTTTATATCGAAATACATTGGGGCTGTTGTTTATTGCTGTCCATTCTGTCTTTACTTTTTCTACAAAACCATGTTTATGTGGTTTCGTATGTGAACTGTGTGATGTATTGATATGTTGAAAATCACTTAGTTTGTACATTTTGATATATTCGTATTCAAATATCCATTTTTCTTAGAACTGAATTGTGTCAAATCCTAATCTAGTAACAATGTTGATGTGGCTGAATTAAAAACCGAAGCCACAGAGTGCTTTTTTTACCGAACTCCTGCCTTTATAAATTAAATAAATAACAAATAAAATAATAAATAACAACAAATCGCGCCACAAAATAATTAAAACCGGCCGGTGGCCGCTATTATAGGAACAGAACATCTGGAATGACATTGACATATAATAAATTATAAAGTGACGATATAATATAATGTGATATTTCCTCGGAGAATATAATACATACTGCATTTTTTTTCTTTGGCCATAACTTTGTATTGCGCCAGTTCTTAAGTAAAATTGATACCTACTGCATAGGTACCTACTGGAGACAATGCTGTGAGCATTCTGGGAACTCTGCCGTACGTAAAAATGGCCAGTTATGTTAGTTATAAAAAGTTTCTGTTGTACATTTTTGTTGAAACCTAAGTATATAAAATAGCAGTCACTTCATAGATTCAATGGCGAAAATGCATTGGATGTTACTTTTTCATACGGCTAATCGATTTTGATAAAATTTACTATGGAGGTAGATTAGAGCTAACAACAGGCAGTAAAAAAATAAACAGTGAGATTACTACAATGACAATAGGTAATGTCACTTTATTACTTAAAATTATGACTAGAATATGATGCATATATATATTATTAATTTGCAACAATTTTTTTATAATTACCAGGCATAAGATCTAATTATCTGTATTATTAATAAATTATAAATGATTAGGATTCGAAGGACTGTTCTCTTCATACTTTGCTAATATTTGCATGATTCTTATTGAAGCTTGAGCAGCGTCATAAGGGCTTAATTCCGACAGAGTTTTAGTGACTGCTTCACCCACTGTCTCTATTTTTGAGTCATTTGCACAAAATGCATTATTCTGGACATCTCTGAATATGGATAATATGTTATCAGCAACACTTTCACAAGGATTAGAGTCTTCTCCCATATCATATATTTGGTTTGATCCTTCATCATTGCTGGATTGTTCATTTTCTTGCTCGCAGTTTTGCATCTGTAAGATTATAGTCATTGATTTATTAAGTAAATAGGAATCTATTAATTAAGGATATATTATGAGCTCTTACAAGGTAAAGACAAACTTAGTATATGAACAGAAATGTGGGGATAAACAACAGATCCTGGATGGCCAAACACAATGGCTTAATAAAGCAGCTTTAAACATCTAAACATCATAAATTAATACAGTATTTAAGCAAGAAACAAGAACAGCACAAGACAGGGAGTATTGGTGATTGGAGGAACCTATACCCTGCAGTGGGTCCCATTAGGCTGATGATGATAAAGATGAAAGCAAGAAACACTACATAATATTGAGAGTTTGTTAAGTACATTAAAAGAGATACCAGAAAGGTACAATTATGAATCCTGCAAGAAATGATTTCACACCAAATAAGTATCCAGACTTAAGGTCAGGACATAATGTTCAGATCTGGTTGAATAATTATAGGGACTGGGCAAATGTTATTTTTTTTTTACCTGGTATTGGTTTACATTTGACTACAGCCTGCCTGATGTTAAGCATTGCTGCAGCCTAGGGTGTAAAACATTTACCTAGAAGATACCTCTTAACTCTAGATTTGAAAACCCCTGTATTGTAGTTCGCAGGAAACACAGCTTCTGGTAAAGTGTTCCAACGCTTTGACGTCCGTACAATAAACGTTGAAGCAAAGCGCAGTGTTCGATACTTCGGCACTTCCACCATAAAACTGTGTCGACCTGTGGACTTTCTCCTTGTTCAGTTATAGAAAGGAGCTGAGGGAATCAGTTCATTTAAACCCAGGAAATTATAACCCAGGGATCTACAAATCTAGAGTAAATAGGTTTCTTCTAGCAGGCAGGCTGTAGTTAGATACATGCTGCTGCCATGTTAAAAAAAAAGTTTGCTTCATGGCTGTTAGTCACATCCAAATAATATTAACATGTTTAAAATGTTTTGTACACTTACTTTGTTCTTAATTTTAGTATTCTTTTGCCCCTCATATTTATGTATATCTACACCTTTTCTATATACCTTTTGCAGATATCTACATGGTCCCCACAAGAACCAGTTTACTTTGAACTCCTGGAAATAAAATGAATAGCCTGATTTACTTTGAGAAGTCATATTAATTAGGTAACTACTTATAACATTTTAATTTATTGCAGTTGCTCATAACTGCTTCAGAATTAATAAAACTTATAAACACTTGAATAACTAACATTTAATTTAGACAAATTAGAATGGATTTCTCGATTGATTTATAGAATTTGGGAGTCAGCACAACATTGAGATAATATAAAATCGTGTGACATAAACATAATGTCATTTACCTCTCCTTTGGCTCTCTTATTTAGAAGCTTCCTCATGTAAGCTCCATAAGCTGACCTGATATTCGTCCACCGATCTTTTGCAGCTGTCCAGGGAAACTCGTTATTGTATTTAGCAGCGAAATTAGCAAAAGTTTCGTCTCTCAAACTGACGTTAGTGAATTGCGGGTCTTTCTTGTTCCAAATGTAAGGTTTGTCTTCTAAATATTTAACCAAGTCAATGTTCATACTTTTCGTCCAAAATACTTTATCTTTGTTAAAACTGTCCATCTTTAAATCAACTTATTTATTAGTTTAATCGAAACAAAATTGAATTCCTTTCCTTGTTTTATTTTCTTGTTTTTGTTTACAAACTGTCAGCGTCGATTGTTTTGATTTTGAAATGTCAAGCTTATTTTTTTTCTTTTATTAATTAATCTTGCTATAGCTTGTAGTGCCACACTCTCTGGTCTTGTTTATTTGTATCGTAGTATAAATAATAACACAAATTTATATTGTAAAGTAAGCTTTATATATAAAAAAATAAAGGCCAGAACTGAATTAATAACAAATATTTTTTTACTTTTGCGCCAAAAAGTAAAAATAATACAGAGCGCGGGAAATGTAAAGTCATACCTAGCTAACTTAGAAACTCGGGCGAAAATAATTTTATATTCGTTACTGATTTTGTTACATAGACCTAGAAAATAAACTCTAGATTATTAGAAAACGATTTTAGTTGTAAATGGCATAATATATGTACCGTAGGACCGTACATACAGGAATATAGTCACAGAGGCTAATAATTATGTACCTAAGTGTAATTTTGAAATTTATTTATGTAAGTGATTTATTTAGCCATTATAATTATCTTTTTTCTTTACTAGATACAAATTTATAATAATATTCATTATTAAGCCAAATTTATAATTATTTTTTTATTTTAATAAATTTATTTTTGTGGTTATAATAGTGTGATCGTCAGGAAAAAGACAAATAAATTGAACAAGTACTACTGGCCCCTTTTTATAGATAATTTTTGGTTTTAACAATTATCTTTTTCACCTATCTAACTTAACCAACATAACTGCATGTGCAAAAACAGCACAATCAATTCTAACAGTGATCCGCCACCGTTTCTGCAACCATTAATTTTATACCGCACCTATCACAGCCTACTATCGAGTTGGTTCGCTAGAAACTCTCGGAACGGTGTCTGAGCTCAGTCGTTTCTCGGGCCGTAACCGCCATGGGTCGCCTCCGAACCTTCACCGCGTATTCTCGCCCATTCGCCATAAAAAACGTTCGCTACGCAACAACAGGTTGCCCTTTCTCCAAACGTCAGCAATCCCAAATAGCCCCAACCGCGGAATTGACGGAAGAAATATTCGCAAATGCGAAACCGTATTCGGAAGTTCCCGGGCCTAAGCCCATCCCTATTTTAGGGAATACCTGGCGTATGGTGCCTGTGATTGGTCAGTTTGATATTTCCGAGTTTGCTAAAGTTACAAAATTGTTTCTGGAGAGATATGGAAGGATAGTTAGATTGGGTGGTTTGATTGGACGGCCGGATTTGCTGTTTGTTTATGATGCAGATGAGATTGAGAGGATTTATAGAAGGGAAGGGCCGACTCCCTTCCGGCCTTCGATGCCGTGTCTCGTGAAATACAAGTCGGAGGTCAGAAAGGACTTCTTTGGAGATCTGCCGGGAGTTGTTGGAGTGTGAGTATTTTATTTATTTATTTAACTTGGAGCTGGGAAAATTTTACTCGTATGTACTAAGTAAAAATTTCCTTAACTATGTAGGTATATTTAAAAAATGGGCAAATAATTTGTTTTATTATGTTTGTATTTAGTAGATCTTTTCTGAATAAACAATACTTTCTTATTTGAAAGTTTCGCGTCAGGGTTTCACATTTTCCAAAAAAATTATACTGCGGCGCATACTAAGTATAATAAAATGTAATCGCCCTTAGTTAATTACTTTACAACTAATAGATTACTAAGTTACACGTAATCATCAATCTATATTGTCATCTATAAATTTTTTTAGACTCTAGTAATTAGCGGATAAAATACAACAAAGAATGCCTATAAAATAAAGAAAAGAAAGAAAATAAATCGTATGACTCAACGGAAGAAATACACAAACGAACGAACATTTATTTCAGTTTCTGATCTCTTCAGCAAGCAAGCTCTTATAGCAAGAGTAGGTACATAATTTTTTATTAAACGCATATTATTATACGATATAAAATAAGAAAATAAGGTAATTAATATCAGCCAAATATTAGTAACAAAAGAACGGAATCATTGAACTACCTCAAGCCTAAATCTAAACGGTTTATCTCGTCTAAAGTTTTGAGCTCAAGGTTCATTGCAACAGTTTTTCGAATGTATAAACTTGCATGCATGCAAATATAGTCATTTTATCTGTTTTTATTAAGGGCATATTAACATGCATCTGATCCACATGCTATTTTAAAAGAATTAATCAGATCTGAATAAGCATATTGAAGTATCGTGATTAAAGTGGGTGCAAAATAGGTAATCGAATTTACGAGTCGGTGCAAAATTGCAGATACATAACTAAATGTTAATTAAAACACGCAGTATTTATTATTTTTTTGAGCTGCGATGAGGTAGTAGTGAGGCTTAAGTAATTTTTAAAAGCTATATGTAGATATATTATATGCGAATTAGATTCAACTCAAACTCCCGCAATATCAATTAATTATGTACCTACTTACAATGATTGTGAGTGTTAACTTAGTAACGTTCAAAGATTAAATAATTAATCATTAATACTTTTAACCTTATTCCAAATAATTGTCCATTAGTGTGGTTAGGTTGGAATTTTTAGGGTTCCGTACCTCAAAAGGAAAAAACGGAACCCTTATAGGATCACTTTGTTGTCCGTCTGTCCGTCCGTCCGTCCGTCTGTCAAGACCCTTTTTCTCAGGAACGCGTAGAGGTATGAAGCTGAAATTTATATCAATTACTCAGGTCTACTGTCCCTTGAAGCTGTGAAAAAATCAAACTTCTAAGCCAACGCAATCAAAAGATACAGCCATTTATGCCGCAAATTTTCGACACTTGCAAGGGAATCAAAACCTACAGGGTGCTTCCCGTGAACTCAGAATCTTGAAATTTGGTACGAAGCAACGTCTTATAGCATAGATAAAGGAAAAATTACGAAAACCAAAAATTTTACGGAACCCTCGGTGCGCGAGTCCGACTCGCACTTGGCCGGTTTTATTTACTTCAATATAGCATTTTTAAAGGATTATAACAAATGTAGTAATTGGGTAGCTAAGATGCTGCTTAAAGGATTATAACAATTCGCGCGTTCAAACCGAAGGTTCAAACAAACAAACAAACTCATCAGCTTTATAATATTAGTATAGATGTAGTAATTGTGTTGCTAAGATGCTGCATTTTAAGCTACACACGTCTCAAACGTCAACTTATATACAATAACAAATAATAAAGTAATCACGCCTAAGTCCCTCAGATACTAGTGTTTTTAGGTCTAGGATACCTTAGTGCTTACATTAAGTATTATAGGCAGAGCTCGTGATAAGTAAATGCTTGACACCATACAGACGTAATTATCTAGTCATGAGATGTGCCGAGTATGACTGCAGAATAACTGAAGATGTTTGATAAACACTATACGTGCGAAGGGCTTAGGTATCTAGTTCTAAGTACTAAGTGTGCGGAGGAGTTGCATAATTTAATTCCTGCAGCCCCATTTCACCATCGTATGAGTAAGGGTTCGGCAAGGATGCACCGTTATACAGTTGAGGTTCCAAAGACTCGCACCAAGCGCTTTGCTTCGACTTTCATCGTGCGAACAGCCCAACTGTGGAACTCATTGCCCGAATCTCTATTCTCCTTGAACTACAATTTGTCGGTCTTCAAGTCGAGAGTAAACCGGTTTCTTCTAGGCAAGCGCGATATATCGTAGACTATAACATTGCTTACCATCAGGCAAGTTGTAGTCAAGCGTAAGCCTATATCATGTAAAAAAAAGTATTTTGTTCTAGTACTAGATAACGCTAGGGGAATATCTGAATCTGTGACAAAGGTAACTTTTTATAACGATAACACGCACCCGAAGTCTCGGGTGGCCACCTAGTATACGATAGCGATTTAGGTACAGGCATGAAATATTTATGTTTTATCTCCCGATATAAGAGTAGGTATGTGTATCGGATACGGTGGAGATTCGGTACCTTATTTGTTTTTCACACTGGCCAGCCAGGCATTTGGCCACCAAGTCTCCTGAAGCGACGTCTTCGAGAGGTCCAAGGTGGAGAATAACAGTACTAAAAAGGCTGGAAGGGTTTTCCTATCAGTTTGCTTTCATTGACTGAGAACTACTCATCTTTGAGCTACTTTATAGATTAGACTGTAAAATGTTTACTTGTTTGTTCCACTTGAAAACACTGCCTTCTGCAACACAAACGAAAGGCAGAGCTTTTGATAAAGTACATTGTTTACGTTATACAATATAATTGTACTTTACTTCAACACAGTCTCAACTTGTCACATTAGAAGACGGTTTCCACACAACATTCACACAAGCTGTGTCGTAAAGCCAGTTATTATTATAATCATAATCATTAAGATTCCGTCGACTAGACTGCGGCAGGCTTTCGCAACAGCAACCTGTTCGCCTCGATATTATACTGTATGAGATAAACTTGAATTTAACAAAATATTTTTTAGCCATAATAGTTTATGCCTGGAAGATTTTTGTGAGGCTATTCCTTGTCTTTTTTGCGTGGAAGCTACTGAAGCGGATTATATTAGGCAGTGGTGGTACTTGCCGAAATAAAAGAGTAAATTAAGTAAATTAGTGAGTTTTAAGATGGTCTTGTACTATAAAGAGAAATAAAGAAAAATAAAGAGTTAAAGAATAAAGAGAATAGAGAATAGAGAAGAATTAGATAATAAAGAGTTTATCTATCTATCTATCTATCTATCTCCAGGATTCCTCAAATGCAAAGTCAATACGTTTCTTCCAGACAAGCTTATTAGATTTTACAATCTTGTGGTGATTTATATAAGGCAGATTGTAGTGAACGTAGGTAAGCCTATTTTGTGGTATACATAATACCAATCACATCACACCAGTCAAATTCAGTTTGTTATTATAAAAAAACATGACTCTCACAGATTAAATCTAACATCACATCATTTTTGACAGGGTAAAAAAATATTATCTCTAAAATAATGTACTTTATTTGCACTTTCTTAAGAAGAACTGTACAAGATTTATCTCTCTTGAGCCGTATTTCCTCATGACTAAGGGTCGTGACTGCCCCACATAAATAATTTGTTAGGGGAGTTTTCTTGGGCAGATACATCCTGGTGGGAGCCCAGGTCCTTCCACGGAAGACACATGTTCTTGGATATTGTGGTCCTCAAACATGTCGGTTTCCTCAAGATTTTTTCCTTCACCGTTAAGCGTGTGCAAATCCACACTTAACTTGAAAATACAAGTCATTGGTGTAGGGCTGGATTCGAACCAGGGTGCGCCGTGCGCCTAGATGAAAAGCAGACACTGGAACCGCTGAGCGACACTCGCTTATCATAAATACTTATCAGTTTTACAAACATTAAGTAAAAGATTTACAAACAAATAAAAACATTTATGAGTAGTTATAAGTATGTAGTAGTATTGTGTGAATCTATACTATTATTAATATTATAAAGCTGAAGAGTTTGTTTGTTTGAACGCGCTAATTTCAGGAACTACTGGTGCGAATTGAAAAATTATTTTTGTGTTGAATAGACCATTTATCGAGGAAGGCTTTAGGCTACATAAAATCACGCTGCAACTAATAGGAGCGAAGAAACAATGGAAAAAGTGGAAAAAACGGGGAAAATTATTCATCTTTGAGGGCTTCCGTTGCGTGCGCTGCGAATACGGTTCAAAATTCAAAGAATTAATGCTCAAAATAACTATTCCACGCGGACGAAGTCGCAGGCACAGCTAGTACTTACAAATAGTAAAAATCGTATACGTAACCTCGTACAGATAATTTATGATTCCCACAAAAAACCCGCCTCCAACAAAGGCCTCAGTTTTTACGAGTTGAATTTTATTTTGCAAAGTGAAAGTCACTCTCTACGGCGAGGCCTACTTTTGTATTCAAGCCTTATGATATCTTTACGGAATTTATAATTAACTAATTAATCTGAATAAGAAATTATATAATTGCTATAATTTTTTTTTGTATAAAGTTACTCAATTTTGTGAATAAACAACACTTGCGAAAACAATTAAATTTAATTAATGAGCACTTTCTTAGATTCAGAAATATTTATGTACATATGTTCTGATAAAAAAGTGCTTTAATTGCGAAAAATAGATAAACCAGTATATAAATAGAATATTCTAAAATTCTATAAAAAAAACGTGGTGGAAACAATGAATTTTGACTTGCAATATGGTGCATAACAACAGAAGCGAGTGTGGCTAAGCGGTATCAGTGTCTGCTTTTCATCCTGACGCATCCTGGTTCGAATCCAGCCCTACCCTATGTTTGGATTTGGACTAGCTTAGCGGTGAAGGAAAACATCGTGAGGAAACCGACATGTTTGAGTATCACAATATCCGAGGACATGTATCATCCGTGGAAGGAGCTGGGCGCCCAACACGATGTATCTGCCCAAGAAAACTTCCCTAACAAATAAATACTGCGGGGGAGTCACGCCTCTCAGCCATGAGGAAATACGACTCAAAGAGATGGTACATAATAACCGAGACGAGTGGCATAGATGAGAGGCCTATGCTCAATAATGGCTCACAACAAGCTGATGATGATGATATTCCGATTCAGATATGATTCACCAGTCCATTCAATACTGCAATTAAAGAGTCCATCGGTCATTACCACTCGAGTCACGGCAAGCACTTACTTTCGCTACGCCCTGTTTCACAACTGGGCCAAGTATCAACTATCTAAGTAGACAATATAACTTACAGACACCTGATTGTAGTCCATTCCAATCCTTTCTTCTCTTTTATAGTCTTATTTATAACCAACTTCAAAACAGGGTGATATCAAGTATTTTGTTTTTTTTGAGGGTTTGTTACGAGATTACTCCGTTATTATGAACCGATTTCTATAATTCTTTTTTTATAGTTTGAACTTTTGGCAATCGGTCAGTGGACAGTGACCATGTCTGAGCACCGTAGGTTAGAACAGGCAAAATGCATACATTATATAGGTACTTACATACAGGAATACATTATTATCTAAATAACTTTTTTGATGCAGTTTTTTTTGATAGGCTTAGATTTGTTCAGTAAAGTGACAGTAGAAATGAACTCGTTTTTTTAAAAAAAATGTTATGACTGGCCTGTTAGCTTAGTTGGTAGTGGCTCTGCCTTCTAATCTAGGGGTTGCAGGTTCGATTCCCGCGTGACACAAGTATTTATGCATTTTAAAAATGTATAATTACTTGTGTTGAGTCTGGTCGTTTGTATGTATAATAAGTACCTATGTATATACAAAAAAAAGTATAAGTATTATATCCGTTATCTAGTACCCACGACACAAGCGTTTGCTTAGTGTGGGGCTAGATGGCGCTGTGTGCAATGTTCCGAAATATTTATTTATTTATTTAAAAAATATATATAAAAAAAATGTTATTTGTATTTATTAAGGGCCGTGACGCCTCTGGTCGGTTTTCTTAACCAGATGCATAGTGTTGGGCGCACTTCAGTATTCTATAGTCCAGGACTTACAGTACATAACACTTGCCCTTTGATTTTTTAGTTTTAAAACATGTTGGTTTCTTCGTTATGATTCTATCGACTCTCAAACTTGAGCAAGTGCATAAACCTACTCTGTGAAATAAGAGTGTACTATATAATATGTTGATCTTTCTTGTGCAGAAAACTATTCAATATCTAGTTTTATATCTCTAGCAATGGACTAATCACATGGACATGTATTGATTGTTTTAAATATTTAATGAAATAAATAAAACGATTAGGTGATTATAAACGTATCATTAGAAAATTTCATAATTTGACAGCCTGTTTCTTGCACAAATTATAGAAATATAATCGTTCTTTTATACTATTAATAAGTAATCTATTACCTGTCACGTCATTGGCTATCTACCTCCGGAGATTACACTGACGTAGTTATTATGTTTATTGTCCATTGAAAGTTTTCTATACCATTGTTGTTGAGAATGCACTGATGAGACGACAGATGAATGCAGTGATGATTTATTGATGAGCTTGTGATGAGTCTTATTTACTGTAAACTATATTTTTTATTAGTCTTTATTGTGAGATTTTGAATGATGTTTGTTTTATTTTTTTATTGTAAAGATTAACCCGCCAGGCGCCGTAAGCTATACCGGGTAGCGTAAGAACATCTACCGGGAAGCGCTCTGCGTTATACTGTATTAATTTTTTAATTAAATTAATTTAATTATTAAATTAATTTAAATAGCGCTTAATTTTTGTCTGCCATTGGTTCTTTTTCTATTACAAGTTTCGTCCAATGAACGACACTGATTTAAAGATGCGTTCATAAACTTTAAAATACGTGGCTTTCAACGCGTATGCAGCCTCCGGAACTAGCAAAAAAATAATTAAAATATTCTCTTATTTCTCTATGCCGTGTCGGTCATAAATCCGCCATTTTGTACTATATCGTGCATTGGACTAAGTGATGTGAAAATGAATAAAAAATGTTTCAAATGAGAAAAAAGTAATTAAAATCGGTAGGATTACTAAAAAACTATGAAGAATTTAGTAAATGTGTTTTATATGCGTTTTTGTGAATAATAAGTGAGATAAATCGGTCAAACTTTCGAGTCCGCCCGGCCGGCCGGTGCGTGAATTTGCCCGCCATGTTTTCGATAAAAAATAAACACTTTTGTGTACCTAGTGTAAGAAGTGATAGATGTTTATAATAGTGTTGGAGAAACATCGTTCTATGTGATAGTGTTGTTTTCTGTAAAAAACCAACCAAAATATACAAAATTGTGTCTTGAAGTGAGAAAACTTCAAGCAATTTATGTAAACAACATTTTCATCACAAGAAATCTTTATTGGTAAGTCATAATTATTAAAAATTTGTCTTTTAAACAAAAGATAATTTCAAGACCTAAAGAATGGTATATCAATCTAAGCATAGGATTAAGAAATATACGAAATATTACGAATTTACCAAAACCTCTCCCTCTCAAAAAACATTCTCCATAGGGCGGTGCGCTTCTGCCATTTTTTCGCGAGGGGCCCTCGCGCCTGATGGGTTAATAGCATTTGATGTTTTCTATTTCCTGCTTTCAAAGAGTTAACATTATTGTAGCAATATACTTTTAGGTTCTAACTAAGATAAGATAATCATTTATTCGTCAATAGTAATACACAACTTATGAACTATACGTTAACAGTTGGTAATTCTATTTTCTCGTCATACAAAAATATTTTTCAGTTAAGAGATTTTAAACATGTCTTAATTTTCCAAAAATAATACAATTTTATAATGGTATGAATGTCAAAATAAAATAAAAAGTCTAATAAATTTAAAATTAAATGAAAAACTTCTAGGAACATATAACTAGGTTCGATAGGACGATTTGTTTTGTTTGAAGACTTTGAAAAATTTATGCGTACGTGTACATATGTTAAGATAAGATAAGATAAGATAAGATAAGATATGTCTTTAATGCACACCAAAGAAATAACAATATAAAAAGAAATATAAAAACTAATTTAATGCACATATGTTAGTGACTTCTTAACGTTCAAATGGCTGAATCTATTTAGATGGCATTTGGTAAGGAGATAGATAAAACGCTGGTTTAACACATAGGTTACTTTATATCTCAAATTAATAGGGGTAACACCGCGGGGCGATGCTAGTTTGTAGTATTACCAGTTACGAACTTCAAAGATTCTATTATAATACCTACTTCTAAAAATATAAAGATCCTGATTGCTATTTAATTATGGTAAAATAAAGGTTTCTATGATAATGGAATTCTTGGCCATCGATATCTTATGTACCTACCTACTTTGAGCCCAAACCAACTAGTCAAATTAACAAATCAAAACAATATCGTTATTTTGAGCATAACTTATATATTGAAAACTAAAACTGGTTTGCACTTGACCATAGTTGGCGTGATAGTAAGCGAAGCCAAAGATGGAGCGTACTTACCCGATAAGAACAGTTTCACTCTCGCTTTGAAGTTCGCTGGATTATAGTGCGTGGGAACAGGGAGTCAGGCAGGGAGTTCCACAACTTTGCGGTACGAACAATAAAGGTAATCGTAGATATAAACGATGTTCCGTAATTTTGCCGTAAATTAAAAGTAAATAGATAAAATTTGTATGTCTCTCTGTCTATAAAAAAAATGTAGATCCCAGGTTTTTGTACGGCAGCAGAGGCCTTTATGGTGTTTCATAACGCTGACACCAGAGTTGGCCATCATACTAAAGTTTACGTAAACCTAAGGTTTTCAGAATCCTCTACAGCGGCTAGAAAACTCTTGACACCAGAGGAGTTTTCTTTTATACGTTCTTTCTTATAACTTATTCATTTCATAGATAAAATCATCATGTAAATTGTCTTAAATTTATATGCTAGCAATAGATTTAGCTTAGAATATTACCTCAAATTTTATACGTATTATTGACTCCATACTTTTGCATAAATTAATGATACCGAATGAATAATTTAATGAGTTATAATAATTTGAATGAATATCTGAATAGCAAGGTTATTTTGCAAGCATTACTTTATTTTAGAACAGATGATGTAAAGCAATCCAATTTGCATTCGTATTCTAACTAGTAGAATGCTATTTTATGTAAATAAATATATCTTTATATGGTAGTGTGCTCTGTCATAGGATTTTCCGAAGACACGAGTTTCCTTTAAGTACTTAGTTTGTTGTAATTAGCACCTCATCAGTATGAGAAACAAATATAAAACGACTGCTACCACTTTGCGGTTGATTTTCTAGAACTTGTTCGTACACGTTCGATTCATAACTTTATAATCCCTTATTTAATCTTGTTTTTCGATTGTGTAAATCTAACTACATATATTGACTTATTTTATTGACAGAAGAGCATTGATAAGATTACGTGCCCGTAGCTCAGTTAGCGCTCAACTGTCCCTGAATTCAGCCCCAGGCAAGAGGCGTATTTTAGTGAGCGTACTGAGATATTATCATCATGATGCGTTCCACGGGGGAAACTTTACGTCAATCCCACACATTGGTCTTTCTATTCCATAAGTATGCATCAGAACGCTCACTAAAATGTGGCTCTTGTCTAAGGGGGCAGTGGAATGTCCATATGTTCCAATAGTCAGGTCTGGAAACCTGCTGGGCCATGTCAGAGGTTATCAGGCCAAAAACTTCCGACAGTCAAGTAGGCTGATATACTATGAGAAGATTGGCAAGGCCTGTCCATGACATTACTTCCGATGAATATGTGTGCAAAATAAACATTGACAGTGATACATTCAGTATACTACTACAAAACATGACACAGCATATTACAAGATGGGGGACGTCCGAGAACCTTGCATCGTCGCTAACAAGTCGATAAACATTACTGCGCTAAAAGTATAAATTTTCACCTGACATTCATTACCACCTTTGTAACAATACGATTATAACTGACAAAGCATGTTTTGCGTGAATCAATATGAGGTGGAAGTAGTGGCAAGATCGGAATTTTGGAATATCATGCACCATGAATTGACTAGCTAATTTGTCTGATAAAATAGTGCATTTGTGATATTAAACGATGGATAAAAGCTTAGCTACTTTAAGATGGTAGGAATTTCACCCCTCTAGGACTGAGGACTGTGCGGGAATTGCGGAGGAGTATTGCTCGCTTGGCCGCAAAACCCGCCCCTTCCGAGACGAAGGGACAACGTGGTAGGTTTTAGTCAGTTTCCTCCACGGAAAAATAAGGATGGTAGGAAAATACTGGAACTGAATCAACTTTCATTATCGCATCGGTAAATCCTTGTAAAAGCTAGGCAAAATACATTTTAGAACCAATGGCTAGTTGAGTAACTTATTTGAAAAGAGTGAGAGATTTGGAACTGCCCTAAAGGCTGCTGACAGGGTTTAATAATCTATAATTACTTAATGAATTCATCTAGATGTGTTTTTTCAATAATATTGTTTCACAGTTTTTGCTTTTCATTAATACAGTGTTAAATAATTTCTGATAACACACACTGCCGTGACACAAGTTTCGTTTTCGTTGACACCAAGCAAATTGAAAACTCTCAATTTCGTTTACTTTATTCACAAGTTATTGTCCATTCACACAACACTAACCATTGCATAAACTTACACAGTATTACTGTTACTTACTGTTATGTGTCACTAAAATATTACGTTTCAAGGGCAACTTTAGTATTTTAATTAAAGCCTTCGTATGTACATCATACATACATACCGTGGGTAAAATAATTCATAATGTACTGAAATCTTGGCAAAAGTTGTACATAAATAAATAAATAAATATTCCGGGACATTGCATACAGCGCCATCTAGCCCCACACTAAGCAAACGCTTGTGTCGTGGGTACTAGATAACGGATATAATACTTATATACTTTTCTTTTGTAAATACATACTTATTATACATACAAACATGAATGAAACTTTTTTTTGTTACTGAGTTCTATCAAAAGTTTTTGTTCTGAGTTTTCTAGGGCAGCAAAAGAAGAGCGGCATAATTTTAACTCTACATTCTTGGCTTTATTAATTTTTTTCACTTTTCCATTATTTTTCGCCGGGGGGCGATGCGTGACAAAGTTTTTTAATTATACAACAGATTTTCTTGTGGTTTTCAATGATCATCAAATAAATGGGTTTGAGTACCTAGTTTATTATTATATTAAATGTTTATGTTTATTGTTTAACATTTTATAGTCAAATTTCAAGTGCTTGTTATTGTACACCCCGTCTAGTCTTTTTTTTAATATTTTCCTCTCCATCCTACGGTTGCCTGGAAAAGATCGCTTTTAGCGATAAGGCCGCCGTTTGTGGCACTAGTTTTTTCCGTTTTGTATTATGTTTTATATGTGAGTGTCCAATAAAGTATCAATCTATCTATCAAAAAAGCAGACTTTATTTCAAACCTACCCTTAAAAGTACCTAGCACCGATTCGCGTTTGACTATAGCCTGCTTGTTGATAGACATTGCAACCTAAGTTGCACCAATAAAAGGTACCATTTTACGCTACTTTTAAATATATTTTAGTTCTATACTTTATGCCAATCTATGTAGGTTATGGTTCAACAAATAACCCTATACACACTTGTTACCTATATGATTAACTGTAATAGGGTGTAGATGGGTCATGGCCATGGGAACTTGTTAAATTATGGTCATTCTATACAATGTCTGATGTTAGACCTTCATGGTGTGTAGAACCACGAGTATAATTCAATATTCAAGGCTTTAAATTATTAATAAGTGTATTTTTATTTGGATGCACTCTACGATTTCCGTTTGCTGTTTTAAGCAATAAGTAAATAGTTAAATAAAATATACCGGAACATTGCACATAGCGCCATCTAGCCCCACACTAAGCAAACGCTTGTTTCGTGGGTACTAGATGATGGGCATAATATTTATGTATCTAGAAGATAAAAAAAATAACAGAATATTTTAGAAACTACGGTTTTTTTCATACACGTAGTAATAGTAATCGATAAACTTTAGATATACATATGTAGATAGATGTATATTCATAGTTCAGCAACCCCTCATCTAATATTGATTCAACGAGCCCAATACAACAAATTCTTTACATAAATTATATATTTTTACTCACGTTAAATTATCATTATCTTCTCACGTAGAAATGCACGTGTTGTTTACTTAACTTCGCAAATAGTGTTGGGAACACAACGTTTCATTTCCTTTACGTACTGTGTCAACAGTGCCTTAGAACAAGTAAATGTATCAACGGCATAACAGTGGATAAACGTGCTATCTATACATATAATATAATAGAGCTGGAGAGGGATAAAAATCTGGAGATAAGAGATAATAGAAAAGAAGATATTAGAAAAAAAATACATAACAGAACACGTTCCAGCAGTTTTAAGATTTTTGTCTGTTTATTTTAACGCATAAACATAACGCAAAACCGGCTGAATCGACCGCATCATGATTTTTGGTGTGTAGATAGTACGAGGTCTTACAAGTGTCATAGGCTACTTTTTATCCCAATTTAATGCGAGCAAAGCCGCGTGCGTCCACTAGTTATCAAATAAAAGTTGAGTTATAAAGAAGAAGTGCATAAGATTCTACTGCAACTGTAACCTTATAATATATAGGTACATACGTAAGTTTTTGGGTCAAATTAACAAATTATTTATTAAATCATTTATTTATTAGGTATATATTAATCACTAACTTATAACGTCTATGTAAAAGTACTAACCATGTTGAAACTTAAACAATGGCGTATTTTATGGCTAACACAGGTTTCCGTAGTCGCTAATGGTGTAAAGTCGTAAAATTATATGTGCTTATTGCCTGTTGCAGTTTGTTAATTGAAGATCTTACAGTAACTTGTGCAATTTAGATTGGTACAGTTGCTTTTGTTGCTCAAGAGAACAAGGCATTTTGTAATTAAAACAGCCTCCGCTTAGTCTTTCCATCTGTTATGATTGTTGAAACTTTACAAATTACATCTCGCTCTTTCTCTCTTGAGTCGTATTTCCTCATGACTGAGGGTCGTGATTCCCCTACAGAATGAAAAGGTCTAAAAAGTGTTATGTTTATTTTAGGCAACAAAAATGTGCTCAATGTAAACCCAGAATGGAACGTGTCATGTATTTTAGCATTATATTTAATACGGTTTTTAAAGCATTATTATATGATTTGTTGTATTATGTATATGTTATTACAATAAAATAAAGGTTATTGGCTTATTCTCTCCAGAATTACTTCGCTAAGGGTATTATTATATTACTTATTACCCAAGTATCTTGGGCAGATACTTGGGTTGAAAACTCGTGACACCAGTACACTTTCATTCGAAGAAGAGGAAGAAGATAGATGTGCATGTTTCTTTTGTAATTCCATTTCAACCGAATATCCAGTTTCTTATAACATTCTGTGACGTGTCAAAAGCCAAGGCCTCAAAAATACTTTTACCTTCATGGAAATACTATATGAGTAACATGTGTTCTTAAACCGGTCTATAAGAGCTTTCGTTAAATCCCGTTGAATCGAGTAGCTTGAAAGGAGGTCAGTCGTGTATTGCTTAAAAAGGTTAGGTTATTAAGAAGTAGTAGATCACAGTTTAAATCGTGTTGGAAAGTTATTAGGTGCCTATATGTACTACTATTATAGGTATATTAGGCATCCATACCGATTAAGAGCGTGCTTTTATTTCAATAGTAATTATTAAAATAATTATTATTAAATGTTTCAGGACAAACCACACAGCGCCATCTAGCCCCATACTAAGCTTACGCTTGTATCATGGGTACTAGATAACGGATATAATACATATATGCTTTTCTTTCGTAAAAACATACTTATTATACATAGAAACGATCAGACTCAACACGAGTAATTATACATTTTGAAAATTCATAATAACTTGTATTATGCGGGAATCGAACCCGCATCCATAGATTAGAAGGCAGAGTCACTACCAACTAAACTAAGTTCCTGAGTGGATACATAATATACTTAATGTTACATACGCCTACGCACTATATAAACATCCTCACAATAATTTAATGAGCAAACTTTGTATCCAGTGTTTGTTCTGTCAACTAGGATGAGACATTTGACACATGTTAATGGTGTTTAATATTGTGTCCTGTATAGAAATGGCTTTATCATGGGTGGACGTATGACATAGCACGGTATGGGACCGGTTTTGTCAATATATCAAAGACCAGGGGACGCCCGCGACTTATCTCGCATTAATTCGCGATAAAAAGTAGCCTATGACTCTTCTAAGACCTCATACTACCTACATACCTACCAAAAATTATGATGATCCGTTCAGCCGTTTTGGTGTTATAAGCGTTTAAATAAACAGAGACCCAGATAAACAGACAAAAATCTACAAATTGTTGGAACGTGTTCTGTTATCAATTAAAAGTACTTCCGAACTTATTTATTTAATTATCTTTATTGTTCAAACTTTCGACCCTCTTCAGCTTTATTATATGTATATGTAGATAGATAATAAGTCAACACAGAAAAAGTACGAAAATCGCTCATAAAGCGCTTTAATTCTACCTTCATAGTATTGACAGTTAAACTTTAACACTCCCCACTAGTGTGACCTTATTTTGTGAGAATTCAATTTTTAAAGATGTTTCGTAGAGAAATAAAGTAATTAGTGTAAATGAGTTTTTCTAGGCAAGCGTATAGACTTTAATGGTATTGACAAACGTAAACTTAAATAAACACAATAAGTCATAATGGGAAGACGGTTCTGAATGAAGTATGAATGGGATATGCGGATACATTACGAGTAAGCTAAAACGTAAAAGAGTAAGTACAAGTGGTTCTTTTTTACACAAAATTTTAAACTTAGCTTTTATCCAGTCCATTTATGTCGTATGTCGACGGGCGTAGGCAAATAAAGAATGGGCTATCCATGCTTCAAAAATTTCAAGGTTGCTTAGGAAGTTTGGAATAGGTAAATAGGCTTAAAGTTTCCTCTGAAGTTTTACAATAGGCTTTTAGTCAAGTCAGTCTTATGAATGTTCTTAAACTATACAATATACATATAATAAATCTGAAGAGGGTCAAAAGTCTGAACATTGAAGATATTAAAAAAAAATGTTTGGAGATACATACATCAAAAAACTCTTAAATTTTGACTTTAACTGTTTATTTGAACGCTCATCTCGCAAAAACGGCTGAACGGATCATCATGATTTTCGGTATGTAGGTAGTATGAGTTCTTACGAGTGACATAAGCTACTTTTTATCCTGTAATAATGCGAGCGAAGCCGCGGGAGTCCACTAGTTGTACAATATTCTTGAATATTGACACGTATTTGATGTGATAACACGCAAACTTCGCGCTAATTTGATTTGGATCGTTAATAAATAAGGTACAAAGAAACCTTAAATAAATAATGCAAATATAATAAGCTCCTAGAAACATACCCGGAAATACACAATACATATTCATACATGTATTTTTATTCTAATATTATGAATCATTGAAGCGAGTGTGGCTCAGCGGTTCCAGTGTCTGCTTTTCATCCACGCACACTGGTTCGAATCCGGCCCTACACTAATGACTTGTATTTTCAAGTTATTTGTGGATATGCACTCGTTTATCGGTGAAGGAAAACATCGTCAGGAAACCGACATGTTTGAGGACCACAATATCCGAGGACATATGTCTTCCGTGGAAGGACATGGGCACCCACCACGATGTGTATCTGCCCAAGAGAACTCCCCTAATGAATTAATTCTGCGGGGTGTCATGATCCTCAGTCATTAGGAAATAGTACTCAAGAGAGAGATTATGAATGACTATTTTAAAATGATTTTTAGAGTCAAATGATCCAAAATTCTTAAGTCAAGTTGTCGCTAAAAATAAGTTTAAAAGCTACCTATTCAGTCCAGTCATCTTCTCAAACAAGGCACTTGTTTAAATAGTGAAAGTTTCACCAAAATCGGTCAATGGTGCGGCCTTAACTTCTTTACTTGAACTTTGGCAAAAGCCTGTGTTTCTTGATTTTCGCAACACTGAATTAAATATGGTAATTTAGCACGTCAAATTTTGTTCGGATTGAATAGAAAAGTCTCAAATGAAACTTTAGGAAACTTGTGATTACGAAAAAACGATAGGAAACGAATCATCGATCTTATTTGGTTCACGTTTATGGTACTAAAATGAAATACATCTACTTCCGGTAGCTATCTAAGCCATAAATAGTCAATATATATATATATTTTTTTATAGTATATATTTTTTCGACTCCCAAAAAAACATCAAAGGCTACTAAGTAGGGTTAAAATAAATTCAACTGGTGACTGGCTGACTGACTGATATAGTGATCTATCAACGCACAGCCCAAATCACTGGACGGATTGGGCTGAAATTTAGATTGAAGGTAGAGTTTATGACGTAGGCATCCGCTAAGGAAGGATTTTTTGATTGGAAATGCCTCTTTGAAGGGGTGAAATAGGGGATGCGAGTTTCACTTATTAATGCGAGCGAAGCCGTGAGCACCCACTAGTAGACGTATATAACAATAGCTAAATAAATAATAAAATAAATATTCCGGTACATTGCACACAGCGCCATCTAACCCCACAGTAAGAAAACGCTTGTGTTTGGGTACTAGATAACGGATATAATACTTATATACTTTTCTTTTGAAAAATACTAATTATACATACAAGCTATTAACTCCTTACTACTTATTATAGTTACTTCTTACTTTACTAAAAGTCAACAAACGTACAATGTTCAGAAGCTGCGAAGAATAAAACGGCACTAACCTCGCTTCGCCGAGAAAGATATAAAGTACGAGAGAAAGTTTACGGATTACGGAAGAAAACGCCTTATAATGAGCATTATTAACCGACTTCAAAAAAGGAGGTAATCAAGTCTTCTGAAAGTTTTTTTTATTAAGATTAGTCGTGGTTTAATGTACAGAAAATAATATTTTGTTGTTGTGTTTCCGTCGTAACTTTTAAGTAAGTATGTGATGACACAGCCAGGTCTCACGTGTGTAGGTATTATACTAGCAACCAACAATAATATTTTCTTCTATAATTTAACGTGTCATCCGACCCACGAACATAATATGTAGAAGAATTTAAATGTGATGAAGAATTTAAATAAAAATGGAAATATTTTGTCTCTGAAATTAAACTTTTATTGGAAAAAGAGCGAAAATATATATTTTTTTTTTATATATTTTTTTTAAGCTCTTCACGTTTTAGAATTATTTCTTGGGTAATTTTTTACAGAACCTTATAAGTGACAGTATACTTGTCAAGAAGGAAAACCAAGATCAAAATCAGTTTGGATGCTAAGTACGATGCCACAGAGAAACAATGAAATACCACTTGCACACTTTTTTACTTAGCTTTTTATAGTTATCAAGACTCAAAATACAGCACTTATTTCTAACGTTTGGACTATTTCCAGCAACATAAACATTTCAATATCTTTCCAATTTATTTAAGGTTTAATGACTATACCAGAAAATGCGGTGATCTCATATAATTACCTAAAGCTTACTCACTTCACATTTAATCCTATTTACATTTATGACATGTAGGAATCAGCCCATTCAAAACATTAGCATTTTCTGCACCAGATCAGTGTTTGTATTCCATACATACTCTCACGATAGTGATATACAAACCAACAAACAGATACACAAACGATGGTAAAACGAACTACAAAATTGACAAGCAAATCTAAGTAAGTGTTAAGCCAGTGGCGCCTCCATAACATGTGCAAATAAGTTTGTTTCAAAGTGGTAGGCGCGTCGACACTTCGTTTCTATGTCCATTTTAATTCCGCGCGCGATTTCTACCTAGCAATGCTGGTATCTTGCCGGAATACGTGGAAATGGGGTTACTGGCTGATAGTTGTTTATGTTGAGCAAGTTTGGTGAAAAGCAGCTTTTTAAGAAATATCGATTTAAAAGATAAGAAAACTTACTTGTTAGCAAAGAATACTTCGATACTTGTAGCATGGTCTTAACATGTACTTATTAAGTAATCCGTAAATGGTTGTTTATATCATATTAAACCATTTAGGTATATAAAGGCGATGGTAAATTCATATGTTCTTTGTTTGTTGATCCCTCAATGGAGCGACGGAGTATCATAGTTTGTTAAGGAGGTAGTAAGGTCTTAATGATTATATAGGCTACTTTTTACTTTTCTTTTCAGCTACGTTATATTTTACACAGTTACCACACATATGTATGTTCACATACATACATACTTGTAGCGGGCTTGCTTATTAGAAGGTAAAGCAGCCTTGACTTGAAAACTGAAAAATGTTAATCAGAACATACACTAGTATTTCTTTTCTCTTGTACGTGACCTAATGTAAAGTTATGTTTTGATGTACATACCAGTAATATTTTCTCCTCTATTTCTTCCAGTCACGGCGACCAATGGCGTCGCTTCCGCTCCAAGGTCCAGCGCCCGATCCTCCAACCACAGACTGTGAAGAAGTACGTAGCTCCCATCGAGCTGGTCACGGAGGACTTCATCCAGTACATGGAGGATGCAGTGGACGTGCACGGAGACCTGCCGAGAGACTTCGACAACGATATACATCGGTGGTCTTTGGAGTGTAAGTATGGTCTTTATAGAAGACCCACCCACTAGGTGCTCGCACTTCGCACGCTTTAAGAAATAAAACTAGCATTCACCCTTTTAAAAGTGGCATAGGTGGCAATTCCAAAAATCCTTTCTTAGCGGATGCCTACTTCATAACATCTCTGCATGTCAAATTTCAGACCGATCTGTCCAGTGGTTTGGGCTGTGCGTTGATAGATCACTATGTCAGTCAGTCAGTCACCTTTGAGTTTTATATATTTAGATAGATTTCATAATAAAACAGTAACTTAGGGAGAGAAATAGGCGAATAAACAAGCAAAATTTAAATTTTGGTCCTAATCGTTTGGTATGGGTGCCAAAGGACTTCGACAATGATATACATCAGTCTTTGGAATGTAAGTATCGCTAACCATCATGCGAAAGAAAGTTAAGTGCAAACCCATTCCATGTAAAAATTAAATCGTAGATACGTGCTTTAATTTAAGCTAGAAGAAATTTATACTCTCACCTCACCAGCTCACGGACCAGCCTCTATTCTGATAAATAAAATAATTATTCAGAAGTCAGTGTAAAAAGATCCGGAGTAACATACGAGTACATGAATATAATTACTATGATATCTGAGATCTAAGGCCTAAAGTCAATGACCAACGTTATCCTTGTGGCTTGTACACACAATCCAATACTAAGTACATACAATACTACATATATACATGATACATATGCTCATAGATCCCTTCTATTCCTTTCCAGGCATCGGCCGCGTAGCCTTAGACGTGAGACTGGGTTGCCTCTCACCAAAACTGACAAGCGACTCAGAACCTCAGAGAATTATTGACGCAGCAAAATACGCGCTGAGAAACGTTGCTGTGTTAGAACTGAAGGCGCCGTACTGGAGATACTTCCCGACGCCGCTGTGGACCAAATATGTGAATAATATGAACTTCTTTGTTGAGTAAGTCGTTTTTTTACACTAAAAAATCTGTCATTTTACCCCCAGATATCAATAAGTAACCTGACGACAAATCCTAATTTTGAGGGGCCCCCCTTTTTACTTAACAGCCACAATATTACCCGCATCCTAGAGAATACTCAATCATCATACGTTTGTCCATCGGTATTAAGTACCTTCCGCTGCCCATCTTCATTTATCATGGACAAATTTCACTATTTGCATATAGGTTGTTATTTGTTGCTCCTAATAATAGAACAGACTTCACTGTAAATATTTATTATCTTGGACACTACAACATAGCCAAATTGTTTTCTTCTCGAATCGAACTTGTGTCCTATGCCAGCTTTTGATAATATTTCTGGCGGACCAGAAATAACAAGAAAAGAATGTATTTCCTAAATTGTGCCCCAAAACTGTATTTCTTACTATGATTTTATGTATTTCAGACTGTGCAGCCGTTACATCACCGAAGCCCTTGAGCGGCTGAAGACCAAAAAGGTGACGTCAGAGAACGACCTCTCCCTGCTGGAGCGAGTGTTGAGGAGTGAAGGTGATCCCAAGATAGCCACCATCATGGCACTCGACCTCATACTCGTTGGCATTGACACGGTAAATATGCACGATAAATTATTATAATCGCCAAAAACTGTACACGTATTAAACAAGTCCTCTTTTTTCTCATGAAATTATAATCCCCAAAACCTTAACTTTACTTTGTTGATGGATAAAGTTCTCCGTTTTAACCCTCGTTGAAATAAGATAGATAGATAGATAAATACTTTATTAAAACACCACATATAAAAAACAATACAAAAAAAACATAGAAATTAAAATTAGCGTCTTGATTGGCGGCCTTATCGCTAAGAACGATCTCTTCCAGGCAACCAATCTGGCAGGTATATAATCTAAAAAAAAGGTGTTTTAAGTTTGTTTTGTCTGTCAATTTTTGGACTTTGTCTGTCAGAAAGAGTACCTATAAGGAAACCCTTTTCGAAAGGGGAAATTTCACAATAATGGCACATTACACTCGTTGGCATTGACACGGTAACTGGAATTTTAACTCATTACTTCCTGTTATCGATGATCTTTACTTTATCGCCTTATCGTCTCTGAATTAACGCAAAATGACCCAACCTTGAGGTTACCTTAAATAGTAAAGGTACAAGCAGTTAACCGTTAAAGGGTGGTATAACATTAATTTTAACAAATTTTTATCCGCCTTTTGGAAAGTCACGAAAATGCCTGCAAACTTTTTTGAAGTTATCTCAAACAACGATATGCAAAAATTTCTATATCTCCTTGTTTCATAGCTACTTTATATAAATAGATGGTTTTCAAGTTGTGATGACAAAAGTAAAAAAAACACTAGCTCATTGTAATGAAACAATGTATCTGAGTAGTAGAACAAAACAATGTATTGACATAGTTCTTGGGCTGTCACCATAGCTCTGACCACATTAAGTATCCAGAGTCAAAAGCGTGTACTAAGTTTTTTCAATTATTAATTTGTTTTATTCCAGATATCAATGGCAGTATGCTCCATCCTGTACCAAGCAGCGACCCGGCTGAAGCAGCAAGACAAAATGGCGGAGGAAATAAGACGCGTGTTCCCCGACGCAAGCAAACCTATCTCATACGCAGATCTGGATAAACTCCACTATACTAAGGCTTTTGTACGAGAGGTGTTCAGGTAAATACTTCTTTTATTTCCTATGTTTATAGAAACTAGAAAAAATCTCAGTACAGTTAAGGAGTTCTTTCTTATTTTGAAGTGTGAGACAGCTAAGGAGCTATGCCATTAAATCGACTAACGCAAGGTCTAAACAGTCCAATAGCTTCGTCCACTTTTTTAGATAATTGCATACTTAAGTACTTAAAAGTGACCAAAGATAGCCCATAGAAACAATTCTGATATCATTTCTTTGATACCAAAAAACTACTATGACTAAAACTTGTTCTACTATGTTATGTGAAGCCTAACATCTTTGTTTATTTGCTTGCAGGATGTATTCCACAGTTATCGGCAATGGCAGGACGTTGCAAGAAGATGACGTGATTTGTGGATACCACATTCCTAAAGGTGTAAGTATGCTGGAGATAATATAGCACTCGTACAAGCCAAGCCAAGTTTTGTCTGGCCAAAAATTACACCTTACTTACGAAATACTTTGCATTGTAGGCTGCCAATTCAGCTACGTAAGACCATGAAGCTTCCTCCTCATTGCGTCGCTTTCTTCAAAACAAAGGCTCATGACCACAACTGTATTCTTATGAATATGTCTTCGATACATATTTGACATCTTCCTTTGACTTTGGCTCAACTTCTTCTTCTTCTTATCGAATGACAGTGGCCCACTCTAGTGTCGAGAGTTTATCAAGCTGCCCTGTGGGCCTTTGACATGGCTTAACGACTGCCGTACTAGACAAACAGCCGGGACCTACAATTTAACGTGTCATCCGACCCACGGAAGCGCCCAAAACGGAATGTCACTTTTCGGTCGCCCATCCAAGGCTCAACTTACTACGCCTTAATCATAAAAAAATCTTAGAATATCATAATCAAAACCTGATATTTTTTTGCAGGTTCAAGTGGTTTTCCCAACAATAGTGACGGGAAACATGGAGCAGTTCGTATCCAACCCTCAGGAGTTCAGGCCAGAGAGGTGGTTGGAGTCAGACGGGAAGTTACATCCCTTCGCTTCCCTGCCTTATGGCCATGGAGCCAGGATCTGTTTGGGAAGACGATTTGCTGATTTGGAGATACAAATTCTTTTGGCCAAGGTTTGTGATTGTACAATTGTTTTGGTCTTAAATTGAAAGGCAACATCCATAATAAGTGAAATGCGCCCAAACTCAGCTCAGCCAATCAAAACAAATAGGACTGATTTAGTCACTATTCAATTAAGATTTCAAACAGTTAGGTTTGGAGACCCTTAGAAAAATAGATATAACTAAATAACAGGGGTATCTGTGGCTTCAGTGTTCTATGCTAATTCTTATAATTCTTGCAACATTACTTTTATAATAAATTTAAAATTATGTACTTATTATTTTCTTTGTTTTATATGAGTCAATAAAATAAAAAAAATATTAAAAAAATATATTTTATGAGTGAAGTATGTGTGTGTGCCTACGGTACTGCTACGCCATACAATAGACATCACGTGCGTCCTCTACATAACAATATATCTTGGTATATTTACCTATGTGTCTTAAAATAAGTAATAAATTGACTAGCGAAACAATTAATATTTTTAGATTTTACATAAATAGTTAAAATTGGTTGTAAGTATCAATCAATATATTACAGAATAAATTTTGCCCAAAACGTTGAACAGCTAATCAACCCTTACTTTTTTATTCTTAGCAAACAGTTTATCAACTATACTAACTGTTATCTGTTTCCCCAGCTGCTCCGTCGCTACCGACTGGAATACCACCACGAGCCCCTCGAGTACGCAGTCACGTTCATGTACGCGCCAGACGGACCGCTGCGCCTGCGCATGGTGCCGCGATAGGACCTTATTCACAATGGAATAAGGGTTTATTTTGTATGAATGTTATAAATATTGTTAGGAGTTAATGTTTTATGATATCAACCGTCACTCCTTTGCTTGTTGTAGCAATAGAAGGTTTTTTTGTTATAACTTTTTACGGATTAATATATATACATATTTTAAATTAAGCTAGTGGTGCCGCTGACAGCGGGGCAGGGCCCAAGCTACCGGTGGTAGAGGCTACAAAGATAGGAACCTCCGGACTATACGCGCCGTGTCAAGGATCACTGTCCTCTGTATCCGACCCTTAACCCAACCTTCTAGCGAGAATAAATCTTTTATCTTTGTATTTCTGTTTATTTTAACAATATTCTTTGTTTCAATGTGTTAAAACTGAGTTGATTGGTTAGTCTTTCTGAAAAATTAAACTGAAATCTAAATTGATATTTACACCATTATAACCATATTATTATACCATATACCATCCCATTATACCATATAAAACATTTATTTCTAGGTAAAAATAATTGTATAATAATTTTGCCTATTCGAAAGTCTGTGTAAAAAAAATCTAAAGTCTATGTGTAGGAAATATACAAGAAGCTTTGATATTATTCTGTAGATAAGTATGTACCTAGCATAATGTAATAATTATCATGATATGTAAATAAAACGATTTCCATTTAAAGAATATGTTATTTTCCTACGCAAATATTACCGCTATATAATATATATATTAAGTGAAACATAAACGTACGAAGGTGGAAGACGTCGGGTCTCGTATTACGAAACTCAAGTGGCGATGGCCTGGACACTTGGCGAGACGTAACTGACTGCAGATGGAGCAAAGCAATAACTGAATGGTACCCACGGCTAGGTAAGCGAAGTGTAGGAAGACCTGTGCAACGGTGGCTGGATGATATTAGAAAGTTAGAAGGAAACATCTGGGCAAGAACAGCGCAAGACAGGGAGTATTGGCGTAAGAGGGTGGAGGCCTATGCCCTGCAGTGGGTCCCATTAGGCTGATAATGATGATGAAGTGAAACATATTCTTTTCTTTCTTTTATGGTTCTTTTACTTGCTTTAACGCCTGACAAAAATCTTATATGTTTAAATTTTCTCTTTATTATAGGATTGCTATAAAATTATAAAGATCAATCTTATGTATGAACGTTAGGTTTTCATGAAAAGTGCAATAATTCATTGGGGTAGATAGTTAGTTTAGGTATTTTATGATTGAGGGTAATAAATATGTAAGTACTTACAGTTATGTTTACGGAGATACATATATATGAAGATTTCATACTTGCCATCTAGTTGTTACATATTAAAATAAAATAATAACATTGTTTGTGTAACCTAGCTCCTAAGACGTAATTATAATTAAATTAGAAACATACTGGGAGATGACTCTGGCTTCGTAACACAGCCTAACGGCTACCACGAGGTCAGAGGATTCGTAACATTTTGTGACAAAATTTCTTTGGCAAATAAATGATTTTGTATTTGTATTAAAGTGACCGGTTTTATATACTGTTAATACGTAGTTGTCACCACTTTACTACATTCTATAAAATACTCAGATATCTCGTATGTAGGTTAACAACTTCCCTTATTAGAACTTTAACATTATGCGGCACTATTCCGCAACTTGCAAAAAAGTAGCAACACTAGTTCTTGGGAACTAGTCACGGAGTTACAATTTAATTCCACTAGAAATACAGAGTAAAATGGTCTTTATTACGTTAGGGTAAGGTTTAATTGAGTTTTAGTTTGATAATGTTGAGGTTTTTATGGAGAAAACCATGAGAAACTTTGAGATACATGCCTAGTCGTAGGAAAGCGGTTTGACGGAAGATTACGCCGTTTAAGGTCAAAGGTTTTCTCTGCTTTCTTGTGATTTATTCTTATGGTAGCTGTGATGTAAAGATTAATTTTCTCCATCATTATTAGTAGGATTTATTTAAATAAATTCAAACCAAATTCGATACTACGACAGGGAATACCTGCTTTAAACCGAAAAACTTTTTTTTTGGTAAATTCTTTGGGAGAGCCAAGGCAAACCATGTTCTGTAAGTTAATTTCTCTGAATATTTAATGTCATATATAATTGACTCTTCTATGACTCAAACATATGAATAAATAAACAGGGAAAGTTAAATAAATCAATTTCAAAAATAATTTGCAAGAATGTGCTATTTTCTTAACAATTAAATTCAATTGATATGGTGTAACAATAGGTTAAAAACTAGATTTCTTATTCTAAATAATTCAACTTATAAAATCAACAAGGATCTCCGACACGTCTCTCATTTGCAAAACTAATACCAAACTTAAATATTTGCTTTAAAATGGAATTCCTTTTGTCTAGCGACCGGATTTAAACCATTTCAAGCCTACAAGTTGTTAATCAAATGTTTGCTTTGCAAATTATTATGTAAGATTCTTAAGTATTACTCAAGTTCAAGTACTTACCTTGTGGATACTTGAACTTGACTAATACTTCAAATATCTCACATCAAGTATCTTCAAGCGCAAGTAACTATGTACATAATTATTTATGGATACATACTTACAATAAAGCTGAAGAGGGTCAAAACACTCATAAATTAAGATTTTGGAGTTACTTAACACGTTCCAACAATTTCTAGAATGTTTGTCTGTTTATCTGTGTCTCTGTTTATATATATAAAAAAAAACTTTCCGAAGACTTGATATCCTCCTTTTTTTGGAAGTCGGTTAAAAATCATAAAAAAAAAACGGCAGAACGGACCATCATCGTTTACGGTATGTAGGTAGTATAAGATCTTAGGAGTGTCACTGGCTACTTTTTATGAAAAAATAATGTGGGTGAATCCGCGGGCATCCACTAGTTATTTATATGAATATAAAAATGTTGGTTTATGACATTCGTACCGAGAGTTTTTTTAGTCGTATCAGAAATAAACTAACGCCGAAATGTAGATGCCACTTTGGTCATCCATTAATCATTTTAGCACAAATATATTTTAGTTAGGTAAGTAAGAACCCGAAGCATTACGAATAGCTATTTTATTCGAATGAACGATCTGTCTATTTTAGACTTGGCAACCGTAACAATTAAAATACATCTAGATGGTTATGGAATGCCTACTTTTATAACTATCTAGGTAGATATTTGTTAACAAGTTGCATACAACGTGTTATAATCTTGCAAACGCTGTTAGACGCAAATCTAAAGCCACTTTACGACTAGATAGCACGTAATATAAGCGTTATAAATACAGAAGTAACCTTTGACATCAATAAAAGTTTATTGTTCCTATAGTCACAGCTTCTATAACTGTTTTACTTCGTTCTGCGTTTCATAATGTTGTGAGTAGTAAGTATGAGCATGGCCAGCTCTGGTGTCAGAGTTTTCGAACCGCCCTAAGAGCCACTGACATAGCTTAGCGGCCGTATATACATAATAGTCAGGACCTACAATTTAACGTGTCAAACAACCCACTGAAGCACCCAAAATGGAATGCTACAATTTGGTCACCCATCTAAAAAGTGACCGCGTCAACAGTAAAGTTGGTAATCGCATGAGATTGTGTCCGCTAGCTGAGCAATTGTTGTTTCTATGATGTTGTAAAGTTGCCGATAAATATACACAAAAGATCTATATGCCATATGATATCAAAGTGTTAATTGGCTAGATTCCACAATGTTACTAATTGATGCTAAAAAGTTTGATTACTTTTGTTTCCTTTTTGCTTGTTATGATTTCACTCTTATACAGTTTTTACTTTTAACTTTAATCCTTAAGTCGTATTTCCTCATGACTGAGGGTCGGGACTCCCCCGCAGAGTAATTCGTTAGGGCAGTTCTCTTGGGTAGATACATCGTGGTGGGCGCCCAGGTCCTTCCACGGCAGACGCATGTCCTGGGATATTAAGGTCCTCAAACATGTCGGTTTCCTCACGATGTTTACCTTCACCGACATATATTAGACATTTTAGATTATAGTAAACATAGAAAACTACTTAACCTTTGCCTTTAAAAAGTTATAAAAAAGTGCAGGTAATATACGTGATTTTTATATACATCTGTGGCAATGTACCTAGCTGCGTCAATACAGATTTTAATTCAAAAATTAATCGAGTGTTCTTTCAATTTATTCATATAAATTCATTTGTCGTTATAAGTTATTCATATATTTCAGCAGTATTAATTATAAGTAAATTATTATGCACATTTTCATCGCAATCAAAGGTCATTTAAAAGCAAGATAGACGGTTTCACAACCGTCCTTCTTAGGAACGACATAAAAGATTTACGACTTTGTTCAATTTACATGAGTTGTAATTTTATGTAGTAATCTAAACAGATGACTATCAGAAAGTAATTATTTGCACTCCTACGCGTGCTTAAGTGATGTCATATTTGCGAAGTTATAATAAAGAAAAACTTATAAGTATGCAAGTTCAAGTTGAATGTTGATTTATTTGCCCTTTGTACACTGAGACATAGAATGTTCACGTATGTTACTGTGTACAACGGGAAAATAAATATATATGACTAGTGGGTGCTTGCGGCTTCCCTCGCATTAAGAAGTAATACTTGCTTACCCTATTTCACCCCTTTAAAAGTGGCATTATCAAATATCGTTTTTAGCGGATGCCTACATCTTAACATCTACCTGCATGTTAAATCTCAGCCCGTTCCGTAAAGTGGTTTGGGCTGTGCGTTGATAGATTATTATGTCAGTCAGTCAGTCAGTCAGTCAGTCACCATTGAGTTTTATATATTTAGACTATGACTATGATACAATGTTTCGTGAAAGATTTCTCTGTAATTGAATAAAAATGAAACTAAAGAGTTCTAATTATGTGTTCCTTCCCGTTGTCCCCGGTGGACGTGTCCCCGGTACGGGGACAACGACACGGCAAAATTTTTACTTCCCGTGGTCCCCGATATGGTTCACGGCACCGGGGACAACGGGAAGTATTTTTTTGCCGTGACTTGTTTTTTGCGTAAATTATGAGTCATTACTTTTTAGTAATCTTCAAGAGAGGATGTCCTTAAGGTGCCGGAAGAAAGTTTATACAGAAGGGAAATGAAATGTCGTATTAAAAATGTCAGGTTGAAAATCATCAAGTAATAAAATATAATAGTTATATTTATTTCAAAACAACAAAAATTAATAGTAACACTTCCAAATAATAATAAAAAAATAAACATTATATATACATCTTAAAAAAAAAAAATGCAATCAAGTAATGCTATTCCAAATCTTGATATTTAAAACTTGGGTTGTAAGTTTAAGCTAGCCGTGTAAGAAAAAAACCAATAATTTTGACACAAACGATCGTTGTTTGTTAGGTACTTTTTCACGCCACAATGGAGCCTTGTTTATTTTGTGTATGGTATATAAACTCAAAGGTGACTGACTGATTGACTGACTGATATAGTGATCTCTTATGAGACCTACTGCAAGGTGCAAACATAACACAGGTACCTACAGATAATTAAACATTTTGTATTGTTAAGACATAGGTATTTATTGTAGTTACCTAGATGTAATATTGTTTTGGCCCAATAAAAGCTAGTTATGTCCTGCCATCTGCAATAACCAATGTTTTTTTATCAACACTGGAGACGGCTCCAATGTCCTGCCGCGCGGTCGGTTCCCGACCCACACATGTGCACGCTGTCCCCTTTTTGTACGCAGGTAGTATTGTAACTAAGTTTAGTTTTAAGTATTGTTTTGTAAGTTAGTATTAGCGTAGCCATGTAGGCGAATAAACGTCCTTGGTTCATATAAAAATGTTTCATTTTTGGAACCCCTGCTTCTACCAGCTCAGCTGAACCGTGCGTACCTGTCTGGCGCAGCCGGTGCGGATAAAAGGAAGTCCAGACTTCTTTAGTGACTTCATCAGCCGGTGTATATCACGAAGTTCTGGAACCTGAATCCGCGAACCAAACAAATACGACTCCTGGACGCGTGTGCAGCTGTAGAAGAAACTGGTTCGAGGTTGGAGCAGAGGACGGCGCCGGCAGCTATACTCATGGAGGGTTTGCGACGGCATGTGAGTAGTACCCATCACTAATCCCATGACCTCCTACCTATTCCGCGAACTCTGTAAGTGGGACAAACATCGCTTGCTTACGAGTTGTCGCTGCATTCTGCACTAGAATCGGCAGAATCAATAGCGACTTAGATAGATCTTAGGCTAGGGAGCTTGTAACTGAGACTAGCATCGCTCGTGTTACAAGTTGTCACTGCATACTGCACAAAAATCGGCGGGATGCATAGTGACTTAGGTAAGTAGGACTAGGTAACTTGGGAGTGAGACAAGCATCGCTTGCTTACAAGTTGTCACTGCATAACTGCACAAAAATCGGCGGGATGCATAGTGACTTAGGTAAGTTTAGACTAGGGAACTTGGGAGTGAGACAAGCATCGCTTGCTTACAAGTTGTCACTGCATACTGCACAAAAATCGGCGGGATGCATAGTGACTTAGGTAAGTTTAGACTAGGTAACTTGGGAGTGAGACAAGCATCGCTTGCTTACAAGTTGTCGCTGCACTCTGCACTAGAAATCGGCGGAGTCAATAGCGACTTAGCTAAGTAGAATTAAGCTCTAGCATTAGATGAGGCTACAAAATCTAGCCACCTTAGTTAAGTTATAATGAGTAATGTAATTTTGTGTGTTAGGTATTAATTTAGTTACATACTACTAATTTCAGTTAATAATTTCAATATTTCTGCTAGGTTTGAGATCATTTTAATTACTTAGATGGTTGTCCCATACCGTAAAACAGTTTATGTTCCTAAAACCTATCCAATCCTATCCTCAAAGTGATGCAGGTAGCTCTGCCTGTCGCCTTCATGATGTCTCCTGATACTTCAACGAAGTTCCAGCTCTGGTGGCGGTTGAAACTGCCCTACATAAAAGTGTTTGTGCAAGCCGTTAAATTAAAACTAGTGAAATATTTTATCTACAACAGTGAAATCCCAATCAGTGCCGTACTTTGAAAACGTATTTGTGATAACGTTACTGGAGTGATGAAACAACGTTACATAAGAGTGAAAAAAAATGCGGAACAGACAATGGACAATTATAACAGGTTTTTGTATTATATACCTAACTAAAACTTTAAATGTAAATTTAGTTTAACTATTTAATTTTCTCCGTAATTGCATTGCCTATGTGTTTATTCGCATATCCATGTAAAAACAATCATTTGTTGTTCTATAAAATGGCCCCATAAAATGTTGAATGCAGTTTCTAGCAAGTAACTTATAATTGAATGTAAAATCTGCCCAAACCTGTTTATAAATTATAGACTGCTTCACTTGCTCTAATTATTTTTACATTTGCATTGAAATATTTTATATACAATGTACTACTAACTTTTTGTTTATTATAACAGGTCACATTCATCTAACATTCCTACATGTAAAACTTTGTATAATTTTACTTTATGTGTAATTCTATTAAAATCGTTAAAGTAATACCAATAACAATCTTTCATATGTAAAAATTTTAAGTTTTATTACGTTGATTTATTCATTGCAACCACCGAAGTGAAACTATGTAATTGATAATAAGTTGTAACAAAAAATGTTATATTACCGCGATCTGTTAACACACATACCATTATAATGTAGTAGATATTCAATTTCTAAACTAATTATAAAAAAATCTTATCACACATCCTAATTCTATTTTTTAATTTTAAAATATGTAAAAGGCATTTTAACTTGAGAAAAAAGAAACACATTTTTTTATTAATAATTTAATTTTAATTCGTCTGCTGAAGCATTATCTTTTGATTTGTTGCCCTAAAGTGCGTACGTGTCATAATGTAACGACCACATAAAATAAAATATGAACAAAAAGCGTAACTTTGTAAAAAGGAAATATAAAGACAATCAAATTTAATATTAATTAATAATATTTATTGCTTGTGTAATAGAAAGAATTTAATCATGTTTGTCCATATTATTTGTGATCTGACTATTTTTGCAATATTTATATTATTACCTGCTGTGAATTTGTTATTCTAAATCCATACTAAATAGCATAATATTTATTAATATGTATTTTAAATAATAGTAACATTACCTATCATAATACTTTAAAACGCTACTTATGATTTCCATTAATAGTCTATACTTCAATTGTTTATTTATACCTATCTACCATAATTATTTTGCAATTATGTTGTCTAAAATTAATTCAGAAAATCACATTATATTTAGTTGAATTTAATCAATTGTTTTGTCTCAAACTAATGGTAAATTTTAATTGAGTTCTTCATGTTTTGATAAAAGTCTGTGCATTTTCACTAATATGTAACTTAAATGTTTTTACTTAATGTATTTTTTATCCTTTGCACTTATCCATATAAATTTTATTATTGTCTTTCTAAACCCAAATGTAATTTTCCTCTGATTTATTCATCATCGTAAAATTTCATTCTTATGGACGGAGGAGTTATGTCCTGCCATCTGCAATAACCAATGTTTTTTTATCAACACTGGAGACGGCTCCAATGTCCTGCCGCGCGGTCGGTTCCCGACCCACACATGTGCACGCTGTCCCCTTTTTGTACGCAGGTAGTATTGTAACTAAGTTTAGTTTTAAGTATTGTTTTGTAAGTTAGTATTAGCGTAGCCATGTAGGCGAATAAACGTCCTTGGTTCATATAAAAATGTTTCATTTTTGGAACCCCTGCTTCTACCAGCTCAGCTGAACCGTGCGTACCTGTCTAGCTTTTGTATTTGTATTTGTATCAACGCACAGCCCAAACCACTGGATGAATTGGGCTGAAATTTGGAATGAACGTAGATGTTATGACGTAGGCATCCGCTAAGAAAGGATTTTTGGAAATGCTACTTTTAAAAGGGTGAAATAGGGAACGCAAGTTTTACTTCTTAATGCGAGCGAAGCCGTGAGCACCCACTAGTTAATTATATTAGTATTGGGTCCCGTAAGTGACATAGGCAACTTTGTACCTCGATAAATACTTGTGTATTTGTACCTTGACTGGCCTGTTAGCTTAGTTGGTAGTGGCTCTGCCTTCTAATCTAGAGGTCGCGGGTTCGATTTCCACATGACACAAGTATTTATATGTACTTGAAAATTTATAATTACTTGTGTTGAGTCTGGTCATTTGTATGTATAATAAGTATGTATTTACAAAAGAAAAGTATATAAGTATTATATCCGTTATCTAGTACTACCCACAACACAAGCGTTTGCTTAGTGTGGGGCTAGATGGCGCTGTGTGCAATGTCCCGGAATATTTATTGTTATTGCACAAATGTTTTTGAATGATATTTATAATTACTTGCTTATTTAATTAGTGGATCATTTAACATTTTTATCATACGGTGTCTCTGTGAATTCTCACAGCAGAAATCGAAAACAAAAGTGTTCAAACTCTTTTTTAATAACCTCTTTCTATCAGTTGCCAGGTTTCTTGGCCAGTCAAGCCTACTGACCGTTATTCGTATATAAATTTCGGGTCAAGACAAACAAGTTCTAAGCCAAATTAAATTTTACAACCAGATCGGAACGGTACTTTCGCGAAATAATTGGCACGTGCGAAACCTAAGCAAACTTTTGTAACTTTCATTACCGATATAATACCCATTTTATGTATTATGGTCACATAACCATACTATGAACTATGTAGATAACCTACATAATAATAAATCTATGTTGCTTGTAATGAAACTATTTTGAAAGAAAGAAATATATTTATTGAGAAACACACAAACTTTAACTTACTTACCTACTAAACTTACATGCTAAGAATATGATGCCCCAATACAGCCGCAACTCAGCCTAATGCTGATGATGCTATTATATAATATATTTTTCTCACCTCCGGGCCGAAAGTGACAACTTTCGTCCCGCTACGCGGGACGAAGTTGTCGCTTGAGAAAAATTGTATACACACCGCGGGCAGTAAATAAGGAAGCCTCAGATCACATGTTTGTCGACTTCGGCTCCGCCTCGGACGACAATTACATGTGATCTGAGGCCTTCCTTATTTTACTGCCCTAGGTATGTAATATACTATTGTAATTATGTTATTCTACAAAATATGTTTTTAGTTACAAAAGAATCTAAAGCAAGCTTGCATAACGATTATTAAATACATTCAGCCTTTTCCCGGTAGTTTAAGAGTCGTCGTGCAAGTAATCGGATGCAATCAAGAGTATGTTTAGGCAGCCTTGTTCGGGAGCCAGTTTAATACCTGTACAGAGGTATGCTCCACCTTAGGACACAATGTCTCTAGTGTTGATATAACCAACTAAACGAACTTTAAACATACAGCCGTTAAAAATGACCTACCACCATCTGCTTTACAAATCGAACTGCTGGGAATTAAATGTCTTTTCACGTCTAAGAAAGTGCTTTAATCAAAATGTTAATGTCAATGCATAATCAACCTAATGGTGACAGTAAATGATGGATTCTTTTTGGTATTCAAATTTTGTGATACATTTAACTTTCACTGCGACAGTATAAATTAAAAAGTTTAAAAGTTTATGAAAACTGTAATCAATGTATGTAAGAATATTAAAAAAAGCCTTCAGGTAAATTATATAATTGCCTAAAAAACTTTCCCAGATTAATTTACTAAGCGGGGAGTTACAATCCTCAGTAACGAGGAATACGACGTGGGGAGGACGAAAGTTAAATTAGATTTTATATCTTGAATAAAATATCGCTTCAAACCACTTATCCCATCAAAAATGGTCACCATTCATAAATTTCAACACTGCAAAATATGCACATCTGGTCATCTCAAACACTAAATTATGCAATGTTTGTGTACCTGATCCGACTGCAAACACTCCATACCTACTATTATTGACTTACACAAAGATCCATTGAAACGGTTATTCACACTGATTCATTCACGACACTTGGACTGTGGATTGCAGTTGATAATGTTACGACAAAATACAGTAATGATTTATTTATAAGGATATTTTTCAAGAAATAGTCGTCATAATTAAACCGACAAGTAAGATTAAGCTCTATTAGTAACACACGTAAAAACACAGGTACAAACAAAGTAACATAGAAAAACTTATATGTATATTGCCTCAACTGACGGAATTATTGAAGTTTTAATATGAATACGACTAAATAATCAATTAGGTAAGTACCAACTAAGATACAGCTTTCTCTTCAACATCGTCTCCGAAAAAGTACACTTCTGGATCTCAGATGCTTTTGAATTTGGTATACCTAATCCATTCTTGCCAAACTTTGTTATCATTATATTTGCATATGTTGTATTCATCCAAAAATGAAAAAAAAAACAATTAAAATCCAAATCAAGTTATTTATTTAAGTAAAAAACTTATCTTAAAGTCTGTCTCATGCCCGACGACCTCTGGGCAAAGACAGCGATGCAATGGGCACCAACACATAAAAGACGTCGCGGCAGACCCAGAAAGCGATGGAGGGACGACCTGGATAAACACCAACCAGACTGGAATGCAATAGCACTAGACAGAGATAAGTGGAAAGAGGGTAGGGAGGCCTTTGCCTAAAAATGGGACAATACAGGCTATTAATAATAATAATAAATACAAACAAGAACTCCACAACGATTGTAATAAAAAATACAAGTTTACATACTGTACTCCACAACCCGTTGCACCGCTCAGTGTGTAGAATTAGAAAGTGCAAGTGGCGATGTTTGTAAGAATCATCGGAGCGTGCTTGTTACACTCCATATTTACTACACACGAGTACTACCCTGCTGATTACACTGTCTGTCTAATTAGGAGTGGTATATTAAGTTAATTATACTATGTAGAACTATCATGTGGATGTTTTATTCAATTATTTATGCTATATAGACGTAGCTATGTAATTGGTTCTTCTGTTTCATTAAATAACAAGTGGCAGTAGGTAAATGAAACTATATTGGCTTTTGCCCATTCTTGTTTCTTTCTGAAATGTATAGTTACTGGTTACCTATCTCTTACCCATATCTCAAAAGCTACTGAACTGTTTTTTTAAACAAGGAATGGGTTTGTACTTGTGCTTTATTTGCCTGATAGTAAGCAATAATTAAGGTCTAGGATGGAGCATGCTTACCCTGTAAGAACCGAGTCACACTCGCTTTGAAGATCGCAAGATTATATTCCGCGGGGAGCAGGGAGTCAGGCAGGGAGTTCCACAATTTAGCAGATTCGCTATAAAAGTGGAAGCAAAACGCTTCGTGCGGGTCTTGAGAACTTGCAACAGATTTTTGAACTCCTATGTTTTTTTTATTAAGAATAATAATTTCTACTCTTATGCAGTTATAAGTAGCAAAAAAGTATCTTTTATATAAATAAAATTGTGTTGCTTCTTACAACTTACATATTTAAAAGGTCCTTGTTACTGACAAGTCAATTACTTGGTCAACCAAATCCACTCCAGAAAAGAAAAAAAGTTGACATAGGAATGCTTTAGAAAAGTTTTTATATAGTAAAGACTACGTGCATAACTAATCGATGGAAACTTGAGAAAACTGAACCAAGTCACGTCCTTAGGTACCTACAAATGTTTTTTTTACACTTATAGCATTTACTTTGAACCTCAAATGTGATTAAAGAAAACTTAGGTATCAATTTGAAAAGCGTCAAATACAGCACAACAAATTTCATGGTTTACATATGTATGAAAGTTTGATATACGTTGCAAGCTCCGTTGTCGATTATTTAATAAGGCTGTTTGTCTGTGTGTACCCAGTTTTCGGACAGTAAATACATTAATTCATTCTGTTATGTATGAATTGGTCTGATGATTAGCGATTATCATGACAAAAAGCCAATATATTATAAAGTTTTTTTTTATTGTACCTTATTATTTATTTATTTTTAATAAAGTTAATTAGATTTGCAGCATAATTTAAAAGTGCACACCAAGCGTATTACTCCGACGTTTAAAATTCGAACTGCCAAACTGTGAAACTCCTAGCTGCATAGAATATCTGTTCCCCTTGAAAAATAATTAAAGAATTCCTTCTAGATATCAGAAATTAATGATAAAGATAAAAAGATAAAGAATCTTTATTGATACTGTAAAGTTGTAACATACAAAGGTATAGGTATAAGTACTAATAACATAGAATATGCTGCACAAATTACAATATCTTGTCAAATTGAATTTATAACAATTAGCTTTAATAAAATTTTAGAAGGTACAATGTCTAGTTTTTTAAATAAAACAATGAAAATTTTTGTTATTAAAATCATGTCAAATATAGGTAATAGGTATGTAATCTTACAATGTGTCAACTTAAATAAATCTACGGTCATTTTAGCTGTATGGGGGCTAAAATGTCAATTTGGCATCACACTCCTTACCTAGTAGTTAATTGCTTAATTTCTAAGCAAATTTAGTATCAATTGCTAGTTGACTGTACTCATTTTCAAAGTTTTCTTTATATTACAATGTTGCTTAGCAACAGATGAGTTGTAGTCAAGCGTGAGCCTTTCTAGTACGAGTATAAAAAAATGTGATACAACACCACACGAAATCACTGATATAAAAAGTTACCTAAATTTAATTGAATGCCAAGTGGCTAAGAGTGGTCTCAGTCCTTGCCTAAAACTTACATTAGACTAGAAGTGAATGTACATACACGCAACACTCTCCAATGTCAGATAGATTAAAAAAATTGAGGGCATATCTGCTTAAATATTTATACTACATTATTAAAATGGCTTGCATTAAATTGATTTCATTAAATTCATTTATATTTTTACAAATACTATCTCACACATAATATTATTTATATTAATTGCTCGACTCAGATTGTGTTTAGATATTTGATGTGCTAATATTAAGTGTGAATTGCAAGTACTTTTGTTACATATAAATTATTAACATCATTCATTTAATTAAAACGGAATGAACGTAGTTGTATGTATAATTCTTATACTAAATTAGCAACGAAATAACACATAATAAGTAAGCATTACATAGATATAATAGTAGAGATATTAAGATTACCCAAGTTACTAACAAAAAATACCTAGTCAGGTCATAAGTATTGTCACACAGTAAAAACTTTTCTTTTAGAATGCTGGCCACAAAAAAGTTTATTGAATTCGAATTACGAATTGTTCATGAAAATAAAAATGTATACTTTTTAGAATTTTACTCATTTTTAAATATGGAGTGGACGCTTAAAGAAGACCGTGTTGCAGTTATTGCATTGCATCGTTGCGGTTACGCGCCAATTCAAATTTTTGACATACTGAAAAATTTGAATATAACCAAAAGATTCGTTTATCGTACCATCAAACGATACAATGAAGACTCTAGTGTAGATGACAGGTCAAGAAGTGGTCGCCCTCGGTCTGTTAGGACTCCAGCAGTGATAAAAGCTGTAAAGGCGCGAATTCAAAGAAATCCCAAACGTAAGCAGAAACTGTTGGCCCTTCAGATGGGGTTAAGCAGATCCACGGTGAAAAGGGTGTTAAATGAAGACTTAGGGCTTCGGGCATATCGAAGAAAAACAGGACATCGTTTGAATGCTCGTCTAATGGACCTGAGACTGAAGAGATGCCGCGCTTTGTTGAAGCGGTACGCGGGAAAAAAATATCGGGAAATTCTTTTTTCGAATGAAAAAATTTTTACCGTAGAAGAGAGCTACAACAATTAAAATGATAAGGTGTACGCACACAGTAGTGAAGAAGCAAGCAAACGTATTCCGCGTGTCCAACGAGGTCATTTTCCATCCTCGCTCATGGTACGGTTGGGAGTTTCTTATTGGGGCTTAACAGAGGTACATTTTTGTGAGAGAGGTGTAAAAACGAATGCAGTTGTGTATCAAAATACAGTCTTGACGAACCTTGTGGAACCTGTTTCTCATATCATGTTCAATAACAAGCACTGGGTATTCCAACAAGATTCGGCGCCAGCTCATAGAGCGAAGAGCACACAAGACTGGCTGGCGGCGCGTGAAATCGACTTCATCCGGCACGAAGACTGGCCCTCCTCCAGTCCAGATTTGAATCCGTTAGATTACAAGATATGGCAACACTTGGAGGAAAAGGCGTGCTCAAAGCCTCATCCCAATTTGGAGTCACTCAAGACATCCTTGATTAAGGCAGCCGCCGATATTGACATGGACCTCGTTCGTGCAGCGATAGACGACTGGCCGCGCAGATTGAAGGCCTGTATTCAAAATCACGGAGGTCAATCAATCAATCAATCAATATAACTTTATTGTACACCAGAAAACAAAATACTAAAACAATTTACAATAAAATTACTTAACCTAGTTACATTGGGCGGCCTTATCGCGTAGAGCGATCTCTTTCAGGCAACCTTAGTAAAGATCGCTAGGAAAGAAACATGTAAAAGTCGGTCGGAGGTCATTTTGAATAAACTTTATTGTCATAAGAATCTATGTTTTGTTAAGTTCATTTTGGTATATAAATGGTTACATAAAGAATAAAGTTGTTTCAATTATTTTATATTAAACATGTTACAGAATTTATGACCTGACTAGGTATATGTATATTCAAATGAACAATACTTCTAAACTTGATAGACCCGTTCGAAAGAGTGGTTAATGGTGGGTAAAATTAACATTGATGCTAATACAACATTTTCTACGCAGTAACGGTAGATGAATACGATACATTTATTGTAAAAAATCCTCAAACAAAGTAACCAATAAATCTTTTATCTTTGCTTAACTTAGTTGTGTTAGCGTTGAGGAGTATTAAATCCTTTCTTTACTTTACTTAAATGACACAATAATGAAGGTATTTTGAACCGAAATTAATTTGAAAAACAAAAACATTATCTTTCATAAAAAGTGGATTCTTTACGATAATCGGAAGCGTTCATCACAATGGCTGGCCCCTGGCATGCCAGCCAAATCCTGCCTCAAGCGTAAATTGACTTCAAAAACAATGATTTCATACTGGGCGACGCCAATAGGAAAAACAAAAGAAAAAAACAATGCCAGCTAACTGATTACAAATACATATGTAAATGACTGTATACTTTTGAATTTGAAACTCCCAACCAAGGTGGAGAAATTTGTAATTAAAGTGGGCAGTACGACACAACGCCAATTTCATATGTAAGGGCCTAATACATGTATATAACTATTCAGTATATCTTACTTCATTGATACTTCTTTTCTACTCAAGCCATCAATGACATGACGTTAAAAAAATACCAGAAACAAACAGGAAATGATACTTAAAAAGTTAATAAGAATTAATAAGCGGAAAAGAAAATACTTCCATCTCATCGTGGCAAGATTTGAGCAGATCGAGACATGAATGTCAAGGCCAACCGTACTTAAGGTCGGAGCACTTTACCAATTACATAAGGCCACATATATATAGCTATAGGCTGTTGTATATGATGCGTGTATGTAGGCTGATTCGACTTATGTACGTTTATTGGTTTACAATTGATTATGATAACTTTTTTTAAGCTACTTACTAGAATCATCGTTGTACAATTGTTTTGTTCAGCTTTTGAAAGAATTAATAGAGTACTAAAATCAGTTTGTGTTAAAATTATTTTAAGATTATCACCAACATCAGTCCGTTATTGCCCAATGCTGAACATAGGCCTCTCTTCAATAGTGAATCCGGCAAGGAATTTCACAGTTTGGCAGTTCGCACAGTAAAAGTCGAAGCAAAACGTTTGGTGTGCGATTGATTGCTTACCATTAAACATGTCTTTTTTTACCATTTTCTTATAAAAAGACACAAATGCATGAATTTCCATCAATTCACACACATTTTCCAGTAAGTTCTTTCGGCTATTGTCCATTGTGGTTACTTCTGCGTATTGTTTGCGTGAAATTTCTCCGCATTGATTATCACACGCCGCTACTTTCGATCTCGTTCGGCTACCTCTAGTGTACACTGGCTGGTTCGTGCGAACTGTGCGTTTCCATTCTGTTACGGTTGATAGATGAAGTAGACAAAAATTTGACACGTTGCAAAATATTGGCAATATTACAAAATATTGCAAAATATATAAAATATTTGTAAATATTTATTAAAATAATAAGAAACAATATTTACACATATTAACACTAATAGAACTAAAAAAGAGTATTTACATCTAAACTAAATTTAAACAATCTACATGTGGTATGGAGCCAAGAACGCTGGCTGCATTCCCACGCTGGATTGCTATAGAAATCCTTTGCGCAAGGAACCAGCCAGCGTTCTTGTCTCTAGTGATGTCAATCAACATTTTATTTAATTTTTTTATAAAAGACTTCGTGCTTTTTCCCCACGGACCAAAAGTTTCGAAGCCAAGCGGTACGAAAATATAATCAGTCGATAATGATGTATATTTTCGCCGCTTGGCTTCTTCTGCTGCGTCCGCCGCGGCTCCTGCCGCTTGTACTGTAAATGTAAAAAAATAAATAAATTAAAATTTATTATTATTATTTTTTTTTAATTTATTTTATTTAAATCTACTTTGTAAATCAATTATAAATAAATGGCCAATTGTAAATCAATTATTATACTTGCAATTCTTCATTCATTTCAATATTCTTTCTACTTACTTATTACGTAGCGAATTATTATTTATTAATCATTGTTATTAACATAATTATTTATCCCAGAAAAGCCAATTAACATAATAGAGAAAATATATTTTTATCTATACTAATATTATAAAGCTGAAGAGTTGGTTTGAACGCGCTTATCTCAGGAACTACTGGTGCGAATTGAACAAATCTTTTTGTGCTGAATAGACTATTTATCGAGGAAGGCTTTAGGCTATATAACATCACGCTGCAACTAATACGAGCGAAGAAACAATGGAAAATGTGAAAAAAAACGGGAAAATATTCAAATAAAACGGTTCAAAATTCAAAGAATTAATGCCCAAAATAACTATTCCACGCGGACGAAGTCTCAGGCACATCTAGTGCTAGATATGTAGACTAACCCTTGACAAAGTTTTACCTAAAGCTAAGTATGTGTTGTATATGTAAGAACGGCCACAAAATACATGACAAAAGAAGACTATTTTTGTCTCATTATATAACTACTTATGTCAAAAGTTTCAGTTACATCAAGGCAATTCTCATCCCATACCAACAATTTCATTAACGCAAATAAACCAAATCCATATAAGGAAGAAAGGCCTCATGAAGAATGGCAATCATTAATTTAATAACGTTAACAAAAGAAACACGTCTGGATATTTTCACGTCGCCTTATTTTATAAATATCATTTCCGCAAAGAGAACTAAGTAATTTTAAGAATTTAATGTAAAACAAGCAAATGCCCGTGGCTTTACCCGTGTTTCATTGGGATGGAAATGTATAGTAAATATATAAGTTATAATCAGAGTCCTTCCTCTTAACAAAAATTTGTTTTTAATGCAATACGAGTCATCTAGAAATATCAGAGGCCATAAGGGCGGTTCGAAAACTATAGAGACCAGAGTTGACTACTATGTAACTTACACATAACAAAATCATGATAACTTGTTTCTTCGTAACTAAATCAACAAAGTAAACATAAATATGTATTAGTATGTATTGTGTTATTTCTGTATTGTGCTGGTGTTTATGTTAAAACTTATATCTGTCTATTTATCTATGTAATGAAGTTCGTATGAAAATGGTCAAATCTGGTGTCAGAGTTTTTAAACCGCCCTAAGAGCCATTGACATGGCTTAGCGACTCAATTATATTTATACTAACAATCACGCATCGGATTTTAGTACTAGAGAAAAGTGTTTCTGTAAAGGGAAAGTACATTATTCCTTGATGAAGGTAATTGTTAGTATAGCGGTATACCAAACTGGATCTGTTGCTAACTTATACCACTTACTCGAATTACTTCTTTTGTCTTAAACGTGTTGGTATTAATGACCGATTTTTTAATAAGTAAGTTGATAAATAAGGGTTTGCTATTAGTAATGCCAGGAAATATTTTTGTGTTTAGGTAAGATCTATTTAAAAATTTGGAGCCTAAAAAAATATATAAATCATAGTATAAAAGCGAATTTAAAAACCTTGTTTGATAAAGGTAATAGTAGAAGTAGTCTGATTAGTATTTTTTGGTTACTTAACACGATTGAAATGAAAAAAAAATAATTAAAAGAATAATGAACTCAAAGCATGATTAATATATACTGTAGGTATAAGGTACATAGTTTTATCTTCATCCCGCTCCATTTAAATTACACAAAACATCGCCTAAGGGGATAAGGCCGCCCAATGTGCATTAAATTAGTTTTTAAATTTCTTTCATCATGTAATAATTTTGGTGTGCATTAAAGAAATATCTTATCTTATCTTAACATTCCTCACGGTAAACCCAAATCAAAAACAAAACGACATCTGACTACACATTTCATTCCCTAAACCTTGAACTGGAGTCCACTTCCTACCAAAAGCAAAAAGACAAAAACCGGTTAATAACTAATGGGAACGCACCGCAAGAGAGCGTGCGAGTAGGTTCAAAGGAAACGTTCAGTCAGTGTGCGACCGGCCTTAGGGTGATACAAAATAAACAGTGTGTGTTAACCTTTAGATGTGTATAGTGAAATTGTGATTTGGATTTCTGTGACTCTGGACGTGAAGGTAATTTCTTTTAGTTGTTAAGTTTTTGAGAGAAATTTTTCATATTATTTTAAGAAAATTATTTACTTATAGAAATTTTTATAGCAAGTTATTTATTTTTGATTTATTTTTAATTATTTGTGATTCGGAAAAGTTTTTTATTTGGACTGTATTCAAGATATTTTATACATAATATAAACAAAAAGTAATTAATATGTACGTTCGTCGAATAGTTCAAAAAATTATAAAAGATTTATCTTATCCATAGAAAAGTTTATTAAGAGTAAAGTTATAAGTAGTTTGTTTAACCCACAATTTAGTACCTAATAAAAGACAATATCTAAGCAACTTAATTTTTTTTGATACAAATATAGCAAAATAAAACAAAATTATTCACGGCCGCCGTTACGAAATGCTATTAGAATAAAATCTAAATTTTTATACGCATACGAAATTTTTAAACGTGATATTTCGCTAACAATCCAATATAATATGCATACATTTCAAATATTCAGATTTTTACTAGCCAATTAAATTAGTCATGAGCATAAATAATACCGATTTAACTCAAGTCGTGGTATTTGCTATTATTTTTATTAATAATAAAGTTTTCGCAATATGGCTAGCGCGCGTTGAAGTCTTTTGTATTAGGAAAGAATTTTAGTTTTTTAATCTTACTCGCAGATTTCCTCATTATTAAGGGTCATGACTCCTCAGCAGAATCAATTCATTAGGGAAGTTCACTCAGTAAATTATGTTGTGGTGGTGGTGTGCCCAAGTTCTTCTTTGTATGTAGCTAGCTCTGAAGAAACTTTTCAAACCACCCAAGGGGTCTCTTACACGGCTTAACGAATGTTTAACTGTCATTGTCCATAAATCCCCATGTCTAAGGGTCGTGACTCCGCCGCAAAATGTATTCGTTAAGGCATTTCTTTTGGGTAAATAGGTACATCGTGGTGGGTTCCCAGGTCCTTCCACAGAAGATACATGTCCTCGGAGTAACGTCATAATACGAGTACAACTATACATACGATATTTAACTTTATTAAATCAACTATGATAACAGATCTTGTATCCAAATAGCGTACAAATGGATCTTCTAAATTGCGTTATTATGCTAAATGGTAATCATAAACGGGAAACTATGGTGAGATCGAAACATAAGCACCGACTCTAAGGCCAAATACCTACTTTGATAATAATATACCTACTCATCCACCCAATCGACATACGGAACTTGTTAGTTAATTAATTCATGTATTCATTTTCTAGCATAGCTCTAAAATAAAGAAGTACATATCAGTTATGCTTCTGTCACTCTCTCTCTTAAGTCGTATTTTCTCATGACTGAGAGTCGTGACTCCGTCGCTGAATTAATTCACTAGGGGAGTTTTCTTGGGCAGATGCATCGTGGTGGGCACCCAGGTCCTTTCACGGAAGATACATGTTCGCGGATATGGTAATCCTCAAAAATTTTTCCTTCACCGTTAAGCGAGTGCAAATCCACACTTTACTTGAAAATACAAGTCATTGGTGTAGGGCCGGATACGAACCAGGGTGCGTCTGGATGAAAAGCAGACACTGGAACGCTGAGCCACACTCGCTTATAGCAATTATGCTTTAGTACACTCTTTATTTACATAAATTCATTCAATAACAAACAATATACGATAATCTAACTACGAACGAGTAAATAAATTTCTACATTTACGAGTACACCTATAATTTTGTGAGAAACCTTTTAAGTAAGCATTTTCAAAGTATAAATAATACGTATAAATATATTTTTTTATATCTACAGGTTTAACTACAATGAAGAGCAGAATAGCCGTAGTGAAATGGCCTCTAAAGCTATCTCGACGAAATCTGTCAATGACATCTCGATGTGCTCAAGCAGATAGTGGACTGGAAATTGGTATGTTGCTTTCTTCATTATAATATTAACAGTTATTCATTATTAAGCTTGATGATTTATTAAAATTAAGTAATTATTAATACTATCGGTCTATGAATGTGATAAGGCCGCCCTCTGTCCCAATACTATGTTCTAAGTCTTTTTTTATGCTTGTGTTCTTTTGTTATTGGTGTACAATAATGAATTTTGATTTGGTTTGAATGTGTGTCTAAAAGTGATATTTTTAACCAAAGACAAGCTACAAGTGAATGCTTTCCATGCATTTTATTGATATTATACGTTTTTGTAAATGTCTTATTAATATGGTTGTTGATGTGCAATGATAACTTTACTGCGGTGTTTACATGCGATAGAAATAATAGTATTCATTGAAAAATACACAAACATAAGTCTTTAAGTAGCTTGCGTTGAGGTCTCTATCACCATACTTTATGATATTATAAGCGGCGTCCCGCAATATTACTCAAGCTAATTTGGGGTGAAATAAAGCCTTCTGTTAGCTTTAGTAGATCTATTTTCATACGAAATTTCCTCCAAATAAAATAAGCCTTTATTACTGGTTCACAATATTCCTTTAACACTGTGTTTAAGCTCTTCAGCTTGTCTTTCAACATAGAAAAAAAAACTAGAGAGAGATAATGAAATGGAAGGCTTTGGAGGAGGCGAAAGTTCCTCCAAATAAGCATATAATTTTTATTCAAAACAACTTATAAAACACATACAGAAATAATCGTAACTAATTAAAAACTAAACCTTATAATACACTTAAAAATACTATAAATTAACAACTATATAAACTAGAATATATACAACCTTGCAAATAATATACTAAACTCAAGTCGAAATCTGCGGGCAAGGTGCCAAAAATGCTGGCGGCGTTACCGCGCTGAATTGCCAAACTTAGGTATGCGTTGACCGAGGTAAGCTCCAGCTCTCGGATCATTTGTTCTGTCAACCAGCCGCTTCGACAGGTCTTTATATAAACGGTGTGCGTTGGGACCCCAAGGCCCCAAAGTAAAATAAAACATAACATATAATAAAACATACAATAATATAAGCATAAGATTTATGTGTGTGATGTTTAGTTTCATATGTAACCGAAGATAATATTCAGTTTCATATCGCTTTAATTATATTGATTAAGATCACCAATGATCTCTTACGGTGTCTATAATTTTGCATTTCATTTATCGGTTATGTTGAGAGTGAAAGTATGATATATATTGAGATAACATTAATACAATTATATCAACTTTCGATACAGTTAAATCCACGAGGCCGATTTTTGGTACAATTAACGTGACTGGTTTAGATTAACTGTATTTTATTATCACTTATTTTTGGGCGGGATAGTTGAAGTAATTTTAATCCTGTGCTTATTATAATAGTCACTATTTGTCAGAGGCCCTTAGGCTTGATAAACTCTATACACCAGAGTTGGCCACTCTCATTCAATATGAAGAAGAGCCACTATTTTAGGTTATTGTTACTTGGGTTCCTGGCAACAAATTACTTATTATGTCAACCAAGAATCTATACTACATGTGTACAAATTTCAATCAAGACAGTTCACCTATTCAATATGTTACTATTACGGTCCCAGAACGTACGTTCTGAAGATGGGTGTCATTACACCCAAAATTATACGTGAGTGGAGCTGTAATAGTTACATATTGATCTTGAAGAATGTCTCACGATATTTTTAACAATAAGTTCACATATTTTTACGTAAAGAAGAAACAAACTTTCGATGTTAGTCTAGGTTTGAAGCCCTCTGGGTGGATTTTATTGAAAGTCAGGTAGTACATACATACATTATATTTGTACTTGATATTGAAAACCAGACCACACACCTACGAATTGAGGTATTTGTGTAGGTAGAAAGATCCGGTGATTTTATGCCCAGAGGCGTTGAACACCTTACACTTTTTTACACAAGGCTTTTAGAAAAGGCATTGATTTGTTTTTTTGTATATTGGTGTCTTGATAGTGAATGTCGTAGGTACGAAGAAAAGGTGTGGTAGCATCTATTGTGTTATTTTAATTTATGTGCTAAAATTCTCCGTCTTAATACATCACGCATAAGATATTTTTTTACCGCTGTGTAGTCTTACGTTTGACGATTCTTATGATGAGCACTGCTGTAGGATATAGCAAGCTTCCCAGGAAGGAACATAATATTTTATTTTGGTAAAACTCTAGATTGTAAATTTTAGTGAACAGGATAATTTGTAGACTTTTTGTTTAAAAGAAACCGATTATGCTTTGTCATGAGTTATTTTATCAAGTGCTAAACCCGCACTATTGTTAGACATATTCTGACAGCACAAGTGGTGCCATCGGCCGCATAGTCTGAAGTGTTTGGAAATGAGTGTGGATTTTCGCGCCTGGCAGTTAGTAGACCGTAGCCTAGTTCGTTCTGGACGGTAATCAGAAATACGCAGGTTCAAATCCTGCCTGTCGTGATTATTTACGCACGTTTTCCAATTAAAGTTTATAAGCTTAGTCAGTTATAAATTTTCCGTAAATTTGTAAAGCTATCAAAAGGTATTATTGTTATATGATGAACAAAGCACGACTGTCGATTTGGAAATAGAAAATGTATACTTTTATTGTCACCATTTTCATTACATTTTTTACCTTTCCAGGTCTCAAACCAGCTCCCAGAACCTGTCCCGCGCACATACAGCGCGCGCGGTCCACTGACGCAGCCCTGGAGGCGCCCTTGTTTGGAACCATCTCCTCATCAATCAGACCCTGGGAGGAGGTTCCTGGTCCGAAGCCTCTGCCATTTTTGGGGAACACTTGGAGGTTCACGCCTTATATTGGTAAGTAGTCACAAACTTATAATACAAAGAATAACGCGGGTGATGCTGATGGTATGCATAACTAAAATATTTTATTTATCTTTTAACCATCATGTTCCCAATTTATGGAGTTAGTTTCCAATAAAAAACTAGAATAAATTATATCCTTTGCGTTTTAATCGACCATCTTCTTAATTGCGAATGCAGTTTCAGTTAAGTTATTTTTATCTGTACCTACTACCTCCATAAATTATAAAAATCAAATTCATATTCAAAATATTTATTGCAGACAATAACCACTACAATAATATGAATCACAACTTAAAATAATACTAAATGTCAAATACGAAACAAAAACACAGAAGGAAACGTTGCGATGAAAGGAAGGATATTTCCCTTTCGTATGATCATGTGACTATCTAATATATTCAAGTAATTTTTCTTTATGGTTGGCAATCATTATAGTCGATTTTGTTTTCCCAGAAAGAAAAGGTTCTGAATGGCTTTAGCATTAAAAGAAAGTGTAGCAAAGCAACTAATGTTCACCATGCCACATATAAGGTTGGAAATGAGTTGAGTTTGTTGTGCATTAGATCAGTAAAGAATCTGAAGGTATAAGAGTTATGTGTTTATTATTTGTTCAAATAGTATGTTTTATAAAGAAATTATCTGTTTTAGATAATTTCTGTATAATATATTTAAGAGATTCAATTTAAGATTTGTGTGAGGAAATCACTATGATCAACAAATGAACAGTAGAAATATTATTGCATATTTTTAATGAACATAAGTAATAGACAATTCGTTTTTTACTGTTATTTTTTAAATCGTCTATATATATAAAACTCAAAGGTGACTGACTGATTGACTGACTGATATAGTGATCTATCAACGCACAGCCCAAACCACTGGATGGATTGGGCTGAATTTTGGAATAGAGGTAGATGTTATGACGTAGGCATCCGCTAGGAAAGGATTTTTGGAAATGCCACATGCAAGTTTTACTTCTTAATGCGAGCAAAGCCGCGAGCACCCACTTTTTTTTCATCTTTATCACTATCTCAAAAAACACGACTACAGATTTTTCTCACAAACATTTTTAGTTTGAAAATCAAAGCTATGTTAATGCATGTGGACCCTAAATTCAAAACTCATCATAACAAACGTAGTACAAATGACATTCTTACGCAGTGTTCGCGGTTAGAGAAACACAAATAACCAGCTAAGTTAATAGCACTGGCGTTATCCGGCGGAAATTTCGTAATCTCCTTTAAACGCCATGTTTGTATCATTACAGAAACATAATATGCCTAGCTGATAAGTTTTTGTCCAAGAATGAAGGTATATATATAGGTATCACCTACCTTATATGATTAAAATGTTTAGGTATTTTTAATTATTTGGTGGTTTTGTAGTACATACTTTATAAATTTTACTCACAGGACTAAATCATAACAAGGATCTACGAATATACTATCTTTCAGTTATTGTAGACAAATTATGTAGTTTTTGGATAAGGCTAAGACGTCACACGTCGCAGTTCTAGCTATAAATTAGCAAACGTTAAGATTTGCAGTTTTCTAATAAATCTGCACATTATACCTACAGTTGAGTAAAACTGGGCCTACGGTTTCTAAATTAGGCTCAACATTTATATTATTACTGTCTTATTCATAAACATATCTAAGCAACTGTTTTGTTAAAATAGGTTTCGTCTCTCTCACTCGTTTTTAAAAATATCAATGTGGGAATGAGACAAAACACTTTTTAACTAAACAGTTGTTAAAATACATTTATAAATTTGATCGTTAAAGTATACGTTTTTATCAACTATAACGTTTAACTTAATGTTCGTAAAAACGTACGTGACCTTCATAGATTGAATAGTTTTCTGACGTAAACTGTATTATCTTGCAAACAGAACTATGGTAGATACCATAGTTATGTTTGCAAGAAACAACATGGAATGTAACATTTGCACGTACATAATATTTATTTACCGTGACCATAATGTTTCCCGTAAGTTTATGACTCATAAAACTTCACTTAGCAATGTATTACAAAATTACAAACTTACACATGTGCAGTGTTAGGTATGTTAGTTTCATAACAAGTCCCTGAAAGAATCTGCCTTTTGCATCGTAGTAGATGTAATATTTTCAAAATAACTGTTTTTACTTCTGAAAGAAAGGAAGGAAACATTTATTGTGGCAGATTTAACAGAAAATCAAACACAAGTAAGTACATAATAAACAAACGAACATAAAATCTGCCACAACACAGCCCCAACTCAGCATACTTCTGGAATCATATTATCCCTCTTTATTGAAGGTAGTGACTCCTCAACAGAACTAATTTATATGGGGAAGTTTATTACTAGATATATCGTGATCGATATTATATGTATGTACAATGTACATATATTTGATTTTGGCTGGGTAAAGAAGCTAGCATCGTTTTTTTGCCCAGCATGATATTTTGATAACCATGTTATTAAAAATGTCTAATATAACGTGATGTAATGAACTGGAGCTAAGCGTTTTATTGTCGAACTTCTATAAGCAAATATACTCGAAGAGAAATACATGAAGCAGCATTACATAAGCCAGCAAAATTTGCTAGTTTTTCCGGGATTCATAATAAATCCATACTCAATAATCAATCTCCATTATTCTGTGTATATCCTACATCAAAGACTAAAGTGGTGATTATTTAACGAATTCATGTCGAAGTAGAAGATAGCTGCGAGACCTTAAAGAGGCAGTGCAGATGCCAAAGTTGTTGCGCTGTTAGCACCACCCGGGGGTCACGTGTAGGGAGCTTGTTAGGGTGTTTCCTACGGACGTGGAGCAACATCGACATCCCAATGAAGTAGAGATTAAAAAAAAACTACACAATAAATAAATAAATTTAACGAATCAATTAAGGAAGCTGTAGATAAGTTAGGCTAACTTAAATGCTAAAAATCACAAATCATATTCATCGTATTTTATTGAGTCGTTAACGTAAGGTCAACAACACATTACAATCAGTCTCAGACCGCTTCAGAACCAAAATGGCGGCCTTGTCCTACATTTAATATTATTTTTCGTAATGATAGTACATTTGTATGCTGGGAACATCACTGTTACGAAAATAATGACGCTGTGAGAATAAATTTATATGACGGAGTTTATTGTGTTTTAATCACTGTTGTCATTCTACGTGGGACAAATGTAATAAAAAGTTACGATAGGTACTACAAGTTCTAAAAATAGACTAACTCGATAGACATACCTGATGCCTCGTTAATTTTGGAAGGAATTTAAACCTCAGCATATTAATTGCGTAATGATATGTGGCCTTGATTACGTGTTCTATTTTTTATATAAAGGGGTGTTAATAAGATATCAGTGTGCTGAGGGCTAAGAATTTCGTAAACAGAAATGAGTGATCTAGTTTACTCATACCTCTGTTACCCGTTCGTAAACCCTTTTAGAGGCTTTTACATGGCCTGCCAAGGTCTGATCTACTGTGTCAGAAAAGTCTAATTTTCACAGATCCATAATGAATCTACTGGGACAAAACGTACCCACCAAATCCATTGATCGCCGCTATGGATCTAGTTGGAATGTTTTTTTCCCAGTAGATCCATTATAGATCTGCGCAATGGATCTAGTGGAATGATCCTGTTTGACTAACAAAGTATAGAACTAAGAAGATAGATAAGATAAAGATATTTTATTTGCCAAAAAACACTGGTACAATCAACAAGAATACGTAGATATAAGTTTCCTGAACATTAGATGCAATAAATTATACAAAACATTTACAGTTTGTACTTAAAAGACTTTGTAGATACCTAACTTACAATTATAAAAACATAATGGTACATATACCAAAAACACCATGCCCTAGAAGGTTAGTTTTACATAATGATAGAATTAAGTTTTTTACAAAACATACATACCTATACTACATACCACACACACACACTACTACATACTACATACTTACCTATACTACTTATATTTACATCCGCACATGTTATTATGATATTGTGTAACAATTCTAGCTTGAACATGCGATGCCACTATTTTCTGAATTACGCAACATTTTGTTACGGTGCGTGGAAGAAAGAACAATTTCAGAAATAAAGTCGTTGTTCTTCTTCTAATCGAATGAGAGTGGCCAACTCTGGTGTCGAGAATTTTAAAACCGCCCTAAGGGCCTCTGATATAGCTTAACGACTGCCGAACTAGACAAACAGCCGAAACCTACAATTTAACGTGTCATCTGAACCACGAAAGCGCCCAAAATAGAAAGCTACTTTTCGTTGTGAAAATAAAGAAGTAAGTAAACATAGGTAAGTTTAGTAAGACGAGCACCGTCGAGGTTTCTAACTACCTTACTTAAAGCTTTACGTACCGATATGCGAGATGATTACACATTGTATAGATAAATAAATAAAAATTCCGGGACATTGCACACAGCGCCATCTAGCCCCACATCTAGCAAAAACTTGTTTCGTGGGTACTAGATAATAAATAAATAATAAATATTTCGGGACATTGCACACAGCGCCATCTAGCCCCACACTAAGCAAACGCTTGTGTCGTGGGTACTAGATAACGGATATAATACTTATATACTTTTCTTTTGTAAATACATACTTATTATACATACAAACAACCAGACTCAACACTAGAAATTATACATTTTTAAAATGCATAAATACTTGTGTCAGGCGGGAATCGAACCCGCAACCCCTAGATTAGAAGGCTTATTAGAACCCCTAGATGCTAACAGATATAACTTTTTTTGTAAATACGAGTACATACATACTTATGATACATATATTAAGTCTTTTTTTATCTGCTCCACTTGCCTGGATATACAGAAATCAATGCCATTTTTTGGCTACAATATGCCACGATGCTTGTCGGTATACAATTACTAGATACTTACCTAATTCGAAAAAAAACCTTATTTTTATAACATGCATTGCAAATATGATGCTTAGCGATACTAATACTCATAATATTACCACTACAATCGCTACAGCTAGAGAGTTTTTTTTCAAGTCAGTAAATTATTCAAAAGTCAACGCAGCACGGACAAATTCAGAACTAAAGAATCCTAACCTAACTTCTAATAAAATTTATATAAGAAGTGCTGCTGCCAGTATTATATAAATTTATCTTGCAAGTTTTACTTCTACTCTATAATCGCCTTTCTTTATATAACGCACGTGATAGGATAGTTAATTCAAATTGGCGAATATACAACCGGTGTAGAAATTTAAAACTTGTAAAGTATCTACTCGTATCTACATAATCCACTCTAAAATCTTTCTCGCGAATTTAAAAGTGGTATCTTGGTGATTTAAATGTAAATAGGTTTTTAGAGAAATTGCAAGTTTAGCGTGATAAAGATATGGTCTGTAAAGATTAAGTTTTATAAGAACACCAGTTTCATTAACTCATCCAGTACAATAAATAAAAATTAAAGCATATGAAGTATGTATGGTGGCTGTTTGATTTGCAAGGAAGCCTTATAGCTAATTTAACCAAAAAAGATAAATAGTTTGACCGTTCAAACGTTTGGAGCGTCCATAACTAAACTGACAGTGCAATTCGTGTACAATTACCAAAGTTAAGCAACTGACAGCGCGGTCAATTGTTGGATGGGTGTCCTAAAATAACATTCACATCTGAGTGCTTACGCGAGTTGGATGAAACTTATTATTGTAGGTTCCAGTTACGTCATAGCAAAATATACAATTTAATAAAGAAATCATTTAACAATTTAAGAGGCGTCCGTTATAGTTCAAAAACTAACGAAAATAATCTCCCGCGACTTCACCAACTAAATTAAATCCAAGAACCTTACTTAGTAGTAATAAAATCGTTTAATTAAGGTTACACAAATCACGGTCGCACGTTTCAACGGATTCCCTTTCCACTTTCTCGATCACGACTTCTAGCGTACAGTTACAGGGTAGAGTTACTAGAGAGTTGAAACACTAACTTTAAAATATATTTTTTTAGTAAATTTTGCATTGTTTTCGACCAATCTAATTTGATTTGGCAAAAGTAACTTTTTTAAATTTGAACATTTTTTTTGATTTATCATTGTTTTGCATATCATTGATATTGATTTTTAATGTAATAGTGAACGATATAATGTACTTACTATTGTAGCAAGACGTGTGTATTATGCAAAACTATTACTGCATGCACATTGTTATGTTGTTCTTGTGTTTTAATCTCCATCCAATAGTTGCTTGAAATAAATTGTATTCAGTTATAAGTCTGCCCCACAGGGTTTTTAAATGAGTTATATTTATAACTAGTGGGTGCTCATGGCTTCACTCGCATTAAGAAGGTAAACTTGCGTCCCCTATTTCACCCTTTAAAAGTGGCATTTCCAAACACCCTTTCTTAGCGGATGCGTATTCCAAATTTCAGCCCAATCCGTCCAGTAGTTTGGGCTATGCGTTGATAGATCACTATATCAGTCAGTCAGTCACCTTTGAGTTTTATATATTTAGATTTACAGCATGTTATAGTCAGCATGTTGTTATGTTATAGTCTTCAATAAACCTATTATCAATCTATCTAACATATTTTGTATATTTCCAGGTGGTTACTCAGTAGAACACATCGACAAAGTCTGCATGTCCCTCCTGCAGCAGTACGGCAAGTGTGTGAAGATGGAAGGTCTCATCGGCCGCCCTGACATGCTGTTTGTGTTCGACGCCAGTGAGGTGGAGCGAGTGTTCAGGGGAGAAGATGCGGCGCCACATAGGTAAGACTTTTATAAATGATGATCCTAATACATGACTTTCCTATTGTAGTGCAATGTTATGAGGTCAATAATCTTTGTACTTTTAGTTTATTACGCTTTTCCCAGTGAAAATGTGTATTATTGAGTATTTAAGTCGGTAAAAGTCCCATTTACCACCTTGCAATGTGTTATCCAATAAGAGAGACTCAATGAAAATCGAGATGGTCATCGGCCTTAACGATTAACAACAAAATAGTACATTGTTACCCTAGGGGTGAAAGTAACTCGTCCTTCGAACTATTAGCGCCCTCACTGTGTTCGGGCGTCAAACCCCGTCTCGGGACTAAATAAGTCTTTAACCCGAGGTAAACACTGTGCTTTTCATTACAAATACGAGGAGAGTAAAAATAAAAACATGAATTAGCTAAAGAAAATATGAGTAAGTTTTATTTTACCACCCAAATCCAAACAAAGATACCTCAAATCGTATGATGATTTTCCACTACCGCTTTAGCCTCTTCTTTTATAAAATCAGGCGTTAAATTCATATCAGAATCAGATGAACTCATTTTATAGGTACAAATCTCTGCTATACGTATAAACAAAAGTCTTCAAATCGAAAAAATAATGGCACAATACAAAGTTAAGGCCAAAGAAAAAAAATGAACTACCGCTTTCCCGCCTATTTTGTTTTTTTTTCTGTGGCCGGCCAGCTATTCATTTTTTAAGCCATTATTTTTTATTTGCATCATTGAAAAAATGGTAAATATTTTACCGAAATGTAAGTTATTTTAAAGAAATTGTTGAAACTAAATTATAATAAAGATATTTTAAATATATATATTCTGTACTCAATACTAAATTTTAATTTATTTCAATTTTACATCGTGGCTGTATAGAAAGTCGGAACATGGTTCAAGAGATATGTGAAAATGAACTATTTTTTTATAATTTGACAGCTGTCAGTTGAAAGCGATTCTCCCTAGGGATGAAAAGTACTACTTTCAACCCGCTCTTCAGGCAACTTCAGACCTACTTTCAGAGTATGAGTAATGAAAAAATACAATTTGGGCAGTTGTTAATAAATTCGATTAAAGTATTTATATTCAAATACTCATTATATTATGTACAATTATGTAATAACGCTCAATATTTTCCTTTCATTTCAGACCGTCGATGCCTTCACTAAACTACTACAAGCACACACTGAGAAAAGATTTCTTCGGAGCCGAGGAAAACTGTGCCGGAGTTATTGCTGTGTAAGTATGTAAATATTTATTTGGAAGGCATTTATCTGAGTACAGTCAACCGTCGCCAAAATAAGATGTTAAAACAATCACAATTATTACAATGTTTTTGATTGAAATTTTTCTCCAAGCACCTTTCGCTGCCCCTTTTTTTAGAGGACTATTTTTTGCATGTCCCTTTTTTGAATACCAAATTACGTAAAGTATGGAAACGCACTTTTGCGTCACGGAGATATCAATATTTCCACCATAGACATTGGATAAATTTCCACAATAAACGAACTTTAACATCATTAATGCTGTCACTTTAATTTTGTGAGCTCCGTTATTTAAAGTAGGCATACCCCACCTTTTATCTCTCAATCAATGCAATTTTGATTGATTACATTTTTTTCATGGTTCATGGTTCTTTTCATGGTCTTTTGTTTCCAGTCACGGCGACTCGTGGGCAGCGTTCCGTACTAAAGTGTCTCGCGTGGCGCTGAGCGCGGGAGCTGCAGCGCAGTATACTGAACCAGTGGCTGATGTGGCTGATGCTTTTGTACAGAGGTTAGTTGACATTATGTGAATAAAACACCGTTATTTCTACCATGAGGTAATTGTTATAGTATGCTAGTGGGTGTTCGCGGCTTCGCTCGCATTAAGAAGTAAACCTTGCATCCCCCATTTCGCCTCTTTAAACGTGGCATTTCAGAAAAACCTTTCTTAGTGAATGCCTACGTTATAACATCTACCTGCATGCCAAATCTGAGCCCGATCCGTCTAGTGGTTTGGGCTGTGCGTTGATAGATCACTATATCAGTCAGTTAGTCAGTCACCTTTGAGTTTTATATATTTAGATAGACTAGTACAGTCAAGAAGGCGTAAGCTGAGCTTTGCATTTGTGTGGGTGTACATAGATAGTGTAGGTGAGACAATCGGCTTCTCCATCGTGCGATAGCGCCATCTCACTCCCCCGCCCACCTGCCATACTTCACCCACACAAATGCAAAGCTCAGCTTACGCCTTCTTGACTGTAGTAAGCTAGTTACAATGTTGTATGCATTGACTGAAGCTAAGCAACTGTCAATGCGATCAGTCTTTGGATTTTAATGACGAAAGGATTGCATATCATTTACACGCTCCTATTGGTTACTAGGTAAAAATCTTAAATAAGTATGTAAATATTAGTTTTTAAGGTTTTATGTAATACCTTCAGTCAATAAATAACTTTGTATTGTATTGTATTGTGCTTATGCACGTTAAATTGTAGTTCCTGACTGATTGGTATAGTATAGCTATTATGCGTTATCAAAACCTGCTGTGGAGTAATAGAGAAACAAATCGCGAGGAAGAGAAGGAGTGCGGTTTGACGACACAGCTTTCCTCATTAGACTTGGTTACACTCACACGAACCACCGCACACCGTATTTGAAACCCATTTCCTAATTTTTTGATTTTAAAACATCATAAAAATACTTGTTCTTCTTGTCCGAATGAGAGTGGCTAACTCTGGTGACGAGAGTTTATCAAGCCGCCCGAAGAGCCTCTGACATGGTTTAACGACTGCCGCACTAGACAAACAGCCCGGCCTTACAATTTAACGTACCATCTGACCCACGGAAACGTCCAAAATTGAATGCCACTTTTCGGTCACCCATCTAAGGACTGACCGCGTCGACTTTTGCTTAACATTTGTAATCGCATGCGATTGCCTCCGCGAGCTACGGGCGCGTCATAAAAATACTTAATGTGTGTATCTTTGTATCTTATTTCAGATTACGTGAGATTAGAGATGCGAACTCAGAAACACCCGACGATTTCTTGAACGAGGTCCATAAGTGGTCGCTTGAATGTGAGTAAAAACTTGTCACGCTATTGACAGTCACTTGTAATTAACGGTATTTGCATAATCCCTTTCTTTGTAATGATTATGTGTAATTGAATACTACAATTTCTTTCACTTTTATTGGCTTTTACTTTCATTAATTACTATTGTAATTATTTTGAAGATTTTTAAATGGGAAACAAAACAAGTATGTATGAATTTTAAAATTTATAATTACCTGTGTTGAGTCTGGTCGTTTGTATGTATAATAAGTATGTATTTACAATAGAAAATATAAGTATAAGTATTGTAACCGTTATCTAGTACTCACGACACAAGCGTTTGCTTAGTGTGGGGCTAGATGGCGATGTGTGCAATGTCCCGGAATATTGAGATATTATTATTATTAAGTATTTCATGAAAATAGATTTTTATTTATATTTATTTTATTTTATTCTTATTAACAGCTCGAATTAATTAAACAAGCCAAAAAGCCATATCATTTGAACAACCTTCAAAAGGTCAGTTTTTTTCTTCCAGCTCTAGGCCTCATAGCCCTGGACACCCGTCTCGGTTGCTTCACAGCCACAGCTGGCTCCGAGAGCCAACGTCTCATCGCAGCTGTGCACACATTCTTCATTAGCGTGGGGGAGTTGGAGCTGAGAGCCCCCTGGTGGCGGATATACCCCACCACCATGTTTAAACGATACGTAGAGGCACTTGATACCATCCTTAGGTAAGTGGGGAAAAACTTAGAGGTTTCTTTGCTGACCTTGGCAAAGTCCAAGTAAAAGAATGGACAAGATGAATATGAATGAAGTATGAAGGAATTTTGATATGTACCTACTTGTGAGTTTTGATATATGCTCAAAATCAAGTGCATAATTAAGTGTTTTGTAACTATAATTATGATTCCCTTTTTTAGCGTAACTCTTAACCACGTAGAGAAGGCGCTAGAGGAGAGCAAGGCGAGTGGACAGAGCAAATCTCTTCTACAAGACTTAGTAGCCGCAGCTGGACCACGAGTTGCCGCTGTAGCAGCCTTGGACATGTTCTTAGTGGGTATTGATACGGTAAGTAATATAACGCCTGATGGATTTCTCTGAGCAACATTACTAAGACCTGTTGCGGAGTATCATAACGCCTGAAAGTTATCTAAGAGCAATGCTAATAAATAAATCAATACTTACTTATTTCTTTTTTTATTTTCAGACATCAAACGCAGTAGCATCTACACTATACCAGCTATCCCTCCGACCTGCAGTTCAAGAGAGGCTTCATGAGGAAATCACCAGAGTACTAGAGGGAGGTAGACCGATGAAACCTGGAGATGTCAACCAAATGCCTTATTTGAAAGCATGTGTTAAAGAAGTTATGAGGTAAATTTTATTTATTTAATTATTGGGGACGTACCTATAGAAAGTGATATAATATGACAATTTTTTTTCTGTGAATAAGAATAACAAATGGAAATGAAACTAATATTGATTAAGATTCGAACACAAAAAATAACTTAATAGATTAACAAGAAAACACACACACACACACACAGAGAGAGAGAGAGAGAAATACAGTTTGTCTTGTCCATAAGAAATTTCTTGACCTTATAAACCTTAAACAGCCAATTGTCTTTGTAATTAACTTGTCAATTAACAGCCTGTGCTTTTAATATGCTGGTAATTGAAGTGGGACGTTCTTTTGACTAATACTAGCCATAGTAGATATTTAGTTTATTTATTGTTTGTTTCAGAATGTATCCCGTGGTGATCGGCAACGGCAGGCAACTTACCAAAGACACTGTTATTTGTGGCTATAATATTCCTAAGGGCGTAAGTAATCTATATAATATAAAACTCAAAGGTGACTGACTGATTGATTGTCTGATATAGTGATCTATCAACGCACAGCCCAAACCACTGGACGGATTGGGTTGAAATTTGGAATGAAGAATTTTGGTCAGATGTTATGACGTAAGCATTCGCTAAGAAAGGATTTTTGGAAATGCCACTTTTAAAGGGGTGAAATACGGGATGCAAGTTTTACTTCTTAATGCGAGCGAAGCCGCGAGCCCCCACTAGTTAAACATATGTATTTTAGTCACACAATCCAGTGAAATAGATTTGAAAACTAAGGGCATTGCTATTACCACTAATACTATGAAATATGTGTCGAGGCTTTTTTAAAGCAAAGAAATCCTTCAATATTTCTAATTAAATAGATCATGTCTTTACACATTCGAATGAACTCCTAAGAAATAACTTTAATATATAATTTTGACTCCTTTATAAAACTCTGTAAAATATTTTTTACCTTTCAGACGCAAGTAATCTTCCAGCACTATGTTATGGGTAACAGCGAAAACTACTTCTCAAACGCGTCCCAGTTCTACCCAGAGCGTTGGTTGAAGCGGTCACCCGGACAGAACCACCATGCCTTCGCTTCTTTGCCCTTCGGTTTTGGAAAACGGATGTGTCTTGGAAGGAGATTCGCCGAGCTTGAGATACACACTGTTATAGCTAAGGTAATTTATTGGTTTGTATTTTTGTATTTGTATTTGTATTTGGTAGGGTAAATAAAAACAGTGTCAAAAAGTGCTAATCGATTCTCTATTTTACCTTCATAGTAAATTTAATCCAGATAGGTTAAGCCATTCATAAGGATGTAATGAGATACACACATACAGACTTTCACTTTTATAATATTAGTGTGATGTGATGATTTGAATTTTTCTCAATAATACGTTTAAAAAGTCTTATCTCGTAACTGTCATCTTGAAAAAACTAAACAAATACTGTTTCTTTTTAACCGACTCAAAAAAAAGAGGTAATCAAGTCCACTGAAACTTTTTTGAGATATTAAAATAATAATAATAAATATTTCAGGACATATCACACAGCGCCATCTAGCCCCACACTAAGCAACCGCTTGTGTCGTGGGTACTAGATAACGGATATAATACTTATATACTTTTCTTTTGTAAATACATACTTATTATACATACAAACGACCAGACTCAACACAAGTAATTATAAATTTTAAAGTACATAAATACTTGTGTCATGCGGGAATCGAACCCGCGACCTCTAGATTAGAAGGCAGAGCCACTACCAACTAAGCTAACAGGCCAGTCTCAGTTTATTCATTGTATCAGTCTTTAGAATTTCCGGTGATGGTTCACAGTGGAATAACCATGTCTTGTCAAAATTTTAATTGTTCACTTTGTTACAGATTGTCCAAGCCTTCAAAATGGAATACAACCACGAGCCCATGGACTATCACATCCATCCGATGTACACACCTAACGGACCAATCAAAATTAAACTAACCGAGCGATGAACATTGTAATATATTTTTGAAAACAAAATTTTTTGAGCAATAAATGAAATGTATTATTATGTATTATATATTTATCAACTTACATTCAAAATAATCTACATAGGAAACTGAAACCCTTTGGAATGTAATTTGAAATGTATATGTTCAGTGTAAATATTGACACACTTTTTTGTGTAGTGTCAGATTAATTGAATTGTGTTCTTTTATCAAATGTGCATTTGAACGGATCAAAGAATCCTGTTAAAACATTTTGTAATTCATGTTTTGTTCTAGCTATTGATAGAAGTTTAAACTCTTGATAGTTAGATATATATATAATATATTCGTTATATTATACATTTCAACGACGCGGTCAGTCTTTGGATGCGTGACCGAAAAGTGGCCTTCCATTTTGGGCGCTTCCGTGGGTCGGATGACACGTTCAATTGTAGGTCCCGGCTGTTTGTCTAGTACGGCAGTCGTTAAGCTATGTGAGAGGCCTTTAGGGTGGCTTGATAAACTCTCGACACTAGAGTTGGCCACTTTCATTCGATAAGAAGAACAATAAATTTCAATGTTGTTAGATGACCTGTAGTTTGTGGTATTATCAATAAATGATTTGTATTGTATTTGTATAGCTTCCTAAATATAATTATGTATCTGAATCGACTTGACTTGCCTTTGTAAATAATCCGTTTATGCTCAAATATGTTTTTTTGTAGTTATACGTTTTGTATAAACTATTATTAAGCATCAGATATATTAAAACGTATAATTCAATATGATTAATATTAATAGTGATACTTTATATATGTTGTAACTGTATTACTACTTATTAGTTTATTCAGAGATGAAAATGAATTCTTTTCTTAAAATATTTATGGTCTATTTTTCATTTTACCTTGAGCAAGTAATCACTAAGACCTTAGAATATAGGTTACATATTTCAGGGGAGTGGAAATAAAACAATATGTATTGTAACATTCATAGAATGTTTACTTAGATTGTCTCTAAAAGCAATCTTACTCACATTACAAATGGAAAATCAATTATAACAACAATGAGTGCATTTTGTACAAATTTGATCGGTCTGAGAAATCTGATGATTTCTTACAAAATGTACCCAAAGTCGTTTAACATTATTAAAGAATATTCTACACACTGCATGGCCACAAAAGAACGCTGGCAAAACTATATATTTACAATACAAAATATCACAAATGAGTAAATCAATCGTGTTAGTAATTTATATGAAAAAACACCCCGAAAGAATTATACAATTTTCAGAATAGAATACATACATTGACTAGGGATTATAAAAAAAAAATACACAATATCTGTATGCAACACAATGGACGAAATATTGCATTTATGGCACTATTTTATAAAATAAAATAGGCATGCTCAATGAAGCGCATGTTATAAAGCTAAAGGCAGTGAATTAATCGGTAACTATGAACTATCGAATCGAGGCAGCCATTTCGTAAAAAAATGATAAAAAATGGTAATACATTAATTTATAATATCACAATTATTACCATACGAAACGCCAATTCAAATCCGCCTTTCGTCAACTTAAAAAAACTGGGTATAAGAAATTGTAAAAATCGATGCGAACATCTCGTTTATCATTCATTTTCACAGGCAGTGATTTGCTCTGAGTATTTAAACAGGCGTTATTTATTTATGAAGATTAACACATGCTCTGTGGAGCGTTGGCTGGTTTTTCGTTACGTCGCTTCAGGTATCTAGTGTAAGAATAGATTCCGATAAAGCTGGCGAATACCACTAGAAGGACAGATCCGACGGCAACGTAGCTGGTAGAATCACTGGAGGTACCAAGACTTGATAGGATTTGGCTGACGTCTCTTGTCTTCCTAGACCTTGGCTTGGTTCTCGAAGATTCAAAGCTATCTGTAATGGGAAAATAACATATTAGAATGCTGCTGATTTAAAGACTTCTCCTAGTATAGTTATTTTTGGTGTAAGTCAGTAAAAGAACAAAGTTCATTTGCATATGCCCTCAAATTCATAGAAATCAAATTTCGACAATCGAACCATTAAATAAACAAAGATATTGACAAAAATTATGGTCAGATACGTTAGTAAGACGCTTGTTTTTCTTCTTTTTTTAACATAACCAGCGGCTACCGTAGGAATTGTACAACTTTTAATTTCTATAGTAAAAAAAAATTTTAAGAGGGATCTTACCAATATCATCTTGGGAAGCGTCATCATTATCTTGAGCCTTATCGTCAGCCAATCTGCTCACCCTCGCAGAGTTGACTTCATTCTCTTCGGGGAAGGGCGGGAGGTATGTGGAAGGAGGGTTGGTGCTGCTCGGCCTGAACGGCTGAGGGCATTTGGGGTCTGGTGAACCAGGGTAGCAGGAGCTCGGAGTAGGAGTCGGTTGAGGACATCTAGGGTCGGTGCTGCCTGGGTAGCAACGTGGAGGCGCTGGAGTCGTGGGCTTGGGACATCTAGGGTCTTGACTTCCTGGGAAGCAGTTTGGTGGAGCAGGGGTAGTGGGCTTAGGGCAACGAGGGTCGGTGCTTCCAGGGTAGCAACGAGGTGGCTCAGGTGTGGTTGGTCGGGGGCATCTTGGGTCAGTGGCGCCAGGGAAGCAGTTTGGAGGAGCAGGTGTAGTGGGTTTGGGGCAACGTGGGTCGGTGCTGCCTGGGTAGCAACGTGGTGGCTCAGGTGTGGTCGGTCGGGGGCATCTTGGGTCAGTGGCACCTGGGAAGCAGTTTGGTGGAGCAGGTGTAGTGGGTTTGGGGCAACGTGGGTCGTTGCTGCCAGGGTAGCAACGAGGTGGTTCTGGGGTCGTTGGTCGGGGGCATCTTGGGTCAGTGGCGCCAGGGAAGCAGTTTGGTGGAGCAGGGGTAGTGGGCTTAGGGCAACGAGGGTCAGTGCTTCCAGGATAGCAACGCGGAGGCTCAGGTGTTGTAGGCCTCGGGCATCTCGGGTCAGTAGCTCCCGGGTAGCAGTTTGGTGGAGCGGGCGTGGTGGGTTTGGGGCAACGAGGGTCGGTGCTTCCAGGGTAGCAACGAGGTGGCTCAGGTGTGGTCGGTCGGGGACATCTTGGATCAGTGGCACCAGGGAAGCAGTTTGGAGAAGCAGGTGTAGTGGGTTTAGGACAACGTGGGTCGCTACTGCCAGGGTAGCAACGAGGTGGTTCTGGGGTAGTTGGTCTTGGGCATCGAGGATCGGAAGATCCCAGATAACATTTTGGTGCTGGTTCAGCTGTAGTAGAAGGAAGCAAGTAGGTCGGTGGATTTAAGGTGGTAGGCCGAGGAGTTTGTGGGCATCTGGGGTCAGGACTGCCTGGGTAGCAACGTGGAGGTTCGGGGGTAGTGGGTTTAGGACAACGCGGGTCGGTGCTTCCTGGGAAGCAACGAGGTGGTGTCGGGGTTGTGGGTCTAGGGCATCTGGGATCAGTGGCTCCAGGATAACAGTTTGGTGGAGCAGGAGTGGTAGGTTTGGGGCAACGAGGGTCAGTGCTTCCAGGATAGCAACGTGGAGGCTCAGGTGTAGTAGGCCTCGGGCATCTCTGGTCAGTAGCTCCCGGGTAACAGTTTGGTGGAGCAGGGGTGGTAGGCTTGGGGCAGCGGGGGTCGGTACTTCCTGGGAAGCATCGAGGTGGTTCAGGAGTGGTTGGCCTGGGGCACCGAGAGTCAGTTGAACCTGGGTAGCATTTAGGTGCTGGCTCAACTGTAGTGGATGGAGGCAAGTAGGTAGGTGGATTCAAAGTAGTCGGGCGAGAAGGTTGAGGACATCTGGGATCAGGGCTACCTGGATAGCATCGGGGCGGTTGCGGGGTCGTTGGCTTAGGGCAACGAGGATCAGTGCTGCCAGGGTAGCAACGTGGGGGCGCTGGAGTAGTTGGCTTCGGGCATCTAGGGTCTTGACTTCCTGGGAAGCAGTTAGGTGGAGCAGGGGTAGTTGGTTTAGGGCAGCGAGGATCAGTACTTCCAGGGAAGCACCGCAGAGGCTCAGAAGTTGTTGGCCTTGGGCATCTAGGGTCAGTGGATCCAGGGTAGCAGTTGGTTGGAGCGGGAGTGGAAGGCTTAGGGCAACGAGGATCAGTGCTTCCGGGATAGCAACGTGGAGGTTCAGGTGTAATTGGCCTAGGACATCTGGGATCAGTAGCTCCTGGATAGCAGTTGGGTGGAGCTGGTGTAGTAGGTTTGGGACAACGTGGGTCCGTGCTTCCGGGGAAACATCTTGGTGGTTCCGGTGTCGTGGGTTTTGGACAACGGGGATCGGTTGAACCTGGGTAACATCTAGGTGCTTCTGAAGAAGGAGGCAGGTATGTTGGAGGATTGAGAGTAGTAGGTCTTGGTGGCTGCGGGCATCTGGGATCAGGGCTGCCAGGGTAGCATCGAGCTGGCTCAGGTGTTGTAGGTTTGGGGCAACGAGGATCTGAGCTACCTGGGTAACACCTTGGTGGTGCTGGAGTCGTTGGCTTGGGACATCTAGGATCTTGACTGCCTGGGAAGCAGTTAGGTGGAGCAGGGGTAGTTGGTTTAGGGCAGCGAGGATCGCTACTTCCAGGGAAGCAGCGTGGTGGCTCAGGAGTTGTTGGCCTAGGGCATCTTGGATCAGTGGCTCCAGGGTAGCAGTTAGGTGGAGCAGGTGTGGTAGGTTTAGGGCATCGGGGGTCAGTACTACCTGAGAAACACTTTGGTGGCTCGGGTGTTGTTGGCTTGGGACATCTTGGATCAGTGCTACCAGGATAGCATCGTGGTGGCGCTGGAGTTGTAGGTTTAGGACATCTAGGATCAGTGCTGCCAGGATAGCATCGAGGAGCTTCAGGTGTTGTAGGCTTGGGACAACGTGGGTCAGTACTGCCGGGGTAGCAACGTGGCGGCTCTGGTGTAGTGGGACGTGGGCATCGTAGGTCCGTGCTACCAGGATAACAGTTTGGAGGAGCAGGAGTTGTTGGTTTGGGACATCTAGGATCTGTGCTTCCAGGGAAGCAACGAGGTTGCTCGGGTGTAGTTGGCTTAGGGCATCTAGGATCATTGCTACCAGGGAAACAACGCGGGGGCTCTGGCGTAGTTGGTCGTGGGCATCTTAAGTCGTTAGATCCAGAATAACATTTAGGAGCGGGAGTTTCTGGTGGTAAATAGGTGGGAGGGTTTAGAGTAGTAGGGCGTGACGGCTGCGGGCATCTAGGATCTGGTGAGCCAGGATAACAAACTGGTGTCGTTGGTTTTGGACAGCGTGGGTCTTGACTTCCTGGGAAGCAGTTTGGTGGAGCAGGTGTTGTGGGCTTAGGACAACGTGGGTCCGAGCTTCCTGGGTAACACCTTGGAGTAGGTACTGGAGTCGTTGTAGTTTGAGGGCAACGAGGGTCAGAACTACCAGGGTAACATCTTGGAGAAGCTGGAGTAGTTGGTTTAGGACAACGAGGGTCTATGCTGCCAGGGAAACAGTTTGGTGGAGCAGGAGTAGTAGGCTTGGGACAACGTGGGTCCGTACTTCCTGGGTAACACCTAGGGGGTGCCTGTGTTGTTGGCTGAGGACAACGTGGATCTGAGCTACCAGGGAAACATCTAGGTGGAGCTGGGGTGGTCGGTTTAGGGCATCGAGGGTCAGTGCTGCCAGGGTAACAACGTGGAGGAGCAGGAGTTGTTCCCGGTGTTTTAGGACATATTGGGTCGGGTAAGCCTGGGTAGCAAATAGGAGTAGTTGGAGCTGGAGTTGTAGGCTTAGGACAACGGGGGTCCGTGCTACCAGGATAGCATCGTGGCGGAGCAGGGGTGGTGGGTTTAGGGCATCTAGGATCAGTACTGCCGGGGAAACACCTTGGAGGTGCTGGTGTAGTTACAACAGCTGTAGTTGGAGGTAAGTAAGTCGGTGGATTTAAAGTTGTGGGTCTGGGGGGCTGAGGACATCTAGGATCGGGCGATCCTGGATAGCACGCTGGTTGAGTCAGAGCGGGTGTAGTTGGTTTTGGACATCTTGGATCTGCGCTTCCAGGATAACATCTAGGAGGTGCAGGCGTTGTTGGTTTTGGGCATCGCGGATCTGTACTACCTTGGTAGCATCGTGGAGGCGCTGGGGTAGTGGGTTTGGGACATCTAGGGTCCTGGCTTCCTGGGAAGCAATTTGGTGGAGCAGGTGTGGTGGGTTTAGGGCACCGAGGGTCAGTGCTGCCAGGGAAGCATCGTGGAGGTTCAGGAGTGGTTGGTCGTGGGCATCTTGGGTCAGTGGCGCCAGGGTAACAGTTTGGAGGAGCAGGGGTGGTGGGTTTAGGGCAACGAGGATCTGTGCTACCAGGGTAGCAACGTGGAGGCTCTGGAGTTGTAGGTCGGGGACATCTGGGATCTGTTGCTCCAGGATAACAGTTTGGTGGTGCAGGCGTGGTGGGTTTAGGGCAACGTGGGTCGCTGCTTCCTGGGTAGCACCTAGGTGCTGGTACAAGTGTCGTAATCGTTTGAGGGCAACGCGGGTCAGTACTACCGGGGAAGCATCTTGGAGGTGCGGGAGTTGTAGCCTTTGGACATCTTGGATCTGTACTTCCAGGGAAACAGTTTGGAGGAGCCGGTGTAGTCGGTTTAGGACAACGTGGGTCAGAGCTGCCTGGGTAGCATCTTGGTGGTGCAGGAGTGGTCACTTGATTGGTTACAGGAGGCAGATATGTTGGAGGATTTAATGTTGTCGGACGAGGTGGCTGAGGGCAGTTAGGATCAGGCGAGCCTGGGTAGCAAACTGGCTTTGCAGGAGTTGTTGGTCGTGGGCAACGCGGGTCGTTACTGCCAGGGTAGCATCTGGGAGCCGGAGGAGTTGTAGGCTTCGGACAACGAGGATCAGTGTTACCAGGGTAACAGTTAGGCGGTGCAGGTGTTGTGGGCTTAGGGCATCGAGGATCAGTACTTCCAGGGAAGCAGTTTGGCGGGGCAGGTGTGGTAGGTTTAGGACAACGTGGGTCTGTGCTTCCAGGGAAGCATTGTGGGGGCTCAGGTGTAGTTGGCCTGGGGCATCTAGTATCAGTAGCTCCTGGGTAGCAGTTTGGCGGAGCAAGAGTAGTTGGTCTTGGACACCGAGGGTCAGTACTACCGGGGAAACACCTAGGAGGAGCTGGTGTAGTAGGTTTAGGACAACGAGGATCTGTGCTACCAGGGAAACAGTTTGGAGGAGCAGGAGTGGTGGGCTTGGGACAACGTGGGTCCGTACTTCCTGGGTAACACCTAGGCGGTGCCGGTGTTGAGGGCTGAGGACAACGTGGATCTATGCTTCCAGGGAAACATCTGGGTGGAGCTGGTGTTGTCGGTTTAGGGCAACGAGGATCTGTACTTCCTGGATAACATCTAGGAGGTGCAGGTGTTGTTACTTCAGCAGTTGTAGGAGGCAAGTATGTAGGAGGATTTAAAGTAGTGGGACGAGGTGGTTGTGGACAGTTAGGGTCAGGTGATCCAGGGTAACAAACTGGTTTTGTCGGAGTTGTGGGTCTTGGGCACCGTGGATCGTTGCTGCCAGGATAGCATCTAGGAGCAGATGGCGTTGTTGGTTTTGGGCAACGAGGATCAGTGTTACCAGGGTAGCAGTTAGGAGGTGCCGGAGTAGTTGGTTTCGGGCACCTAGGGTCTTGACTTCCTGAGAAACAGTTTGGCGGAGCAGGGGTAGTTGGTTTAGGGCAGCGAGGATCGGTACTTCCAGGGAAGCAGCGTAGAGGCTCAGGCGTAGTTGGTCTTGGACATCTAGGGTCGGTAGCTCCAGGGTAGCAGTTTGGTGGAGCTGGAGTGGTAGGTTTGGGGCAGCGAGGATCATTACTACCAGGGAAGCATCTTGGTGGAGCTGGAGTCGTAGGTTTGGGACACCTAGGATCCGTGCTTCCGGGGAAACAATTTGGTGGAGCTGGAGTGGTTGGTTTAGGGCAACGTTCATCTGTGCTACCAGGATAACATCTGGGAGGCGCCGGTGTTGTAGGTTTAGGACATCTTGGGTCTGTGTTTCCTAGGTAGCAGTTGGGTGGAGCAGGAGTGGTAGGTTTGGGGCAGCGTGCGTCTGTGCTTCCTGGGAAGCAGTTAGGTGGGGCTGGAGTTGTTGGCTTTGGACAACGAGGGTCAGTGCTTCCAGGGAAACAATTTGGCGGAGCAGGTGTGGTTGGTCTAGGACAACGCGCATCTGTAGAGCCCGGGAAACATTTTGGCTCAATATTCGATGGAGGCAAGTACGTTGGAGGGCTTAACGTAGTCGGTCGAGGCGGTTGAGGGCAGTTTGGATTAGGCGAGCCTGGATAGCAAACTGTTGTTGGGAATGGCGTAGTGGGTGAAGGAGTCGTCAGTTTAGGGCATCTTGGATCTGTGCTTCCAGGGAAGCATCTCGGTGGAGCGGGCGTAGCCGGTTTAGGGCAACGCGCATCAGTGCTTCCGGGGAAACAATTTGGCGGAGCCGGCGTTGTCGGTTTTGGGCACCGCGGGTCTGAACTGCCTAGGTAGCAACGGGGAGGTGCGGGCGTCGTTGGTTTTGGACAACGAGGGTCGGTACTTCCTGGAAAGCACCTAGGTGGTTCAGGTGTGGTTGGCTTTGGACAACGAGGATCCGTGCTTCCAGGGAAACAGTTTGGTGGAGCAGGGGTAGTAGGCTGGGGACATCTTGGATCTGTACTGCCTGGATAACAACGAAGAGGTGCGGGCGTAGTGGGTTTGGGGCAACGTGGGTCGGTGCTTCCTGGGAAACAACGGGGAGGCTCTGGAGTTGTGGGCTTAGGACAACGAGGATCGGTGCTTCCTGGGAAACATCTCGGTGGTTCAGGAGTCGTAGGTCTGGGACAACGAGGATCTGAACTTCCTGGGAAACATCTCGGTGGTTCAGGAGTCGTAGGTCTGGGACAACGAGGATCTGAACTTCCTGGGAAACAGTTTGGTGGAGCTGGAGTGGTTGGCCGAGGACATCTTGCGTCAGTGGATCCAGGATAACACTTAGGTTCAATTGATACCGGCGGCAGGTATGTTGGGGGGTTTAAAGTAGTTGGTCGTTGAGGCTGCGGGCAATTAGGATCTGGAGAACCAGGATAACAAGCTGGCTTTGTTGGGGCAGGAGTAGTTGGCTTCGGGCATCTTGGGTCTGTGTTACCAGGGTAACATCTGGGAGGAGAAGGTGTGGTGGGTTGAGGACAACGTGGGTCAGTGCTGCCAGGGAAGCAACGAGGAGATTCAGGCGTAGTGGGTTTTGGGCAACGAGGATCCGTACTTCCTGGATAGCATCGGGGAGTCTCTGGAATTGTAGGTTTGGGACAACGTGGGTCTGTACTTCCTGGGTAGCAACGTGGAGGCGCTGGAGTAGTTGGTTGAGGACATCTAGGATCAGTGCTGCCAGGATAGCATCGAGGAGCTTCAGGGGTTGTAGGCTTGGGACAACGTGGGTCATTACTGCCGGGGTAGCAACGGGGTGGTACTGGAGTAGTGGGTTTAGGACAACGAGGATCGGTACTTCCTGGGAAGCAACGCGGAGGCGCAGGCGTGGTTGGCCTTGGGCACCTTGAATCAGTGGCTCCAGGATAGCAGTTGGGTGGGGCTGGGGTAGTTGGTTTGGGGCAACGTGGGTCAGTGCTACCGGGGTAGCAGCGAGGAGATTCCGGCGTAGTGGGTCTGGGACAACGTGGGTCAGTGCTACCAGGATAGCAACGTGGAGGTGCGGGAGTAGTAGCTGTTGGCGGTAAGTATGTCGGTGGTGACAAAGTAGTAGGGCGCGATGGCTGAGGGCATCTCGGGTCAGGTGAACCAGGATAACAGGAAGGTGTGGTGACTGTTGGTACTGGAGTAGTGGGAGATGGGGTAATGGGTCTCGGGCATCGCGGATCTGAGCTACCAGGATAGCAGTTAGCTGGAGCAGGAGTTGTCGGTCTTGGGCATCGTGGGTCATTGCTGCCTGGGAAGCAACGAGGAGCTTCTGGAGTGGTGGGTTGAGGGCAACGAGAGTCGGTGCTGCCAGGGTAGCATCGTGGCTGAGAAGGTGTGCTTGGTTGCGGACATCTAGGGTCTGTGGAGCCAGGGAAGCACTTGAACTGGGAGGGGGTAGTGAATCCTTGACACAGTGGGTCCCTTGAGCCAGGATAGCATTGCTGAGGTCTGATTGTTGTCGATATCTCTGTTTTGATTCCACCGCAGCTTGAATCGCAGTCACCAGTGCAGAGCTGAAATTTGATAAATATATAATTTAACACGGGAGTGTTGAGTGACTGGTTTACACAAACAGGACTACATACTACTATACATGGGAATGTAGTTAGTCCAGTTTGTGTAAAGCAGGAGCTCTTAGGGTGGACAAAAACTCTTGATATTATGCGACTCGAGTACGAAAAGAAGATACAGAGTTAATTAACAGACTTAATTATTAGTGTGTAGTCCTGATAAAGTTAGTCATTACTAGTTAGTCGTTAGGTGGTTTTGCACTTGGCTATAGTTTGCCTGATAGTAAGCAAAGGCTATGGCCTAAGATGGATAAAATTAATATCTAATTTACATTAGTGGGTTTATTTATAACATGCTATGCATAGTATTATAGTTACCTCTACATTACAAGTGAGATACACTTGGTCAGTCTCTGGGAACCGGAAAGCGCTAACTTTGCTGTATGCTATCAAAGTCGCACCGCTTCGGCCCGTGTTGGTAGATTTGCTGAACACGTCAATTAACTTCTTCCTGCAAGTAAAAAGGAAAGAATATTAGTCTTTTAGTATATTTGGTTTTAAACCGCAAACATACATTACACATTAGATCACCAGGCAAGTTATCCAGTATTGTAATTCTCTACTTTGGTTTACAGGGTTTGCTTGCTATCGTGACCAGATACCTGACAGTACAATTTAAAAAAAGACCACCTGAAACAAGACTCAGGCAAATACTGTGATCCAAAATTGAGATAGCTTAAAAACTTCGGAATTGCATACATTTGGTGTCTACAACAAAAAAGTATCTGTGATTTAGTAGTTTGATAAGTGGTATCAACAATGACACATAAATATTAACTGCTTCATATTGTTTTCAGTGAATAACTTACCCTAACAACTTGTGGGAGAAACGAAATAAAGGACAAAAAACTTACTCAAACACAATGTCAACTTGAATCATAAAGTTTTATGTCATTCTGTTTGTAACCGTTTGGTCTCCCTACTTTTCAAATTCCTACGGTATTGACATTAATGTTTAATTAATTTATATACTGATAGATAAAATCAACGTTTAAGAAGCAGTTATAGAAGGTTCATAAACATACTGTTGGCCAAAAACTCCGAAAAAATACAAGTCTACATATATACTATAATATTTTAAAGCTGAAGAGTTTGTTTGTTTGTTTGAACGCGCTAATCTCAGAAACTACTGACGCGAATTGAAAAAATATTTTTGTGTTGGATAGACCATTTATCGAGGAAGGCTTTAGGCTATATAACTTCACGCTGCAACTAATAGGAACGAAGAAACAATGGAAAATGTGGAGAAAACGGGGAAAAATGTTCATCTTTGAGGGCTTCTGTTGCGTGCGCTGCGAAAACGGTTCTAGACATCAAAAAAATATGTATGAAATAATTATTTCTCTTGAAATGATGTAACAAAATGTCCGCAACAGTATATGTCTACCTTTTAAGGTTAACTCACTAGAACCGTTTTTATGGTAGTAATTATTCCACCCGGACGAAGTCGCAGGCACCAGCTAGTATATGATAAATTAGTAAAAACGAGACCAGACTTGGAAAAACACAGAAAATAGACGTTCAAAAACTCTCTTTTGAGAGATTAAACATACCAAAAACTTATCAGTATTATTAAAATGAAAAGTTATTCTGGTGGTTTGTTGATCTGCTTATTCGTTATTTATGCAAAGCTTACCGACTTTAGAAATTGTGTATTAAATTGTGTCCCGTAATAAACTTATTTCTTTCTTATAAATAAAAAATAATTTGTATTCTAAACTTAGCAATACTTTATATTTTAATTGTAAATAAATTGTTCCCCTGGAAGATCCCGCCTTCTACAACACAGTCAACACTACAGTAGAAGGCGGAGCAACACTAAATTGTATCACATTTACCTGTTTACAAATAAAAATCATTTATCATTTTTATCTTTAAAAAAACCTGTATAAACTAGTTGTAGTTCTCAGAAAAGGCAACAGATGGCGCTAGTGGCTACATTAAATCACAGTTATGAGACTGTACTTTAAATAAAGTGATCCAGTAGGCAGCACTGGAGTAACTGTCCTGCAGTTGTTACCTCGGGTGCTACCTGATATAGCAACTGCAGGAATATATTTACCTTATTTACGAAGGATTCCATATTTTTACAAAACCACTGTACCTGGAAAAAACAGTAAACAGTATCCGACCCAGGGGCAGACCACCAGCCCGATGGTCGGATGACATTTCCAAACAAGCAGGCAGGAGATGGATCAGACAGGCTGGAGACCGTACTATGTGGCACGTTGGAGAGGAGGCCTATACTCAGCAGTGGGTGAACATGGGCTGACATGGTGATGATGATGATGTTTGTACCTGGGACATCCCTCCTGGTCAGTGAGCTGGATCTTGTTAGTCCTGGAGCCATCATAGTCTTCATTGTCATACGCCCAGCAGTCGTGGATCTTCAAGTTGAACTGGTTTCTCACATCCTTCAGGTAGACTAGAATGGTGAGGTATTCGCCGATCTTGATCGAGTCTTTCAGAGGAGTTGTCTGTAAGAAAAAATATAACTTTCAAATTTCAAATAATGTACGATCAGTAGATTTTGCTGACCAATTTTTCCCAGAATTTTAGTCATCCTGAATCAATATAGTCCCAGCTGTATGAAATTATTTTAAGAAAAGAGAAGTATGAAATTGTATGTTGTGAGGGTATGTACCTATATGTGGTAAGTATCCCTATGAGACGTTTTTAGGCAAGTACTGTAATAATAAATTGTAATAAACTCAGGCAATAAACTTAACGACTGTTAATAATTTCTTCGACGTAGCGTGGGCATTATCAGATGTACAAGTCTTCGTTTAACCATCCACTTATTCCAACACTAAGAAAGGAAAGGAAGAAATAAAGTACTCACGTTAGGGAAAACTCCTTTCTGTATATCCATCCAGCACTCGACCCCACCAGCAGGTCCTTCCACGGCGACCACATCGAGCATGTCTACCATGAAGGGCTTGAGTTTGAGGACGTGCTGTTCTCGGGACGCGACGGCGTTGCCACCAGCTGATACTTGGAGAGATGTGCGGGCGCATGATATCTGGAAAATTTGAGAATGAAAACGTTATTCCACGTGGTGACTAGGCCTAAATTAAATCAATTTCGTTGCCTCGGTACTTTAATTCTGAATGTATATTATTATTAAATCCCTATTCCTTCAAACATACATGAATAAGCTTACCGATATATTTATAACTAGTGGACGCCCGATGCTTCGCTCGCATCATTTTGAGATAAAAAGGTTTAAAATAAACATTACTTTTTTATTTACGAACCAAATGAAATGAAATAAAAACTAAATGTTAAGTTAAAAATGCACCAACATGTTAGTGAAAACCGTAGACAAATCGGTTCAGCCGTTTTCGAGTCTATAATGAACACACATACCGACAAACAAACAATTTTTTTTAAACATGTTTTTTGTTATCTATTGCCTCAATGAAGACCCCTCAATTATTTTTTTAAATTATCTTCTATGTATAGACACCGACCTGTTACAGCTTTATTCCTGTATATGTTATATAGATTATAATTTCCGACGCACATACGATCTTACGAAAATTGGCAAATGTATGTATATGTTTAAGAGCCTAATTTAACGAATACTTTCCCGTTTTGTAACGTAGAATTTATTACAACTTAGGTAAATAAGATAAGAGTATTTTCTTCATTTTACAGTTTTCTTGAGCAAATATGTATATCGTGCTGGGCGCCCAGATTCTTCCATGGAAGATATATGTATGTCCTAATCGTACTGACGTAATATATAAATTGATTTCTTCTTTTACCTTTCTAGCAAAGTCGAGCGGTCCCTGCACCAGGTCGTCAGCTTGGAAGACGAGCACATTGTCGATGGTTCCGCACGCGTTGCAGAGCGGTCTCGATCCGCATCCACTCAGCGGGACGCGGAAGGAGTAGCGGGATTGGCTGCCACCGAGGGGTACATATCTGCAAGACGAATAAGATTAGAAGAAGAAACGAATAAGATTTTTTTTAACACGAAATAGGCTTATGTTTGACAATAGCCTGCCTTGATTTTAAGCACCACTATAGTCTAAGATGTAGCACACTTGCCTAGAAGAAACCTATTTACTTTTCTTTTATTTAAGTAAATGATTAATTGAGACAACGGTGATGTTTCACATCAGGAGTGTAGCAAGTTGCAGTCAAACGTAAGCGTTTTCTGTGTTAATAAAACGGAGTATGATTTATTTTCTTTTGTAAACAAAGAATGGTAAAACGTTTGATCTGGCTATTGTAGTCAATGTAGACGCTATAGTAAGTGATACATACTGAAAATATGCACTGATGTATAACTGAATTTTAATCCAGATATTGTTAAGGCCAGTATTGCTTCTTCATTATAAAAAACGCCGAACTTTGTGGATCAATCAAATTTTGAATCAAAATTATGGACTACTTTTTATCCCAGCTTGCTATATTTAAAAAAAAAGATCAGTTATGAACTTTTATTTATATATATTTTATAATAAACTTACTTGCACTTAGGATCATTCAGGAACCCTTTGCTGTAGATAATACCGTCAAATATATCATTGAACTCGACAGTAACATCAATGAAGTCAGTTCCACACTGCACATCTATATCTGGCGAGAGAGGGGAGTCTGCTGAACGCACTCCTCTCATGAAATGGACCCCAGCATCTTCAAAGCTCTCGTAGAATGGAGAGAGGGAGTTTTCTCCTGCTAGTTGCAGGTTCAGTTCCGCAGCGGTGAGAGTGTCGTCAGCTGTGGCTAGCGACAGCTGGAACAAGAGAGAATCAAGTGTAAGAAACTGACAAAAGAATAATTAAAATCGATTCATAATAACCTACTTTTTTTGGAAGTCGGTTAAAAATAACGGAGCAATTGCGTAACATGCTAACAAAAAAACATTCAGAAGAATTTAATCATTGAGTTGCAGTCAAGCCAATACGTGCGAGTGAATAAAAAAATGTTTTTTTTCTACTATACGAACATTTATATACAATGTGTTTGTGTACCCGTGTCGGAGCCTGAAATGGTAAAATATATGATTAATTTTATCGACAAATCAAGATCTAAAATTTTTTTATACTCCCCGTTGTGGAATGGCAGCCATTTTGTTATTTTTGACACCAACCCTTGGGCGCTTGTATTAATTTAGTCATAACTTACGATTTAAAGGGTATATTGATTTAAAAAAATATCATTTGATAGCTGAACGTATAGGCAATAAAACGAGGTTACACTTTTGCAATATTTTATTCAATAAAGAGAAGATCATATATTTTACCATTTCAGGCTCCGACACGGGTAGACAAACACATTGTATGTAGTTGAAAAAAATTCATTTCTTATACAAAATTCTACAAGCTACATACATACATAGCTGTTCGATTTTTGTACACAACTGTCGATACGAGTAATTATTACACGAAAACGAACGATCAATCTGAACAATATAAATTCGATAGCAAGATCATTCATTGCTTCTAAAACTATATTATACCGTATACACAATGCTACTTATAATAATAAACCAAGTAATCAATCGTGATAAACAATTACCACGCTTTAAACCGCATGCACTGTCGATTTTAGCTAACTAATCTACACTTTAGAACAAGGCTGTTAAATTAACCACAAGCCACTAAGCCGCCTTTAACACAATAATGATTTGACCAATTACAATAGACCAGTGACATTACAATCTATGGATGTCTCATAAAAAATACTGCTCTGAAGTTATGTTTACAAAATACGTCTGTTAAATTTGATTCTTATTTAAAAAAGAAAGAGAAAAGCTAAAATGTTCTAATTCGAGTACACAATTATAATTCAGATCGGTCAACATCATTGCCATTATAAAAATTATGTGTCAATTTAGGCGTGTTTTATTAGCCATTATCATTTCAATCACAACTTTTCGTCGGAAAACTTCTCTCTTACGAGTCAAATCAGTGTATAAAAAGCATTTTGTCTTTTTAACTCTTGCTTTGATAGATTGAAATCTCTTTTTCGTACGTTGTTTTTATAGACGTGTTGTTTTAAGATGTACACAAATGTACAGTTCATTCATAGAAAGATTTTTTATAAAAGTAAAGGGTAGATATGAGTCTCTTATCAAATTTGTCAATGTAAATACAACAGAAGCAAAGATCTCTCGCCATACAAGTCCTATCGGTATATCTATAAAATTATTGTTTAAGCTCACACAATGCATTTTTTCCGCTCTCACGTACCTGATATTTCATAAACTGTTCAAATGCAGTCACAATATTGCAAACTAGTCTAGACATTTGTATGCAATATAGTCCTCATAGTAAATAATAACTATGACGTAATTTACCTGTACCTAGTATTATATTGGGAGATGACTCTGGCCTCGTAACACAGTCTTACGGCTACCACGAGGTCAGAGGATTCACATGTTATTGTACAATATTTACGTCAAATAAACGAATTTTGTATTTGTATTTGAATATGCACTTTTTAAAGTTTTGCTCGCAGAGAAACCAATAATTTGTATTTGAATATGCACTTTTTAAAGTTTTGCTCGCAGAGAAACCAATAATATAGTGACCGGGAAAGTTGAAGGAAAGAGACCGAGAGGCCGGAGTCACATACGGTGGTCTAACCAAGTAACTAAAGAGCTGGAGATGCCAATAAATGTTGCAATGCACCAAGCAACAGAACGAAACCGATGGCGACAACTAGTCAACAGTATCAGAAGAAGTCACGATCCTCAGCAGTGAGGGACACGACTAAGAAGAGAGAAGAGAGAAAGTTTTACCTATAAAAATGACACTTTTAACTGAATAAAAGAAGGAGGAACTTTTATTAAGTTTGTCTGTTTTGAGTTTTAAAAAGAAGTGGATTCAATAAGCTTTATAATTATAATTGTTTCAAATGAATAGACTTTTATTTATTTTACTTTATTTTAATTTTGGCATACTATGGTGTTAGGTGACTGCATTTAATTAATTGTGAAACATTTAATTGTTATTCTTGTCTGTTGCGAATGTTTCAAATATGATCCTGAACCTGTCCTTTTTTAAATTTTTATGATTATTATCATTTACAGTAAAGAACTTATTTTTTATTGATTGATTTTTTTATTTTTTAAACCAATACCCAACCAGATATCACCAGTCTCATATTTACAAACTTACTTTTTACAATTTTAAAGAAAGGCAAACAAAAACGTCTACATTATTATACATATTCTAATAAACATAGATCTACAAAACGGTGGCACCACTTTGTTCGAATAATAGCACAAATTACACCATTTTAAATACTGGGTGGTCTGTTTTTGTTATTTCTTCTATAGATGTCATAATCAGGTTTTTGCAAACACTTCCAGTTGAATAGGAAAGAAAACGCACGATTTGGAAATGTAAGAAACCGCTATTGTATTAATCTTAAAGCGTTATTTTTGTTGTTATATGAGAATTTGTAAACCGTTTACTAGACGTAAAATTTAGTGTAACATTGGTCATTCCTACGAAGCTGTAAACGTTTGTTTTTTGAACTGAAGCGGGTTCGCATTTTAACCACAGTTTGCTTTATAGTAAGATGGAGTGTGTTTGCCCAATAAAAACAGGAATGACAGTCGTTCTGTATAAAAAAAAATGTTATACCAAAACAAAGTAAATTAAAATAAATATATATATATTTTCGTACATATCACTCAGCGCCATCTAGCCCCATGCTAAGCTCACTCTTGTATCATGGGTACTAGATAACTAAGTAAGGAAGATCAGGATCCAACCCCATTGATTGGAAAGAGTAACTACGCTCAGATTAAGAAAGGAACAATTAACAAAACACGATAGTTTAGTTACCAAATACCTAATAACTATGGGATGCTATGACCTCATGCGAACCTCATCATAAACGTAAAAGTATTTGTTACATAATAACAACTTTGTAGACAAACTAACTCAAAGACTACTTATGACCAATTATATCCAGCTGTTGACAAAAGATTGAGTAAACAAGGTAGTGTTCTGATTGGCCAGTTTATAGGAACATATCAAACAACATACATCAGACTATGTAATATGTGTATGTATGTGTATGTGACATGTCATTGAGTTTATATGAAAAACTAAACAGCATATCGTGCTTTGCCTATGTTAATTTGATATTAAAGTACGGCGCAGTTTTGTTCCAGGATGTAATCAATCTCCATCCTAAATTTGAGCCAAATCAATTCAACAGTTTCAGAGTGAACATTAGACAAACACACATTCACAATCTGTCGCTTTCATGATATTAGTGTAATTTGACTTATTTGTATGTGTGCCTGCGACTTCGTCCGCGTGGAATAGTTATTTTGGGCATTAATTGTTTCAATTTTGAACCGTTTTCGCAACGGAAACACTCAAAGATGAATAATTTTCCCCGCTTTTTCCACATTTTCCATTGTTTCTTCGCTCCTTTAAGTTGTAGCGTAGTGTTATATATCCTAAAGCCTTCCTCGATAAATGGTCTATCCAACACAAAAAGATTTTTTCAATTCGCACCAGTAGTTCCTGAGATTAGCGGGTTCAAACAAACAAACAAACAAACATACAAACAAACAAACTCTTCAGCTTTATTACTTATATTAGTATAGATATAGATGACATATTTCGCCAAAATTAGTCGTCTTTCAGTGGTTGTGTAACAATATCTTAAGTACATCTTAATTTATGTTTTTAAGTACCACACTAAGTTACGCAAAATCGGTATTTAATGACCAAGTTGTAACGGATTCCTAGTTTTTTGAGCATTCCTCTCGAACTCGTGATCATGGTTTAGATAATTGGTTTTATGGTTAGGTCAGCGGTTTAAAAGGTCATGATTATAACGACTAGAGTCAAGTTACTTGTATGCATTTAAGAGTAGTACACAATACATTTTTGGGAAATCCATTTTTCCTGTGATTTTGTACTTAAGGTTTTTCTTTTATCACAAAATAGGCTTACGTTTGACTATAACCTAAGGAACCTATTTACTCTGGATTTGAAGACCCCTGGGTTATAATTTTCTAGGTTATACAAAAAATATTTTTCTTGATCACAGCTTTACAAGTTTACAAAACAGTTTGCATTGCAAACCCAGAAAAACCTATCCATTTTTGAAATAAATTAAATTTATTCAAACTTACATATTTTTTTCTTATTTTCATATTATAGTTTATATTCAGTTTTAATGGATTTTGTGGTCATGACTAAGAGAAAAAATAAAGGAATAATGAATATTTAAATAACAACTTACCTACATAAGTACTTGGTATTATTTATACAGAATATCAGTAATAATTGTGCTTATTTTATCCCATAGACCAGACGTTCTGACATTTGCAAGTCAATTCACCATACTCGTAGGTACCTACATTAGATTGATCAATATATCTATAGAAAAACGGATGAGAGTTTGTCGCTTTATTCATTCGTTTTTTTATGATATAAGAAGGAAAATGAGCAACATACATTTTGAATCTCGAGGTAATATTAGATCTTGATAGTGAGATTGATATGGGATAAGTACATACTTATACCACAAAAAAAAAAAAAAATTGCATTAGCTTAGCTACATAGCATACCTAATATTAAATTTTACAGTCCTTTATTAATTAGGTTTTTGAGTCAATCATCAAGGCATTTGTCCATTAAAAGGTCATTTAAAGAAATACCTGTACATGTAACACTGTGGCCCATACTGGTGCATACCTCTACTGAAATGAAACTGGCTTTCAAACGAGGCTACCAGAACAGACTAATAGATGCTTGGTGACTGACGTTATATATACTCGTATATATTTATTATCCTCAAAAAAAATGTTTACTTAAAAGATAAAGAACCTTTATTGATATCGTAAAGTTGCAACACACACATAATATTTGAATAAACATAATCATAGAATATGCTACACAAATTACAATATCTCGTCAAATTGAAATTAATACATTTTATCTCAATAAATTGTTTTAAATAACACAAATTTTTCAATGTCAAGATTTATTTTTATAATAACGTCGATTTTGTTAAATATTAAAATCTTGTCAAACATATTAATTATTAATACTGGCAGATGAAACCGTACGCAACAGCTAGTATTCCATAATGAGCAGTTTTTATGCAACACAGCGCTCGTCTGCCGAACAGAATGTATCGGAAATGATTGAATCTTGGCATTTGCAAATGAGTTATTTGTATGAGAAGATTTCCTGCCTTAAGAAATCACAGTAATTGTGGTAATTGTAAAAAGTAAGTTCAAATGTGTGTAAGACATAAGAAATTTTCTTAAATACCTACTTAAAAAGATGAAGAAATGATAATAGAAAGTTAGAAAGAAACATCTGGGCAAGAACAGCGCAAGACAGGGAGTATTGGCGTAAGAGGGCGGAGGCCTATACCCTGCAGTGGGTACCATTAGGCTGATGATGATGATGACTTAAAAAGTTATTGTGTTTTTAATAGCTTTTTTACACGTCTTAATATCTTTTTCATATTCTTAGTTTTCAACAATCTAACAAATGCTGTTGATACAAGTAGGTACTTCTCAACTGACTGAAGACTGATAAATTTATAGGGTAAAAGCTTCCTTGGACAACATTTTTTTAAGTGGAAGCTAATCTGTTCTCTTTGGCAAGAGCATAAGATGACTGATGAAGATCACAGCAACGTTGCTTAGTAAAGAGAGTCAAGCATAAGTCTAATAACATAAATCTATTAGAAAATAGATATTGATTTAATAAAAATACATACCTGCACTAGGGCGATTAGTGCCGCTAAGCGCATTGCGGCCGCTTCATGGGGCCCTGCAACAAAAAAAACATAATATAAGTATGAGACTTCAGTAAATTAAAAAAAAATATATAGGACAAACTCAAATAATTTATTGCTAGTTTAAACTTGAAAACCATGCTACAATACAATACAGATAGAAAATTTTACAGCACACAAGAAAACCTTACTTATAAATATAAAGTGGCGAACATTACACAACTAGACAAACAATATACACAATATACAATATTCCAATAATTCTAATTTGTGGCATTGGTGCTAAAAGTCAGGAATATTTTAAAGAGACCAATGAATGCAATCTAAGTAGATAGATAAATAAATCGTAGAAAAATTACAACGAAATTACACGTGAGTGAAAACCGTAATAGTTACATATATTATTGAGATACTCGTAAGTTTGTAAATAATAGGTTTGAAAAAAAAACGTACCTACGTACGCCAATTCTCGATTACACCATCCACACAATTCCAAATGTCGCTAGATGCAATTCATCTTATTAGTAACAGCATGTAGCGGTAACAGATACCGTCATTACGTTCATTGTTTTGCATATTCATTGAATCCCACATTCTACTTGTTTATAAGTTACAGCATTTCTCAGTGACATTTGTTACTTTCAGTTTTATGAGGAATTCGGTTTCTGTGTTAGGTTACGTTTATTGGCCAATAAAAATTTGTAGGTTATACTTATAGCAATTGTTTAATATCTATAAGTAAATCTCTTAAGTAATACAATTTAGTTTTTGACTTGTAAATTTACATATATTAAATAGTACTGTAATTATTATCTAGTATTTACAACTATACAATGTGACGTGTAAAATGGCTTTATGAATAAATGATGATTATGATTATGATTATAATCTATTGTAATAATCAAACTAAGGTTTTCTAATTTTGTTGTATGTATGTATTTTTGCAAAACTAGTTTTTATTAAGAAGCCAAGCGGCGAAAATATACATCATTATCGACTGATTATATTTTCGTACCGCTTGGCTTCGAAACTTTTGGTCCGTGGGGTAAAAGCACGAAGTCTTTTATAAAAAAAATAAATAAAATGTTGATTGACATCACTAGAGACAAGAACGCTGGCTGGTTCCTTGCGCAAAGGATTTCTATAGCAATCCAGAGTGGGAAAGCAGCCAGCGTTCTTGGTTCCATACCACATGTAGATTGTTTAAATTTAGTTTAGATGTAAATACTCTTTTTTAGTTCTATTAGTGTTAATATGTGTAAATATTGTTTCTTATTATTTATATAATACCTATATTATATTTATTGTCTTAATCTGAAGGAGTTTTTGATAGATAAACTGAAGTAGTTTTTATTGTAAATAAGTAATTCTAAATTACAATATAGTTTGTTACTTTAGAAATTATAGTTAATGTATTAATTATGAAAAGCTATTTGAGAAAAATAAATTTTCTTCTCTTTAACTCTGCTCACATGTAGCAACTGTTCTAGAACATTCACCGCTAAAATAGGGTATATTAGTCATGTGAGGACGCATCAGTAACTTACCCGTAGGAAATACGTTCGCCGTAGCCGAAATCGGCTTGGAATGCATCATCATCATCAACATCAATTATGAAAAAATGGGCTTATAAATGTGGACAATTTATGTGATAAATGTGTGTTATATTTAACGACATTAATAATACTATTAATGTCGTTGGTTATATTTTATTTTAATATTCTGCTTTATGTTATACTTTTAAGTGTTGTGTGATACTTTCAGTTTTAGTTAGTATTTAATTTGTTTGCTTATATTTAATCAGACATTAACGTCATAAAATTGTCAATTTATGTTATTTATTTTATTCAATTGACCTATCTATTACCTACCTCAAACCCTATCCTCTTACAAAATTCGCTATTGGCATCTCAATGATAAAATCTATGCCCAACTCATGCAACACAAACTCTTGTGTCAAATGCTTAACACTCGAACTGAGAAATGTTTTTCGTAATATTTGAGTATCGTATAACGCTTTTTACCTAAGACTTTTGAAATTGTGTAGGCATGCATGTTATCGTTGATTGAGTGGGACTTTGCGCAAATACAATATGTTGTTGCAAATCTTTTCAAAGTTTGATAAATTTGTGTTCTGCAACGAAGCAAAAGTAAAACCGAAGCCATTTTCGTGAGCATCAAAGAGTTTGTAAATCATTCTTTGTAGTTCTTTGATCAAATTATATGAGCAAATAGTGAACTATAAGTAAGTTTGGAGAACCATAAATATCATCCAATAAATCTAGTACAGAATTGGCCCGTAGTTCAACTAGCATAGCGTTAATGTTAAGCAACTGTTGACGCGGTCAGTCCTTGGATGGGTTACCAAAAAGTGGCATTTGATTTTGGGTGCTTCTGTGGGTCGAATGATATGTTAAATTGTAGGTCCTAGCTGTTAATCATGGTAAGGCAGTCGTAAAGTTATGCCAGAGGCCTTAGGCAGTTTGAAAACACTCAATTCCAGAGTTGGCTACCTTCATACGAAGAAGAAGTATGGATTTAGTCAATTTACGTTCACATTTCAATAAAATATCTCTCTCTCTCTCTCTGTGAGGCGTATTTCCTCATGGCTGAGGGTCGTGACTTCGCTGCAAAATTAACTTGTTACGGGAGTTCTCTTGGGCAGGTACCTATATCGTGGTGGGCGCCCAGATCCTTCCACGGAAGACATATCCTCGGATATTGTTGTCCTCAAACATATCAGTTTTCTCACAATGTTTTCCTTCACCGTTAAGCGAGTGCAAATCCACACATAACTTGAAAAGACAAGGCATTTTTCAATAACATAACTGCATCTAAAGTATTGCAAGCCTACTAAAGTTGCGCGCTTACTTTACCAACTTGCAGCGTAATCATGGTGTACTACAAAATACCTCTAATTGCCAGCTAACTACGAATTATATATCGATTAGCTTTGTTAGTACTCGCCACAAAGCCTAAATATTTTCTGAGGAATCCAAGGACATCTTTTTACGAGATTTAATAACTTACTGACTTATGAGTTACAAATTTTATATATATATTTATAAGCTTGGATTACTGAAAATGGCGCTTGAAAAAATTGTTAAAATATCGCTCTTATTGTAAATGGTATATACGAATTGATTTGTAGTTTGATGACCAATTAATTAGGTATTAAATATAAAAAAAAATCGTTTGGCAAATACAACAAACAAGACAAAACCTTTATGAAAAAATTGCCGCATACTAGGTACTAAACGATTAAAAATTATATTTTATTAATATATAATTAAGTCATCCAAACGAAAAAAATGAAAAAAAAAATAAATCATCAACCAAAAGGCTGGCCTTTTTCTGGCTCAACGTATAAGCATTGCCATCCAGCGTGGTAATGCGGCCAGTATGCTGGGCACGCTGCTCTCTGGTAGTGGGCTGGAGCACTTAGATTATCTTTAGGCTCTTCTAATGATTTTCTAAGTGCCCCTTTTTGTAGTAGTTAGAAGTAGTATGTTTAGTTTTTTCCTTGTTTTTATATTTTATTATTGTAAATAAAGTTTCAATGTGAATGTAAATAAATATTGCAATTACTCCAAACGTGATAACATCATTATATTGCATGTTATTTTATAAATAAACTAGCTGTGCCTGCGACTTCGTCCGCGTGGAATATGGTATAGGGCATTAATTCTTTGAATTTTGAACCGTTTTCGCAGCGAACGCAACGGAAGCCCTCAAAGATAAATAATTTTCCCGTTTTTTCCACATTGTCCATTATTTCTTCGCTCCTATTAGTTGCAACGTGATGTTATATAGCCTAAAGCCTTCCTCGATAAATGGTCTATTCAACACACAAAAAATAATTCAATTCGCACCAGTAGTTCCTGAGATTAGCGCGTTCAAACAAACTAACTCTTCAGCTTTATAATATTAGTATAGATTTAAGGTCTTCCTGATATATTAATGTCCGTCATATAAAAAAAACCATTACTATACAAAATATCTCTCATTTAAAAACACGAAATCTTATACATACTCAATCACTATTACAACTTCATTACCAATCAATAATATCATTGAATATATAAGCAGTATCAAAAACAAAATTACTATAAAATAATGAAGCTCATATTCTCACAATCCATCAATTATTTTACTTCCTTGAGCGTAGAAGTTGATTCCATCTCGTATATAAATTATCCATTTATTATTTCACGCTTCAAGTGTTACTTAATATGCTTTATCTACATACAGGTACTTATTCAATTATTTGTTCAAGTACTGTATTTGAACTTTCGTGCAGGCTCAAAATATGTTTTGAAACTTTGAATAAATAACAGCTGGAAACAATATAATTTTAATAATTTTAAGGCTTACAGAAACGGAAACAAACGAAATTCAATATATCTTCTGCTTTATATAGTTAAATTAATATTGCAAATTAATTCTGAAAAATGTAGTAGATTTTTTTTAAGAATCTGAGTTTGTTTGTTTGAACGCGCTAACCTCAGGAACTGGAGCGAATTAAAAAAAAACTTTTTGTTTTGAATAGACCATTTATCGAGGAAGGCTTTAGGCTATATTACATCACGCTGCAACTAACAGGAGCGAAGAAACAATGGAAAATGTGGAAAAACGGGGGAAATTATTCATCTTTCAGGGCTTCCGTTGCGTGCGCTGTGAAAACGGTTAAAGTCGTGGGTAACAGCTATATTTATACAACTGAAGAGGTTGTTTGCAAAAATAAATATGATGCCCAAAATAACTATTTCACGCGGACGAAGTCGTAGGCACAGCCAGTTTGTAATGAATTTTTAATATTTAACATGATATTTTAAATACCTTTGAAAAAAAAATACTAAAATCTTCAATTCAAAATCACTTACACCTTAAAAATTTGATTACGCAAACCATTTATTCGTTAATTAACTGCCATACATACTAAAAACGCTTAAAATTAATCCAACTTCACACACCACAGTATATTAGTGTAAATGGTAGGTCACGACGGCTTAATTGTAAGGTTGCATCCGTCTTAGGTTCGTGAGGTCGCCGGTTTGAACCCTGCCTGTTTCCTTGGTTACCTCACGCCACCCAATTAAGGAGGACCTAGGTGGCCATTCAGATTTCGACATCTGTTACTTCAAATCTGGGTAGAGAGATCTGATTAATAGGTACGAGAAAAAAGGTTCTTGACCGGTTGGTTGGTTGGTCCGAAATGACTGCAAAATGATCCATTGATCCAACGATAGAAAAATATTTTGTTCATCATGGCACATTATTATTTTCTTTCGAAACAGTTTTCAACCCATTTTTACGCATACCTAGAAATAACAAAACATCCTTCCTTAGATTTAGAATTCAGAAGATATGTAGTTTAGACTTAGCTACATTATATCTACAAAGAATACAACTATGTTCTATCAAACACTTCATACTAATGTCAAAGTACTCTAAGCAATGACGGTACTAAAACACCTAAGCTCGTGTTTTAGATATTTACCATTAAATTAATTTTTAAAAGATATCAATTTGTACATATGTTGAGCCAAAACAAATAAAATAAATTACAAATTGTTATACTTACCCAAATAGCTTCACGAAACCATTACCAATTCAACAATTGAAAACGCATCAGCATCCCAGATTCGTATCACAGTTAATGTGCGCAACTTATTCAGTGAAATAAGCAAAATTTGCCTAATGCTTAGCATTCTTCGATCAGTGCATGCCCTTCACGAGATGCGCAGTCACGGTATCCAAGTTAACTTACTTAGATTAACTATTTTATAGCTTGTAATTAGTTGTTTAAATCTTGAACCTTATGGTATTAAGATAAGGTATATTTTCTGTGTTTAGTTGTGGTATTATTGTAGACCAAAATATGAGTAAGGACTTGGATAAATGGAAGCAATATTGTATGAACTTACAGGTCACTAAGCTCCCTTCCAACGACAATGGTAGATGGTTATGTTGGAAATGTGAAGTGTTTTGGAATCGTTATCTTAAGTTAGAGATAAACTTTTTATTTATTATCTATTATTATCGAAGGATGATATCTCAAACTTAAAAAAAGTTCAAAATGTTTATTAGGTTTTACATTGCTTATTTACTAACCTTACTAACCGTGGAAGTAGTATCTGCCCAAGAAAACTACCCTAACCATTTAATTCTGCGGGGGAGTCACGACCCTCAGTCATGAGGAAATACGACTCAAGAGAGAGAAAACGAAAATTACTAACTAATCCACGATAGGAACTAATAGGCATTCAAGTATTAACTGCAAAATGGTGCAAAAATAAGTGCTGTTTGTATTTGATGTTTATCCTAAATTAGGATTTCTGATTGTACACTTTTAAAGCAGTTTTTTTGATAACATAAAATAATTCAGAAGCTTTTTTTTACGATATCAAGTCAAACACTTGGCATCAGAATTGGTTATTTTCATAGGAACATATTTTACGAAACTATTTTGCATATTTTCTATTGTAATATTGATAACTTCTCTCAACATTTTATAATAATCTTCTATAACATGTTAGTTACATCACACACATAATGATTGCCTTACAAAAAACCAGCAACAAATTCATGCAAATCTCGTAAAATTAATTAAAAGACAATAAAATGGTTACGAAGTTCTACAAACAATACCGGTATTACTTTGTCTAAGGGTGTAATAAAAACAAGGTATCAATAGTGTAATTAAATGAAAACTGATTGAACTAACAATAATGACACCGATAGTTCTCATAGTTTTTCGCCCATTTTGTATGGTTGAAGATAATTTGTATTGTCTGCTGTTTCGACGAAGATCGATATGAATGTCAGTAGGTGTGCTTGATTCTTTGGCTAGGTGTTTAGTTTTAGTTGATTTTGTTTGGGATTTTGTCAAAATTATATTAATTTTTAATGATAATAGGTTTTTACATTGCTACAAATGGTGAATGCATTCTTCGTCAAAAGAAAGGGATCTTATTTCTAAAGAAAAAGTAAGATATTTTTATAGAATTTTTATGTGATTTTTTTTATAACAGGTTATTTTTTATCTAGGCTTCGTTGGCTAATATTAAGCATTGCTCCAAAGAAAAATGATATGTCATTAAAATATATAAAAGCCGTGATTTATTAATCACATAATTACTAAACGCATATTAAAACGTCCTCTGTTATCTCTTATTTATTCCTTTTTATCCAATAGTTGCCTGGAAGAGATTGCTTTTAGCAATAAGGCCACCACTTTGGCACTAGTATAAGTATTTTTTTTCTTCTTTCTTTGTAAATATTATCGTGTGTTGCAATAAAGAATTTTCTATTCTATTCTAAAACAATCGAAACAAAGGTCACTTACTTTAATAATTGCCAGCGATGCGTTATTTTTAGTATAGTTCAAGGGTGCTACCACACAACTGTGAATACATTAAAATGAATTTCAACAGTTTCAAAAACGCTCATTAGTTTTTATGGTTATTTGAGCTAAACGGCAATGTATTAAAATGTACTCAGATAAGTGATCGTTTGCATTGGTTTTTTAACGCGGCGTATCCTTAAGAGCATTGTTTTAAATGGTGTTAAACGAATTCATTTTAAGAATTTTTTTAGAATTACGTAAGTCTCTTGTATGAAGGTTTTATTTATTTACGTGTATTAGATACAAAATCATTGATAGATGGCATTTGCGACGAATACAATTTGAATTTACAAAAAAAAAACAAAATATGCTATCTAATCATTAAAATGAGCGAGTTTGGAATGTGCAAGGATTTTTTATTTCATCCCTCTCTTGGAATGTGATAATATATCACGATCGATTTGGATATAGTATATTTTTGTATGGAAATAAATTAGAACCATTACTACAAAAGCTACTTTTGATTCAGGATTAACATAGGTTACAAAAAATGGGTCACAACGCCAGTAAAATTTCAAAATCTAACGAAAAATAATACAGTTCAAGGTTTAATTTAATTCAACTATTCCGATGCTCCGAATCATCCCACCATATTAGTCCGTTGTCAATTCAACAGTCAATAAACTTAGATGTTTATTATTTACTTTAACATGTGTTTCGATAATGGTATAACTGTGTCACGGTCAATATGACTTCATAACCCTACGCCCTAGACCGGTCCAACTGGTCTGGTCTTGAAACGCTTTATTGAAGATGACCACTTATGTAATTTTTTGGTGACTAAAAGCAGTGGGCATGTATGTAGGTACTAGTGGGTGCTCGCAGCTACGCTCACATTAAGAAGTAAAACTTGTGTCCTCTAATGAACCCCTTTAACAATAGTATTTCCAAAAATCCTTTCTTAGCGGATGCCTACGTCATAACATCTACTTGCGTGCTAAATTTCAGCTCGATCCGTTCAGTGGTTTAGGCTGTGCGTTGATAGATCACTATGTCAGTCAGTTAGTCAGTTACCTTTGAGTTTTATACCTAGATCTGTTACGTAAGAGTTTTTGGTGACTAAAGGTCATAGCACACTTAAACGACTCTGCTCCCACCCGGCAAAAAGAATATAATTCAAATATAGACTATATTTGAATTATATTCTTTTTGCCGGGTGGGAGCAGAGTCGTTTAAATATTGCTCTTTAGATATATTTTACATTGGCATCATGAATTAGCAGACAGCCCGCTGTCAGCGAGCTTACCGCCGTCAGACTGCTCTGTAGTTATGCCTTGCTGGCCGCACGATGTAGGCGAGCGGTCGGCGCGGTGTCCGCGCGCTCACTGCTAGCAGTGCTAGCTGACTTGAGTCAACAAACGCCACAAAGGAATAAACACCTGCAAGAGAGATCGGCAGGCTGGCCGTCTGCAAGCTTTCGCCGCGTGGACTGCTGGGTGCCTGCTAGCTGTCGCCGCGTGGACTGCGAGCAGTTAGGGCAGTGTTGGGTGGGAGCGGTGTTGGAGCAGAGTTGTTTAAGTGTGCTATGACCTTTAGGATTGCAGGGCATTTATGTAGTTATCGTGAAATGTATGTATATTATTGTTTAATTCTGGAAGTGCTTTGGATGGGAAAATGTAGGTGATTGTTAAATTGTTGGTAAATAAGTGTCTAGTAATTTGCACCTAGTCGTAATTAATGAATCCTTCAAATAACGATAAAAAATTGTTTTTATTTATTAATTAAAACGGCCAAAAGCCAATTACATTAATTAAGATTACGTTCACATTATATAAAAATTAAGAATTAGAATTATTTTGGATTTTTTCAGTACTATCGTGGTCTATCAATAATTGCAAAATCTTAAACATTGTTTTTCATAGTAGCCGTGTTTGAGAGCTTTATTTTTTAAATAAAAATATAATTTATTTATTCATTTACTTCTTCACAAAGTATTTACTTTTGGTTATATTGTTGTTTGAGTCTTAAGGGTAATGTATTGTGGTCTGCATATTATTTTGACGTTACGATTGAGTCTATTATATTTCTATGTATACGCAGTGTTTTATGCAGATCATCGTAATGTTTTTAATTAATGCATGTGTCTAATAAAAAGAATAATAGTTTTACTGTTTGAACATAGAATTTTAATAGTTTATTTAGAGTAATTGCATGTATCACGATGCTCTGGCCCAATAAGGGATGTATCAGCCACAGAATGTCAGCACAGATTATCATCGCATGCTCTTTACTAAGCATGGAAGTTAGGCGATTGGATTGCTGATTGAATTTTAAGTAATATACCTACTGCTAAAATGTACAGAAAATAGATAAATTGTTAGGCGATAAAACTAAACATACCCACTAACAATATAACTATTATATAATTAAAAATGGTACATTGATATTTTATAATGTAAATATGTTTGTTGTTCTTTTTTTGCCGCAAAGGAGCAACGGATTATCGTGAATTTAGATAGTAATTGTATTAGCATAGGCTAATTTTTATAACAAAACAACGTAGACAAAGTCGTGGGCAACCTACCCACCACCAACTTACCTTTTTCTTAGTAAGATAAAAGTAAGAAATATCTGCAATTCTGCAATTTAGTCTACAATTCACCGAAAATGTACCAAAAGCCCAAAGCAAGTTTTGTAGGTAAATACCCATACACCTATGGTAAACCAAGTGAGTAACTTAATAGCTTAGCGATATATCCAAGTCTAAGTAATTTATAAGTAACCTTGTTGCGTCAGTAATCGTGTATCCGAATAACAATCAGTTTATTAATTACCAACTTTATTGCGTGTCGGTTAAATTTAACTAAACTTTAATCCGTGGGAACAATGTTGCAAGTTTTAGGTTAATGCTGAGTTTTGTTGTTAGTTTGTATTAGAGTGGTGAACTCTGGGGTCGAGAGTTTTCAGACTTGCTATTAAAGTCACTGATATTATTATATTTTATTATTTGATATAAATAAGTTCGTAAGAGAGTAGCCAACAGTTTAGTCATAGTTTTTAAGCCGCTCTTAAGGCCTTTGACATAATTTAACGATTATGATAAGCAACCGTAACCTACGTCCGACCCACGGAATAAAGTTATTACATTTTTCATCATACAATTTGATGAAAAAACGAGACTACATTTGATAAATAACATATCTTTTGACTAAAGCCTTCAAATGTCGGAAGCATACAGGTTGGAGTGCGGGGTAAGACAGGGGGGATTAACATCTCCCAAGCTCTTCAACTTGTATGTCAACGAGCTCATTGTGGGTCTCAGCAGCATGCGTGTCGGATGCTGGATAGGTGGCGTTAGTGTCAATAATATCAGTTATGCTGACGACATGACGCTGCTGAGCCCTACAGTGAATGGTCTGAGAGAGATGCTTAAGTACTGCGATACTTATGCAAGGAACCATGGTTTAGCCTACAATGTGAAAAAAAGTGAATTCATGGTCTTTAAGGCCGCCGGTAAATGTCCCGGAACAATCCCACCAATAACACTGAATGGATTGAACATTAATCGTGTCTATCAGTTTAAATACCTTGGACATTATCTTACCGACGACCTTAAAGACGATGCTGATATAGAAAGGGAGCGTAGAGCTCTGGCGGTTCGCGGTAATATGCTGGCCCGCAGGTTCGCCCGCTGTACAGACCAGGTCAAAATCACGCTCTTTAAGGCGTTTTGTCAGGGAATGTACACGGGCGGCCTCTGGTTGGCGTTTACCAAAAAGTCGTTAGATACTATACGTGTCCAATACAACAACATTTTCAGAATGATGTTGGGTCTCCCTCGCTGGTGCAGTGCCTCTACAATGTTCGCGCAGGCCCACACGGACGGGTTTCACGCCATTATCCGGAAGAAAGTCGCGTCACTAGTGAGGAGGGTGCGAGGGAGCCACAATAGTATTCTGAAAATAGTTGCAGAAGATTTGAGTGCGCCTGTGCTGAGACACTTAGTAGGTGTTATGGTCAGAGAAGATTTGTGTTTTCTTTGACTATTCCTAGCCTCGTGAAACACGGAACGGCGTTTTATTATATAGGTATTTTATATTGTGCAATGTCCATGTATCTTACTAACACTAGTCTTTAAGTTGTGTTTACTTTTTTATGTGTGCCACTAACAAAATGGATCCATTGTTGTCTAATAAATGAAATTTTGAATTTGAATTTGAATTCAAATGTAATTTTTGTTTATATTATTGTATCGACGTTAGACATGGTCACCCATCCAATCACTAGCTGCTATACCAGTTGCTAAACTTTGGTTATTGCGTGCAAACATCTCATTCTAATGAGCTGGTGTTTTAAGTTTCGTAGTTAAAACGTGCATTCACAATATAAGGTTTAGGTTTGTGACACGCAAAAGGTTTGTTTTGTATTGTTTTGTAACATGTCATAACTTTTAACTTTGAAGTTTGAACTAAGGTTTTTACCCCATAGAAAACGATTGCTACATAAACTTTTGCAACATTCTTAACTAGATAATAAATAAATAAAGTAAATCTGCATGGCAGAGGACAGCTCTAGTGTTCAGGCTATTAAAGCCGGTGTGACAAGTGTAGTACAATGGTGAACGTCAAAGACCTACTGCTGAACATGTCAACTTAGGTGTGAATATCACTTCTGCCATGGTCACCCATCCAAAAAATTACCACTGTGTATAACTTTAGTAACCCCGAACGTATACCGAATTACGCTGAGCCACTGGTATTTACTGTGTTTTACTCTAGATATATTTTATTTTACATGAATAAATAAATATAAACTAACTTTTGAAACTGCCCTAGAGATGCTTTAATTTTAACCACATATTTTTTAAATAGAAGGCGTAAATTATAGGTACAAAAAGTTGTACTCATTCATGTCAAGGCACGACCGAAATAAAACTCATCACATCATTCAAAAGTATCTTCAAGTGAACCGCTTAACATATCGACATTATCCTTAACTTAAGTAACTTGCATTCAACTTGACCCGTGCGTCCGTTTTATCATCACTACAAAACGTCGATGTAAAGCCGCTTTATATCTTCAGATATGTAGCGTGCTAGATACGTGTTGATGAAGAATAAATGTCTGGAGAAGGATGATGGTTCAATAAGTGTAAAGAAAAACACATATTTTTACTTTTTGTATTTGTCTGCTTAGAATATATCAAATGTTACCCTGTAATAAGTAGATATCCGAAGATTTTTTTAAACGTTAATTTGTTGGTTATACGCGTCACACTCATAAGCTACAATGATAATCCGTAATCTAAGTACCTAAACCTATATAGGTATTACGATAAACTGTGTTAAAGTCATCTCAGAAACTGGTGGTATGATATTTTTTTCTTGACACCGAACTAGTCACTTGCATGAAACTAGAAACTTACGTTTTAATACACACTACACGTTCAAAGTCTGTAGATATAAAGAAACTGTAATTATTATATTGAGAAGATTTCACAAACACATTTCACAAGAGGCCTGTATCTGAGAATCATCTTTACCCTTAATTATTGTAATCCGTTTTGTGGGTGAGTGCTGTTGCATAAAGCGGTCTTTCATTCAATCGAAAGAGGTGAAATATGAGGAAAATTTACTTATGTTTTCTTACTTAGTAGTATTAAGCATACTACACGAAGATAAAAAAAATACACGTCTAAATAAAATAAAAGCAACATTCAGCAAAATATTGGCTATAACGTTTTTAAATTAATGACTACTTGAAAAACCTTAAAATTTAATTCGGAGATTAGTGACTTCTGCTACTTTGTTTGTACAATTACATCGAGTATTATTGAGATTATTTGAACCGTCATAGAAGCCATAGTTGCAAAATGTTTTCTCTCTGAACCTTTTTGCAGATAAAGACAGGTATGTACAAATTTTATATTTCTATTCTGTTGTTTAAGAACATCATTTGGGCATCAAAACCAGACTATCCACTTTATGTCTGAAACGGATCCTCGAATATTTTGGTCATATTGCCCGGAAAGATGGCGACAACCTGGAAAAACTGATGATCACAGGAAAAGTAGAAGGCAATCGATCCCGAGGCCGCAGCCCAACACGTTGGTCGGACCAAATTCGCACCACTTTAGACACTACAGTCTATAATGCATTGCATGTTGCCGAGGACAGAAGGAAGTGGAAAGATGTCATCAAGGAGAAGGTGCTGGGAGGTGGTGGTCACGATCCTCAGACATGAGGGATACGATTCAAGGAGGAGGTTTAAGAAAACCAAAACACAAATATGTAGAGCATTTGAAGTCTAGCTTCTGAGTATCTGCAATAGGAAATACCTTTGTAATATAAATTATTTTTCGACAATGTAACAGACAAATTGTAAGCCTGTATTTTGTCTGGAAACCATGTCATATATCATTCGTTAAAGTTACAATTATCTTGGACGCGGTAATTGTTTGATGTATTGATTGTTTTGTAATTTCTTGATCGTCTTATTGATCGGTTATATTCAGTACTACGTAATAATTGGCAGTGATTATGGTAAAATAATTGAAATTATCATGGAGTATGGTATGGTAGTAAAAGTGACGGGTAGACCTTTTCGTAGTTACTACAGACGATATCTGAATAAAATTGACGCAGTTGACATGTTGGCCAATTTTGTACAAGAATAAGCTACGGATGATGATGATCAATAGTTGTATCTAGAATAAATGTTGGTAATATACACTACAACCTCAGTTTGTATGTTTTTTTTAAATGATTAAGTTTAAGTTTCTCATTTAAGTACTATAGTGATATTCCTTCATTAATTTTTAATGCATTTAAATAGACGTTCTGTGCGAATACCATTCAAAATAATTTGGCACTCTATTATTGATAAGCAAACAAGCACCCTTTTAGGAAAAATATCTTAATTAACAGAGTTTAAAATATAAAAAAACAAGGGAAGATAAACTAAACATACTACTTCTAACTACTACAAAAAGGGGCACTTAGAAAATCTTTAGAAAAGCCTAAAGATAATCTAAGTGCTCCAGCCCACTACCAGAGGGCAGCGTGCCCAGCATACTGGAAGCATTACCTCGCTGGATGGCAATGCTGATACGAGCATTGATTGAGCCATAAAAAGGCCAGCATTTTGGTCATGCGTCGCGTCAACCAAGCGCTCCGAGAGGTTTTGTAAAGTATAGTGGGCTCCCGGACCCCACGGCCTCAAATATTGATCCCTTTTTAATTATTGCTAAGCATGATATCAGGAAAAAAACTATCCGTTCTATTTAATATAAAATCGACCTATAAACACCTGAATGAATAAATAGTTCTGCAATTCAAAACCAAAAGTTACGAAGACAGAGGTCGACGACTTGGCGTTTATCATACACTTGTAACCACAATAATCATTTCTTCATACGTATTTCTTTATATCAAATCGGTATTGCTCTGTTACTTAATGGCATGCATCATGGTTGAAAAGGTTACCAACTAATCTTATACAATATTTGGGCAATAGTTCAAGTTTTTCGACTACACATGTTGCCATTCACAACTTTTTGCAATACTCATTTTGATTAGATACTTGATACTTCATATGTAGATAGAAAGAAGGTTTGTATGTTTGTTACAGAATACAATTTGACAGTTATTTGCTAAATGCTGTACTGTAGCCAAATTTCCATATTAAGCTTCTTGATGTACCTAGTAAGTACCCTTGGTATCATACAAATATATTTTGATGTATAAATTTCAAATCCATAACTTGTTAAGTCCCTAAGCAACAATGCTATTGTTTACAACTAGGATTAGTTTGTAAATATTTTTTCATTATCCTTATTTATTGTAGTAATAATAGAATTGTGCATGCCGTGCTTAACTTTAATAGGTAATATTAAAAATTTTGTATATAAGTATATAAAAATATTAGTGTAAGATAAATGTATCAATGTTATTACCAATGTTAAGCCAAAATAAATAAAATAAAAATATTTTATCTACTATGGTATCTATTATATATTATGCAAGGTTTTTATTATGTATATGGTGTATACATAAGTATGATATTTATTGTAAAACGCCATAAAATCTCGGAATATGTCAATTTGAAACGAATCTTGCTATGAACCTCTTTAATAATTACCTAATTATTAAAGAGATTTATAAAAGAGATACATTAATATATTTTCTATAAGTAATCTATATCTATATAGTCATAAACAAAACTGTTTTAAGAATAATGAATAGAATTTTTTTGTCATAAGAATGATTATCAAATACTCACGTTTAATAAATATCATGTACAAACGAACCAAGTTACAAAAACTAGTTAACATAATTAGTTAATTTAATCGGCGTGGGTTGGACTGTTGACTAAACATGATTTCAATTATAGTCATTAAGACGGACTAATGACTTGATAGTTCGGTGATTAATCGACGTGATTACTTTTATTCATTTGAATGATATTTGAGTTGAACGTTATTGGTGCTTTATGCTGTCGAAAGAGTTTTGTGTTCTTTTGCATTGAATTGATTTGCACATATCTGTATTAAATGATAACTTACGAATGACATGTGAGATGTTTCTTTGATGTGATTCTCTCTCTCTCTCTCTTTGAGTCGTATTTCCTCATGACTGAGGGTCGTGACTCCCCCGCAGAATTAAATGGTTAGGGGAGTTTTCTTGGGCAGATACATCGTGGTGGGCGCCCGGGTCCTTCCACGGAAGACGCATGTCCTCGGATATTGTGGTCCTCAAACATATCGGTTTCCTCACGATGTTGTCCTTCACCGCTAAGCGAGTGCAAATCTACACATAACTTGAAAAATACAAGTCATTGGTGTAGGGCGGATTCGAACCAGGGTACGTCTGGATGAAAAGCAGACACTGGAACCGCTGAGCCACACTCGCTTATATCAATTAGCTAATGCATGAACATGCTTTTTGACAGATCAATGAAATAAAATGTTAAAAACTCAAAGTACTTAGCACTTTGAGTTCTTAACATTTAAAAAAATATTGTTCTCTACTTTACATATAAACTGAACCAGTAGGTTATATGTACATATATGTAAGTGTTTTATCTATTTCTCAAATTCATTGTTTCGAAGCGAGTGGAAAAGAAAAAAAAAGCATTGATTAATTGTTTTTTTCCTACATCTGACATAACTAATCATCTTTTTTCCTCGTTTAAGACACTATCAATGTAATAAAGTAATAATCAATAAAGTATGTTTTCAAACCAATTATAATTACGTCTAGTTAGCAAAAGTTCAAGTGCAAACAGTAATTACGCCTCATTACACGTAATACTTGTCAAGTAATTAATTAACCAGTAGCTAAGGAACAATAGATAAAATATCTATACAGTAGCTATTTATGGTGAGACGTCGAATTCCTAAGGCATAGTACGTTCATTGTGAACATGTGATGTATTAATTTAGTTGTAATAACCGGCTAACACATACGTCAAAAATTACGTCGAAAAATTACTTATTTATTATTTTTATGAGTCTGGACGAGGCGGCCAACCGGGACGCGCGTGCTGACTCGTCCTCCTGATGATGGAAACCTCAGATTTCCGAAACTTGTCGAGCTAATTTTTCGACGTAATTTTTGACGTAAGTGTTAGCCAAATACAAATACAAATACAAAATCATTTATTTTCCAAAGATATTTTTCACAAAATGTTTCGAATCCTCTGACCTCGTGGTAGCCGTTAGGCTGTGTTACGAGGCCAGAGTCATCTCCCAGTATGTTCATAATTTAATTATAATAACGTCTTATGAGCTAGGTTACACAAACATTTTTTTTATTTTGTTTTAATATCTAAGCCTAAAATATCTAGCCGGTTAATACAACTAAATTAAATCATGCCTTACGGGAACTATAATACAGTGATGTGATGTATTGAAAGTGTCATTGCTAATGTTTGGATTATGTATCTTTGAGTGTTATAGTAGATTTTATGTTTTTGCTGAATGTAATGAAATTAATAATTGAGGTAGGTGCAGGTTCCTTAAAGCTATTTACGTTACCAAGTAGTATTGTACAGTTTCTGGCTGTGTTACTGTTCTCTGATTGGTGAATGATTATTTACCTGTAAAAAGAAGCAAAATATAAGTTACAACACTATACGACTTGTATTTTACGTAAATTATTTTATTTATTTATAAACAGTCAGGTATTTGACCACTAGGTCGGTTTGAAAACTCTGACACTAGAGTTGGCGACTCTCATACGAACTTTCTTAGTTATTCTTTAGGTCATCAGTAGCTTCATTTGCAGAATTGACACTATGATCCAAGGTGTCGTATATTCTAAGTACATATGTAAAACTCAAAGGTGACTGACATTTGTGATCTATCAACGCACAGCCCAAACCACTGATAAAGCTGAAATTTGGCATGCAGGTTGATGTTATGACTTAGGCATCCGCTAAGAAAGGTTTTTTGGAAATACCACTTTTACAGTAGTAAATTAGGGGATGCAAGTTTTACTTTTTAATGCGAGCGAAGCCGCGAGTACGCTCTAGCCTATACATGTTATAATTATTAATAAAACAATTGAGATTTGAGGAAGTTGCATTGCACATAGAAATGCGAATATACCTACTAGTCACATCTTAATTACAGCAACATCATAAACTATGTACTTTAACTTATGAATGCAGTACATTAATGAACCAGGAATCTTGATACAAAGACATACTTTTTATAGGCAAATATAGATAAAATAATTATAGATTAAAACATAATAGATATTTTTTCAAGCTCAGTCAAGTGAAGGCGAGATTTGATGCATGCAGAATAGCAAAATTTTTAATAGATTGTAATAGATTACGAACAATAAAGGTATCGTTTGTTCGTTGCAAATAGATGTCTTGTTTGCTATACGAGCAGTCGCAGCGGAACAACACTCCATATGTCTCCAAAGTTTTCATATGCAATGAATTTTGATGAGTCGATATAGTCTAAATATATAAAACTCAAAGGCGACTGACTGACTGATATAGTGATCTATCAACGCACAGCCCAAACCACTGGACAGATTGGGCTGAAATTTGGAATGAAGGTAGATGCTATGACGTAGGCATCTACTAAGAAAGGATTTTTGGAAATACCACTTTTACAGTAGTGAATAAGGGGATGCAAGTTTTACTTCTTAATGCGAGCGAAACCGCGAGCCCACTAGTATAGTATATGAGCCATCTTAATTACTACATCATAAACTGCATTACCTATGCAGTATGAATGCAGTACACCAATCAACTCGGAATCCTGATACAATGACATGCCATCTGCCGAGCGTGACTCCACACTGCTGTTTAGCTGACGTGATCGTTACTTTGTTTGTTTGTATGTTTGTTTTCATTAGCTTATGATATTTATACACTTAATCATCACTCATCAGAGATTCATCATGATGAGTGATTAACTATATGTTTTGATTATTTTACACTAATGAATCTTTTATGTTATATAATATGATCCGGGTTGAATAGGTAATAGCTTATGTGACATGAATGTATGTCTCCCTTACGTCATTTATACATAAACTGTTGTATAGTTAGATTTAAAAAACAAGGAGCTACAAATATGATTTACATATAATTCAAATTGTAGCTATCTAAACCAAGAACTAGTTTCTAAACTGGCTCTTTAAACCTTATGGTTTTGTAGTTTTATTAAATCATGTTATTATAAGTCAAGGCAAGTTAAAAAGTTGATAAATAGTCAAAAGTGATTTCATAAAACTTTTAAATCAAATACATTTTTAGCCAAACTAAACTAATCTTTGCCAACTCATCTACAGCCGCGCACAAAATTCTGCAAATACCTTTCAGCTATCCATTCCCTTTAGCAGAGTATGTGTCAATATATAAGATGATCTTTGCTATGTCGTGTCGAGACTCTTGCCTTACAAGGTTACTCCAACCATACTCACTTGAGGGTATTTAATTTCTAAAATGTGAATTACATTGCTTGGGAAATTTCGTTTCCGCAATCTTGTGAAATGAATGTTATTTGTAAAATGAGAGTAATTTGATGGGTAAAGAATTATAGTTTATGGAAAATAGATCTATTTTACTCGTAATATACGAGTAATTTGATGGGTAATTTATATTGTACACTAGCTGTGCCAGCGACTTCGTCCGCGTGGGATAGTTATTTTGGGCATCATATTTAGTTTAGCAAACAACCTCTTCAGTTTTTGTAAATTATAGCTGTTACCCACGACTTGAACCGTTTTCGCAACGCACGCAACGGAAGCCCTCAACAAAGAATAATTTTCCCCGTTTTTTCCACATTTTCCATTGTTTCTTCGCTCCTATTAGTTGCAGCGTGATGTTATATAGTCTAAAGACTTCCTCGATATATGGTCTATTCAACACAAAAATAATTTTTCAATTCGCACCAGTAGTTCCTGAGATTAGCGCGTTCAAACAAACAACTCTTCAGCTTTATAATATCAGTATAGATTTATGTTCCACTTTAGGTGTGCTGTTTTTGAGTGACATCATTTTCATTTTTGTTACTGAGCGTGTTGTAGTACTATGGAATCTGTTTGTTAGAAAATAGTCTAATTTTGGAACTAAAAGAATTGCATTGGTATCATAATGGTAATGGTATGGTTTTTTGTTAAATAAAATCTGATAAAACTCTTCAAAGAACTATTCTCTTTTATATACCAGCCATGATCATATGTTTTATTTCCAAATGAACTCATAAAAGCATAATCATTAGATATCTAACCTTATCTAAATACTCTCTAAATAACCTTTTAAAGAGTAAAAAGATGATATAAAAGTAATAAAATTTACAAATACTTCAACCACTTACAAAGTACTCAAGTATAGCTGAGGCAACCATACTCCGAGTGCAAAGGTGACTATAGTTATTATAAAGCTATAACAAATGTTAAAGATCACCACACAATAAGTTTGATATTCGGGATTATTATGTTCTTGCTAAATTAAGATGTATGGCCATGTGCAGGTAACGTACGAGCATTTTGATGAATATGTTGGAATTTCTGTCAACGAAAGGACAGACAATTATGTTCAGATTTATGTCTATTTTTGTAACTTAGCTGTTTCAGAGGCCCTCATTGTGGTATGAAAAAACGCTTAACTGAATATGGCCGCGCTTATACGAACTTGTTTATTTTTAGTATTTTCAAATAAAACGATTACTTGAAATAAGGTGTTCTAGGTAAGCGCGCATGTTCGTAGATTAGGTACAACGTTGCTTAACATTAGGCGAATTGAGGGCAAGCGCGAGCACATGTAGAAATAATACATAGTGCATACAATTTTTTTTAAGATTTTACAAAATAGATACATAATTCGCAAATTTTATTTTGTGAGCATCCATAAAATATGCTATGTTTATGGATATAAACTTCAAGGAAAAAAATTATTAACATGTTACATATTCTATTACTTACGTATTATTATTATTATTTTTAATAAGCAAAATCATAAATTCCTCAAACTTACTCTTAAAATAAAAAAAACAGATTACACCACGTAAATTAAAGACTTAGATTGCAATTTAAACAGATGCAAGTCAAAGCTTCGTTGTCATCCAATATACATAGACTGACATTTCAACTAGCTAACACGTGATTTGCGATTACATGCCTAAAATACCTGCCAAGTTGTCGAGCGTCTAGGCTATTGATAGGCTTTGGAGGCGTGCAGAATTCGCAGGTGCGGGATGACTAAGATTCACTAGGTACAAGGTTAGGATATTATATAATTATTAGCTGGTGCGCGCGACTTCGTCTGCGTGGAATAGTTATTACCATAAAAACGGTTCTAGTGAGTTAACCTTAAAAGATAGACATATACTGTTGCGGACATTTTGTTAGATTATTTTAAGAGAAATAATTCTTTCATACACCTTTTTTTGATATCTTGAACCGTTTTCGCATCACACTCAACGAAAGCCTTCAAAGAAGGATAAATTTTCCCCGTTTTTTTTTTAATTTTCCATTGTTTCTTCTCATATATTAGTTGCAGCGTGATGTTATATAGCCTAAAGCCTTCCTCGATAAATGGTATATTCAACACAAAAAGAATTTCTCAATTCGCACCAGTACTTTCTTGGATTAGCGCGTTCAAACAAACAAACTCTTCAGCTTTATAATATTATAGTATAGTATAGAAAGTATAGATAGTAAATAATTAGTGTAGTACTGAATAATTTTGGGATTAATATAGTCTATATCTTTTACTTGAGAACTTGAGAACTGGCACAATACAAAGTTATGGCCAATTAAAAAAAAAAAAAAAAAAAATAGTCTATATCAGAATTCATAATTATATTTTTTTACACTAGATGGAGCTACTCCCATACGAACTTACTGTTTTTAATTCTCAGAACCTTTTATAACTAAACACTCTCAAGATCTGTCGCCTCTTAGCGTTATTACTTAGAAAGAGTAATAAACCAACTAACAAACTCTTTTATTATTTTAATTACTTCTATGTTCTTTTATTTGAAGAGTATGTATTTAAGCTGTTCTACACCGTAATCAAATTAAGCGATTGTTGTTTTCTAACCTCCCATTAATTCGTACACAAGACTGCAATACGCGGCTTAAAAATTACAAATATGTATTCTTGAAGTTATGGAATATTAAGCTAAGTAACTCACATTACTTCATACAAAAGACATCAACGCGCTCGCGCCTTAAGATTACATATACTTTTGAACTTGTGGAAACATTGTAATGTCAAATGCATATTATTCTCGATTTTTAGACTTGGATGCCATATTTTATATTATGTTTGTAGATGTACTCAAGGATATACATAGGTCTCCTACCTATACATTAACCTCAACAGTGAATCTTTACTATGTTCTGTTCCGATGAACAGTTCACACATATTTTAATTATACAGCCCTTATACCAGCCAAAAATGAAACAGAACCGTGTCATTGCATCTATCTTCAAGCTGAGAACATTGTCCAAGGCAACACGACACGTTGCCTCATCTATTGTTCATACAAAACAAGACCTTCAAATCTGGAAAAATAATTAAAAGCTATAGTTATGTATAAAGATCATGTGGGAATTCCGACAATTGGATTAATGTGAATTTTGTATTAATGTTCTGTTTTGAAATTATGCTGATTTGTTGTCTGATAAAATTCTTAGACAATAATAGATAACTAACAATGGCCCGCGGTGTTACCAGCGTTGATCTAGGATTAAAAGTCCTCTTGTGTTTAATCTCTCTTGAGTCGTATATCCTCATGACTGAGGGTTGTGACACCCCCGCATAATTAATTCGTTAGGGGAGTTCTCTTGGGCAGATACATCGTGGTAGGCACCCAGCTCCTTCCACGGAAGACACATGTCCTCGGATATTGTAGTCCTCAAACATGTCGATTTCCTCACCACGTTTTCCTTCACCGCTAAGCGAGTGCAAATCCACACTTAACTTGAAAATACTAATCATTGGTGTAGGGCCGGATTCGAACCAGGGTGCGTCTGAAAAGCAGACACTAGAACCGCTGAGCCACACTCGCTTGAGTGTAGGTAATACGGGGTCTTATAATATAGGTCTATACTGAATTTCATACAAATTGGATCAGCCGTCCCATCGTACAGAAAATCATAAATAAATCATACACTTTATAATATGCATACTGAAACATCAGAAGTCAAAAGTTTGCAATACAAAAATTTCAAAATACGTAACAAATGCGTTCTCATTATATCTCAAGGTCTCTGTTTAAATATGTCATTGACCTATCTTAAAAAATCAGTAGATAGGATAGGAAACATAGGTTCTAATGGCAGGACATTAATATTGTCCAAAGCCACTCCATGTACATAAGTGACCTTTGAGAATATCTTTAAACTTTATCGACAAAATAGTAGACATTTGTTTAAAAAACATGTCCTAAGGTATTATACCTGCTGACATAAAATGTACATTTTGTTGCCTAAAAAATTAAAACTAGTTATTTCATATTTGACATTCGTAGATGTCTGTAGACAATTATTTACTTTTTTTTCTTTGAAATAGGATCAGATAACATTGTTTTGTTTTAATACATTTTAAGTGATATCATGCCCCATAGAAGTTTTATAATATTTTACAAGATGTTGATTTTATTCTGGTTAGGATTATTGTGATAACTAGTTGACCTATGAATATCACAAAACACAAAAAAATATTTCAGAACATATTACACTGCGCCAGTAGCTAACGCTTGTATCATAGGTACTAGACGATACAATAAAATAATTAAAATAAAATTTGTTAATCGTTATTTTGGTTTTAACTTCAAGATTACGTGACTAGTATACATTGCTATGGAATTTTGTTTTGAGACAACCTTTTATTGTTTATTTATCTATACTAATATTGTAAAGCTGACGAGTTTGTTTGTTTGTATGTTTGTTTGTCTGTTTGAACGCGCTAATCTCAGGAACTACTGATGCTAATTGAAAAAATATTTTTGTGTTGAATATACCATTTATCGAGGAAAGCTTTAGGCTATATAACATCACGCTGCAACTAATAGAAGCGAAGAAACAATGGAAAATGTGGAAAAAACGGGGAAAATTAGAACCGTTTTTATGGTAATAACTATTCCATGCGGACGAAGTCGCGAGCACAGCTAGTAAATAATATACCGGATTTACGCAGGTAATATTGCGAGATAACTCTCGTGTGCTGAGCAAAATAACATTATTAAATTTTATTTGTTATATTATACCAAATATTTGAAAAACAAAGCTCAGAAAATTATCTGTAATGTGGAAAAAGAAGCAATTTGCAAATATATTATAAAACCAGTCTGCCTCAATACAGGATCTAATCAAGTTTTTAGCAAATCCAACGAATTTTAATGATAAACCTTATTAACATAAACTTTGAACTTTTGTCCTTAATATTATTTCATTTTTTAATTATTAAAATAGTTGAAGGTAAATTGTAGCCAGAATCTATTTTAGTTTTTTTCGTACAAAAAAAATGAAGCTAGCCTTAAATAAATTTATGATGTACAAGTTGATTAAATACAATAAATAGAAATATATTTATTCAATAATAAGAAACAATATTTACACATATTAACTCTTATAGAACTAAAAAAGAGTATTTACATCTAAACTAAATTTAAACAATCTACATGTGGTATGGAACCAAGAACGCTGGCTGCATTCCCACGCTGGATTGCTATAGAAATCCTTTGCGCAAGGAACCAGCCAGCGTTCTTGTCTCTAGTGATGTCAATCAACATTTTATTTAATTTTTTTATAAAAGACTTAGTGCTTTTACCCCACGGACCAAAAGTTTCGAAGCCAAGCGGTACGAAAATATAATCAGTCGATAATGATGTATATTTTCGCCGCTTGGCTTCTTCTGCTGCGTCCGCCGCGGCTCCTGCTGCTTGTACTGTTCCACTGAGGCGAGAAGGAGCTAGTGTATCGACGCAAGTTGCGTCCCATACAAGAGCTTTTCCCCGCTCCCAGGGAATCAGTGTGAGGCCATCGGGGCGCTTACCATCGTCACGGACCATGCCAATCGGTTCAAGAACCGATGGTACGAAATAAATAAAAAAAAGAAAAGAAAAAATATATAAAAAATATATAAATAGAAAACTCAATATTAAAACATAAGAACAATGGAAGAAAAAACTAAACATGGCTACTTCTAACTACAACATAAAAAGGGGGCACTTCGAAAATCTTTAAGTATATTGTATTCACGGTCAAGACTTACACTTATACCATTGTTAACACAGGTTATTGACTAATGTTAATTTGTAAAGAATTTCTTTTTAGGACTTTAATAATAGTATATGCAATATGGACTTATAATACAGAGTACAGATAAATCTCCAATGCACAATGTATCCGCAACAGTAAATTTCAATAATTTCAACCAGTATGCATAATTAATTAATGTTGTAATAACATGATTTTGGCATTTAGATAATTGATTTAAACCATTAATAATGGTGTACAATGCAATGGTGTGTCAGATTAGACGCGGTATGTCATAGACTTGTCTTGTGGTTATATGTGATGTAAGACTGGGAAACAGATATTATTATATTATGATTCATTTATTTTATTAAAATACTGTACATTTAATCAATTAATTAATATTTTAGGTCATTTTACACAACGGATATGTCAAACCTCACCTCATATTATACGTAAATATGAAACAATAAAGTGGTTGATTCGAAAATATTTATCACAATAATTAATCCCATGTAAAGAAATAGCGAAGTGTAGGAAGAACAGCACAAGACAGAGAGTATTGGCGTAAGAGGGCGGAGGCCTATGCCCTGCAGTGGGTCCCATTAGGCTGATGATGATGATGATGATGATGAAAGAAATAGCATCTATGAATGTGTCAATAGATAAAATCGAAGCTGAGTTCAATTAAATATATGAAACTGCGATAGATTTAAAAGAAAAACAAAACAATACCAATCAACTAGTAGCTAATTTCATCACATTTATAAAATTGCATATAAAACTAATTGGTTAGGTAGTCGAACAACTCTATTTCATTTTACACCTTCGTCTTCTAATGGAGTATTAGTAGCATTTAAGTAAATACCCATCTCTTATTTTCTTAAAATTTTTGCTTATTTTGTTCAAATTATCTCGCACTTCAATCTATTCATTTGCTGGTCATAAAATGGTCATTTTCTAAATAAACGTTCTCAACCAGTTTTGAGCTTTGAAAAACCGTATTATTATACATTGAAAGTCCTTGACATTTATAACGAGTATATATACTACCTATATACGAATTTATACATTAATTTTAAAATAATAGGCTCGGGTCAGAGGTCTGAGGAGTCGAATGTTTTACGATTTTGTGGCATTCATATGTCTTGGGAAGTTAACGCATCCGGTTTTATGGCTGTGCTATTAATCATTTGCATGAATAACCTTTTTGTATATCTGGTTTTAGTGCTGTGGCATGTATTTTTTTATGTGGGATAGGTTTACGTTTGACTACAGCCTGCCTGATGTTAAGCATTGCTGCAGCCTAGGATGTAACACACTTACCTAGAAGATACCTATTAACTCTAAATTTGAAGACCCCTGGATTGTAGTTCGCAGGAAACACGGCTTCTCATAAAGTGTTCCAAAGGTAGGTTTATTATGCTAGGTGTTATTGTAAAATTGGTTTATTTTAGTGTAAATAGAAAAGACTTAAATTATAAATATTTAGTTGTAATAACCGGCCAACCGGGACGCGCGTACTGACTCGTCCTCCTGATGATGGAAACCTCAGTTTTCCGAAACTTGTCTAGCTATTTTTCGACATATTTTTTACGTAAGTGCTAGCTGGTTATTACAATTAAATTTAATTATGCCTTACGGGAACTATAATATAAATATTATCACTATCAAACTTTGAAGAAATCTTGAACAAACATTAAAAAAAAACAATTAATTCATGCAACAACAATGTAAGTTTGAAATTTAATATAACCATCTGATTAGTTTGTTTTAAATTTTGATCTAATAAAAACATAAGTGATAATTTACGAGTTATTATAATATAAGATCATAAAATTTTATCACACAATTTTTTCAATCGTTGTAATTAGCAAAAAACCCACAAAACGTTTATACAAATTTGTTTTTTCTTGTCCTATTAAGGATCTAACTTTCGCGCCAAGGACAAATTTTACAACATAAATAAAATATTAATTAGAAGTAAATTATTAATTTGTGTAAAAAAACTAACTTGTTTGCTATTAGCAACAAGATGCGAGAAAACTAAACTTTGTAGATATTTTGATAGTGTTATAAAAATTATAAACTTAACACAAACGTTTATTGTTGACAATATTGTCTTCATTATAAATCTGTTCCTTTGCAACATGATTAAATTACTTGCCGGCAAGGAATATCATTATTTTCAGGTCAATAGAAAGACATGTAACAAAATTGATCATTTGATCAATCAGTGTGGTAATGCGGCCAGTATGCTGGGCACGCTGCCCTCTGGTACTGACATTGACTATCTTAAGGCTTTTCTAAGTGCCCCCTTTTTGTAGTATTTAGAAGTAGTATGTTTAGTTTTTCTTCTCTTGTTTTTATGCATTATTATTGTAAATAAATGATTTAAATTAAATTAAATACCAAATCGTCTTCGTATGCTAATATTTCAATTACAGAAACTATTCGCGAATCGCAATGGATTCGTAAATTGAGAAATAGTTTAGCTCGTTAGCAGTTTTTGCCGAAACGTGGTCGATAAATTCAAATACTCTGCCAAGAGCAAGCACCTGATTCACAGATTCCATGGCCTTTAGCCACTATGGCTAAATGCCATACTCGGTAAAGGCCATTTATTTACTTTTTATTAGTTTGCGGAAAACATTGATCAAATAAGTTGTAGAGAAACACTACCTATATAACTACCAACTAAAAGGTGTACATAAAAACTACAACTTCTACAACATCACTCAAAACTACTTAAAAAAAATATAACAGATATATTTTTTTTTCGATGTTTTAGCACTACATTGATTTACGTACTTTTTATCTGGATATTAGAAAAAATCAATGATATTCAATAATTGTCAATGGTATTTTGTGATTGAGCTGATTTAAAAGCCAATTCCAATTTTTCATTCAATTACTGTGTCAAGATTATGAAAATTGTCTTAGTAACATGTTGCATACAAGTAAGTATTAAATGTATAAATCATAAGCAAGGCTGTATAAAATTGTCAAGATAACTATTGTACTTATTATTTTTTTTTTTTTTTTTTTATTCTCATTTTTAAGGGACTTTTGTTATTACATGTCAGTCCCATTGTATATACTATACTAATTACAAAAATAATTAACTATTATGGAGATGACCTGTACACCCAAATATCTCACTTAAGTTGAGACATGTAGGAGAACAGATCTCTCGCCGCGTCACAGTGAGGCACAGCTAGTATATCATTGAAGCAACCCACATCCCGCAGGTTGAGTTGGTAGGTCACTGCAAGGGCGCGCCGCTCCTGCTGAAGGCGGACACACTCTACCAGTACATGGTACACATCCTCTACAACTCCACATGTTTCACAATTCGGTGTATCCGCCTTCCGCATGAGGAATGCGAATTTTTTTAACGGCATGTGTCCAGTTCTTAGTCTATGTGCTGTAACAATTAACTTACGTCCGATAGAAACATTACTGAACCATGGTATATGAGGGGGCTCACATACTATTGTTTTATACCAAATACCTTTATACATAGATCTTTCATCGAAGTATTCTTTCCATGTTTGAAAGCACTGTTTTTTAAATTTGGGCAGTATTTCGGTATAATTTGGCAAAACACTATAATTACGACCTTCTAAAACCGCCTTTTTTGCAAGTGAGTCAGCCTCCTCATTGCCTTTCAAGCCAATATGCGATGGTACCCATTGCAATTTAATATCAGATCCCCGCGCAGTTAACTCGGCCAGTTGAGATATAACTTTATAAGCCGTGGACACTCCCCGCCTGCCCGACGTGCATCTCAAGATATGTTGCAGTGCACTTCTACTGTCAGTACATATCACAGCCTTTCGCGTCATTTTATCAACAATGTAAGCGAGTGCTTCCGATATTGCAATGAGCTCCACCGTCATAATGGATACATTTTGATTATTTATTTTATAACAATTATTACTATTTATATTAGAGGATGGGTCATAAAACGCGGCTCCTCGTCCATTGTCACTCTTTGAACCGTCCGAATACAGTATACACCAACCATGATATTTATTACTTAGCTCTTTAGTCGCTTCGGCTTTTAAATTATTTACCTCTTGCGAGTTTTTTGGGCCTTTTAAACAATCTAAATTAGTAACAATAATATCCGCACAGTTACAATTAGTAATCCAAGTATGTAATGAGAACATATCTAATAGTGATGAAGTATATATGTCTTCGTGGCAAACATTAGATAAAGTGACTACTAACAAAGGATTTTTTTTACGCCACCAATAGCCGTAGGTAGTTCTAGACTCGTCACATCTCGTATGCAGCAGAGACAGCGCTCTGAGCGGCTCGTTCTCTGTGGACGCGCGAAGCTTCATACAGTACTTCATGGCTAAATACCTTCTCCTAATATGCAGTGGAAATACACAGAGCTCACTCTCCATGGCGTGTACCGGAGTACTTCTTATAAACCCACCAATCGTTCTCAAAGCCTGATTCTGAACCTTATCAAGTTTATATGTATGCATTTTTGCACAGTTATCAAATAAGTATGATCCGTAATCTAATCTACTCCGGATTAATGATATGTATAACTTACGTAAATGTGTGGGGTGAACGCCCCAGTTAGATCCTGTCAAAACTTTTAGTAAATTGAGGTATTTTTGAGTTTTAGAGACTATTTCGACAATGTGTTTTCTCCATAAAAGGGAGCAATCTAACCAAAGACCTAAATATTTGTATATAATAACTCTTTCAATCTGGTGGTTGTTTATTTCTAATTTTAAACTTTTCTTTCTTTGTCCCCTGCTAAATACACAAAATTTAGATTTCGGTATTGATAATTCGAGTCCTAAATTATCAAGCAATTTGATAAATATTACTAATGCGTTTTGTATAGCATTTCTACTAATATTGATATTCTTATGACTATTAAATAGAACAAAATCATCTGCGTATTGGCAAATGTATACAAAGTTTATGCTTTTACAAATTTTAGCTGTGGTTAAATTGAAAAGCAAGGGAGATAATGGACAGCCTTGAGGAAGTCCTTTGCTTGCATTTCTATATAATATGTCAGACACCTGGTATGTATCATTAAAAATTACAAGTTTTCTTCTGATTAAAAAGTTCCATAGATACTCACAGATTTGTTTACCTACTTCTAAACTGTCCAGTATCTGTGTGGTTTTGTCAACGAGAATATTGTTATATGCGTTTTCGATATCAAGGAAACATGCTACGGTCGGTATATTATCTGTAAGCCCTGTTTGTATCTGAGTCACTAGACGAACTAAGCAGTCTAAACTTGACTGTCCGTTACGGAACCCAGCTGTGTACGGCGATAATAACTTATTTTTCTCAACAAACCATTCTAATCGTTTGTTAATCATATTATGTAATTTCTTACATAGACAAGAGATCAAAGAGATAGGCCTGAACTTAGCATCTGAGACTAAACCAAATTTTGGAATCGGCACTATAGTAATTTTCCGCCATTGGTAAGGGATTTCACCTGTTGACATGACAAGATTGTATAATGCAAGCAGGTACTGTTTAGCGTTTCTGGGTAAATGATGAATCATTGAATATGTAATACCATCACTTCCTGGAGCAGTATCTTTTTTCTTAACGCATTTGGTCATCTCGTGAAATGTAAACTCACTTTCTAAACTAGCATTGACCGACCTATATAAAGGCTTGTTAGGTATAACAAAATCAGGGGCTAAATTGCACAACAACTTTTCTTTATCTTCATGAGAGACATATACTTTTGGGTACCTATAACCTTTAATCCATCGAAGCCGGTTCCACATATCAGATAACGTCGTGGATTCATTAATATCATCACACATCTTTTGCCATCCTTCAGCCCTAGCTTTGTTAATTTCGGATGTTGCCTTGTCCTCTTTTTCTTGCAGACATTTAAGATTAGCTGGCGTGGGGTTCCGCCTAAATATAGATAGTGCTAGCCTACGCTCCGCTACTACTTTGGAAAGATAAGGTGTCCAGTAAGGTTTTGGTCGAAATTTACTAGTAGGATTCTGGCACAGTTTTACAAAAGGAATATGCTTATCAGCTGCTTCAGATATCTTAGAGATCAGTAAATCATGAAGCATCTGAGTATTAGAAGTATTTGTAGAAAGCGGTAAATTATCCTCTATGTCTTGTGTGTATTTCGTCCAATTAGCTAATTTAAAGTTACGTTTTTTGATGAATTGTAGCTGATTGCAATATTTAAACCGAATCTTTAAAACCATATGATCACTTTTTAAGTTTTCACTCAAAACTTTCCAATCAAAATGAATGGATATATCAGATGAAGCGAAAGATATGTCTGGACTAGTTTTTTGTAAAATATTATTCACCATTTTAACTCGTGTAGGTTGACCGTCATTTAGCGAAACGAAATTAAATTCTACTGCTGCATCATGAATTAATCTACCTCTAGGAGTAATTTTACTTGACCAATCAGTATGATGCGCATTAAAGTCACCAACAATCAACGAATTCCTGGGAAACGTTGAGAACACTGAATCCCAGTCATCCTGAGTTGTAGTGACCCAGTCCGGACAGTAGATTAGTATAACATTCTGTAAAGTACCGCAATTTAAAAGTTTTAGACATAGTATTTGGATATCTGTGTTTGAGAGATTTATAATGTATTGTTGTACCTTAACCGTAGAATGAACAAAAATAGCGATACCTGCACAGCCATCATCCCTGTCTTTTCGGAATGTGTTATAACCTGACACTCGTGGCTCGTAGTCAGAATGAAACCACGTTTCGCTCACAAATGCCAGATGAGCCTTTTCTTGAGCGAGAAGCGGAGTAAAGTCAGAAATTTTGTTACGTAAGCTCCGTGCATTCCACTGCACTATGTTCAACGAGTGAATGTTTTGATTTCTATCCATAGTTGCTTAAAAAGGAGACCAGTTTCTTCAGGAAGAAGTCTTTGTCAACCACCCGAAGCAATAACTGCAGACTCTCCTCAACTATGATACTAAATATACTTTTTAACTTTTCTTCAAAACTATTGTTATTTTCAAAAACACGTTTCACTTTTTTCACTAATTTAGAAAACATTTGTCCAAAATTTCCTTCTTTTTCCGAATTGGTTTCATCCAAGACCGGACTTTCGTCGAAGTTAGCAACCTCCGCTTGACTTTCTTCTTGACTATCTCGTTCGGGTCTTATATTTTTCTTCTTGGTCAGCGATAGAGAATCTTTGCCATCTTCTTTCAGTAGGGTTGGTTCAGTAATTACTTTTTTAAAGACCGGACGAGATTTGGCTACGTCACTATATGACCGCGTTCCACTGTCTGCCGATGTTGATGCACCGTGGCCGTCGACAGTGCTATTTACTTTATTCACTATACGTCTTTGGTCTTGGTAACTATTTAAGGCCATTCTGTAGGTACAATTTTGAGCGCACATCAGACGTCTTATTTCTTTTTCCTTCAGAAAAATAGGGCATTGTTTATCCATTGCCCAATGCGGGCCACCACAGTTTACACACTTGAACTTGTTTGTTTCGCAATTTTGGTGATCACCCCCGCACTTGGGGCATGTAGCCTTATGAGAGCAGGCGCGAGCTAAGTGCCCAAAGTGCCAACATTGTGAACATTGGCTTACGGGGAATGTGTATGGCTCCACTTTAAACCTACACCCGTATCCGTGGACGTACGGGGGCAAAGTGGGGCCCTTGAAACTCAGACGAATTGTTTCAGATTCTACCCATTTTCCTTCTTGATTGAGGCGCTTAAGCCTCCTGATTGCTACAATTTCTTGGTCACAGTTTAAAGTTTTACTAGCTTCTTCTTCAGTTATATCCAGGTCAACTTGCCTAACGAGCCCATATGTCAAATTGACCTCATCGGCTAGCTGGCACCTGTATCCTAAAGACTCCATTTTTTTGTTTTTTAACAGTTTGTCACAGTCTGACTGAGTGTCAAAATCAATGATTACTTTGAATGGGTTTTTATGCACGATCTTTAAAATGCTACCAATGTTTTCATTTTGTAACAACTTCGCCATTCCAAACTGTTTCGGTAGGCATTCTTTAGAAGTAACGTAGACAGAAATTTTTTCATCTTGCTCCGAGCACTTGGATTTTTTCAACTTTCGTTTATTTTTAACTTCAACAAATCCCACATCATCACTGGCACTTTCTTCACTTTCTCTTGGTCTTTTTGATCGACCTTCATCAAAAACTACACTGTCTCCTTCAAAATTATTCTCCTCCGGGTCACAGAGGGACTCCTCCATGACGCGTTCGAATGTGTTCGAACGTGTCCGAACGTGCTTCGGTGAGTTGTGTCGCGTCGACCGTAGTGAGCACCGATACGTGCGTACGCCACGGGTACTGGCGCGCGACTGTGTACTTATTATATGAACCATATTTTTAAATCTTAACAGCATCTGTTTCGGAATCAGTCAGAATAAAACCAACTTCTCTAGGCTATATATTCTATGGCAGTAGCAATCAGTTTAAATCACTAGTCGGCAACATTTGGCGATGTGTTGCAAGCCTTTATATGATGATATTGATGACTATGACTACTGTGGGAATCAGATTTCATGTATGTTTTTGGGCAATTTCTGCGAATGATTGTGGGCGTATCTATACTTTATAAGGTCTGTGCGTTAATGAGCTTTTAGCGTTGTAATAAAATACTGCTAATGATTGATTGATCGAGATGTACTTACTTGGAAATTTTATATAAAATATTAATCTTTAGTTTTGTTGAGGAATTTTATCAAAATTTTCGATTGACTATCTTTTGTTTTGTTTAAGAGTTTTAACTAAATTTTCGGATTATGAATCAGTATATAAAAACCTGTTATAATTTTATAAGCGCTGCGTGGATAGCACTGTAGGCCAGTAAAGGTTGGATAATTACCTGAAACAAACATACACATAAAGATTAGTTTTATAATTTACATTTTTTTTATTTCACATATACACTATTTATACAAAATGTGATTTATCTAAGAAGCGCCCGTTGCTCAGCTAGCGGAGGCAATCGCATGCAATTACCAATGTTAAGCAAAGGTCGACGCGGTCAGTACTTGGATGGGTGACCGAAAAATTGGCATTGCATTTTGGGCGCTTCCGTGGGTCGGATGACACGTTAAATTGTAGGTCTTGGCTGTTTGTGTAAAAAGAAGAAGATTTATCTAACAAAAGATCAATATTCCAATAAATTAGTTCTGCAGGGAAGTCAGGGTCCTCTTTAATGAGGAGATCGACTAAGGATGAGAAAAACAACGATAAGCCTATTTTTACAATTATAATTAATTAGTGCAATCTCTTGGGAACGTAAACTTTGTGCCTAAAGAATGTTGCGTGGGCTTCTTGTTATTTTATAAATGCTAAGCTTATAAATGGCATTCTAAATAGGTAAATAGCTTAATTGAAATCACCTTCTATGTGTATTTAATGTAGAAAATTATGGCAATTAGTAGCAGGGTGTTAATTTTATGGGGCACAAATATTTCTGTTTAAATGTTTGGCTGGTAATGAAAATATTTTAAACTTTAACAGAAATTAAATAATTTTATTTAGTACCTCATAAAAATAGATACTTATTTGTTGCAACATTTTAATAGTTCAAAATTGATAATAGTTTTTATACCATATGTGCTGTACCTTATTTATGTTACACAATTTCAAACTGAATTTTATAGCAATATCAGTTAGAACCATCAATTTATCTAGAGAGTAAATTATAAGCATAAAGCTCTTAATTTCGTACCTTTACTCATAACATTTATTACTTAGAGCAATGTATTATTTAAACTTAAAGATTTATTACGTCTAGACAAGGTTTACATAAGAAGGCTTCGCTTATAGATTTTAGGAAAGTTCTAAAAGTTTATCCGTATGTTACTTAACAAAAGTTTTACGCCCACGGGCGAACTTAAGACTTTAAAACGAACTTTCAACTTTTATAGTTTTACTAAGTAGGTAAAGCTGAATCGATAAAGAGTGCGTAGCTCAGATGAATAAGTTAATTTGTTAGCGTCATCAAAGTTAAACAACGGTGATCGAAATCAGATTAAGCGCTTCCGTAGGCTGGATTAAGTGATACCTATTAGGTCTCGGCTGTCGGACAACAGTAGGAGAAATCATATGAAAACGTAAAGATGATAAAAACATATACACTAGTCGTGGCCACTCTCATATAATATTATTAACTTCTTAGTTTCCCGAAAGTAGCAATTTTTAGTACAAGTCTTTTGAATTCAGAGTAAAAGAGATTCTTCTAGACAAACAAGCTAGAGTCTAGCCATAGTCCATTGAAATATTACAATTTTAGGTCCGAATATTGCATTTATATAGGCAAAAAAAAAGAAACAAAAATAGGTTTGAAAACACGAGCCAAAATGCTTTTTGTTGCAAATTCATACAAATTATGTCTTCACAATTTTTTTGTAAGACGCATAGTTTCCGAGATATTGCGAAAAAAGCGGTTCCACCCCTTTTTCCAAGATGGCGGCTGGAGGACAAGAAATGCGACCTTAAAAACTTGAAGTTAAGCTTCTATTGACCTCCCCAACATGCCCCAAAAATAAATTTGCGTCCTCTAAAAAATTCAAAGCTCATGTAACATTTCAATGGACTACCATGCTTGTCTTCAGATTGATTATAATATTAAACAAAAGTCTATCAAGTTCAACATAAACTTACGCCCGTGGGCTTGAGGAACTTTCAACTGTCACCTACTTAATAAGTAGGTAAAGTTGCATCTTCGATTTGAAAACGATTGCACAACGTGCATGGAAATATCGAATACAATAGGAATGTGACATACCGCACTTTGTGGTGATCGGAACCTTAAAATACAAGATTATATTTTGTAGTGCCAGAAGACCAACTTCAGAATTTGCTTTGTATTTTAACAACACAGTTGTCCACAATCATACAAACTCACATACTTCATAACTGAATAAATTCGAACTGCTATTATACATAATATATAAGCACTTTTCCTTTAAAAAAAGCTTTTTTTACTAATATAACTTTTTTGCATTTATTTACATAGATTTTTAGTAATTAGCAGCCATGTAAAAATAAAATGCAATTATTATTGACCCATTTTGGTAAATAAATGTACTTATGTAGCTTTAATATCAATGTCATGTACTACAGTATACTATATATACATTATAGTATGTATTACAGTATAGGTTTGTTCCATTGTACAAACTTATCAATCATTAACTTATCACCCACAGTCAAAATATATTAGCGCAGATGTAATGACTTCTTCATCTGATTTCGATGATAACATAACCTATCCAACTCTACCATTATATTCTGTTGCACATGAAGATCACAATTTACCGAGCACATCGCAATGCAGCAGCTTGCGTGAGCGCTAAATGTCAGAATCGAAAGCTAATGCTAAGTAGAGGCACATTAGGTACATCCGTCGACTTTATATTCTGTACTATTGCTTATTCTGTGTACATCGTATTCAGTCGTTTTATCGTATATATTTAGGTTTGTTTTACAATTGTGTGTTTTAAATTTAGCATAAGGTAGATTATTTGAAGTTGTAATAATTGTAAATGCCTTTGTATAATATAATTAAAGAAATGAGTTAGAGTATGAATTAGAAAACTTAAACTTTAGGCAGGCTGTAGTCAAAGTCAAGTCTATCCCACGTAAAATAGCTGTGTATCAAAATTATTATAATATACTAGCAAACCCGGCGAACTCCGTTTCGCCAGTTTGTAGTACATGCTATGTATCAGAGATGGCGCTGTATGTGAAAATGATTTTCCCTGTTTTCCCGCTTTTCAGTTATATTTTTCCGGAATTCGCTATAAACCACACGGAGCCCAAGACCTTTCCAACGAATGCAAAACCGTGGAAATCGGTTCGTGCGTTCTGGAGTTATAGCGTCAGGAAGGAAAAACCGACTTATTTTTATATAGTAGAAAAAAAATGTATACACATGTTAATATGCCTCGTGAAACGTATTATTTTAATAACTTAAAATAGAGACATTGTTAGAAAATATTTACTTAGTAAAATCGAAATGTTGCTATGTTAACCTTCCAACCGTGATTATTTTCGCTCATTTTCAATTAAGGTAAGAATCACACAAGCAAGATTATTTTTATTTTTTTATTTTATGTTTAAAAAACTACGCAAACAACTAGTAATAACAAATTCTGTCTGTCAGCCACGAGTACATTTTTCAGCTATTATTTCTTTGTGTTCAACTTTCTTGTGCATGTACATATCTATCTGTCAACGTCAATCTATTCTTACTGACAATGCAAATATCATGACAAAGAAATTAGCTGACATTTCTCAAGACGAAATTAACACATTATATATCTAGCTATTAAGCTAAGAGTTTAGACTATTAGAATCATATTGTTATAGTTGCTAACGAAAGACTTGCATAATCTGATTTGATAATTTTATTGTGTCACTAATAAAAATATTTTGTAATAAACTATGAATAATATTGGTATGAAAGTGATCAACCCTGGTGTCAAGAATTTTAAAATAAACCATAGGCTTTTAATTGTATAACCAAAGAGGCAGAATACATTGTATTTATATTATACTAGCGGACCCGGCAGACTTCGTCCTGTCTGTTGACTCTTTTACTCTTTAGTTAGTTAGGGGAAAAAGAACAGGGCAGTTTAAGGGATTTTCCGGCATATTTTTGATTTTTTCTCGCCGTTAAAACCCTTCTTGAACTTTAACGCATATAAAAAAATTGGCCAAATCGGTCCGGCCGTTGTTGAATCATGCGCTTACCAACACAATTTGCGATTAATTTTTATGTATAAGAAGAAGATTATTGTTATATATTTAAAATATATAATAAATAAAAAATAAAATAAATATATATATAAAATAATAAATAATAATAAATATATATATAAAATATATAATTTAAAATCGCTTAAACAGACCAAAAAATACAGTACACTTAAGTTTATCAATTTCAATGAATCCATTTCTAATCAATACGAGGACATTTGCTTCCACCACGTTTATTAATATATTCATTCATTATTTCTATTCAAGCACTCATTAATATAATAACTAAGCAGTATATTAATTAACGTTAATTACCGTATTCAATACACAAACACACCAACACAACTTGTCTAGCTTCAATCACCTTTACAAATAATGACAAGTCATACATTAGTACGATAATACCAATACAGTTCATATATACATAGACAATAAATATTGGACGCCCCATAATAATTACATTGTCCGTCATAAAAACCATGGCCATTTTTTTGTCCCTGGAATACCTTTTAATTAAACCCAATCCCGGGGAGGATTAGAAAAAAACATCACCTACGTAACACATAGTTAATAATTAAAAGCATTACGCATGAAAGATATTGTATTTAGCGAAAAGGCTACCGATTAAGATGCTAATTTTAAGTTTCTTACTGTATGTTGTATTTATACTGATTCCTATTAGGTGGAGCATTCCTATACAGGAATGAAAGTAGCACTCGTACAAGGCACATGGAATTTTTTTTTTAATTAAATTGTGCGTGCTGGCTTGCCTGTTATAGTACAGCAATCGTTAAGCTATGTCAGATGCCCTTAGGGCGGTTTGAAAACTCTGACACTAGAGCCGGCCAGTCACATGCGAATTTACACTTTATTATTTTGTATTCAAATATTTACAACAATTTTTTTTACAATATATGCATGTATAAAAATATATCATAAATATCTGAAAGATAAACTTAAACTTATTATTTTTATTATTAGAAGGGTTATTATGTATTTCAAGAGAATACTTTACATAATTGTGTGAATGTGTGTTTTATATATTTTTACTTATAATCAAACGTCTCCCGGGTAAAATGTCATTGCAACCCATACGTACTTACTCTTATTTCCCATAGTGATAACTTTCTCTCTTGTTAAGTAACTGTTGTGTATTCTGTGATTTGTGATCGACTGAGATGGGATCTGAGACCAATTCCATCTAGATGTAATAGTGTCTAAGGCAAGTTTCACTTTTAGACCTATCTCAATATAATCTGACTTGAACTTTTATCTGATTAGGAAGTAAAATGTGCTTTCAATGTTTTTTGTGCGAGTCTAAATTTTTTCGCAATGGTTATATGGTAAAAATAAACCTATTGTTTATTTTTACATGGATGTAAATAACAGTAAAAATGTTTTTATTAGCATTATTTTGCGAAATCTTTTTTTTAAACTTGACCATAGTTTGCCCGTTCTTTGCTATGCTAAAAAAGGTTTAAAAAAAACATCCTTAACAAAGTGGTCGGCAAAATTAATTCGCAATCTCGAATATGTCGAACGCCAACTATTGAGATGTCAGCAATACGATAAATTGCTTATTTATTACAAATATAACAACTCACCTTTAAAAAAACACAGAACATCAGGTGAAGGTTACATGCATCGTAAATTTATGATCAAACAATATGACATACAAAATTAAATAACATATTGGCGTATGCAAGAATTTATACATACAGAGCTTCTTGTAACTAGCTTATTTATTGTACGGACGGAAAAGCTTTGGCATACTTTACAGGAAGCTGTAATTCCTGCGAACTACAAGCCAGAGTTTTTCAAAGCTAGACTTAATACGTATCTTCTAGGTAAGCGTGTTACACCCTAGGCTGCAGTAATGCTTAACATCAGGCAGGCTCTAGTAGTGAAACGTAAACCAATCCTACTTAATAAAAAAAACTTTTTAAGGGCGGCTTTACTACCCCAAAAGCAGAAACTTTAGTCCTACGACTATTGGTTATTCGCGAAAATATCAGCTGTTTCATACAAAAATTTTATCAACTCAAACAATATGTATGGAGAATAAAAAAACTGGCAAATTTCCAAATGTGTTAAAAACAAAATTTAATGCTTTCGGCCTACTGAAATGCCTCTCAAAAGTTATGTGTTACTTATTATATTTTATTAGATGGCGCTGTGTGTATTGGATTTTTGTTGCCCGGTTTTTTTTTATTTATTGATTATCACGTTACTCTGTACAGTTATGTCATATTATAATTATTTATTGTAAGCTATAAAATTGCCATAATTGTGGTAACTCAAGTCGATTGTTGAATGAATTGTAAAACGGTTTGTTACGTATTTCTACGCGTGATTTAAGTTTTATTTACCATTTTTATGATCATAGCTTCTTGCTCAATTATAGATTTATGATGCAAGTGCGTATTGTGCGTTTTTACGGTTTGTTATTTATTTTGTATGGTAGTATATAGTAACATGGTTTATTAGTAAATACTATAGTATTGTGAACTAAATTAATATATAGCTGTACTTGTAGTAGATGGAACGATTGGGATGATATTTGGAGTACGTGTTGTATTTTCAATTTATTCATGTTAATGAAGATTGTTTGTTTTATGTATTTTAAAATTTACTGTTGTCTTTTATTTAGTACTAGCTGTGCTCGCGACTTCGTCCGCGTGGAATAGTTATTACCATAAAAATGGTTCTAATTTTCCCCGTTTTTCCACATTTTCTATTGTTTCAAGGCTTCCATTAGTTGCAGCGTGATGTTATATAGCCTAAAGCCTTCCTCGATAAATGGGTAATGGATAATTCAACACAAAAATATTTTTTCAATTAGCACCAGTAGTTCTTGAGATTAGCGCGTTCAAACAAACAAACAAATTCTTCAGCTTTATTATATTAGTATAGATTTAATAGATGGGCGCAGCAACACCCACGCTAATAATGAGCATATATATATAAAAACATAAAAAACATAAGCAGCAAATTATTTATATCTCTCTGACATTTGTTAGACAAATTATGTACCGCCCACGAAGATAATATATTAAATCTCTTTTAAAATATATCTAAACTAACAAATCTATGTACTAACTATTCTCTTATTATGTACGTCTATTTTATATTCTGAGAATTAGTTCATTTGCTAAAAATAATACAAAGAATGTCATCAGAGTACTAGGAAATAAAAACATCGCAATAAAAACCAGGAAGTCTAGACATTTAAATGAAGCTTCTCTTAGTTTACCTAAAGACTCTTAATTTTTTTTCTTATATTAACTAGTAATGACACCTGGCGTTATTTGCATTAATTTATGAAAAACGTAGCTTTTAACGAAAGTATTATCCCAATATTGTTACTGAATTTCATTCAAATCAGTTTAGCTATTGGAGTGTGCATATAAAAATAAATAAAGAAATACTTATAAATAGCAATTATTTTTTATTTTGCCGAGGATGTCATATATGGGCCAAGTAAAGAAGAAGGCAGGCGTCATGTCGTATAAGGAGGTCAAGGAATTGGCAGAAGATCGGGAAGGATGGCGCATGCTCCACAGACAAGAGCCATTAAATTTGTGATGATCAAGATGATTGTGTTCCAATCTAGACCATAATTATCGCTTACCATCAAGCAAATAATGCTCAAGATCACAACCATTTTAAGTAAGTACATCATAAATAAATATCTCACGCACTTAAACACAAAGTTACACTTATATTATATTGATGTGATGTGTAATAAAAACTTAAGGATTTCCCAAATGGCCATGAAAAGCTTACGATTTTATTGCACTTAGCACTTCCAAAATATTTTAGACACACGATAATCGGTTTTTTTCTAAGTCAAGGTAAATGTTTATTAGTAGAATAAGTTAACGGATGTCAGTTTGTTTGTAGAATGGTCACTGTAAGGTCAAATGTCAAATGTACGGATGACAATATGTCAAACGAGAATTATACTAATTTATGATTATGCCGATGTCAAGTGAAGTGATAAAATTTTGGTTATACATATATTATCTATATAGATACGACGGAAGACCAGCGCTGGTTGCTTCCATACAACCAGCATTATGCTGAGTTGGGGCTGTGTTGTGGCAGATTTTATGTTTGTTTTTTATGATTTTACTCCTGTGTGTTTTTAAAATCTGTCACAATAAATGTTTTCTTTCTTTCTTTCTTTCTAGATAATATTGAGTTCCAATATAAAAAAAATATACTTTATTTAGAATAATAAAATATAAAAACAAGGGAAAAAAAACTAAACATACTACTACTAACTACTACAAAAAAGGGGCACTTAGAAAATCTTTAGAAATAGTTTTTAATATTGTTTTAATATAATATGTATGATATTGGTATTATTTAATTTATTGTAATAGTTATTTCATTCCATTCGGTATCTTAGACAAGCTATTTGTACCGGTTACCTTTATTTTTATTTTTCTGCATCTGTGAAGATTTATTTTGGGAAGTTATGTTTTTAGATGAATGATTTTAAATTGATTTTTTTGTACCAGTATCACTTAACTATGGGAATCGAGCACAGCTCTCAAATTAAATTAATTTTAAGAGTTGCCAACTCTGGTGTCGAGAGTTTATCAAACCGCCCTAAGGTCATCTGACATTGCTTTGCTTTACTTTATAATAAAATTTAGGATTAGAGGATAAACACAGTTTTGCTCGCAATGTTTCAAGCCTATATTATCTTGTTTATCTCCATATACTAAAAGTGTCTCACTCCAGAGTGCCTTAGAGCCCCGTTAAGCTCTGATTTCCTAGGAAAGCGGTTCCGACATATAGCGGCCGTAATACAGCGGTGAATGATGTCACTAGAACGTTGTCTATGTAAACGAAATGGAGCGGTTTCCTAGAGAGCGGTAACTTGCACCGTAATTTACTTTAATTATTTTTGCGTCCGTAATATTAAAGCCGCTATATGAAGGCACCGCTGTCCTAGGAAACCAAAGCTTAAGAGATAAAAATACAAACCAACAAACAGACTTTCACTTCCATGGTATGATTTATCCATTATTTATTCAGACAGATTCTAAATAATCCTTTTACAATCGTCCTCGTTAGATATTTATTCTCTAACCACAGTATTTACAGTAGCACTTGTCTTATTTACAGTTAGCTAACATTACATAGGCACATATGTACGAGTACATATATGCATGTTGAAATAGTCACACGGTCTCCACTAGACGGTAGACTTGTGAAAGATGTGTTAAACAAATTAATTTATGTAAATATTGTGCAGGTGGACGGGATATTCACAGTAAATAGGCCGAATAATAAATAATAATAATAATAAATATTCCGGGACATTGCACACAGCGCCATCTAGCCCCACACTAAGCAAACGCTTGTGTCGTGGGTACTAGGTAACGGATATATTACTTATATACTTTTCTTTTGTAAATACATACTTATTATACATACAAACGACCAGACTCAACACAAGTAATTATAATTTTTTTTAAAATGCATAAATACTTGTGTCACGCGGGAATCGAACCCGCAACCTTAGATTAGAAGGCAGAGCCACTACCAACTAAGCTAACAGGCCAGTCAGAATGATAGGTCATGTTATGTTATATAGTAAAATTTCGTCCAATTCAACAGTTGACTTTTCTATCAAATCCGATAGTGTGACGATGATAAATGATGGTGTAATTAAATTGTAAATTATGTGTTTGTGCACTTAGTGTGCATGATCCGGAATGTAATGTAAATGTAAGTTTAGGTATTTAAGACTCCCAGATATTTTTTTTGCATATCGAAAGGTGGAATTTAGAGACACTTCAAAACAAACAATGCATTGGTTGACGCGACGCATGACCAAAATGCTGGCCTTTTTCTGGCTCAACGTATCAGCATTGCCATCCAGCGTGGTAATGCGGCCAGTATGCTGGGCACGCTGCCCTCTGGTAGTGGGCTGGAGCACTTAGATTATCTTTAGGCTTTTCTAAAGATTTTCTAAGTGCCCCTTTTTGTAGTAGTTAGAAGTAGTATGTTAAGTTTTTTTTCCCTTGTTTTTATATTTTACTATTGTAAATATTATATTTATAATTGTATATGTATAAATAATATTTTTAACAGACAAACAATGCATAGTGCATGTTGTAATTACCCATGTTCGCAAATAAACTATTCGAGTTGATTTGATGAATCTGTACTGCGCAACACTTGGCGCAAGATATGGGCAAGTCGAAAAGAAGAAGTAAAAATCCAATAATGAGCTCAAGTGATTTGGCTCCATATTGCGGTAATTAAGTCACCAAGATTTTTCTATTTAAAACTTAAACGATAGACAAATAAATAGCACTGTAGTTAAATATAGAGCTTCCTTCTAATTGATCTTGCTCTCAAATGAAGCTACTAGAATCTACTGACAAGTGCAGGTTTACAGAATTGTATTTTAATGCAGGGTGCTATGTGAAATCGACATTTCATAAAAATAAAATAAAATAGAAGTATATAAGATAGAGCTAATTTTTTTTCAGTTTATATAATTTTATTCAGTGTTAAGACAATAAAAGACGCCAAAACACGATTACGTATACTATGCACGATAGTTTTAATTTTTGAAAAATAGTTGTTTTGAAATATTTTTCACCTTTTTTTCCAAAAGTAGTACCGAAATTAAAACAAATTTAATTATATCTAAAAAATAATGTTATTATTTAGAGGAGTAAAGAGCCATAAATAGAATATTCTGAATTGCTGATTTTATATGAATTTATTTCGTCAAAAACGTCTGCAAAACTGCTCAAATTGTGCAAAATTGTTTGCGTGTGGACAAGAGTCGTCGGCCGGAGCTATGCGAGCGATGCTCGCCCTTGCTCTCATGTTAATACGGCGTGAAATGGCATGCGAAAAAGCAACTGTAGGCATTTTTCCAAGCGCAAAGCGTTTTCGGGTGAAATATGGTGGTCTTAAGGGTTTATTGCTAGCCAGCAGGGTATCAGAACGTACAAAGTATAATACGACCAAGACCATAAATTAGCTTGCTTATTAAAACAGCGTACGTAGATAGGTAGGTACATCATAAGTAACTTTTGTTGAACAAAATTACACACAAAATATTGCATATCCGTAACGGATTTTGTTCCGCCTCTATTCAAGCACTCGATCGGAAACAAAACTTCTTTTCCAAAGAGATTCGTCTCAGTCGTCAAACGTGTTGGAGCGAAAGTAACATATTGCTCCATTCATTGTCTTAAACTTTACAAAGATAACTGTACAAACGGGTAAAGCTGAAACTAAATATTCTCAATGGCTGTAAGCCAAAATCTTCTAACAAAATATGTTGTCCGTAGTATAAGTGCTGCCACTAGTGACTAGAAGCTTTATCTGGCGCAAACTCTTTTTGTGTATTTAATTATCGATGTTGCAATCAAACCGAAACTATTCTTCGATGGGTATTTGTGTGAAATCGAGCTAGCGCTTTCCCCAAATTACGTAGTTTTTTCTAATCATGCAAATCGTTGATAGATTTTGAGGAGAGTCCTGATTTATAATTTAGCGGTTAATTCGATAATGTGCATGTATTGTTGAGAAGCTGTGACTCGGAATTTCACTCGTGAAATATCTACATTAATATTAACTATTATCAGAAAGCTTAGATTAGCATACTTACTACTTACTAATATTATAAAGCTGAAGAGTTTGTTTGTTTGTTTGAACGCGCTAATCTCAGGAACTACTGGTGCGAATTGAAAAATATTTTTGTGTTAAATAGACCATTTATCGAGGAAGGCTTTAGTCTATATAACATCACGCTGCAACTAATATGAGCGAAGAAACAATCGAAAAAGTGAAAAAAAAACGGGGATAATTATTCATCTTTGAGGGCTTCCGTTGCGTGCGCTGCGAAAACAGTTCGAGATATAAAAAATATGTATAAAGAATTATTCCTCTTGTAATGATCTAACAAAATGTCTGCAACAGTGTATGTCTACCTATTAAGATTAACTCACTAGAACCGTTTTTATGGTACCTAATAACTATTCCATGCGGGCGAAGTCGCTGGCACAGTTAGTGAAACATAAGCGGCAATGTGATCAAAGACGGAGCCTGTTTATTTCTGCTATACGAAAAAGTTTACAATTCTGTGATTATATATGTGTCTAATTTGAATCATAAAATTTAAACTAAGTAAGTCGTTATAACAAAGATACGTGTAAACTAGATCACGACTAATTGAACAGCCTGTTCTCACAATAAATTAACATTAACTTTAATTATTGTTATCTTAGACAACAACATTAAAGTTGAGTCAAATTTTATTGTTGTGCAGTTAATTAGCTTTATTGATATGTGCTCGTAATTATCTCACGATTAATAATTTCAGAACTTATTATAATACTAGTGGCTGCCTGCGGTTTTACTCACCTTATTTCTTGACTAAAAGTAACCCTCTGACACTCGCAAGATCCTATACTTCCATTACACTAAAAATCATTATGATCCGTCGTTCCGTTGCAGTATAAAATAGAAACAAACGGAAAATTTTTATTGTATGTAAAAGTATGATGTAATTTTTTTGTTTCCATTTTAAATATATTATTATTCCATTTTGAGTAAATTCGCTCTTAGACAAATCCATAGACATCATTCTTTATTCTGTGACTAGGTTTAATTTAGCATTGTCTAATATCAGTACAATACAGCACCGCCATTAACAATTTACCAAACTACAAACCCTACCATTACAATCGCACTTTAATACCTATAATGTCCAGTCATCAGTCAACCACTATTTTGTGAGACATTCTCTCAAACGTTGAAATTGTCCACTAAATACAGCAATTCAGTGTTGCAAGATGTAAAGTTTACAACTTTGCAATACCTTCATTGTTACAAGAGGCGTAAGTTTTTGCCGTGAAATTATGAACTGTAAGCTTTAACAGCTGTAAGTTATACGCGTTTTCGATAATCTTAAGTGTATGTTAAGTTACCATTTTGTATTTTATTTTGACATGCGAATATTTGTATAGGTAGTTACAACGTACTGCATTTCTATGTAATGCTTTTTCTATACAATATAAAAAGAAAGAAATCATAAAAATTTTAGAGAAAATAAGGAAAAGTAGATCCGGCCCTTCAACAATAACTTGTATTTTCAAGTTAAGTGTGGACGCACTCGCTTAGCGGTAAAGGAAAACATCGTGAGGAATCCGACATGTAAAAACATCGTAAGAAAATACGACTCAAGGGAGATCTATATGTATTCAAAAACTGTAGGTTAAGCCAAAGGAAGCTTATATCAATTTTTTAATCATTGCTTTTGCAACGTTCTTGCTGTAAAATGATACCAACCTCTTATCATATTCAAAATATTTGATAACATCTTCATTAAGATTCAAACATGCCAAAATTAACATAATTTACCGGAAATAAAAGATTTCTATGTTAAATAGTGCGGTTTCCGTTTAGCAGTTCCTATTAGGAATGATAATAAGATATTTCCTTAAATGTTAAAGTTAAACTTTTTTGAGTTATGTTTTTGTGTTAAAATAACGAAATTCCGTTATTATATATATTTTCCTTACATAAACATTATGAGGTTGTTTATGCAATTTAAATGAGATAAAAAGAACCAAGCCCATATATGTTATAAAATCATAATTTATCAGTATTATTTTATTAAAACAAAGAAATAAATATCGCACGTGACATCAAACTTATTTATAGCCAAAACAGTTAAAAGGTCAAATATTTGCATGAAATTTAGATTAACTCTAAATTAATTACTTATTAAAACAAATGATTTTTGATGCACATACCTATGATTTTCTTAAATCTATTCTTGACTTTGGTCATGATTTAAATTATAATATGAACGAATTTTGCTGTATTGTAATATGTAGGTATATTCTACTGCGATTTTATATCAAGCGATCAAGCGAAGAACTCATGCCACAAATCTGCACTATTCGTTCGTGCTTTATAAAGTTAAGCAAGTGTTTGGATGGGTGGCCAATATTTTTTCTTATAAAGTGTGTTGGATTATAATAGAACAGCCGTAAAATAATCATTTAATTAGTAGAAAGTTATGTGACATATAAGCAGTTGCTGATAAATCTCATTTTCATCAATCGTATATTCATTAGTCAATAGGTCCCACATACACATAATTAATTTGATTAACTCTTAATTACCGTGTTTACATAAAAGAAGCTCCATTTATAATTATTTGTCGAATCAACAATTAGTAGGCAAAGGTCAAGAGACCCCGCGCTAAGTAGTCTATTAATTTAATGTCATTTATTTACTATTCATACGTCACATGTTGCAATACTACGCGCAGGAATCCCATTGCCGATGGCAGTTTGCTTTAAGTCATCGATATTAGAAGCAACAGACGGGTTAGTAAGTGGTAAGTAAAAACTTCGATAGTTAATGTCATCAGTTGTTATATTAACATGTTTAGCAATTTGTATTTTGCATTTACAAGAAAGAAAATGAGTTTGTTGCTTGGTTGAACAAAGACACGGATCAGTTTGATTGTTGGCATTGTAAAAGAATAGGATTCCAAAACTCTTGATTAAAAATAACTGGAATTAAACTCAAATCTAATCTATATGATAAATCAGGTAGGTAACTAATAACATGTTTATTTATTGTGTGTATACTTCTGACTCCCCAGTTTATGGGGGAACCTTATCTACGCTTTCTTACTAACTACTTTACAATTTTTCTTACAACCTACTAGTTTAATTTAATTTACTGACTATTTACATTTTCCTTTAAATTTAATAACATGTTATAATACGCCTACATAATTGTTAGTCTTAGATACGTTATAGTAATGGACGTTGATTGGACCACATATCATATGGTTGGCAGACAGCTGAGTAGTTAGGGGTCCCGAAGTTATAGTCTACGCTTTAAGTGATTTTCATGTTTACATTAGGTAATCATTACAAGAGTCATTTGCGGCTTCGATTTGATTTTAGTTGACCTAAAACAAATATAAATAGCTATAGAAGTGGGTTTGTCAAGTTTTCCGTTATGTTGTCATATACGAGGGAAATACTAAAAAATCACACATATAGATATTTTTATGGAAACTCCAAAAATACATATATTAATTTTGGCGTCATCCATCATTATTCTTAACTTAATTTTCATATCAAGATATAAATATTGCCAAGCATACCTAAATGTAAGCAAAGGAGCTAAAGATATTTAAATGATCATATTACCTACAGCTTAGATAGAATAGACTCCGTAATAAATTAAAATTTGTGTTTGATAAACGACGATATTCATCATGATTGGATCATGCAGTTATTCATTGCAACAAAATGTAGGTAAATTTGACATAAATTGTTAAAATATGGTATGTTTAGTGTAATGTAAAAAAGTGCTTTTCTTTATACAATCAAGAAGAAACACTAAGAATATCTACTACATAAAAAGTCGGGTTTTCCTTCCTGACGCTTTAACTTCAGAGCGCACAGACCAATTTCCACGGTTTTACATTCGTTGGAAAGATCTCGGGCTCCGTAAGGTTTATAGCAAAGAAAATAAAGGAAAAAAGACAACAGAAAAGCGGGAAAACAGGGAAAATCATTTTTCACATACAGCGCCATCTCCAATACTTAGCATGAACAACAAACTGGCAAAAAAGAGTTCGCGGGGTTTGCTAGTTACTTCTAAAAATGGCAAAATAAAAAAACTCAAGAAAACTATCTTCTTTTATGGAATGGGTTTGCACTTGACTATATTAAATACGCTAGAAAAAAAGCTAAATATGTACCTCACACATAACCATGTCAGTCGAAATAGGTTAGTAGAGCCTTTGATTCTAAAATAGTATTCTGTGGGTTTTCCTCAAAATTCACTTGCACTTTCAATAGAAACCAGTTATTATGTGACCACACATTGCGGTTTTTCTATTTACGAACTATGCTGTTGTGAAATTCTAATGACTTATGTCAGTATGAGCTTGCTTTAAGCTTTGGTTTCCTAGGAAAGCGGTGCCATCGTATAGCGGCCGTGATATTACGGACGTAAAAATAATTAAAGTAAATTACGGTGCAAGTTACCGCTCTCCAGGAAACCGCGCCATTTCGTTTACATAGACAACGTTTTAGTGACGTCATTCACCGCTGTATTACGGCCGCTATATGAAGGCACCGCTTTCCTAGGAAATCAAAGCTTTACCAATTATCAGCTTACAAAACTTGAAATTTTATTGCATTTCTTGATAATTTTAGGGGTCTGAAAATATTATTGGAAAGAGCATAATAATACGAGTATCTCTCTCTTGTGTCGTATTTCCTTATGACTGAGGGTCGTGGCTGACCCGCAGAACTCATTCGTTTGGGGAGTTCTTTTGGGCAGTTACATCATACGTAATGAAATAAGATAACTTTATACCAGAATCAGAAAAGAATTAACGAGTAAGATTATGTATAACTAGTGGATGCTCGCGGCTTCGCTCGCATTAAGAAGTAAAACTTGCATCCCCTATTTCACCCCTTTAAAAGCGGCTTTTCCAAAAATCCTTTCTTAGCGGATGCCTACGTTATAACATCTACCTGCATGCCAAATTTCAGCCCCATCCGTCCAGTGGTTTGGGCTGTGTGTTGATAGATCACTATATCAGTCAGTCAGTCAGTCACCTTTGAGTTTTATGTAATGAGAAGATTTAAATGTTAATAATTTATAGTTTCCTTAATTAAATATATATATATATATAAAAAGGGGCACTTAGAATATATATATATTAATATATAATTAGCAATGATGTTCATAGCGACTAATAACTACATGATAAATACGTAAGTCGTACAATGAATTGTCTCAAACTCATTACTAATTTATATTTTTTTCATAACGATGTCCAAACAAAAAAACTTTAAGTTAACATCCGACAATCTTTCCAAAATACCTCCAACCACAAATATTTTAACTCAAGAGATACAAGTTGCTAAATACTACCATATTTAGAGTTAGTAAAAGGTTACAATGGAGATAAATTCGAGTTATTTTCAACCGGTCGTTGCATAACGAATAATAAAGTAAAGTCAAGGGTACTTGCGAATAACGTAATATTTCTCACGCATCTTCATCGAATTGCCTTGGTAATCGATTCCAAAAGTATCGATTAAATTACTTTATGACTGTTGTATTGTATGACTTTATATGGATGCATAAATCGAGTAATAAAGTATCGAATGAAACCTACGCCTATTAGATTAGAATCAAATTTAAGATGAGGTATGTAAAGTTAGTAACAATGTTTTTTTTTAAAGTGGTTTGGCCTTGTCGAGTGTTTATTTACTTTTAAAATTTTAAGCATTTTTGTATTGCAGGCTAGCACCACCGCACGGACCTCCTCTAATGAAACAATTCCGTAGGGGAGTCATAAGCCTTTGTAATGGGAAATACTAACTAGAGGAAGAGGAGATACTTACAAAGTTTTGTACAAAGTATGTATTTATACAATGCCACTGTAGCATACATAGATTTTCGTAGTTATTATGATAAATGGATGTCGAAGTATAGGAAAAGCAATTTCACATAATAATACAAGTTATCTTCCTCATATCTTATGTTATGCGTCTGCCACGAAGCTTTTCAGTTAAAACTCTGTGAATATTTAATATTATAGAATTGTAACTCTTTACTAGTTTCACGTTAGAAATGTTTCCATATCAATATTTCAAACACACCACTCAGAATGCTTGCTTGTGATTGGTCATGATGCCAGAAATAGGCGATGCTGACAAAATATTAGTCGCAGTTGGTTGCAAAGGATTCCTCACCAACTCAACTGCTGCGGTGGCAGTTGACCATTTCATGCTATTTTAGCTCAGTTATGTTTATTATAGGCGAGATAAGTGCCCAGAGACTTCGCTGGCTCGGCCATGTAAAAAGAGTGAGGATCAGGTATTAAGGCACGCGTACTTGGGGCGTCCTAAGTATCGCTGGAAGGAACATGTGGACGAGGACCTCCGCAAGCTGCAAGTGACCCAGTGGGAGGTTCTTGCTCAAGATCGGCAAGGCGGACAGTGGTGCCATCTAGTATCGGAGGCCAGGATCCAGTTGGGTCGCAGCGCCAGCTAAAGTAAGTAAGTCAGTTACGTTTCTGTAGTATTATTCATTCGTAGTTAACAGTACAAGTTTCCCATAATATAAATGTTGCGAAGAAGTCACAATGTCCGTGTTCTTAGAGACCGGTTACATAGTTCCGTGACAGGTATTACATAAAAACCGACATTCTGTGGGGTCACCGCTCACTAGTAGGAAAAAGACTGGTATGGTGAAAAAAATTTGGTGATGATATAGTGTGCTTTGTTCTTAGGATTGATTAGATTATGACTATTTATTTACTATCTCTCTCTTGAGTCGTATTCCTCATGACTGAGGGTCGTGACTCCCCAGCAGAATTAATGCGTTAGGGGAGTTTATTTTCAGATACAACGTGGTGGGCGCCCAGTTCCTTCCATGGAAGACACATGTCCTCAGATATTGTGGTCCTCAAACATGTCGGTTTCATTTACAAATATCAGCTAAAACATTAGTTGTTAACTGATATAGTGTGTCTGTTTTGACATAAATTACAATGTTATACATATCTCGTTAATTTATCTTACATTTTATGTTTATTTTTATAACGTTGCTTAACATCAGGCATGTTGTAGTCAAGCGTAAGCCTATATCATGTAAAATTAAAAAATAAAAGTTTAAAATTGCATATTTCTAAAATCTAGTTTTGAACTGAGTAACGCATTTAAAATACTTTTATTTTATGAGCATCTTTATAATATCTTCTACAAAAATGACTATATTCTATATCATTACAGTAGGTACGCTCTGCTAAAGTAATAAAAAAACAAGACTCTTGAAATTTTAAGATCAAAGTAGATTTGAAACCGCTCTAATAAAGTAAAAAAAAACAAGACTCTTGAAATGTTAAGACCAAAGTATTCTTGAGACCGCTCTAATGAATGTTAACCCTAAATTTTACTGTTGACCGCGGAAAACACCAAATTAACACGAAGAAGCTCGTGTATATCCAAGGCCACGAATAAAATATTGATTAAAATATAAATTACATTCATTCATCTCAGATTTAAGGTCACGGTTTTTCTTGTCGACCTTTTAGTCTTAATTTAATAGTAACTTGGTCATTAAGATTTGAACGATACCATTAGTTTTTGTTGATTGTTACTTAATATACTATAAGTTTACGAAATCATCTTCAAAGTAACATAAGAGATTTTAACTAGGTAAGTACATACATAATATGATTCGATGTAGTTTTCTTTCACTTTAATGAAATCGAAAATGTAGGCTGAATAAAAACCTATAGAAACCTATAGAATGGAAATATAATTTCTGTATGTACTGCTTGATCTACAAAATCTTTTCAGATTATTTAAAATATTTGCATACTAGTTTTCAATTAAATCGTTTATCGTTTCTCAGTTTTGTAGCCGCCGCGAATTATCTAATTAATTTCAAACACACACCATTAAATTCCGCAATTTCGGAAACACACAATAGCCTATTTGTTAAGCATCTTGTAAGTTGAGAAAATACTAACACAGTCTCATTTAGTAGCTCACAAGCGTGGGAGTCAATACTCATTTATAAATAGCAGCTACAATAATAGCAGTTGCTAAATTATAACGTTATGTTATTAAATTAGTTCCTTGCTCCAAGTTTAATATAAATAAACATCGATATTTATATATTAAAAAAATAGCAACATATGGAGGCTAGTTTTCAAGAATCGTTCATAATAAAATTTATCTTAGTTTTATGAATGTAAGACCACAGGTATCTTTGTTTGACATAAAATCCACTTATTTATTACTATGATACAAAAACATATTATTTGAAAATGTTTTAGTTGATTGTGAAAATGAAACCTAATGGGCTCGAATAAAAATCTTTTAAAAGCTACATTAGCAGTTGCCAGATCTATAACATGAAAAATAACATAATGTTATTTTTCCTTGATACATCACTAGGTTTTAAAATATCTAAATGTCAATGACGTTGTTAATTGTTTGTTAAAATAAAATTATATGGGCTAGCAAAACACCAATTGGAATAGTTTGTGCGTTTATTACATTATTTATACAAGTTGCGTATTAAAATAATAATGTATTAAAATTTAAATATATGTACATCGCAAACCAATTAATGTAATTATTAAAATTTCACTACAACGTAAACCAATTAGGTATATTTTATAACATTTTGATTGTCGTTATATTAAAATGAAGTAAAATGATGCTACATTATAAATAGCCGCGTATAAAATATATATAATATTATCTGATCGTTAAATGATAATGGTGTTAATTTTATGTAAAAAAATACTTGTGGGCGTGTTTGTGAGTATTTACTATTTTATAAATTTAAAGAATTATTTTGAAATATATTTGAGATAGTAAACAATAAACATGTACCTATTTAACTATGTAAAACAAAATAAAAATCAGGAATTAAATTATCTTAAATTGCCAACATTGCCAGAGGGCAGCTTTTAGAGTTCATATTATTCGTTGTCTTAAAAAAAACATAATATAATGTAACGAACATAGTATATAACCATCTATACTTCTAAAGTTATTTTGTACCAATCAAATGAATGTCAAGTTTATCACCGGTGTTATACTTTAGGTGTCAAAGTGTCACAACTGCTATTTCCATAAATTCCAGTTTTGTTACATAAAAATGTTAATTTGACCTTGACAGATGGCGAATCTATAAGCGTTGGGCTGGTTTGCTTTAGGTTACGTTTTTTGAATAATAAAAAGGTAAAACGAGAATGGTCAAAATAACGCATAGCAACTAAAATCTTAGGGAAAAATTAACGCGTCGTATCACAATTTTATGAATTATTTTTAACCATTTGTATCCAATTTTTTCCCCAGTTAACTACCTATATGAGCCTAAATTTACTAGCATGAAGAAAATAGAATATACTCTTTTGTTATAAAAAGTATATTGTATTATAATTTATTTATTATTCGTTATCAAGTACCCATGATACAAGCGCAAGCTTAGTATGGGGCTAGATGGCGCTGTGTATTATGTACATGTTTAACAAATGCAAAAAACAATGTTTTGAAAACGTTACTTGATTATGTAAAAGTATTTGATTCTTACAATCACATTATATAGGTTGCACGTTTGAAGCCTTACTTGCCAAGCGCGATTTTATCGATATTGGCTCTAAGCCACGATTTGAATGTAAGAGTTTGTATAGATTCTCGTATACATATACAAATATTTTGCCTCAACTACCTTCAGTACTGATATGAACACACTGGGGTTATTGATATGAAATGTTTTTTTCTTTTTTTTCGTGAGAATGGCTTATGTTTGACTACAACTGGCTTGATAATAAGCAACGTTATTTAATCTACGATCTAGCGAAAAAAAAACTATTTTTGATTTTCTAGGACATGGAATGGGATTTAAATTACTCATTAATATTAAATACATTTTGTAATTACAGTCCTTTACAGAATATTTCAAAATCTATTTTATGTTACCATAAACTATCAATTTATTTAAGTCAGACGACCTGAAGACGAATTATGTATAATTAACAAAAAATAAACATTGCAATTGACGTTCTATTTATATTGGTTCTCTGTTTAGTTTTAAGACAAGCTTCTAATAATTTAGGAGGTCAAGTGTCCAAGAGATTACCGAATGAGGAATTATATGAATGCAAATTTAATTAATTATTCATGAAATTGTGACGTATGTTAAATACTACTCGAATGGCATTTAATATAAAAACCGCAATGAACTCATCCATTTACTTGACATTTTGTTTTGCAAAGTTTAAATAGCTCTTAACCTAAATTACTTATTTTTAGTTAGCTATTTTAGGAGTGGTTGCTAGTCAAACCTAGAAATGTTCATTTAGAAATGTATCTTATAAGTTATAAGATTAATTTGTTATTTTTAGGGTTCCGTACCTCAAAAGGAAAAAACGGAACCCTTATAGGATCACCTTGTTGTCCGTCTGTCCGTCCGTCCGTCCGTCTGTCAAGACCCTTTTTCTCAGGAACGCGTAGAGGTATGAAGCTGAAATTTATATCAATTACTCAGGTCTACTGTCCCTTGAAGCTGTGAAAAAATCAAACTTCTAAGCCAACGCAATCAAAAGATACAGCCATTTATGCCGCAAATTTTCGACACTTGCAAGGGAATCAAAACCTACAGGGTGCTTCCCGTGAACTCAGAATCTTGAAATTCGGTACGAAGCAACGTCTTATAGCATAGATAAAGGAAAAATTACGAAAACCATAAATTTTTAGTTACATCACAAAATATTTAACCTTGCAGGTTTGTACGGAACCCTCGGTGCGCGAGTCCGACTCGCACTTGGCCGGTTTTTTTTATTATCAAATTCATCAAACGTTTGTGGAAATTATATAGGACAAATTTGCTACTTTAAGCAAATTATTGCTTACCCATTACTTCATTAATAAACTACAGTAGTGACATTCATTTAGGTTCCAATTTTCATGAAACTCTTTATTTCCAAATTAATTATAAATCACTATGCGATTTAAATGTTTTGAGAATAATTAACTCACAAAGTACGTAAAGAAACAAAAATAATTTGATATGAAAAAAAAAACAACTAATGTTGTTCCTCCAAACTCCGAAAACTTCGTAACAACAATTACCAAAGTAATTTGGGCACCATAAATCAAACAGTTCAGTCGAATTTTATCTCCCATTGTATGTGATGTTGTAGGGCGATTCTCACGGAAGATGCGCTGCAGCCTATTTACCCACTTTGATGTTACGTCGGTAAGTACGGAGCTGATTTGTTTACAAACTGGAAATAGTTGGCAAAATGTTGAAGTTAGTCATTGAGTTTTACATTTAGGGTTTGGAGTATAATATTTAGAGAATAAATAGTAAAGAAAAAACATCAGGAAACTCGCGTACGCGTTGACGAGTTTTCATTTTATTATTCTAGGGGAATTTGTGAAGATGCACCATCAAAAGAAAGAAGTAGTAAATATAACTTATTTTAACGGAAGCTGTGTTTAAGCAATAAACTTACGCCTACAACATTAACATATCTAATGTTACATCCTAGACCGCAGCAGTATTTGACTCTAGGCAAGCTGTAGTTATAACGAAATAAAAAATAATTAAATATCAAATTATATTTGAAACATCTTCCTTCCAGCATAAGAAGTGACATCCTCTAAAAACTATACATTCTACCACGAATATGAGTAATTCAAGCTACTTCTATCACAAAAGAGTCTCAAGAAAGTATGTCAAGTTCAATTAATTTACACAAAATGAGATTCCCACATTTGAAGTCGGTATTCTCGTCTGGTTACATATGTAGACTAAAACTATGTTATACATTTCAAATAAGTTTAGTTGTAACACTATTTGAAATACTGAATTAAATTGGGTATTTAAAGTTGTTAAACCATTAGTTATTTTGGCATTTGTTGCAGTTCTATTCCAATAAATGTTAGAGGACTTTAAGGCTTTACAGAACACCATAGAATAAGTTACATTCATGCGATATGTATAAGATTTATAGGTATCTCTTCTCTTTGAGTCTTATTTCCTCATGATTGAGGGTCGTGACTCCCCCGCATAATTCATTCGTTAGGGGAGTTTTCTTGTGCAGATACCTCGTGATGGGCACCCAGGTCCTTCCACGGAAGACGCATTTTTTCGGATATTATGGTCCTCAAACATGTCGGTTTCCTCACGATGTTTTCCTTCACCGTTAAGCGAGTGCAAAGTTTATAGGTATAACATATAACAAAATGCTCATTTTAGACCACAACCAATTCTACATAGTAATGTCATAGGTAAAAAAAATACTATTTTCATTAATATCTGGTTATTAATTTCTTTGCCAACTTTAGAATATTATATTTTGTCAAAACTAAGGCCATTTATGTACGAAAATATACAAGAATATTCTGGTAGTCATAATTTACAACATTTTCCTGATAATTTGAATTTCTAATAGAATACAAATCGATCGTAAATATTAAACTGATTATGCTGAATGAGACATTTGCTTGATTTGATCGTGCACTTTGAACTTTTGTGGAAAAGACATGGCTATTTAGATGGAGAATAGAAAATTATAAACACGAGTATCTAAATTCAAATAATAAAGAGAATAAGCAACGCTAATAACTACATAAAAACACTGTTTAAGGGTAGAAACGATTATTTCAATATATTTAAAGTCATAGTTGTGATATAGTCAGGGATTTTTTCTACATTGCCTATTTGACACTTTTTGAACTAATTACCTATTTATTAAATATTGAAGTCCAATTTGATTGAAAAAATATGAATGGTCTGAATCTGAATGTTATATAATATTACACAATACATTTTCAAACTCCTAAGACTTACTTGCTTACCATTGTCTAATGGTAAGCAACGCTGTTAATTTATTTTTAAATACTTTAAAATGAAATTCAATCTTCGTTCGTTGATAGTATTATTATTAGACATTTACGTAGCCATGTCATAGTTTCTCCACCATATTTAGCATCGCAATAAGTTTGTTTAGTCGAAGTGACCCGACACAGACAAACAATGCAACTGAGTCTGTGTCATCTCGTTGCATAATGAGGTAGGGTTCGCAAAACAAGCAATTTTTATATTGATCAAATTGAAGTTTAAGGAAAATGGTTTTTTTTTTCAAAACTGTGATAAATTTATTGGAAATGAGTCGAAACAATGCTTCCGTAATATCAATTGTAGTTGTTTGTCTCTAATTATGGCCCTGATAAATAAGATCACTGGACGAGTAGAAGTACGGCAGGACGACACCGGTTTATGGTGGAAGTTCCTAAGACCCGCACGAAACGGTACGCTTCTACCTTTATTTTTCGTACCGCAAGGTTGTGGAACTCCCTGCCTGACTCTCTGTTCCCCACGCACTATAATCCAGCGATCTTCAAAGCGAGAGTGAATCGGTTCTTATCGGGTAAGCACGCTCCATCTTAGGCCATAGCCTTTGCTTACTATCAAGTAAACTATGGCCAAGTGCAAAACCGTTATAGTTAAAAAAATAAGATTAAATTATAGTTCCAATGTAATGTGATTAGCTTTAATATGTTCCTATGTAATGCAATAGATTTGGTCAACATTTAATAAATGTTCAAACCAATAATATACATACAGTATATACATCAGTTAATTATGTATCCATCAGTCAATTATGTTATTAGACAAAATTAGACGCTGGTTCTTCTAATTCACAAATATCTAAATATTTCTTTTCACGCAGCATTGACTTATATTTACATATAAGTAGGTAATTCAAATATTTCAGAACATCATAACATTTTTTTTACTTACCGTACTCACGTAATACTTTCGCGGCGACCTTTGCCATTCTACCGGACAATCTCATCTATGATTTACTACTTATGCAAGTGGCCGGATTTTTACGCATAGGTGCTAATGTTTGACCAAACATACTGGGTTACAAGTTATGTACATCATTTGACAGGCAATTGTAGTACTAAAGGTATATTACTTATTCAAGCTTTGGAAATGTATGAAAAAACAAAACACGTTTTATAGATATCTTATAATAAATGAAAGAGTTCATATAAGGTTTCTATAAGCCGTGTATGAAAGCTGTTTTGCTTTGTGGCCATCGTTACACTAATATTTAAAAGCTAAAGTGTAGATATTTTTTTGTGTTTCATTTTTTATGTTGGAACGGAACTACGGATAATCCTGGCTTTTTGTTTGGTTATATAGAATGGGTTCTAGCGGTGACACACAATGTTCTTGATGCAAATTTTCAGATGTTATAAAATTGAATCACTATATAAGCTGCCTTTTTTACACGTTGCTTGATAGATATGAAATGTATAACCCTGTATAGAAATACATAGGTACCATAAAATACATGTGTTATATGGTGTCTATTTGTGTATGTAGTGAAAAGGTGTTACACAATTGTGTTAAGTCGTTTTGAACTTTTTATCACTTCTTATTACTCATAGGTAAGCGAGTTTGGCTCAGCGGTTCCAGTGTCTGCTTTTCATCCAGACGCACCCTGAATCGAATTCGCCCTACACCAATGACTTGTATTTTCAAGTTATGTGTAGATTTGCACTCGCTTAGCGGTGAAGGAAAACATCGTGAGGAAACCGACATGTTTGAGGACCACATTATCCGAGGACATGCGTCTTTCGTGGAAAGACCTGGGCGCCCACCACGATGTATCTGTCCAAGAAAACTCCCCTAACGAATTAATTCTGCGGGGGAGTCACGACCCTCAGTCATGAGGAAATACGACTCAAAGAGAGAGATTACTCATAGGTATACAAGCTTTTGTAGGTAAGTTATTATAAGCTATGACTCTGCTTTAGTAAACTGAGAAGATAAAATATAAAAATTAATTGAGAGCAAGGTTTTGTTCTAGATAGATTTTATATGTTTTCTTGGAAAATGCTTAAGTGTGTCATTTTTTTTTAAATTTAATTAAACATTTAAAATTGTGTATAGAGATACAAAGATGTCTAAGTCTAAAACATCTGATGACACTGACCACGGTATATTTGCCTGCCTAATAACTTCCCTAATGAATAAATTTCTTCGGAGGAGTCACGACCTTCATTAATGAGGAATACGGCTCGAGGGAGAGGAGGTGTAACATATATTTATATACATATCTATATAATTCAATTGAAATATAAAATATTGAGTAATAAAAATCAACACAAAGTTACGTATACATTACTTTATATCATACACTTAATTTTACACTCAAGTGTTTTTGAGACTGGTTTTATCGATTTTATTGTAAAAACCAACACTCGAATGGCAATAAATGACCAATGTGTTTATTTAATGGTCTTCAGTGACTTTGGAATTTATGAATGAAGTTTTTATTACTTGAAGGTCGTTATGCACTTTGGTGTATAATACAACTCCTTGGAATCACAGAAAATATGTTATGTTGGTTATGATTATATCATATATCAAATTTTTAGTTTTTTGGTAAACTAAAAATGTTGTTAGTATTAGAACATTTATTTCTACAAATGACATGAATTTGAACTATAAAATTTAATGAAGTAACAATTCTTGACTTGAAGAATGACTTTAAGTTATAGGTTTGAACTTCCAAACTCGGACTTTAGCAAGTCATTGCATAGTGATACATAAAAAAAGAAAAGGTTTCAAAATTACGCATACACCATAAGTCAAGCTTAAATCTAAAACAATATTCCATCAACTTCAGAACTAGTTTAAATCCCTGTCTTTATATGGAATGTGAACAAAACCAAGCCTTTTTATGACAGGTAAAGCTCTAAATCTTCAAGTAAATTGCTAAGCTTTGAGGTCATTCGGTTCGTTACACCTGCTTGTCTGTTAAGAAGCCGAAAATATATATAACACATACGTATTATATGCTTAAATTCATACTTTAAAAGTCTAGGGCAATAAATTTTGTAAAAAAAAACAAAAAACTAAACTAATCGTTTGACAACAGTCTTAAAAATACTCAGTATAGCAAGAACGTTAGTTTTTATTTTTTAATATTTTGTTGACTACAGAATAATAGTATGGTTATTTAATTTAAAAAAAAACTGAAGTAGTTTACAATTTCAGTTCTACTGGTTAAAATTGCAAAAACATTTCTAGTTTTTAATTTTAATAGCGAAAGTAAGATACTGCTCATTCAGAGGCCCGCCAGTAGAGTTTTCACAAAATAGTTTCACAACCGAGGGCAGCACTTTTAATCCTTAAAACTACTACTCTCATACAACATTTTTAGTTCCAATTTCATCTACTCGTAAAGTAATCTTGTAATAAAAGTAGCATATACATAAAAACATCATTACAATTGCTAATTACAGGTCGTCAGTATGCGTCACATTTGCATTCTCGTGACGTAATGGTACACAACCTTCTATTTATGGATACTTGTGTGTAGTGGATACTTTTTGAACTGTATGAACGCATCAAAAAGGTTAGATGATGTTGAAAGGAGTATTTTACAGATTCAATAACAATATTGCTCTAATGGCAACATTTTCAACCACCATAAGCATTAGGGTTTACAAGATCACTTAATGTTGTTTAACAGACCGCTTGTCAACAATAAGACCATAATAAATTCTTTAGTTTTGAGGAATGGAAGCCATTGTTTTGCAAAGTATGATTACAGTGTATAGAAGTACCAAATTCTTTTTGTTTAAAAAGGTTTCACTGGTATATTTATTTTGTAATGAACAGAACAATATTATTTATTAATTTCCATCCTTCATATTAGAAATATTAAACCTATACTACCAGTTATTGTTCAAATTACGTGAAAAGCATGTGTAAAAAGATTGAAATACGGGTCAAATTTCAAATATGCAACATTTTCTTTTATGGCAACACTAAAACTTAATACGCAACAGTTTAGCACTAGATTGCGTCAAAAACTTGCAACAAAATCTGAAAACCCTTGTTTAACCAAAAACAATAGTTTACGCGTGCCGTGTAAACAGCAATTTCACAGGTTCTCTATTCGTTATACAATATGTATTGGTAGGCCTAGCATAGTTGAGGACAAATTTAAATACACTTCAGTAAACAACGTAGATTACAATAACTATAACACGAATAAGAACAACAAACGGATTTATACCGTTTGAGTTGAGTAATTGAGTTTCTAGTAAGAAGAACTGATGAAAAATAATGATGAAATGAAACAAAATAGTACCTAACGTAAATAAAAAAATAAAATATTCCGGCACATTGCACACAGCGCCATCTAGCCCCGTGATTTGTACAATGCAATCGTACATACGTCAGTATAGATATTAGTTTAACTTTTGAAAAACTAATCATCATCCACAGCCTTCTCTATCCCACTGTTGGGCATAGGCCTCACTTTGAATGTGCCAGCTGCGTCGATCTTGTGCAGACCTCATCCACAAAGAACCCGCGACTCGTACAATGTCGTCGACCCATCTCGCTGCCGGACGACCCACTCCTCGTCTGCCTGTTCTTGGCCACCACTCAGTAACAGTAAAACTAATATAATTGATTAAATATCTGCATAGTTAAAAAGTGTTTTGTCTTTTCTAATCATTTCCAAATCCAAAGAAAACACTGCTTATAGAAGAAACCTTCTGACTTTCCTAAAGATATTCTAAGCCTTTTCTTTCAAAAGATATTCTCTTTTTATGATGTTGTAGTACTCAGTATGTTAAGTTTTTTCCCCTTAGTTTTCTATTTTATTTTAATAAATAAAGAAACGATTGAATTAATACATAATTGGACATTTTTATAGGCAAGTCAGTAAACGTATGAGGTGTTCTTAACATGAGCTTACTCTATAACTACAAGTACTCGACAACAGTTTCTGTACATATTGTACATATTTCATACCAGCCTGAGGCAGAGACAGGCGTAGAACAATCATGTCAAACTTGTCGCTACTACAGAATATGATTTATTATTTTATAGCTGCCTTGATGGATGATAGCGAGGAAAATGGTAGGAGCTTCTCGCTTGAATGTTAAGAGTATGTGGTTACTATGAACTATGCCTTTGCTACAGTTATTTATAGACAATTAGATTTTTTAAGCTCAACAGAGTACGCAGTCATTCGTTCGCTAGGTCACTTATAGCTTATTCACAAATTCGGGATGTTTTCATTCAGAATTGGAATAGAAAGGATTTTTGGAAATTCCTCGTTTAATGTAACAAGGGTTGCAAGTTTGTATGAAACTTTAATTACAATAATACATTTTAACGTGAGTAACACTGTGGGCTCCCATCAGTTGTTTATAAGTCCTATAATCATGATTGTCGTTTTTTTATTAACACAAACTAAAGCTAATATATATATAAAACTTATTTGTAATGTTCGAAGATGTTCAGATAGCCAACTAATTTATACGTTGATTGAATACAGCCGCATTCCGCTACAGAAGATGTCTAGAATGAGTGATGATACCGGTACCTAGATCTTATCTAGATCTATTTAATGTGCCTCTTTTAAAACAAAACTTGTTGACTAAAATTATAGTCATGAAATTAAACTAAAGTAGAAAAACATTATTTTTCAGTCCATTTATTAAGGTCAAACGTAATGAAAGATATTATTTTATATGTATTTTTGTTTTGATTTGGTCAGGAGTTAATATAAATTTGCAACACTACGTATTCTTATCAAAAACATACGTACCTATGTAACAAAGATCACGTACACAAAGTTAACAAAATTCAGGTCAAATGTCATTTGATTTTAAGATTTAACTGAGATTTAAGGACATTTGTGTTCTTGACCCGTGGTGATGAAACATCTCATACAAATTTAATTTTACGATGATGTTTTGACATGGACATTATTTTTAGACGTAACAATAGGTTTGAGGTGCATATGTAGTTTGTATATATATGTTTTTTATTTACTATGTATAAAATTTTTCAAGTTGACTGATAATAGAGTATACATTGATAGGTATGTACATATATATGAAGTTTATTTTTAAGGCAACAACCAGCTACTAGATTTTTCATGTTAAATATTTCTAATGTCAAATTTTAAAGTCTATCAAGTGTTTGGTTCTCTTTTTACTGTAAATGTCATATGTGTATAAGTTGGCAAATTGCAAAAACAAAAAAGGGGTTACAAATATTATTTTGTTTGTGTTTAAGAAATAGCGATCTGTCTATAAGATTACTCTGTATATCTAATATTAACTATAAAAGTAATCGATATAACATGAAAGGCAATTAACAACATTTTAAATTATATATAAACACATTTTTCACCATACAAGTCCCACACACAGCAAACATTATAGTCCATTCAAGTTAGCAATGTGTAAGCGAGAGCGTATGACTTTGAGTTCTTGAGACAATACAATGTTCCCAGACAGTTAATTGTTACGCATAAATAGCAGAATATAGGTCTGTAGTGTCAGAATGAACCATGATGTTATAAAGATTATTCATTTTATTGACATTCAAGATTTGTTACTTTTATTACATGTTATAAAGATGTAAATGTAGGCATTTTACATGCTTTTAGGTTTTTAGTTGTTCTATTTGTTAAATATTATTAAGTTGTATTAGTTTTAGTAGGTAGCTTAACTGTTTTCCTATCGTTGTATTCCAAACTAGGTTGCCTGGAAGATATCACTCTAAGTGATAAGGCCGCCCTATGTCCCAATACTGTGGTCTACATTTCTTTATACTTGTGTTCTTTTGTTATTGGTGTACAATCAAGAATTATTGATTGATTGATTAGCCGGTTTTTGTTGGGTAAGCACCCTTCATCTTAGGCCATAGCTATTGGTTTCCATCAGGCTAACTATTGTAAAGAGCAAACCAGCCTTAGTTTAAAAATAACTTCAAATCTGCATAATATTTTTTGAGTCAATTGTATTTTATTGATGTAGTCATAAAATCGATTGAAAAAGACTTTTATCCGGTTCTTATTTCTCGTAAAATGCAACGTTGGATTGTTAGGCGTACTTAGCATCAACAAATTTTAAACAATACGAGTAAGTTAGTTTATGGTCATAATTTCTAAGGATGCTAAGAGTGTAAAAATCAGTTTAACCTCATTAAAATGTTTTGTAAAACCAAGACAAATTTGAAAAAGGTTACAAACATGAAATAAAATTTAGTTAGAATCATCAGATCGCGGAGTAACCTTGAGAATTGTAAAGTTCAAAGCTATTAGCTATTTCAAAGCTATTGAGTTGAGCGATGTGTCGTCTATTTTGCGAAATTGCACAGTTACTGGGCCCTTACATCATACCTTTATTGTGAGATACTGTATGGAAAAAAGTATTTGTCAAGTTTCTCTATTTTATAAAAATATTTTATTTAATATTTCATTCTATGGAAAAATATTTGACCAGTTTTATACCGTATTTTTATTGTTATAGTTACTTTATGTTTAAAAGATAACGTTAGAAAACATTTTTTTAACATTTCTGAGTGGGTTTATTTATATATGACAAGAATTAAAAACTGTTACGTTGATATATATCTAAAACCATTAAATATAAAAAAAAAAACTGAATAAAAATTGATGATTTTAATTTTGAATATTTTAATTTTGAAGTAGGTACCTGCCTAATTAGAAAAAATGGTATAGTGTACAACTAATTCAAGAAGTTCAGCAACGAGATTTAATTATTTTTTCTAATTTTGAAACCGAATCTTGTTCAATTTTATTCGCCTTAGTAAATTAATAATTAGAAAAAAAATATAATGTAAACTTTTATTCGACTTAGTAACGTTAACCCGTCGACGTAACATGTTAACATTCTCGACACTAGGTTAAAGGTGCAAGATGATCTAAGAAGGTTAATACACTTCAATCACTAAGAACATGATTTTATTATGCCACAGGTAAAGTTACTAATAAAATAAACGAGTTTGTTTAAGTAATTTAGTCTTTATTATCATTACTTTTTAGAGTTGTGTTTGAAAACATTTGGTACACATAATGTATCTTTAAATGATGTTCTTTGCGTGTAAGTAGTTGGTGATCTTTGATGTCAAGAATTTGTAAACGTTATACCATTATAGTTCACAAATTCACATAAACTATTTTAGTATAGCTTAAGGCTGATATAAGTACTACAATAAAAAAAATGTGACACTATTTTTACAGTGTTGCCTCAATTGGGTTTAAATTAAATATATCAAGCGACCTCCGTTTTTTTTTTATTTTTAGGATGTTTCTCACAATTAAAGTAGCTAATAAGTGTCAAGATTTCTTGTCTTGTTTGTCTCAATACCCGATTTTTAAACTAAATTTAATTTTAAAATAGCTTACTTATATTTTCAGTATTATCGTTTTTTGGGTAAATATGTTATTTTAATTTGAAGAGCAGAGCGGCTCATCGAATGAGTATAGAAGATTTTGCTATATAAGTCCTAAAACAAGTATTCAAGTTAAGGGCAAACTTTCACTTATCCACCTTGAACTCATCGAAAGCTGGATTTCTAGTATCATCTTTGGTATGTGGTATTTATCTTTGGTTTATGGTAGAAGTATTAACTCTGGAGCTTATGTACTAACCATTTCAATTTATTATAGCAATAAATAAGTTCAATATTATTAGTATTTTATGTTTAAGTAACAATCATTTTTATAATTGTATAGTCATTATGTATCTTTATTTCTTTATCTGAAATGTTTTGCCTTTTGTTGGAGTCTAATGATTTTTGGCTATTTATTGCAAAGTCAATAAAATACAAGATAAATAAAGCCATAAATTTTAAACCTAAAGTCAAGTGTCCAACAATGCATTTTAAGTACGTAATCTATCCTCGAAACAATAGGTATATAATAATCTGTCAAACACCACACACACATAAACATATAAACACATATGTATAAACTTTACAACCAAGTCAATACATATTTTCCAATACTTTAAGTATAATATTTCACGTGTCCCAAATAACAAATCATCATATTAAATTACCAAGCAATATATATAGCAAGCAATAGGCTTAGTAAGTCCTTAGCAATTTCATTGAAAACCTAAGTTTCCATTGACTGAAAATTTACTTTATGTCAAAGGAATAAGTGTCAAGATTTCTGACATTTCTCAAACAAGATTGAGTTGATTTTCTCTGTATGTCTAAAATATTGCAAGATGCTTTTAGCTCTACGCATGTGCTGCGAATCTAAAATAGTCAACATATAGACATGTTACTTATGTATTATTTGAGTATATAAAGACGCAATTTGCACCTACGTAAGTACCTATATACAATAAGTAGAGGCAGTATTAAATATGCATTTGCAGATGAAACGAAATATTACCGAGTCATTAGATATAGTAAGTGAGATTTTGTAATATTTCGTGCGTAAGTACATTTAAGTTTAAGACAACATTTTCATTCATTGTATTGTACATTTTTATTGTTTTATTTATAAACGCAAAGTTTTTTGTTTTCCTCAAGTTTAAGCATATCAGTAAATAGTTATAATATACATATCTTATTTCTCTCTTTTCTTCTCTACATACTTTGAGATATTTAATGAATTAATTATTATTTCAATTGCAAAACTATAATAATTCACGCAACATAAACAATGTCTCAATAAGAGGTAATATTAAGGATAAAACGTTACCAAAATAACCAACCAACCAACCAACCAACCAAATAACCAACGACATATTTTTTTTTATTTATGACTATTTTAATAATCAGCCTTGCAAGCCACGGGCGGTCAAGATGCAGCATTCATTTTATTATTACATCATTATTGTTTATCTCATTAGCCCATATTTGGTTTTAATTATTTATGCATCTCCTTATAAAATTATGATGAGACATTTTTTAAAAATTTGCTTAATCTACAAAATATTGATATTTATCGAGAGTTATATGACCAATTTGTCATTTGTAAGGTTACAGGATATGATGACACTGACCCAATCTACACAAATGTCGTTTTACATTTATTTATTGGAAAAAATAGTTTCTTGGCATACCTTAAAATTTTCGAGCATTATAGTTTATTTTTTGGGGAAAGTTAATTTGACCTAAATTTCACTTATGTTCTGAAATAATGAAGTAATATTCTGAAACGACGTAGTTATGAAGATTGTTTATCGATCAATATAGTCCAATTTCCAAGATGTCAATAGAAAATGGGAGAAGAAACTGTCTTCTTATATACGTTAATATTTTAGAAAAATATATATTTTTGGTTTAAATATACGACAAAACCAGTACCAAACATTGATTTACAGAACTCATAGGTAAAAACTTGTATTTTCCGGCGCTGTGAACCTCTAGTGTGTAATTACTAATTATGATCCATGTACTGCGTTCACACCATTGAAATACTTGGAGTGCGCGATATGAAATACGGAAATTAATTTACATTACGTACGAATAAATGCAAGTAGAGAGAAACATTAAATTTTAAGGTGTTAAGGTTTGCATACGTAGAACCGATCACCTGTGGTTGCGATCACGGTCATGATTTACAAAAGTGTTTTCTTTTTTTCTTTCTTGATACAATTTTTAAAGTGACTTTCTTTGTAAAAAATATTTGAAATACACTTTGTATTTGTGAATATACTCTCGTAATTTCAAGATTTGTTAGTGGAGCCTGAAAATTTACTGATTTATAACGGTGTAATAAAAAAGAAAAAAAAACATTGTTGGTACATGGTACACAACTACATATTTTTGAAGTGTTAACATTGAAAAGTGCCTATACATAACCTATATAATGCTCTCTCTATACATATGTCTCAGTAATAATTTTATGAAGCCTAAATTTTAATATTGAGTTTCCGAATAAAATGTGACTATGGCTAAGTAGTGACCTTAAATATTAACTGTTTTAGTATAAAAAGCAATGCTGCTATTCGAAAGCAATATGCCATGGTGGATAATACGTTTCAGTATATTCTACCTTTTATTCATGAGAAACGTATTAAAGTACCTTATGAAGAATCATAAGGCACCTCTAATAGAAGGGCCAATGTATAAAATTATCAATAGTAATTTGCAATAAAACGCGCTTACGCCATATTTAATCTTCTTCAATGACCAGAATGAGCAATAGAAATTGTTGTTAAATTTGTTTTTTACGATATATTTTATAGAGAGGAAAACGTTTGTTTAAAAGTTTCCGTTATAATATTTGTTTCAGTTAAACTTAAATAATATAAAATTAAATAATAGATGCAACAATTAACTTTATGTAAATAGTGAGATTAAAAAAAAACAAAAAACTCATAAAAACGGATAAGGTTTAGCGTACGCGTTGATGTCTTTTGTTCGGACAAATTAAGTTCAGTTATTTTTACTCTCAAAACATTGGTAGTTATGGTTACTGATTTTTTTCTTAAATATGACATAGTTTTAAAGGGCAGGAAATTTGTGGATTATATTATGTTTAATTAATTTAATTATGTGGGGGGAAATTTTTCCATAAAAGATGTTGTGTAACTATTATTTTAGCTCTATAAAAATTAGGTTCAAATTATTACAAATAATTTACTTTACAAGACGTCCAAATTTTTATAACAATAAAATAACATTATAAATAAATATCCGCGTATCTGTCAGTCAGTAAAGTACTGGCCAGCAGACTAACAATTACCACGGAAGTGGCTTCCGTAAGACATTATCTCTCATATCATGATTTATGCCTTCATAATACCGCCATTGCAGTTTTGAATATATTTTAATTAAATCAAGTTGATTCATAAATTTTAGGAGTAAGTCACTTCAAATGTAATCACAGTTACATGCTAATTAATCTAAATTAAGAACACATACAGATTTTAAAATAAAAAAAATATTATAAGAGTTTATAGAAGAACTGAATAGGGAGGGATAAGACAATTAAAAGTCACATCCTTTAATCTACCTGACCTTTGACCCGACCTAATTAAAAATCAAAATCACAAAAATTCAAAATAAGAATTCTTCCAAAAAATTTAAAAATAGACTCACCTGGCACAAAGAAAAATGTCCCGACACACGTCACTCACACAGAAAAAAATTTAAACTTCAAATTTGAATGTGGAATGTCCGTTTCGCGCGCTTGCTGAGGTCAGAGTGCGTGGCGCATCTCATGCCAAGACTCGCGCGCTCGCGTAGTGAAAGTGTTTATATAGCCTTTGGCTGCAATAAGCTCATCGTGACATCACTATGCCTCTAGAGCTGTAGATAACAATGAATGGGTGCAGTAAGCTTCGGGGTGTGACCTTGGAACTTATTAATTATGGGTTGTGAGGGTCAGTAAGGGTTTTTTGGGGTTAGTTATGATTTTATGGCGACTCTTAAGAATTTTTGAGTAAATTTTCTTGTAGTAGGTATTAATAAGTCTATATTTGTAATAAGATTATCGTGACACCACTGTGCTTCCAGCTGTAGATAACAATGAATGGGTGCAGTAAGCTTCGGGGTGTGACCTTGAGGTCAATTTATAAGACAAGTCAATATTATGGGATTAATGGGATTTGGGGTCAATTTTTTTTTCTCTGATTTATCTATATATGTTCTGGATTAATCTATTTTTTTAGTTGCGTTGCTAAGCATTGAGGTCTGTAAAAATAATGAGTTTCGGGGTGTGACTTTGATACTCATTTATAAGACTCTCAAAGATTTGGGGTCAGTTATGAGATTTTAGGGTCAGTTACGGTTTTTTGGGTCAATTTTGTTTTTTTAGCCTCTTTGGTTTTTTCGACACTCTTAAGCTCCTGTAACTATGAGGTCTTCGCGACATCACTATGCCTCTACAGCTGTAGATAATAATAAATGGTTGCAGTAAGCTTCGGGATGTGACCTAGAGACGAATTCATTGGGCTCGTATGGGCAGTTATGGGTTTTAGGAGTCAATTAATATTTTTTTTCTGGATCAATTGTAATTTTTAGATTAAGTTATGGTTACTTTAAGTTTAAGCCTTTAATAAAATAAATTTTGTGTTCGTATTATTTGTAGTTACATGAAGAGCTATGATTGGATGCAGTAAGTAAGGGCGTGACCTTGACACTGATTCATATGGCTTGTATGGATTTGGGATCAGATTTGGTTTAAAGGGTTTGTTAGGTTAAAATCTGTTAGGTGGTCTTTGGTTATATATGTGTGATTTATGTTCAGTCAATAGTTTTACAATTTTTTTTTTAATTTTTTTTATTTATTTTTTTTATTTTTTTAATGATTTAATCAGATTTATATTCCAATGTACAGAAATTTAAGTGAATATGATCTTTCTCTGATTTAATTGGAGGCAGCCCTGCTGGAATAAATAAAATATATAACAGTGATCAAAGTAACTACGAGAGAATTAATTTTAATCTCAATTAATTACTTAATCCGACAATCATACAGAAATAACAAATATAACTTGGTATATTTTATGTATAAAAACAAACATTACCTTATCATATGTGAAATCCCAATTTCTTCCGATTTGAATCACCAAATCACTATTTAAACCACCATTTTTGTCACAAAAGTTAATATTAAAATATTTTTGTATTCTTACAGCCGCATACGTACAATAATTACCACTTTCCACAATATACTGACAAGTCTGTAGTTCCTACACGCATCGCTAATTATAATTTATAATACACAAACGTAATAAAGATTAGTGTCGCGTGCTCGCTAGATAGTAGATTCTGAGTTTAAAGTCACATTTTTGAACAGAAATCAAAAGTTATTACGTCTTGTGAGGTGTAAACGAGAGTAAAGAGATTTTCTCGTAATAAGCTGCTTGTATTAGCTAGTTCTAGGCCTAGAACTGGCAGGCGAGGAGTGGGTCGTACGGTCGCGAGCTAATCATCATCTATGTTCCAAAATTCATGAGGTAGACTGCCGATCCCCAAATATATACGATTTTTATATACTAGCTACTGTTGTCAGACTAAAAGTATCGAATACGTAAATGTAGTAAATATATATAGGTACCTTCTCACTAGGTAAACTATTTCACTGCAATAAAAAATCAAGTATGTACCTAGTCAGGACATCCACCAACATTAAAAAACCAAAAGTGTGTGTGTGTTAGTGATAATTTATGCTAGACACTTATTCTCAATCAAACGGCTGGACTGCATAAGATGAAGTTAGGTATTCAGATAGATAAGATACTGGATTTAAACCTAGATCTAGTTTTCTCCCGGATTAACGCAAGTATCTCAGCCCCACCTGCTAGTTTATTAGAGATATAATAAACCAGCAACAGTAGGTAATCTTTAAAAATATTTCGAAATAAAATAGACATTGAATGGGACTTCTCAAAAATTACGTAACAAAAATTCACAAGAAGCGATAAAATTACAGTGACCCAGATGTATAGGATACCGATTACATCGATAGGAACGTAGTCAGTAATCAACGGGGGTGATTGGCCCCGGCATAATCAAAGTTAGTTAATTAAAGTTCAGTTACGCTGCACAATTCTAATTGGAGCCAATGAGACTCCACTACCGACTAAAACCTACCACGATGTCCCTTCACCTCGGCAAGGACGGTTTTCGCGGGCAAGCAATACTCCTCCGCAATTCCCGCCTAGACCTCAGTCTACGGTCAGGTAGACCCACCTCAGGAGGGGTGACACCCCTCCTCTTGTAGCACGATTGATGCCCGGGGACATCCAGGCATTTAATCCACAGGAGGCCATATCTCGGCTAGGGGGTGTGAGATGCACCCGCATCCTCAGGGCCTTCTAGGGCGATGAGTCCTGCACTAACAACTCGTTAGGGGCGTATTGTGCAATTTTACACTATAGATATCCCATACCAAACATAATATTCCAACCAAGCGAGATCCCTGAAATAACGGAGCACAATTTTTGATTGCTACATTTACCAGGATATCTGTTTTCTGAATATCACGATCCATGAGTCTTCAAATCCAAAATATAGATTTTGTTCATAAACAACGTCTTCAGTAGTTTTTGAAATATGGTTTGCTAAAACCAAAGAAGTCTGTTTAATATTCCCAATCAAAAAACATCCACTTCTATCGATGTGAAAATTTCATATAAAACACGTTCTCAGTAGTAGGTACATATTTTTAAATTTGGTTTGCTAAAAACATAGAAGTCATATTTTAAATATTCTCAATCGAAAAACATCAGCTTGTATCTGTCTAGCATAATTTACAATGTACGCTTTACAATACCTTACCTTGTGGAAGATCAAGTAAACCTTTTATTTATTTATTTATTGTATCGCCCTTAGTCCGTCTCATCTCATCCGATGCCCATCGGTGACTGTCCGTCTCACGTCTGTGGCATTTCCTTTACTCACCTATAATGCCAGAGTGTCACTTGTACCTTGTACCATTGTGTCTACTACGATAATATAACTTAGAGACAACTCATTTAGAAGAAAAAGACGAAAGACAAATATCAGCCAAATATATGTTTAAATCGTATCATTTTTATGCAAACATTCCGATACGCATAATCCAAATAAAGTTGCTAAGTCAGATACCAATATCATCCGATATGTACTCGTATCTTGTTCCATGTGAGTGTAATACATGAAATTATTACGTTTGCCAATCGGTAGCCTAGGCTATAATTTATTAATAAGTAAAATAGTATATAGTTGAAAATAGATGACTATGGTTATTATTGAGTTACAGTGTAAAAAGGCACTTTAGTCTTCTGCAATGTTTATTTTTCATTACCTTTGTTATCGATACCGATTGATTTTATCCATGTACCTCTTTTTACAAAGGCAATAAAGTCGAAACCGTATGGTTATTGTATTTTTTTGCTATGTACAGCAAACATTTGACAACTATATCACCTGACGCAATATCCGAACAATTGAATGCTGTGGTCAAAGCTAAAGCATGTCTGTATCGAATTAAAAAATGCGTCGATTTATCGAGCAAGACATTTATGCGTCTCCGACATACATGATCTATGTATATTAAGTGATATACACCTGGATGACCACCTTTGCAGACTGTTCGTTATGTCACCGATCTTGTGATAACCTTATAATATTGTATTGTTTTAATTTATACGTGTTATAGATTTTTTACGCACCTTGATGCTTGTAAAAGGTTAAATATATGTCAATGAGTGTCGTTTTATACTCTTCAATTATATCTTATAATCGATTGTTTCATTCCTTTATTAAATCATAAATCAATAAAGCAACCATGCCTTGTTCTCTAGTTATTTTTATACACTTTGTAAGAATTTAATTGTTTGACAATTTTATTGCGAACATTTTGGAAGAAATCGAATCGAAAGAAAAGACATAGACCAAATACGAGAAAACGTACAAGTCATGTCGAAGAAAATGAAAAAAAAAAACAAAGCACCAAGAATAATGACGGCAGTTCCACCTACAAGAAAATACAAAGTAACGAATACTTACACATTATACTAATCTATCATTCAAATCATCATGAAATACAGTTTCGCTACTCGGACATACCTTTATCTAAATCGATTAATAAAGTTATTATTATCAATGTTATAAGCAATTTTCTACGCGATCACTCCTTGGATGGGTGACCAAAAAGGAGAATTTCATTTTGGGTACTTCCGTAGTTCAGATGACACGTTAAATTATCGCTTCCAGCTGTTTGTCTGCTTGATATACTCTCGACACCAGAGTTGTTCACTCTAATTCCATAAGAAGTTCTATAGCGATATGCAAAATAGCAATCACATATGACTTATCGATAATACACCACCTACATATATTACACTCGTAAAATACAAATATTACTATATAAGAAAAATAAAAAAATATTCCCATTCTTGTTTATCTACCTACAAACCGCATTTCACCACATCATAGATGATTAATCATTTTATTGTGCACTCAAAGATACGTTACATAAAATTACCATAGTGCGCAGAGACAATAGGAACTCTATCATCGATGGCTATTATATACTTGATGGGCTGTATGCTATATAATGCATGATGTATATAGTTAGGAGAGGGATACAATAGTATAGTCAATTTGGGTATTGTTTGGTGAAAAGTGGTAAAGAATAATTTGGTAAGTCGGTGTAGTTTTATATTTAAGGTAGCATTCCTGAACTGTTTTTCCAATGGGAGTGACCGATTCTGGTGTCGTTAATTTTTCGCCGCACTAAAAGCGTCTGGATAACATCTTATATACCATTTGTAGAAGTAATCTTAATCTTAATTAAAAAAAGACATTGTTTCAAGAAAATAAATTAAACAGATTTGGAATTATCAAAAAATAAACGCTAAAAATTTAATTACTTAACACAAGACTAATTATCTTATCACGTTTTTCAAGCTATCACTTAGATAAATTCATATTTTGTGTCTATCTTTCCTGATTACATTATAACGGGTTTACATTGCATACTTTTAAAAACACACAATATTAATATTGCCGAAAATTCAAAGTACAAAAAACCTCTAAAACATATAGAGTTAAGTCAAAGCTATTTATTCCTAAGAAATATCTTACAAGTATAATCTCAGCTTTAAACCCACAACAGGTATCAAAACTACAGATTTTATCAACTCTGGGCGTAACGTGGAATGGTCAAAGCAATCATACAACATATCACTCTCGCATGCAAATACTCGATAGTTAATGTCATGGGAATAAACTGAATACTGATCAGATGAGTCTACTAAAACCTGATAGTGACTTTACTGAAAAATCCTCCGTTTCCTTGCGTCATGTTCCCCATTACTGAGAGACGTCACTCCGCAGATTTTACTCACTCGGGAAGATTTCTATATAAAACAAGAAAAAAAAACTATACCACAACTTCTAACTTCTACAAAATCAAATAGCATTGAGATGTAAAAGGGCATGTATATCTACATAACATAAGAAGGAAAATACTATATATCAACTTCTAATTTCTACAAAATTAAAAAGCATTTAGATTTTTGAAAGAGCCTAAGATATTAAAAAATCTTCTCATTGATAAAAAGAATGTTTTATTATTTCGGGACATACCACACAGTGCCCAGACACAAGCGTTTGCTTAGTGTGGGGCTAGATGGCGCTTTGTGCTGTGTCCCGGAATATTTATTTATTTTATTTTTATGTGTATGTGCATATATGTATTTATAACCCGTTTCCAAAAAAGGAGGTTGTCAAGTCTTCTGAAAGTTTCAATGAGAATACGTATAGGATTGTTAGTTTTAATAATTTGATAGATTCATTACTCCCAATTCTGAATTTTGATATCTTTGATATTTTTTTTTAATTCCTTATAAGAGGCATATATTACTACCTTTGCTAGCCTTATAATATGTCAAATTCATAGCCGCGAGTCTAACCGTCGCGTCGTGTAGGCAGGTAGGTACGGTTTACCCGGATCTATTTATATAAAACGAGTTTTTATAAAACAAAATAAACCGCCTTTTATAACCTACACCTTATAATCTCTAATCTCACAATATTTAGTGTCTAGCCAAATTTGTGTTTGTGGTTAGCCACAATTTTAACACACTAACTTCTTAGTATTTTGACCGTGAACCCGCAACACATGTATGGTCTAATGATAATATAATTTAACCTCTAAGCTAGTTTACGCAATGCAGCAAGAATGAAGGCGTTTAAGATATCATCTATTTTAAACTGCGGTGTTAAAGTGTGTATTAGTGTATTAGTATTATAAAAATATTTATTTGTTATCTACTAGCGGAGGTCCGCTAGTAACAAATCGCTGTCAGCTGACAGACTTTGTCCTGTCTGTTTGGCGGGTTTTAGGGATTTTCCGGTATATTTTCGAATTTTTCTCGCCGAAAATCCATCCTTGTACTTCAACGAATATAAAAAAAGAATTGGCCAAATCGGTCCAGGCATTCTGCGATTATTTGTTTTTATATAAGAAGATTTGCGTAAGACTATAAATAATCCATTCGAAAATGTATTTAACCGTTTTGGGCAGCTTTATTTTTTTTCATACTAGCTGTGCCCCGTGGTGATACCCTCATTAAGAAGTAACCCTTGTGTTAATCCTCAAGTCTAGTCTAGACTACCTCCATAACAAATTTCGACCAAATTGATTAATGCGGTATGTGCGTAAAGAAGTAACAACTGTACATACGCACACATACTCGCATAACCTTGATGATTTATTAAAGATTTTTTTAACAACATCTTACATAAATTCCGTTTGATCAAATTTAATTTTAACTGGTGTTACTGGCAATTTAACAAAGCATGGATGAAAACAGAAACTCTAGACCTGATTTGGAAACACCCAACACCAGATGTTACCACTCATTATACAAACTACATCTATGCTTATTCAATTTTTGGACATCGCTTCACTCGATCATTACTACAAGTGTTAAAAACCCACTTTAATTTTATTATTCTCAATTCTCGAATAAAACAGAGATTAATCTTACAAAAGTCCTATCAGAGAGTTCAAGCAATAAAAATTACTCCATAGGTCGAGATGATTTTCGACCATCTTCGGTGTTTGCAATAGCAACGTTACTGATACCTATCTATTATGAAGTGATATACAGAGCTAGTAGTTATTTTAATGCATTGCAAAAAAAAATTGTCACTATAACAAATAAAAAAAGTACTGAATTTAGTTTCTCGAATTTGTATAAAAAGCGCTATATATTTTGACTATTTTAATAGATTATTATGAAACTGATAAAAAAACATTACACACATTTTTACGCTTGTGATTTTAAAGGTATTCAACAAACTCGTTTTACCTACTATCTTTTGTTGTTGAAGGAAACAAAAAGAATTAAAATATGAGTTTATTCTTAGAAGTTTGAAATATAATTTACTTATAATATACTAACATGTCCAGTAACCCCGTATTCATACCTATCTATTATGATGTGAATGTCATCGCATGTATCTGCAGGCGCGTTATTATTATGTCAAATAATAATTGTGATTATTACTGTACTATTACTTAATAGGTAAGCGTTGGTTCACGAATGTTTGGTTTTATAGGTACTTATCTTATCGGACTTTAAAGTATGAATTGTATGTGTAATATAAGTATATTTTTTCGAAAGATAGGTGGGATTTTTATTATTGAAAACCACATTAAAATGCTTGATATATGAAAAAATATACTTTATAAAAAGAACACTGGTTAAATTTATTTTATAACATACCTACTCTGAAAATCTTATTTTATTCACGCAAAACAGTGAATAAAAAGGCCTTTTATTCACTGTTTAGTTTTTATTCACTATTTTGGTATTTGAATTTGGAACACAAAAATATATCCGGTCTATATTTCAATGCTTACACAAACTCCTTGCGCTAATGTTCGAAATTCAAAACTCTTTGGTGCAAATAAATTCTTGAGATTTGATTGGTCGATATTTGCGACAAGGGGTTTGGCATTAGATTAATATTTATTGTTTCACAAGTTGACCACCTTAATGATAACAATAAGAAAATTACGCTTAATTTAATTGGGTCCGGTTATTGCACGTACCTGTATTCCACGTCCCTATATTGTACGGGAAGTATTCCGATGCCATTTGGCATCCAATTATTGGGGCGTACAATATTGGATGCGCATTATCGTGACGGCAATTATCGCCCCGAACCAAATCGGGTACGGGCAATAATGCGCGACACAATATTGCACACCCCGATAATTCGATGCCATGTACATGAAATATTTGCCCGTGCAACACTTGCACTACAACAGGACTTGGCTCCTCCTCGCTTCGCTCGTCGTCGCATGTGCGTGGTAGAAAGCAACCTAACGAACCTAATCTACCTTCTATCACAGACAAGTGACTTCGAGTCCAACACTTGCACTACAACAGGACTTGGCTCCTCCTCGCTTCGCTCGTCGTCGCATGTGCGTGGTAGAAAGCAACCTAACGAACCTAATCTACCTTCTATCACAGACAAGTGACTTCGAGTCCAACACTTGCACTACAACAGGACTTGGCTCCTCCTCGCTTCTCTCGTCGTCGCATGTGCGTGGTAGAAAGCTACCTATCGAACCTAATCTACCTTCTGTCACAGACAAGTGACTTCGAGTCCAACACTTGCACTACAACAGGTTAGGTTAGGTTTAGCGTCCCGTAAAGTACACCCCAACCCTGTATTTCAAGGCTCTGGATTGCACGCCCCAATAAAACGATGCCATGTACACCATTTATCGTGCTGTGCAATACCCGTACCAAGCTTGTACAGGCCTGTATTTCATGGCCCTGGATTGCACGCCCCAATAAAACGATGCCATGTACACCAATTATTTCCCGTACAATCCAGGACCGCGCAATATCGGGCCGCGCATTATTTGGACGTGCATTATTGCTTCCCATTTAATTCATTGCTCTGATTTTAATGTCAATTTCAATTAATGTAACAATTCTAATTTCTTGATTAAATTTCTATTTTCGCTTAAATTTTGTCTTTTCTCGTAGTCATGGTATAAAATATAGTATGCAACTCCTGAATAAAGTACGAATTTATATCGAGGGCCATGAATCACCCGCGTCGTTCAGGATTCTAACAGTTGAATCACTCGCTGCGCTCGTGATTCAATCATTAGAATTCTTCACTTGCTCGTGACTCATCTACGGCCCTCGCTTTAAATCCGTCCTTTATTCACTAGTTGCATAATATACTATTAATTTCTCATTTCTCTCATTTTTCTGTTTCAGTAACAAGATAGATGAACAAAGTAACAACAATTAAATTATAAATCGTATTTTTATAAATAATAATATTTCAACAAAGAAAATTTCAATTATAACCAAATATAATTATTACAAATAAAATTATTTACCATCATCACCACGGGAGGTCTGACTAAAATTAGTTCCCAAACAATCAATGAAATGATGAATAATCATGTGCAATGTCCCGAAATATTTATTTATTTTTATTTTATTTTAATCCACGTGACAGTTAAATTAGTGGCGCTGCTGTGCACCTAATTGAACTAATCAAATCACAGCACACATTGTGGCATTGTTTTTCTAACGCAACCTTTAATTAAGATAATAGTTAGGGCTATCAATTATCTGACATAGAAACCTGAAAGATGTCGCCAGTTTGGCGTCGACCTAGATGAGAGTTAATTATAGAAAAGCTTAAAGGATACAATACAATATTTTTTTAACGAGTCTTAAAAAATTTTTTTTAAGACTCAATTCATGCATATAATAAATCTCAATACCCAGTTATTGAAAAAAATGATCGAGGATATTCTATTTAATCTATTTTGTTCGAAAATTAAAAATAACTAATTTTACTGAGGCAATCACAAAACATATTACCCGCTTTTTCGCAATTACGAGTATATTGTCCCATGTTTTAATGATTTATGAATACATATGTTTTATAAATAATAATAATTTAATATATTATATGAAAAGTGACACAAGATCTAAATAATGATTTGATACAAGTATGTATTGGTACTAACTTGTTAGATAAACTAATGACGATATCAAATGCTAGACAGGTGTGATTGGGTCTTACGTTGCTTATTTGCCTAACAAAAGGCTGACATTTTGATCTAATAAATGGTTTAGAAAGACTGGCGATGCCTGTGAAAAAGATCTAGTGTGTTTAAATTACGACAAAGCATATTTAGTAATAAAATATTTATGTAGGAATGAAGTCAAAAATTTAATGATTTCAATTGCTGTCAATATGTGTGCTAGTATGCAAATTATAATGAAATAATAAAAATGTTTATTGGACACACCAATTCTTATAATACTAACACTTATTAATAATGTAATTTAAAATAGGGCATTTTAGAAAACAAAAGATATGTCGAGCAGCTGCTACGCTGGGAGAAAGTGGTCTCCCGTGTTGTAGCAGCTGATTCCTTCAGGAAAACCATTTTTCAATAGGTTGGAAAACTCATCTTACAGAAACAAAGCTAATCAAATAAGATAAATTATGACAATAACATAAGCAATTGAGTTTGTATGAGTGTAGTAAATTCTAGTGGATGATTATTATCAAAAAGCAATACATAATATACAAAAACCTTTTATTGGGCTAAAAAATAATGTTACATCTAGGTAACTACAATAAAATATTCAAGGATAACGGAATTCCATATTCGTTCGCAGTCAGTCCTTGGATGGGTGACCGAAAAGTGGCGTTCCATTTTGGGCGCTTCCATGGATCGGATGACACTTTAAATTGTAGATCCCGGCTGTTTATCCAGTACGGCAGTCTTTAAGCCATGTTAGAGGCATTTAGAGAGGCTTGATAAACTCTCGACACGAGAGTTGGCCACTCTCATTCAATAAGAAGAAAGCGACAGAATTCGTTTATTTTTTTGTTTTGTTTTATTTATTATGGCATATAAAACAGAATATATTATTAAATTAACTTAATATACATATTAAGCTGGTTTCGATCCAGAATAAATTCCAAGTTATATGTAAACACCCTTAGCACAGTCCTTAGTAATATTTTAATTACTTAAATTAATTACCGGTTTCTTCTAGGCTAGCGCGCTAGATCGTAGATTACAACGTTGCTTAAGCAACGTTGTAATCTACGATCTAGCGCGCATCATCAAGCATGTTGTAGCGCGCTTGCGCGCACTACAACATGCTTGATGTTAACATCAGGCATGTTGTAGTCAAGCGTGAGCCTATATCATGTAAAAAAAAATATCTTCGTTACAAAGATAGGTAGACACTGACAAGTTTAAGTTTAAGTTATTAAAAGCAGGTTAACCCAAAAGCCTGTGGATCTTTAAATAAGTTTTATCTATACTAATATTATAAAGCTGAAGAGTTTGTTTGTTTGTTTGTTTGTTTGAACGCGCTAATCTCAGGAACTACTGGCGCGAATTGAAAAATTATTTTTGTGTTGAATAGACCATTTATCGAGGAAGGCTTTTAGCTATATAACATCACACTGCAACTAATAGAAGCGAAGAAACAATGCAAAATGTGGAAAAAACGGGGAAAATTATTCATCTTTGAGGATTTCCGTTGCGTGCGCTGCGAAAACGGTTCAAGTCGTGGGTAACAGCTTTAATTTATAAATTGAAGATGTTGTTTAAAAAATAAATATGATGCCCAAAAAAACTATTCCACACGGACGAAGTCGCGAGCACAGCTAGTTATATATATAGATACAGTGTCCTGAAAATATTACAAAAGGAGATGCAACAAATGACAATTCACGAACGCTATACCAACACTTATTGTTCAAAATAAATCTCGATCTTTGCATAATATCTTTATAACCCAAGTATGGGTTGAAGAGATGTTTATGAGATAGACTTATGTACTTGGGAAAGATTGGAATCAAATTGAATAGTTTCCGACAAGACAATTGTTACACAAAACAATAAAATTATAGGCAACTTCTTAAATTGTGAGACAAATAAATGTTGAGACGTGGATTTTGAGACTATTTAGAAAAAAAAAATATCTTCCAATAAAAGTTTAATTTAAAACAACCATAGTGCAGGTTAGCACTTAATAAATTAACTCATAAAAAAATATCTATTTCAGAATTGATCTAATATTTTATTTATAATTTTACTTCCCTTCTATGTAGCATATCTGAAACAACGAATTTAGAGCAAAAATTATGTGTAGTTTACAACCAATATGATATTTAATTTATTTATATTATGTTAACAGTAAACGGTGCTAATATGTGAATACATAGATAATTTACGTATTAAATTTAATCCAAATTAGTTCAGCCATTTAAACGTAAACAAACAAGGCATACACACTCATACCAACTTTTGCTTTTATAATATTGGTGTGATTGTCGAAATATCAGATCAATATCTCTTTAAGTCAATAATAATTGCAATAGTAGTACAATTTAAATCTCTAAAATAATATAAATGTCACACAATTATTACGTAATTAAATAAAACGATACTAAATGTCTAATTAACTATATAACCCACCCATATTCGTTCCCAGCGCAAATGTGCCCATAAAGCTCGCTGCGTTACCGCGCTGAATGGCAATAGCTAGCCGTTGCACCAGAAACGATCTAAAATTACAATATATATTATTATTTAACCTTTGGTATTTTACAATTGCTGGGCATATTCTTTTTTCAATTGCTTTCAATTTTCCTTATACGAATATCATAAAAAATACAGGCAAAATTAGTAAACTTAGGCCCATTATCATATCATGCAATTTTATTGATTCAAGTAAAACCAAGCTCTTGTATTGGCCAAGACTTGTTACATGAAGATAGCATCTTTAACCAATGCGTTTTCAATTACCACTATGACGCTAACTCCTGTGCGGTCAGTTTCTAAACAATGTATACGAAAACATACTAAGCGAGTGGTTCTCAAAGTTTCCTATGTACTAATATATCTTTCCATTTCATTGTAACATGTATCTTTCCTACACTAAAATTTAGTCACTGATTGAACTATTTACATATAAACAATAATATCGAGAGCGAGAGAGAGAGAGAGAGAGTTCGAATATTTTTTTTATCATAAAATAGGGTTACGTTTGACTACAGCCCGTACGATGATAGTCATATCGTAGATTTTCATCTTCTTATCGAATGAAAGTAGCCAACTCTTTTGTCGAAAGTTTATCAAGCCGCTCTTAGGGCTTCTGACATGGCTTAACGACTGCCGTACTAGACAAACAGCCGGGACCTTACAATTGAACGTGTCATCCGACCCACGTAAGTGCCCAAAATGGAATACCACTTTTCAGTCACCCATACAAAGACTGATCGTAATTATTAAGTATCTTCATACGAAATAACCTCATCTACAATTTGCTATCAAACCATGCCATACCAAAACAACTTTTATAGTACCTGAGTTATCCGTTTAGTTTTTTTTATGTCAAAAACCAATAAACTATAAAAGTCATCTTGAATTGATATCTTGATACAAAATCAAAGCTATTACTTACAAAAGTTTGAGAATCTCTGTCAAGTGTATTACAACATATGTAGGCACAAATCTGATGGATTCTGTGATGTGATGCGAACTAACTTCAATATATTTAAAACAGGTAAAGGTTACGACCTACGCGTCGATCGGAATGGTAATAAAATTTGTGTTTTAGCATAACTTTGCATAAAACTATATATAATGTATGGCTTCAGAAAATATTATTTTATATACCTATTATTATTTAATATACTTAACGTAGAAAATACCGTAGAGCTGCGCTAATTTTAAAATTTTCAATACGTATTAGATATGATACACGATAGTTTTAGTGTTTTTTTGATAATTGATGAATTGTAAACGTTTAATATTAATTATGTATTACCATTTTAAAACCACAACCACAAACCTATGCAATTAATAAAAGGAAAAATAAACAGTGTAGTCACGCTCCGGTTCATAAAAAGTAGTAAGTCTTGTTGTACAACAATACAAGTTTACAAGAGATTGCTTATGTTACAAACATAGAGGCAATCTATACATATGAAAAAGCTGAAGAGGGTCAAAGTCTGAACATTGAAAATAAAAAAAAATATGTTTTCAGATTCTTCGAATTTATTGCATAACACGTTCCAACATTTTCTAGATATTTTGTCTGTTTCTTTGTGTCTCTGTTTGTCGGTTTATTTTAACGTTCATCACGCAAAAGCAGCTGAACGGATCATCATGATTATTTGGTATTTAGGAAGTATAAAGTGTAAATAATATTACTTAACCTAGGCACATTGGGTGGCCTTATCGCGTAGAGCAATCTCTTCCAGGCAACCTTAGTAAAGATCGCTAGGAAAAAAACATGTAAAGTCGGACATCCATGTTTTAATGATTCCAAAAAGGTTTTAAAATCTTGATAAAATAGGTTTGTACACCTTTGCATGAAATATGCCAAAACTAGATAACAGGTAAAGTTTTGGCATATGCAAACCACATTTTTTATGTATAATAGTTTTGCTCTTAAAGGTAGAGTTATCGCCATAATTCTTGGTTCTTGTTCATAATTCTCCTTGTACGACATACTTATTTATTTCTATAAAATTGTGATTATCACAAGAATGCTTCTAAATTTACATTTATGGCACTAAACACTTGTGAATTTCATAAAACCGGTCTTTATTTAGCTTCAGAAAAATAGGATTCCACCCTCAGATAAGATCTAATGTCCTTTTGTGTGAAAACAAAGCCACATTCCGGCACTAGTATGCCGATAGAGTCTAATAATGAGACTATACCTATTATTGAATGTCTGAGGAGAGTAGAACTGGAAAACAGAGTAATAGCCCCGAACACTTTAATATTAAAATGCTACGTAGTAAGGAGTAGATGCATGATAATAATGAATTTCGTTTATTTACTGTTCAAAACCTGCATGTTGCAAAGTTTGAAATATTTATTGACAAAAATAATAACAGCAAAGCTACAGTTTTTTTTTTGTAGATTCGTTATGTGACGGCGGAAACTATAATATATATTAGATAATTGTTATTCAACTTTTCGGTTTTTTTAGTAACCGAATAGATACCAACATAACAAATTATATTTTGTTAACAATTTCAAAATGTGCATGTATTTCTTCATACACCTGAAATAAAAAAAAAATAAACAAATTGCACTGCAAATTTAGTTCTCAATAATAAACAAGATTTTTGAGATTCGTAAATACCTATTTATTTACTCATATTTTTCTGTTAAAAAACCATTTATAACAGTACAAAAAACTCCCTTGTATTAAAACCTATTTGTTTTAAAATACCAAAAAGTTTTTAATTCATAGCTAACAAGCTTGCCGGATGCGTTTAGTTTACACGTTTACTTAAAACCCAAACAACAAAAAACGTAATGCTTAACTGAAACCAATATCAATAAGAAATATGGTAAAAACGTGATGCCCTTACTTTGATTGGCATATTTTACATAAGTATTTTACGGATACGATGCAGGAATTACTATATTGATTGAGTGTTAAAATTTAAGTAGGTAAAGATATGAGTCAGAATTTGGTAAGGTTATTTATAAAATAACTGGTGGGTGCTCGCGGCTTTGCTCGGATTAACAAGTAAGACTTGCATCCCCTATTTCACCCCTTTAAAATTGGCATTTCCAAAAATCCTTTCTTAGCTGATGCCTACGTTATAACATCTACCTTCATTCCAAATTTCAGCCCAATCCGTCCAGTGGTTTGGACTGTGCGTTGATAGATCACTATATCAGTTAGTCAGTCAGTCAACTTTGAATTTTATATATTTAGAAAACGATGGTAAATAACAAATGATACCTTTTAGATAACCTACACTATAGTTATAAATGCTTAATTAAATAAAAAAAATAAAAAAAATGAAAAATGCTTAAATGCTTAGATTTTTTTATTTTCTACATACTCGTATATTATGTAGGTATAGTAGGTACATAAATAAATGAATAAATTTGAGCTCAATAGTAGCTTACTATTGCGCAAACTATAGCAATTTATAAAGAATATTTCAATGTACTAACTACAAAAGTATTGTTAGATTATGTACATTTCTCAAACAGTTTGAAGACAATATTTTTTCTTCAATTCAAGTTTGTACTTATTTATTTCAAATTTTAAGTAAGTACATATAAAAATTGCACACATTTCACTCAATTTTATTTCAATTTAGTTTTGAAAGTACTTTCCTTTTTGTTTGATGTATGTGTAATGATTTCGCAAAGATGTGTGTTTTGTTGTGTGTCTATTCATTTTAGATGTACTCACGCCTCTATACTTTTTAACATTCAATTGATGTTGAATTGGCGAATGACATCAAAATCATTAATAAAATTAAATTACAGACTTTTTCAATTTAAATTTGTAAGCAATGAATTCAGTCCATCACAATAGAATTTGATTGTTTTTCCATTTTAAGGAATCATTAATCAAATCTTGGTATTTAAAGACACGGATACCTATATTATGAGGTAATACGTTAAAATACTAGGTTTAACTAATCTTTAATGTACGAGTAGTATGTTAATACATTTATGACTGGTTCGCGCCTTCAGCTTTGCTTGCATTTCCGTAAAATTTTGCGTATCATATATTTTTACAGTCGGTTAAAATAAAGTTTAATAAATTTGCCTAGGTAAAGCTATCTTTCTTATATGTATACTATACACGTATACAAATACATACATATAAGAAAACTCGTGAGGGTCGAAAGTGTAAACATTGAAGATATTTAAAGAAAAAATGTGTTGTCAAAAAAACAGAAGACGTTCCAACAATTTACAGATTTTTGTCTGTTTATTTGTTTATCAGTTTTTCTGTGTCTCTGTTTATACGCTAACGCTCATCACGCAAAAATGGCTGAACGGATCTTCATGATTTTTGGTATGAGATCTCGGTAGTATCATAGACTACTTTTTATCCCGAAATAATGCGCGCGAAGCCGCGAGCGTCCACTAGTTTATAATAAAACGTTTCTCTTAGACCACTCTCCTTTCAAAAAAACCCTGTATCAAAATATGTTGCGTAGTTTTGAAGATCTAAGAATAAAGGTGACAGACAGCTGGAGTTGCTTGTATTTAATACCATGTAGTGATAATAGATCTATTTCATTCATCATATTAATCATATGCAAAATGTCATTCGATCTAAATTTTTAATCACACTTTGAATGTTAACGTGTTCATCTTTTGAAGATGCAGCAATATTCAGCATCCGTTTTCTAAACTAAATTAAACTTTAAAGTTACAAAATTGCATGAAATTTGATCTATCTGCTTGTGAAAACATATTATGTGATGCCGCCATTTGCAGACTAAATTTAAAATTTCATTCCTTGTTTTTACTCCATATCTAGTCTTTCTTTTTAAAGATTTTCGAAGTGCCCCTTTTTTGTAGTAGTTAGAAGTAGTATGTATAATTTTTCTTCCCGTGTTTTTATATTTTATTATTGTAAATAAATAATTAGTCTTTACTGTCTTATTATCTTTGTGTTAATTAGAGCAACCAACCAAATATGTTCATGAAGTTTTCTAAAAAAAATATGTATGAAAGAAGATTTTGCGCTTTGTATTCGATAGTAATGAGCTGGAAAATTTTGTTCTCAAAAGTTCTCAAACTATTGCAACATTTTTATAGTTGGATTTATAAAATTGCTTTATTATCGGATGTCAAATATATACTAAAGTTTGGGCAACAAGTATTAGCGAGTAAAATAAGACACATACATAAGTATCCTTTCAAAATTCAGTACTTAGTTAATTACATCTATTTCTGTAAAGCTATTTTCCTACAGACATGAAACAACGCTCACACAGTGTCTTCAGAAAGGGCAGGAGTGAAGGTCGGGTTGACCGCATCCGCTTCGCTAGAGATGAGCCGATATCGATAGATTGATCGATAATTTATTCAATTTTATCGATATAGATTATTAAGGTAAGGTAATTGAGACACAAATGTAATATGTGTGAGCTTATAATTGCTGTTTTTTCATATTGATGTGAAGCAACGTTTTTCATTTAGTACCTTTTTTTAAATGTACGTCATTTCTCTTATTCAGAATTTGTTATACGGAGGACTTTATTAATTGTGTACTTGTTGACAATTAATAAAGTACACGGTTGTAATTGACCAAGCACGTTCCAACTGAAACCATAGCTATTGCTTACCATCAGGCAAACTTTGGTCAAGTGTTAACCCGTTTTAGTGAAGAAAAATACATCAATGACTGTAACAAATTAATCATCGGACTGGAGTTAATATACATATTTGCAACAAAACTGAAAGGAACCTAACCACATCAAAATATATGTATCTTTAAATTGATTCTAGAATACATATTGTTTTATATAAAATAAATATAATGATCGTTGCTTCGTAGACTAAATTCCAGTTTGGTAACTTGTGAACAATAATTTATTCCAAATACAAGTTAATTTATCCGTCCATGGAATGTGATATCACTTAAAATTATTCTATTCTCAAAGAAAAGGAGGTCAGAGGTCGAATTGAGTAACAATTGTTATGGATTTATTATTAAAACTAATCTGTTTCGCAAATTAATTAAAACAATGGACGAATTGACATTGTGTGTCTAAATATTGGTTGTGATTATCATATATTTGTGGTCAACACTTTTGTGTGTTTATATGTATTTGTGGCCAAAAACAAGAATAACAAAATATTAATGTTTTTTTGTTACAGAAATAATTGAGAAGAAGGTTTTTACTCCTAACCAATCAGTTAAAACATTTGAAATCGCATGCCTCTGAAAAGGCTGTACTATATAAAATTATAATACTCAACCCTTATCATTTACCATGTTTCCTCCTCGAGTCGTACTCCTACTAAGGGTGGTCACTCCTATGCAGAATTGATTGAAAGGAGAAACTTTATGGGCACATTTTCGCGGCAGTCACATGAACCCAAAATATTATGGAAAACCTAACGATATCGTAGAGGTATTTTAACTTTAAAATTTATGTTCGTATATTTTTGTCTCATCCCTACTTTAATACATACACAAATAAATATGCTCATGTTATATATTAATTAACATTTAATTTGATGATGTTATAACCAGCTAGCGTTTTAGGGCTCCATAATCATTGCCAATGTAGGTATATATATAGGTATAGGTACATAATATGTGTGGATAATGAATGATACAAAATGTAATATATTGTTTTATATGATTATAAGTAATTAACTACATTAAATCAGTGTTTCAACAATTAAAAATGTTATTATTTTATGAATGTCTAGCAAATCTTAACATTTAAAAAAAATAGATTTTTCAAACATAAATTTAGAAACTTCCTCAGTATTTTAATTTCATAGTCTACTAATTTAGTGTGGCCTGAAAACAGTTCAATTAATAACTGTTTTCAGGTCACACCGTAGCAACGGATCAGTACTTTTTATATCATTACAACTAAGGTGAATAATAGTAAAAACAACACCAGCTGATTTATTAAAGCCTTTCAACAACAGAACGACTATGAAAATAAAATACGTAATTCACATGCAAGTTATTTTTTTTACATATTTTGTTTCTAACTTAAAGCTATGACATCATTTTTTATGATTTTACTAGCTGATGCGCGCGACTTCGTCCGCGTGGAATAGTTATTACGATAAAAACGGTTCTAGTGAGTTAACCTTAAAACATAGACATATACTGTTGCGGACATTTTGTTAGATTATTTCAAGAGAAATAATTCTTTCATACACATTTTTTTGATATCTTGAACCGTTTTCGCAGCGCATGCAACGGAAGCCCTCAAAGATGAATAATTTTCCCCGTTTTTTCCACATTTTCTATTGTTTCTTCGCTCCTATTAGTTGCAGCTTGATGTTATATAGCCTAAAGCCTTCCTTGATAACTGGTCTATCCAACACAAAATTAGCACAAAGAATTTTTCAATTCGCACCAGTAGTTCCTGAGATTAACGCGTTCAAACAAACAAACAAACAAACTCTTCAGCTTTATAATATGAGTACTTATAGATTAATTTACTGACTATATGGTCTTCATCAAGATAATCCGTTTGTGTGATAATTTTCACTTTTAACGGCCTCTCGACGTTTATTTTGCATATTGTGTTTTGATTTATTGAATTTCGGTGTTCATCAAATAAAATAACATGGCCACCTAATAAAACTAAATGAGTTACATAATTGGGCTTAAATTGGCAAAATAACATATTTTTAATTAAATTGTTAGTGAGGTGTTGTCAAGGATATGATATCAATTCTTAATTTATTGTACGTAACATATAGTAGACACTAAAAGGTTCCTATACCTTATATTGTTAGACAATCAATTGAAGAAACGACAAGAAAATTTTAGAAAATGTTGTAAATGATGTATGTAAGTTTGGTGGCCCAAAAACTGGCAGGCGAGGAGTGGGTCGTCCGGCTGCGAGATGGGTCGACGACAACAAGGGATGCCTATACCCAGCAGTGGGATCCCAAGGGCTGTGGATTATGATTTGATGTTTGCAACCTATAGGTTGCAATTACAACCTATAGATTACTGGTGTTTCAGGCTTTGCCTCGTAACTAATTATTGATTCCCTTATTATGTCTAAGGGAAACACTTTTCATGCTCGTATATATGGATGGCGCTGTGTGATATGTCCTGAAATATTTATTTTATTTATATATTTATATCAGGTATTTATCTAGGTTGTCTGAAACGCCACTTGTACAAGCAACAGCTTCGTCGAAGGTAAATCATACCTTTACTCGATTGGAACTCAGTCGAAATCCAGAAAAAAATAGATGGAGTCTACTCAGATAGAGATTTGGTTACGTTTAATATCTTACTTTTGTAAATTATTTCACTACAGTATTTTACAACAACAAATTTTTTATCTATCCCTATATCTCTTTCTCGTATAAAACAATATTATTTTTCATTATGAATCGTCTAAATAGATTGTCGGCCATGACACGCGGTATAAGTTACATGTCCTTGCAACCTAATTCTAACAAATTTGTATTCACCGCCATACTCTAACATAAATTGGATCTATAAAATATTGCGTAAACAATCATTCATCACAATGTTTTGTAGCTAATTTTATAGTTTGGCGAGGTGCCACAAAATGCATAATTTATCTATGTTTTTTTTTCTTACACAATTTTCCTTATGACTTTAAATGGCAACGTTTCGTTCGTATTGTGAAGATAAACTTTAATTTTACAAAGCATTGATTCATGAATTTGTTGAAAATAATTTATAAAAAAACCCTTGTTTTTTTATATAAATTACCAAAAAATATATATCCGAACAGGCCTCAAAAAACACCTTAAAACACGTAAAATACATAGATTTCATAAATAATATTTGTATTGTAATACCTACATTTAATTGCGGTTATTAATTTTCGCGCCGATTGCAGCTGGTCATTTGGGTTCAACTGATCAGGTGAATATTTACAAAAAAAAACTTCTTTCCGGCGTTAAATAAGTAATATCTTACTTATAACATAGCTTACATATTACCGTTTACTACTAAAATCTGCTAAGATTTGTTCTGATCATAGAATAAAAAATATATATGCAAATAGGTATGTAGATTACTAATTATTAGTTTTAAGGTTTTGTTTATACGCCTACATTTAAGTCTGCAATTCTATCAATAAATAATTTTCTTTCTTTCTTTTCTTTATAAAATACAAACAAATATATATATAAATCTTCCCACAGCCTTGCTGGATGCATCTTACCTTTTATTAGTACATTAGATCGTGTCATCGCATCAATGTTTCCAATGTATTGTCCATCACACAATCAGTTTCCAAATTGTGGGTCAAAGGTGACGTACCTACCTACACGTAGGTACGAGAGGTTACAAGTCGTGATTTTTAGCAGACATCTATTGTTTCATTTTGAAAGTCTAGATAGCTTGAATTGTATTGTGAAGCTTTCCTTTTCTTACCAGATTTCGTACTACATTATTTTTATTGTTGTACTAGTGGGCGCCCGCGGCTTCGCTCGTAATATTTTAGAATAAAAAGACTATGACACTACAAAGACATCATACTACCAAAATCATGATGATCCGTTCATCCGTTATGTGTGATGAGCTTTTAAATAAACATACATACAGATAAAGAGACAATATAAACAGACAAAATTATAAGAATGCCTGAAACGTGTTTAAGGTATACCCAAACATTTTTTTCCTAATGTATTCTATGTACAGGTTTTTGACCCTCTTCAACTTTATTATATTTATGTATAGATGTGATCAATTATAAAGCATAAGACAGTAGATTGCAAATCATCAAAATTATGTAAAATACCTACCTGCTGATGTCCAAAAAAGTCATTTTAGCAATAATTGGCGGAAGGCCAAAGCTCCATTGTTAAGTTTACGGTTGGCGCTAAATTTAAATACGAAATTATGGGTCAAGTGGCTTTAAATACAATAAGAAGCATGCACACTGCAACTGCAATGTTTATATTACCCAATTATTTATTATTTTAACGTTTAGAGTTTTGCAAAGTCAGGTTTAGGAACAATAATATGTTTTCATTAAGTTACCAGTAGCCATTCAATGAGGTTTTACTAATAGAGACGTTATACTCATTGAAAATCGCCCTAGCAGGTGGCGAAGGAAAGTAAAAGAGATCAGAGATATATAAAACCAGGTTGTGAGAAAGGGATAAACGTATGTTCACAGCTTCGAGGCGACTGAGCCGACCAGGCTAATTCGCTTAGTTTGAGTTCGCCACACAGGACGGGGTATAACGCATCTACCTCAGTTTATAGAGAATATCATTGTAGCCAATTGTTAAATTTGCTATGAAAATATAAGGATTTAGTTTAGACCTACATATTTGATACCGCAGTAATCGAAGGCATAAAAGAGCTGTTTGACAATTAACTTTCAGACTAGCTTCTAATCTAATTACTTAATTTTAAAACTTTATCGAAATCAGTTCAGACATTGCCATTGAGCGTGGTAATGCAGCCAGTATGCTGGGCGCGCTGCCCTCTGGTAGTGGACTGGAGCACTTAGTTGCCCCTTTTTATGTTGTAGTTAGAAGTAGTATGTTTAGTTTTTCTTCCCTTGTTTTTATGTTTTACAAAATGTATCTCAAGCGTAAATTTGGCCTTAGATACTGAATGTCATAAACTATAATATTAATGCCTAAGTTAACATATAATCGTCAATCGTTATTACCTTTGACATTTTTATGCGATTCTAGTTTCGGTAAATACCTATGTAGTAAAAATATCTGTCAAATACATGTTCGGAGGACTTTAGATTTTATTCTGATTCATTAAAGATTATTTTTGTAATTAAGGTGTGAACAGGGTGTGGTGCTACAAATTTATTTATTATTATTCCTGCCAGTAGTGTGATTTTTTAGAATATTTAATTGTTTTTTTTATTTGCTTGTAATGAGTTTATGAGCAATGATTTTTTTACACTTACTCGCAATAAAATGAAAAATTCTACTTATGAACATATACTACATAGGTACATAATCATTAAGCAATTGACAGTACATGACCAAAACTTAATTCGATGTAAAAAAAAAAAATTGGAGAAAAAAAGACCATTGTAATCTATGATTATACGCTCAGCAATTTTTATGTTACCCCTGACCCCTAGAAGATAATGTTTATGACTTGTCGGCATATAAATTAAGCACAAATAAGTTCTTTTTATCTTGTATCGGATATTGATTACTATTGACATTTTGTTTTGGAATTATTTGAAGTATCCTCGAAGTTTTGTTAACGAACAACGAAGCTAATAGATTTATTTGATTGATAAGACATGTTTTATTGATAGAAACTACGGAGTAAGTTTTTGTTTGTTGGAGTAAGGTTTTGTTTAAGATTGAAGGGATATTGTGATTATTATTATGTGTTTTGTAGCCCGAATATGAACTGAGAGGAGCTGATTTCAACACCTATAAAGTAAAGATATTTTTACATAAGTTTTTGTTAATGATTTTCCATGATTGACAAAGATTTTATGTGTCGAAAGAATAAATAGCATTTATATCAAGTTATCATTTTATCATGTTAAGCAAATACAAATCTATATATATATAAAACTCAAAGGTGACTGACGGACTGATTGACTGACTGACTGATATAGTGATCTATCAACGCACAGCCCAAATCACAGGACGGATTGGGCTGAAATGTGGCATGCAGATAGATGTTATGACGTAGGCATCCGCTAAGAAAGTATTTTTGGAAATGCCACTTTAAAAGGGGTGAAATAGGGGATGCAAGTTTTACTTCTTAATGCTAGCGAAGCCATGAGCACCCACTAGTTTAGAAATAAACTTAATACATATAAGCTTTTATCATGTGCAAAGTTGGTGAATGTATAAATTGGACAATGTGAAAGATTTTTAATATTTTCCAAGTAGTTCTTGCAAATAGACGAATGCAATTTAACAATAACGATCAGTACACTATTGAAATAACACATTCTTTCAGTCATCGAATATTTACGAAAGGAACATGAAATCTAATCGCACTTCAGCAATATTTACAGTTAGGCAAGGTCCAAACATTCAGCTATTGGCAATTTCAGCGTTTTGTAAGTATATATCATTTATTTGATTACTTGAGTGTTATATCGAACAAATACAGAAGTTTTCATTTCGTTTACTTACTTAATAAAAGCAGGAATCACTCCGATGGTTTAGTTATGTGTAGAATCGTATTCGCTTTGCGGAGAAGGGAAACATTGCTTAGATTGGAAGCTCAAAAATTCGAAGACCGTTGTTGGTATTTGGACAAGAGCATCCTCTTAAAATATGAATTCTGCTGAGAACCACGATTCTAATAATGTAATAAGTAATGAGAAACATGAGTCAAAGACGAGGACTCTGATGGTTTATTGACTATTGGACGGTCACGACTTCACTCATATTATTTCTGAATAAAAAGTAGTCTATAACACTTCTAGATAGCCGATGTCTCCTTCACTTTCATCACCACTTACTACCTACTTACCAAATATTATGGAGATCCCTTCAGATTTTGTGTGATATGCATCCAAATAAACAAACAGAAATTCTAAAAACAGCGTTAATGTTGTTCTGTTATATATTTAAGTAAATCAATATATCAGGACATATAACTAGCGCCATCTAGCCCCAAACTAAGCTAACGCTTGTATTATGGGTACTAGATAACGGATACAATAATAGTTAATATGTACATACTATATATACATAGAAACAACCAGGTTCAACACAAGTTTAAAGTAAAAATTATTATATATATGCAAGTATGTATATTTAGATAAATATGTGCAGCTTTGTAACAATAAAATTATACCACATGCCCTTAGAACCATTTCATGAATAAGTCCATCCATTATTACGCGTATTTATCTATTAGATTGTCTCACTAATCGTTGCAGAGTAAACATTATGATGGTTCTGTGCGTTAATGTCAATGCCACAGCCTTCTATGGCTTGAAAGTCTTGTGAGGCTGCAAATGGAGTAGATTGCTACAGAGGGACAATAGAATAGAAAAATATACTAATATAAGTATTTAATTTTACATGATAAATTATTAAATTAAAAATCAAACACTAATATAATATGATATTCTTGGACATCATGGTAAGTATGTACATACTATTGCAACTGGATCAGGTTTATTATAAGCAAGGGGTGGTTTATTGTATATCAGAGTTTTTGGATAATTTTATTTACTGAATTAAGTTAGTACTTACTTATTTAATTCATGATTCTAGACATAACTAAGATGGTAAATAAAAAATATTAAATGATTTAAATTTTACACTATAACAAACTAGCAAGTATATAAATTATATACATACATATTGGACTTTCAACTGAAGTTGAAAACAAGGTTAGTCTCTGCGTGGGTTTATAATCTGCTTTAATGCTAATTTATATAATTTTATACATTACTTCGCACATATTTAGAGCTTTATGGTCCGTTATTTCAGTGTTGATGGACCGTTAGTTTCATCAAATTGCTATCTTGGAGGTGACCAAATTAACCATACTAGTAATTTACAATATTATACATATCATATAGTAAATATGTATTACCTACTATACATTTCTTTAATTTAAATGTCACTATTTTTCATAAACCCCTAACTGCAGGTTTTGCCGGATGACTTATGGGCGAAGCGCACCACGTTGTGGACTCCAGGAGCTGTCTGACGTCGCGGCAGGCCTAGACGGAGATGGCGGGATGACTTAGACTCCTTTTGTCAAAACTGGCAACACAGAGCAATAAACAGAGATGAGTGGAAAGAGGATAGAGAGGCCTTTGCCCAGCAGTGGGATGGAACCGGCTCTTTATAATAATAATAAATGCAGGTTTCAATAACAATATAATCAGTTTATTCTCCGATCATATAAATAGTAATCTATTTATATTTATTTCGCGCTGTCATTGATGGATTTAAAAATGTTTAAACATTCACTGATCTGAATTTTTTTAATGATTAACTTAATCGATCGTCATTTTGGAAACCAGAGTCTTACAATTACAACCACAAAATTAAATCATTTAGCTCCACTTAAAGGATAAACAATGACTTCGTTAGAATATAAAATATATTGTGTTGTACAATACATGTCCTCTTAATTTTTTTTACATGAGACAGGCCCACGCTTTACTACAACTTGCCTGATTTTAAGCAACGTTGTAATCTAAGATCTTGCGCGCTTACCTAGCAGAAACAGGTTATATTATCGTAGTATATCATAATACGGTCCAAAAACTTCGGCAGCAACAAAATCTCTGTCAAATCGTAACTTAAAAGCTTTGATAAATTGTTCCAAACTGCAGCAATATGTAAATCCTTTCTTCACAGCTTGCCAGTGAGGTCCCTTTAACCACGATATTTCGGAACATATATCTGGACATATGACAAGTTTCTTCGCCTTTCGAAACTTTACACCAGGAATATTTAATTGGATGATTGCTATCGAATTTCTGGTAACCGGGCTTTGAATTACCTGAAATTATGAAAAAGTAACAGAATGTTAGTTTTGGCCTGATAAAATATAGGTTAATCATAGTGGAAGTATAAGTATGTATGTGTGTTAGATGTTTTAAAAAAAGATTTTATAAGATAAACGTGTTAAAATATTTTATTAATTTGGTATTGACAACATTGCTTACAAAAGCACGGTAAAATAATTATTGAATGTTCGTGGCTCCTACTGAAATGTTGTTAGCAACAGATTCTTTGCATCCTTTGCTGTTAGTAATAAGTAAGTGACTAGGGCAAAGTTTACAGATTTTCCACAGAACGCTGTTCATTATGTTTATTAAAACCAACCCAACCAACCAACATTAAATGAATTAAATATATGATTTTATAACTGGAATTAGGTAGGTACCTTCCACAAAAACCTAGGAATAAGTTGGTTTCCATTGATTCTCAAGATTCTCTTTTCATCCGTATTATATCCAGCTACTCCGGTATAAATAACTAAGTCATTCTTTGCTGATTTAGATAATTCTCTCACTCTGCTTTCTATTTGATCCCAATTCTGAAAAAGTAGATAGTTTTTACACTTAAATCTAATTTTAATAATTGGTCAGTAAGATATCATGTAAAATTTATTTAAAATATTAATTACAAGGGCCCTTGGGGCGGCTTGATAAACTCTCGACACCAGAGTTGGTCACTATCATTTGATAAGAAGAAAAATTACAGCACATTATTATTATTATTACATCACAAAAAGTTTAAGTAAATACGTAACTACGAGTAATGAGCTTGTTTTTATTTTCTTTCTTTGCGTTCAAGCAGACGAGAATATATGGACATACTCGTATGTATGTAGTTTTGTTGAATACATCTCGGGGCTATCAAAGGTTCAGGCTATTTATTTAATAATTTTTGTCTTGTATAGTATGTTTTATTGGCTTTTTATTCCTTACCTCAGCATTACACGTACTCCAATGAGGAACAACATTCAGTTTATTAAACACAGCTCTCTGCATAGGTCCTGGGAAAAGATCTCTAGCATTCACTAGATACCTTCTATCATAACAGCACTTCTCTTTTTCAAATTTCTTAAATACTTTTCGTTTTATTTGAGTATCACATTGGTAGTTTTCCAGATTTGTGTTATCCCACATATCTATGTCTTTGGGAATAAAATCTGACGGAGATTGTATTGTATGTTTTGCATATATCACGTTACCGATTTTGTCAACACAGTAATCTATAGCATCAATAGTTTTATGGTCGATAACGAATACTACTTTTTGTGCTTTCGTATTTTCACCTAGACACGGTTTTCTAAGATTTCTTATTCTTGGTTTTATTTCTTCCTTACAATTGACATCTGAATATTTGTTAGTAATTTTATTTATTGCAAATTCATCTCCTCCAATGCATGTTGCTTCAACATCTGTGGCATCAAATGTGGTGAATTGCTTTGGGCATATAAATATTACACCCTCATTTTTAGGTATGATGGTATATCCATCTTTGGTTTCGAATGTCGGCCATTTGCCAGTTGTAGTGATCATAAGTGGTTGTTTATTGGAGCTCGAATCTAACTTGAGAATGCAATCTGAAAGAAATACCAATAAATAAGTAAACAGTATATTTACAGTAGGTAGATCTTCTTTTTGCAATTTATTTTTAGTAGAACGGGACACTTGATCACCTCCCGGCCAGCCCCAGTAACATAAGTTTTTTCGAGGATTTAATGCCGTCTAGTGAACATAGAATCATTTAATTACCTAAGCGTGCTGCTGAATTAACCAAACCATACAAAATCAAATTCAGTTTATTATTAAAAAAATGATGGTCAAAGATTAAACACACACATAATTTTTAAACACATCACCATAATACCAATAACAGCACATTAAGATATTCATTTTATGTTAATTTTTAATGATGTAGTTTGAAGTACTTAGTATGTTTAGTTTTTCTTCCCTTGTTTTAATGTGTTCCCTTGTTTTTATGTATTATTATTGTAAATAAACTTAGATATTAATTTATTATATTTTGTACCTACCTTTATAAGCCATATTAAAGGCCCGAGTAATACTTCCGTGAACGTTACTCACTTTGCATACAAATGTGCCAATCCAGTCAGATCTCATATTGAAACTAAACACCATGCCTGGATAAGCCAAATTTATACCATTATGGGTCCACGAACTCTTAAACAAAAGAAACCGATACATGACTAAAATGAATAGGTAATATTAAAATGCTAGCGAATTATAATAAGAGTAATTTTAATAATAATTTAAAAAGAATAATTTTACCGTATTTAGGATTTGTAATCATATATCTAAAAAAAACATAATATTGGCCAAATGCTTTGCGCCTTTATCCAATACCTTAGTAATTTCTAAGCTCGTATTTTCCTCACAATTGCTTTACATCATATCACAATTTTGCTTGATATCACGCCTATAAGCTAATCCAGCTAATCTTTATCCATATAAAATACAGTCGAATAAGTCCAGGTTGATAATAACAAAGAACACACTCACAAACATTCGCTTTCAACTAGATAATATGCATCACCATCATCAGCTCAAAGAGCCCACTGCTGGGCATAACACTCATCCCTATTACGTCAGAAATCCCTGTCTTGCGCTGTTCTTGCCCAGATTTTTCCTTCTAACTTTTTATTTCATTCAACCACCGTTGCCAGTCCTAGGTCTTCTTAAATATAGCTAGGTACATGATATTATCTTACAGTGGGCAAAGGATCACCATCAGCTTTACAGTTCAGCGTTACGAATTCATTGATATTGGCTTCTTTCTTCTCATTTTCATCCACAGTGAATGTTGGTTTAGATCCAATGATCACAGTTGTGTTTGCTGTTTGAATTTTGTCAGGCGCATCCAATTTTGTAACTCGACATGTGTAAACGCCTTCGTTGGATTTTGTTACTTTATCGAACGTTAATTCTCCGAAGTGATGTACTTTTCCATCCTGTAAGTATTATTTGACTGTTTATTAGTAGAATACAGCTAGAAAAAGATTTACAGCTAGAAATGTATCGATCGGGAAAAGTATGGCCACAAAGTAAGACAGCTTAATTAAAAAAAAAAACATGTACAACTATCAAAAAAGAAAGAGCTGTTATTTGCCAGTATGTTCTTCTTTATGCCGCAACCTTTACTTAACCCAAACACATTTTCAGTTCAGGATAATAGCATATTTATTAAAAATAGATTTAGTGTAGGTTTGACTCAAAATGACCACGAGCATGTTTTAAATGTTTAAATAAAGGAACATAGTTTAATTACAAACGTTTAATTTATAAATAAAACTTTGTGATATTAAATGCATTAAATTGGGAGTACATCAAGAAGAACATTATGCACCTAAGTCAAATTGATATTGAACAGTCACATTAATCATTTTTAAAACTGCTTTGTTCACTAATACGGCTTGTTAAGTTTTTAAGTGATTTATTTATTTAATTTACTGTAATTTCGTTGTAAATGTTAACATTATTATTATTTACCTTATACCACACCAGCCAATCTACTTTTTCGTACGGCAGGTGACACTTTAATTTAGCCCTTGTACCTTTCTTTATTATCATGTTGGTGTTCTCTTTTATTTGATCCGGTGGTGGCGAACCTGTGAAAATAAACAAATGTACTATTAACGAGAACATAACACATTAAAGGTGGATGTAGTAAATGAGATTCTACAGGCATGTTCTAAAATTTGGTACCTAATTTATTATATATTTCATATGAAAGGTTTTTCAACCTAACGTGTGCTTTGACCTTGTGGCGATGCATAACGAATCATCATCATAATCATCATCAGCCCCTTACCGCCCACTGCTGAGCCTATACCTCTCTTCTAGTACGCTGCTCGTCCCGATCCCGTGCAGATTAATTCTAGGATAAGTAACGGATATAACACATATATACTTTTCTATTGTAAATAAATACACATAGAAACAATGAAAACTTACTATGAACAGTAATATGAATGTCAGATCCCTCTACTGTTTTAATATCGTTCCTCGCTTCGCAGTGATAATCCCCTTGTTCCTTTCTTGTCACATTGAAGAAAGTTAACCAGTCGTCAGAGTTGTCGAAATGTATTCCTGGCCCTGGAATGTAAAATAATAAAATAAAATGAAACCTAGAATATTTTCACCAGCTTTTTTGGCGAGTGAACAATGGATCTGAATTGATGAATTGAATTGATGCACGAACTGATTTTCCCGTTATTTTTTAAAGCCGAACAAGCAGAAATTGTTTTGTTTAAACTTTTATCGTGCGAACTGCCAAACCATGGAACTCTGAGCAAGCGCGCTAGATCGTAGATTACAATGTTCCTTACCATAAGTCGAGCTGTAGTTAAGCGTGAGCCTATCAGGTATAAAAAGTCAGTAAGTAGACATCTTTTTCTTACAATTTACTCATATTGTAAGGACTGCAAAACTTTAGGTCATAGGTGTATTTCCTGTTAGCTACAATCCAGGGGTCTTCAAATCTAGAGTAAATATGTACCTTCTAGGAAAGCATGCTACACTCCAGCAGATAATAATATACTAATCTATGCCACGTAATAAAATCTTACATGTTCGCGATAAGAATGACTGTTTGATCTGGACTGTGTCTGTGATATTGCTTGTTTGTCAACAATTAAATAAATTGATGTTCTCAATGGTTGCCGAGAGTTTTTTTTCACGTTACCTTAGTTTGGGTACAACATTTTATAAGCATGACTTCCGATATTATATTTTTTTTATTACGCAGGTTAGGTTTGCATTTGACTATAATTCGCCTGATGGTAATCGATCGTTCTTATTTGTTTCTCAAAGTGAAACTATATGATTTAAAATTACCTTTAGCGAGCATAAAACTGTCTCCTTTGTAAGGATGTCCGTCGGTCCACCATACTATCGTCGGGCGCGGGTTGCCGGTTGATTTGCAACTTATTTGCAACAACATATCCCCATCTACAACAGCATGCTCTGGCTCTTGCTCCAGTATTTTGGGAGGAACTAGAATAAACATGTTCTAAATGTATGGTTTTTGTTACATCATTTTATTTTTTTATTCTTTTACATACATTGCTATAAGTTCGCTTAACTAAAAATGTACTAATACTAACTTAAAATAATAATATAGCTAAACTAACGGACGTACATTTCATTGTAAAAATAAACCTAAAATGCATATTAAATCATGCATAAAGCATGCAATACAAATTAAAATATATAATATATTATTTAACATGAGGAACAAACATGATAAAGTACAATTTAAAATAACAAACTAAATAGTAACTAACCCTAAATAGAGCAACAAAAGAGAACAAAAAAAATCTAATACAACACATAACTCCACAGCAGAAAACACATCACCACCACATTAAAAAAAACTACTTTTTATTTTATAATGTTATGCATCATAGTTAGAAATAAATACTTCAGGACGTATCCTATGGCACCATCTAGCCCCACAATTAACAAATGTTTATATCATGGATACCTACTAGATAACGGATATAGTACATAAATTCAAAACCTGGTGGCAAAGACTTTTCTTAGGCATTTTAAAAAGCATCATAATAACTCTGGCACTTACACAAAACATCAACTTTGTATGTAATATTTACTGAACTGATTCCATTTGTTGCAATACATGTATAATATCCTCGTTGGTCTTCTTTTATCTTTTTTATTACAAGTTCTCCTCTTTCTGGATCTCTTCTGTAAAAACAAGTCGAAAAACTTTTTAAAACTCCAGAATCACCAAGTTAACGAAAGTGCCGTTCTACAAAAGATTTTTTAATTTTTTGGGAAAAAATCAAGCACTAACCATCAAGTAAACTTATAAGTACATACGTCTCTAAGCAATTTAAGCCATTTTGGACCTTATAACTTCGTTGGGGATAAAACTAGAAGTCTTAAATTTTTAACCAATAAACTTACAAATCAATTGTTTTGACAGTAATGCTTTTGTCAGAACTGTAAAATAGCCAATTGTAAATAATAGGCTCAGGAAACCCCCCAGCGTCACAAGCTAGTTTCAATTTTTGATTTTTTCTCTTTGTAATACTGCTTTCGTCCGGTGGTTCTATGTGTATAACTAAAAATAAATGAAATTGTATCACATGACGTTAAAATATTAAGTATATATAACACAGAAACACAAAAGAGACAGTTCTTTTATAAGATAATATATATAAATAATAAATATAATAAATAAATATTTATTATTTTAGTTATTAATTTTAAATGGAACTAAAAATCGATAGTTGTTAAAAATATTGCAAAAATTGTTGTATGGAAAGTTTCTCATAAAAGCATTGTTGTCAATAAATTTAGCAATATTACTTAATCAATATATTATGTACCTACAGTGTACCATAAGTTTGATAGTTTTGTCAGCGGATCCATGTTTGTTTATAGCGTTGCATTTGTAACTTCCACTATCATCTTCTGTTAATTTGCATAATCTGAATTCAAAACACATTTGGTATCAAATTAAAATACATAAAACTCAAAGGTAACTGACGTGATCTATCAACGCACAGCCCAACCCACAGCAGGACGGATCGGGCTGAAATTTGGCATGCAGATAGATGTTATGAAGTAGGCATCCGCTAAGAAAAGATTTTTGGGAAAGCCTCTTTTAAAGGGGTGAAATGAGGGGATGCCAGTTTACTTCTTAATGCGAGCAAAGCCGCGAGTACCCACTAGTTCATAATAAAGCTGAAGAGGGACAAAAATCTGAACATAGAAGATATTAGAAAAAATGTTTGAATAAAATTAAATCGATAAAAAAAACACGTGTCAGCAGTTTTTATAATTTTTGTCTGTTTATCTGTGTCTCTGTTTATTTAAACGCTCATCACGCAATAACGACTAAACGAATCATCATGATTTTTGGTGTGTAGGTAGCATAAAGTCTTAGGATAAAGATCATAGGCTACTTTTTATCCTGAAATAATGCGAGCGAAGCCGCGGGCGTCCACTAGAAATTTATATATATTCCATACGTAAATATTTGAACGGTCGCAATATAAGCAACATGTACTTGAATCGGGACCTTTTTTTTTGATGTCGGTTAAAAAACAACTTACCTTAGACTATGATCTCTATGTACTTTTATCCTATAGTCATCTATGTGCAAAGGTTTGTAATCTTTTACTTCTGCGTCATATTTGAACCATGTAACCTCTGGAGCAGGTATTCCTTGAACTACGCAGTTTAATTGAACTTCTTTATCTAATTCTGCTGTTTTGGTTAAATCGGTATCTTCTTTGATTGACGGTTTACCTAAAACATTATATTTTATTAATTTATCATTATCATCGTTTCTCATAGAATATCATTCAATTACATGTATGGGAATATGTATGTGTGAATTTGTGTGTTTGTTTCTAATATTATAATAATTCTTTCTCTCTTTACGCTAAAACAGAATGAAGGTTTTTCGTGATTTTGGCATGATGGTATGAAATCCACTTATAATGTCACAAGATAATACAACCTAAGGAATATAATCGCATGAAAGTTACCAAAAAACAGTTTAAAGAAAGTACAAAAGCTAGGAATTATATGAAAGTCTGTATGTTTAATAAACTGCCACATAATTTAATTAACTTGCCTCCAACGCTTTTAAACACAATTAGAAACTTCTTTTTTAACAACCCGTTTTATTCATTAAATGAATATATGAAATTGCCTTTATCAGAATCATTATTTGTGTATGACCAAACTGTTATATAAGGTTAGTAAATAAGTCTAATTTAATTTAAGTAACTATATAACGTATAACTAAGCAAAAATGTATTTTGACTTGCCCAATGTAACGTGATGTTATAAGGTGAATAAATTTCTATTCTATATAGCTACGTTTTTTCCTAATACAAGGAGATTTCAAATTTTCTTTAAATATTCTGTTGTGTATTATATGTATTTGTATATAAACATTATTTTTTTTATATTAAGTATGTGTATTGCGTATTTATATGTATATAAATATATATATTAGTAAAATTTCTTTTTTCCTTTTTGTTGTACACCACATTCTTCTTTTTTTTTCTTTTTGCTTATTTCTCTCCAGCTGAAGGTTGCCTGGAAGAGATCGCTTTCAGCGATAAGGCCGCCGCTTGTGGCACTAGTTAAGGTGCAATTTGTTTTATGTACTGTTTTTTAATATGTGTCAACAATAAAGAGTTAATTTATCTTTCTATATCAGTCTTCCTTAATTACTCTGGTATTTTATAAAAATACTTTTATCTATAAAAAAAACTCATTAATATAGCAACTGACTTGACTTACGAAGTTGGTTTATAAATGTCTGAATTATATTTGTCAAAAACAGAGCTTACTTTCAACAGTCATGGTAAAATGCCGTTCGTCTTTGCCTAATGCGTTTTTCGCTTTACAGTAGTAAGATCCAGTGTCAACAATATTCAAATGCTTAAAACTGATAGAAGTCGAATTTCGTCTCTCGATTAGTTCTTGATATTTGGTTGTTGGATAAAGGTGGGACTTGAAAAACCATTGGATGTCTGGCTTGGGATATCCTTGAGTTAAACTGAAAACAAACAAAAAATAACATAAGAAATAGTGTAACTATTAGTTAACCTTTAAATATCAAGCGTAGTAAGTAAAAATAAAGTTTGTAAAGGAATTATGTCAAGAAGCCTGTTTCCCACGACACAGGCCGACCTAGTTTATGGGGAATAGAGTAGTACACCAACAAAATTGCATCACGTATTATTATCACTATGTAACACCATGCATAAGTATAACGAATATAAATAATTATAGTTTATTAAATTAAACTTTTATTGGAAAATGAGCGAAAATAATCACTACCGGCAGGATTCGAACCTGCGCATTTCTGCTACCGTCAGAACGCCTTAACCACTAGGCTACGGTCTACTAACTGCCAGGCGCGAAAATCCACACTCATTTCCATACACTTCAGACTGAGCGGCTGATGGCTTGTTTTCGCTCATTTTCCAATAAAAGTTTAATTTAAAAAACAACCATAGTGCAGGTTAGCACTTAATAAATTAACTCATAATTATAGTTTATGTCTAAGTAAATAAAATTAATTAAATTGAAATATAATTAAAAAGACAGACCTGCATACAAGATTCGTGGTTTCTCCCTCAAAAACAACCATTTTAGATGACCAAGGATTTTTCTTGATGATTGGCTTTCCTAAAATCAGATTTAGTTTGATAGACGACAAGACGTATAACTGAAACAAGCATCCCCTTGCCCATTTGTAATACATTTTCTGCATGTTATTTCTGAGGATTACTGTAAGAACCTTGAATATAAAAATAGCCTATTCATTAATTATATATTCATTCAATAAATTTAACGTGTTTAACAACAATAAATAAGGATCATTTAATTTCGTAAATTATTTGTATTGTGTAAAAACAAATACGAAATCAGTTCAATATTCTATACATTTTAGCCAGTATTGTAAATTGACAGCTCCTCTATCGAATTAATTCTACGAAGAAGTCAGGACCCTCAGTTCTGAGGAAAAATAAATATTACGGGACATTGCACACAGCGCCATCTAGCCCCACACTAAGCAAACGCTTGTGTCGTGGGTACTAGATAACGGATATATTACTTATATAATTTTCTTTTGTAAATACATACTTATTATACATACAAACGACCAGACACAACACAAGTAATTATATTTTTTTAAAGTACATAAATACTTGTGTCATGCGGGAATCGAACCAGCGACCTCTAGATTAGAAGGCAGAGCCACAACCAACTAAGCTGACAGGCCAGTCAAATGATTTAAGGAAGAAGAGATGTTAATTATTACAAAATTTTATTAAGATCTATAAACTTACTAGCATTCAAAGTCACGTGAACTTTTCTCCAGAAAAAATGTTTTTCGTATTCTATCTTGCATGAGTAAACTCCAACACCCCATGGCCGCAAATAATTTATTGTCATTGTTGTGGCATTTATGGTAAATATCTTAGTATTTAATCTGTAACGTAACAGTTTCTTAGGAGGGTACCAAGTTATTTTAGAAGGGGGATATGAATCCACTTTACATTGCAGAACTGCTTTTTTGCCGTAATCTACGATTTGATCTGAAAAAAAAGCAAATAATTATTGAGCATTCTTGAATACTGAGAAAACTTTTTTTAAATGTAAAAAAAGCATAATCAACAAATAAATGTAAAATTATAGATAAAAAAAGTTAAAACAAAGTTCATAAGGTTGAAAATTAAGTAGGTTAATATTAAAAAAAAATAAACCGTGCATAAAATCTGAGGCTTTTATTTTGTAACTGGCAGGTTTCTTGACATAAGTAAATAAAAACTATGTTATTTCCTTCAAGCTCTACTCGTAACCTCTTTAAATAAAAAATATACCGGGCCATTGCACACAGCGCCATCTAGCCCCACACTAAGCAACGTGGGTACTAGATAACGGATATAATACTTATATACTTTTCTTTTGTAAATACATATTTAATATACATATACAATCGACCAGACTCAAAACAAGTATTTATATTTCCATTGTTTTTTTTTTCATAAACAATTGTGTCACGCGGGAACCTGCAACCCCTAGATTAGAAGGCAGTGCCACTACCAACTACGCTAACAGGCCAGTCTAAAACTGACCACAATATAAATTAATGACATTGTTAGGCGTTACATGTTAAAAACACCAAAAAGCATTATGAAAGTATAATGAAGCATTTAATAGACGTTTACGACATTACAGACAGACATACAATTTTAGATGCACATAGCTAAGCGGCACTGATGCGTATTGTGTACTAATTAGGTGAATTATTTTGAACAATGATAATGTATAATGACCATACTAAGAATAAATAAAGAATGCGTCGTGACGCAGTTCTCAAAGAATCCTCTTAAGGAAAATTATTTCAAAAAAACACAACTCTTTTCATATTGATATTCGAGTGAGTAAAAATATTTGTAGGTAACAATAATAAAAAACCCGAAATTGATCATTTTCAATACAGTGAACTAAAAATTTCGTTAGTATAATGTGTGCTTGCAAAATATTATGTTATATTTTTTTTATATTCATTGGTGTACCTACTTTTTCTGAAAAAATAATAATATATACTTACATATTTTACATATAATAACTAAACAATAACTTTTTTATTGTTGTTATTTTTGGTTCTTATTAATGGGTTCTACTGTACAGCATTAATTATTTCGACGGTATTGACTATTCAATAATGCTCACTCACATACACACACGCACATTTACACACATTCACACACACACACGCACATATACACACATACACACAAACACATATACACACATATACACACACACATATATACACACATAACGGCGTAATTTAATGTAATTTAATTTGTTTTCGAAACTTATTTGATACAATGCATATTTAGGCTAAGTTAGCTTAAGAATAGCCACATGTTTTTGTAAAGCATATTATTATTTAGAATAACATATTATTTTTATTGTAAACAAATTGATCCCCTGGAAGATCCTGCCTTCTACAACACAGTCAACACTACAGTAGAAGGCAGAGCAACACTAAATTGTATCACATTTACCTGTTTACTAATAAAAATCTTTATCTTATCTTATCTATATTAAACAAAAAAATATTCCTGTATTTTTCTATATATAAGTATAATGAGTGTAAAACTTCTTATTTCTATAATGACCTATGTACTCGTATATACTTGTACATTCTGTACCAATTTATCTAACAACTTACCTTTCAAACTATGTATATTTATATATGGTTTTGGATTCACATAGACTTCCACAGTTTTTTCATCGCTTCCCAATTTATTTTCAGCACGACATGCATACGTAGTGTTTTTGTTAGCAGTTTCCGAAAAAATGCTTTTTGATTCGTATGGTGGATGGTGGTGAACAATCTGAAATGCAAAACAAAATTGTATATAGGGACACAACATTACTCATGTTATGAAATCACGTCATAAATAAAAGATAAGTCAATTTTCGTTTAGTTCATGACTATTATAATAGTCGTGTCCGTATTAACTGCATTTACATTGTACGATTATAAGAGCTTCCTAATTACTTCATGATCATCATCATCATCATCATTTCAATGTGTTCACCCACTGCTGAGTATAGGCCTCCTCTCCAACGCGCCACATAGTACTGTCTGACCTGTCTCTCCTTATAATTATAGAATAGAATATTATTTATTACAATTATGAATGAAATAAGTCTGCCCCAACACAGCCCCAGCTCAGCATAATGCTGATTACTGGATGCAATCAGAACTGGTCTTCCGTTTAGGCTGGCTGTAACGTCACGTACGAGAAAATGATTAACTTACTGAATAGAAAATAGATTTAATTACTTTGCATGCTTATAAAGAAAAACCAACTACCTACCTCTGCTATTTCCTTTCCATCAGACAAATCTTTCCAAATAACTCTAGGCTCAGGATAAGCATCGACTTCGCACTCTAATTTAAAAATTACGTTGGATTCCAATATCAGTTTATTTTCACCTTTTATTAACACTTTTGGTATTTTCTTCACAAAACTGTCTGAAAGTATTTTTTTTGTACATTTTAGCTATTAAGTATTGTAACACGTCTTGGAGTATTTCAAAATATTTGGATTCAAAAAGTTATTCGCAAAATTTACTAAGTAAGTATAGGTGTAAAAGATTTTGTCATTAAAATTGACAGTAGCTTTACCTTTTTCTAGCACCATATATCCGTATCTTACAATATTCAGTCCAGTTTCTGTATTTAAACCTTTAACCTGAAAAGGAAACATAAGTAGTATTTACTATTCCACTATACACACATAAGTTCAAATATTTTTAATTAAAAAACATGTAATACTAATTAAATATGTTTAAGAATCGTTTTGTAATTGTTTTTAAATTCTTTAATATTGTGGCTTTATGCGTTTAAGAATAGTTACCCTTGCGTGGAATAGTTACCCTCAAAGATGAATAATTTTCCCCGTTTTTTCCACATTTTCTATTGTTTCTTTGCTCCTATCAGTTGCAGCGTGATGTTTGTATAGCCTAAAGCCTTCCTCGATAAATGGTCTATTCAACACAAGAAGAATTATTCAAATCGCACCAGTAATTCCTGAGATTAGCGCGTTCAAACAAATAAACTCTTCAGCTTTATAATATTAGTATAGATAACAATAGAACTTACTTTAATTCTAAAAGGAACGTCCGGCAGCTCGAATTGTTCTGTCACGTACAAATTTTGTTTGACGTCTTGCATTTTGAGTGACATTTCCATTGGTTCCTTCTTCTTAGATTCCGTGTTTAATAATGTGACAGTATTTAGTTTTACGTTTTCGCCGTACAATTTTATGTACAAATAGTTTTTTCCTGCTAAAACAATAAAAAAACAACAAAAAATATTACCACGCATCCGCTTTGATATAGTTACTTAGCTATCAAACAAAAATCAACCCAATTTAAATTAACTTCTCTGGCTTTGACATCCAGCGCGGTAATGCGGCTAGTATGCTAGGCACCCTGCCCTCTGGCAGTGAGCTGGAGCACATATACTATATTAAGGCTTTTCTAAAAAAAAATGTGGTATGACCTGGGCACCCACCACGGTGTGGATAAATACATCTGCCCAAGAGAATTTCTCTAACGAAATAATTCTACGGGGAGTCACAACTCTCAATCATGAGGAAATACGACTCAAGAGAGGGAGAAAGATTTTTCTAAGTGCTCTTTCATATGATTTTGTTTAGTTTTAGTTTTTCCTTGATTTTCTATATTTTAATTGTAAAAAAAAAAATTAACTCACCTGGCAATGGGTTAACGCTTGTATCATTGAGAGACGAAACAATTTTCGTTGAAAACCCGTGACGGAAGGTGACATCTGTGGTGGAAGTTATCTCTAAACGACTTGCATTCTTAGTTTTAAAATCCACCTTATATTTACCGGCATCCAGGTCATATAATTTCAATACCTGAGAAATTCCAAAAAATACTGATAAATTTTAAAATATCTGAGATGATAGCCGAAAATCTGGTATTTTTGGAAAATACAATAAAATTCAAACATCTCAAAAAAAGTTAGGTTTAGGCTAGGGTGTTTCATAGACAAATTAGTCGGAAACAATGTAAACTACACGCCATTAACGAGAACAGGTCGACTAAACCAGTAACCCTGTGTATATGATACGGTAAATGTGGATAATGCGGAAATTATGTATAATTACCGGGAATTATGCATAATTACCAGTGCTCTCGGTAAAAGTGGAAAAAACTTGAATTAATCACTTTTACCGGTAATTATATATATTTACCATATCCCTTTGGTAAATGTAGTTAATAAAGAAATCAAACATCAGAATCAAAATGTTTATTAATAAATACAAGTAAGTATAAATAAATCGCACGAGTAGAGGGTCGGCAAGGAGGCACCATTATACCTATACATTTGAGGTTCCAAAGACTCCCCCTGAATTATAAATTGTCGTTCTTCAAGTCGAGAGTAAACCGGTTTCTTCTAGGCAAGCGCGCTAGATCGTAGATTATAACGTTGCTTAACATCAGACAAGTTGTAGTCAAGCGTGAGCCTATTTCATGTAAAAAATCTCTTGTTTTAATTATAACTAGCTGTGCCTGTGACTTCGTCCGCGTGGAATAGTTATTTTTGGCATTAATTCTTTAAATGTTGAACCGTTTTCGCAGCGCACGCAACGGAAGCCTTCAAAGATGAATAATTTTCCCCGTTTTTTCCACATTTTCCATTGTTTTTTCGCTCCTATTAGTTGCAGCGTGATGTTATATATCTTAAAGCCTTTCTCGATAAATAGTCTACTTAACACATAAAGATTTTTTCAATTCACATCAGTAGTTCTTGAGATTAGCGCGTTCAAACAAACAAACAAACTTCAGCTTTATAATATTAGTATAGATTAAATTTGGTTACGAACAAAATTAGTCTAACAATAATACTTCAAATATCAAGAGATCAAACCTTCTGTTTGGTTAAGCAAAACATAAGATATATTCTTATTAAATAAATTTATTTATGTATGTAGGTATTAGTTAGTTGGTGAAACTTTTGTACTGGCTTTAAAATGCCGCCATCATTCGGTATTTGCCTATACATATAGTCAACTACAACTTGCCTGATGTTAAGTAACGTTATAATGTACGATCTAGCGCGCTTGCCTAGAAGAAACCGGTTTACTCTCGACTTGAAGACCGACAAATTATAATTCAGGGGGAGTCTTTGGAACCTCAAATGTATAACGATGCCTCCTTGCCTGTTATGTTTTTTGACATGTTTGATTTCTTGATTTACTACATTTACCAAAGGGGTATGGTAATTATATATAATTACCGGTAAATGTGGATAATTCACTACATTTACCGGGTGCGTTGGTAATTATGTATAATTACCGGTAATTATACATAATTCCCGATTACTTACATTTACCGTAACATATATACCTGAATGCCAAATTTCAGCCAAATCCGTCCAGTGGTTTGGGCTGTGCGTTGATAGATCACTATATCAGTCAGTCACCGTTGAGTCTTATATATTTAGAAGAAGAATGAGTATACACTAGTATATATATAAATTTTACCGTTACTAGCTCCGATTCGACTAAATTGTACAAATCATCATACTCGTATTCAGTATCGTTTGGTCCCCACACAGTTGCTGAGAAGCTTGTGTCTGTTGTTTTAGACACAGTCAGTGTCAAGTCTGCTGGCTCTGAGTCAAGCTCGACCTGAAACAAATATAAGCCCATTTAATAAATAAAAAACATAACATAAAATACATTTATTTCAGACTTAAACCATGGTAACCAAAACTGATTTGGACACTGTTAAGGCTAAGTTAACTTAATTACGTCTAAGATAGTAAAAATAAAAATTACACAAAAATATGCATGAGTAATTTTTTTTCAGTCACAAGAATTTGGCAGAAATAGGCAACGCGGGACCTAACTACGGCAAAAAATTGTGTACCCCCGCATTTAGCTGTCTATATCAAACCATTACCACTACCACAACCACTACATAGTATATAGAATAATAGCTTTTGCGTCTGTCCCTATGTCTGTATGTAATATGTAAGAATAAGAATAAAATAATTTTATTGTCACATGAAACAAAAAATAGACACACAATAAAAACAAGAGTACAAATAAGGAGTTTCATGTCACAATCCGGCCCCAACTCAGCATATGCTGGATGCAAGCATCCAGCGCTGATCTTCCGTTGGGACCGGGCGGGTGACGTCACGCACGTAGATATATCATAATTACACGTAATATCATAATACAGCTAAGTAGAAATACACATACAATATAATTAATACAGAAAAATATCACAAACAGATAGGCAATGAATTATAGTAGGTAACTAACTAAATATTTAGTGCATTAACTAATAAAAGTATCAAAACAATAGATTAAAATACGTTAACTAAAGAATAAAAAACTAATACATTATTATATCTAACTAAATAATCTACAAACTAATTATCCAAGTAATAATAATAATTAACAACTTGAAATTTAGTTCCACAGAATACATTTTACAACTATTAAGTGCAGGATAGGTAGCCAACATGACAACACTCTCGCCATAGTACAAGCATATTGCAAAATTATTCAGTAAAAACTATTATATATAACTTAACCAAATAATAATTAACAAATTGTAAAACGACCTCCAAAGAAACACTAAATATTAAGTGCAGATTAGGTAACAAAAATACTGATGTACACACTCTAAATAATGTATATTATAGTAGGTATAATACACGATATTATTATGTTCACCAAATAGACTAAAACTAATTACATATGTGCGCTCACGGGACGAGATGTAAATAACATTTTATGAAGTGATACTGTGACGAGCCTCCGCACCAAATATCTTTATAAGATCTAGCTCAGATCGCACGCGCAGAGCAGGAGTCCCAGTGTCCCGGCGAACGAAAATAAGTCCTCGTCGGGTCCAGACGTATTTGTAGCCTTGAGATGGAGCCGCTTCGCGCGCTTTGAAAAATATATTTTTGTTGTATCTCGACAAGCGCTCGTGTACGTGGAACTTGACAGGCGGCGAGGCGAGGCCTATGCCATCCGTAGTCAGGCCGCGGAGAACGCGCGCAGCTTGAAGAAGCGAGTCGCGAACCTGCTGGCGGGATACTCTCAGTATCAAAGGTCGCGGGCGCGGGCGCATTCCCGCCGCTGATGCTTCCTTCTCGTTCGCGGCGGCGGTGATAGATGGCGCGCGTTTAAAACCAGCTCTTTCCACAGAAATAATATCATGTTCCGCTAACGATACACCTAACTTAGAAGCAATCAATATGACGAGCCGACCCACATTCTCACCCTGCTCCTCCGGTACACCCGATATCTCGAGGTCATTTGCATATGACACCTGATCGCGATCATTTAGCTCCAATTTTAGATTATCGACTGTGGCGCGCAGCTGATCTATGATTGTATTATCGCACTGCTCTGAAGTCGGCTTAGCATCCAAAATTGTCAACCTGGATTCTACTGCCTCCAAGCGGTTACCAAACGCAGCGAATTCAGCACGTAATGTTTGTGTTTCTGCCCGGTGCAGACGGACCTCCCGCAACACTTCTCTTATCTCCGCCGACACATCGGGCTCCAGGTGAATGGATAAAACCCGCCTCGTCTCCTTGCACTGGTTCCTCTGTGTTGTCCTTCCGCGGAGTGTGCACCTTGCACTCGGGGCACTGCCAGGATGACGAAATGTTAGCTTCCTTGGATATGTTGACACAGGCTCGGTGATAAACAGGAACATTTTGTAAATTTAGCACTATCTTCACTGCTGGTGAAGCGGCGACGGCAGGCTCTGCACTTAACACTCATTTTATCGATTGTAATTACGGCGCACTAAGTTCAGTGATACGAGGATTGTTTACGTAGAAATGCGAATGGTATCTACCCTCTTCTTGCTTTGGAAGTGAAAAAAATTACTGATATACACTACGTATTTTGGGCATGAATTTAAAGAGTTTTATATGCACTTAAACAGCACTATTTATCGACAAAACAATGCCACACCATGTCAACAACGTTCTAGTTTACGTGCACTAACTGGTCCGGGTATGTAAACAAAGTTATACAATTTAATTGACGGAGCACAAAAATATGCGTATACGATACTGTCGTCCGTGACGTCACTCCCACATATGTATGTAATATGTATGTATGCTCACATTAAAATTAAAATAAAATATACGAACAAACAGACAACGAACAAAACATCACTTCCCGCGCGCGGAACTGAATGTCCCCAGTACACTGGCAGCGTTTCCACGCTGAATAGCGATGGAAACGCGTTGTGCCTAGTAAGATGCCGAACGAGGATCCTGCCCTCTATCCCGCATACGGCGCCCGAGGTCCTGAATGAGTTTCCTCGCTTCAGAGCTCCACGGACGCGACGTCTCCACGGCAAAGGGGACGAAATCGTACACTGCCTCCAGACCTGCGTATTTAAGACGCTTGCCTCGGGGGGCTGCCTTGCACCCGCACCAGCAGACTGCTGAGTAGCGGGGAGGTGGCAGGTTACACACAAGGCACACGAATGCTTAGATGCTTATGCTTAGATCTTTAAAAATACACAACGGATTTTGATGCAGAAAGTCGATAATGCTTACAAACACTTACTTCTACAGTATGATCTCCCGGGGGATACGTTTCACTATGTAATAACGCCTTTCTGGCAGCCACTGAATCCCGAACGTAATCCATGAACTGAAAAAAATACAATTATGTATTATCAAATTTTAATTTTTCTGATGATTCGTTCAGTCGGTACACATTTTTGATTGGTTTAAAAGGTTACAAATTTTAGTATTTACTTTACCCATTTAGTGATCTCAGCTTGAAAATGGAATACTTGACCGGAAGTATTTTCCGCCAGTTTATAATAAACTTCGCTTCTTTCTGGTTTTTCGTGATCCCTGCTGCATATACTCTTAGCTAGAATGAATTGTATCTGTAACAAAGTATGGTTTTATTTCATACTAGTGGACGCCGGCGGCTTCGTTCGCATTATTTTGAGATAAAAAGTAGCTAACGATACCTCTGAGATTTCATACTACCTACATATGGCGGTGCCGGTCGGTCGCGCGGCCATCGCGCGAGTACCTACACGATTGCTTGTTGTGGAAGCGCATCGCGCGCAATGCCTACTTGCTTCATTATCACTACACCGGTATGTATCCCGGTTATTTCTTTTCAAATGTATTTTGTAAAATGTATGAGCTGTTTTTAAAGCTTGCATAAAATTATTAGATGATGAGTTTCTACCCTCAATATCAAAGTTAATTTGATTTGTTTACATTTAGATAGCTGAAAGTGTTTTATTAGAGTTGAATACTCCAAAACAACACGTAAGTAATGCTAATGATGTGCTCTGTTAGGATTTCTTAGATGTACACTAGCATAGTTGTAAATATTTTATAGTGAAATAAAGTTGTTTGAAAACTGAACTACCTACATAGCAAACATCATGATGATCCGTCCATCCATTTTTGCGTAATTAGCGTTTAAATAAACAGACTAAATTTATAAAATCTGCTGATACGTGTTCTGTTATGGATTTGAAGTAAACCCAAACATTTTTTTTCTAATATCTTCTATGTTTAAATTGTTAACCCTTATTATATTATGTATAGATAGAAAAATATGCTTTTAATAATGAAAAGAAAAAAATCATACGCGAGACAATTAAAAACTGCAAAAGTGGAACCGCCCGTATTGTCTCAGTGACTTTTCCACATGCCGATTTGCTCTGGATAGTTAACTGGATTTTGTTACATGAGGTAGAACCTTAGTTTTGCTAAATAAAGTTATCTTTATAAATTCAGTGAACTATGATGATCACTTACCTGACAATTTTTCTCTTGTGCCAACTTTTTTACAGCCTCATATTTACCGTGATCGTTAGCCGAAGCATCCGTGAAGACATACACCAAAGCTCCATATAGAGATGCATTGATTGCAATTTCAATACCAGACATTGACTTTTCGGGACAGTCGTCTCCAGATTCTAAATCGTCCTCTTTCAAGTCTAAAGCATTACTGAATTCGTCTATGTCAGTTGTGATTGTGGCGTTGTATACGTCTAAAGAAATAAAAAATTAAATAATAAATATATATTATTTTATTCGGGCATTTCATCCAGCGCCATCTAGCCATACTAACATAAACTTGTGTCGTGGCTCCTATAACGGATATTAATACTTATATACATTTTTGCAAACACATACGTATTATTACTTTTTTTTTACAAGAAATGGGTTCGCACTTGACCGTAATTCGCTTGATGGAAAGCAATCATTACGGTCTAAGATGGAACTGGAACTTTTTCACTTTCTGGAAAAGAAAGACACAAGACCGACACTAACGGCACCTAGGGGAGGTGGCCCATAACCAGCAGTGGGTAAACAAGGCCTGAAAATAATGATGTTGACATACATATTATACATAGGGACAACCAGATAATTGTAGAATAAAAATAGCACCATGATAATCATGTTTTAATTAAAGAAAATGTTTGAAGTTCTCAAATCAAAATATTTTGACGTAAGTGTATGCTATGGTCTTTGGTGCTGTACCGGTATTTTTTTACAATATAAACAAGCCCCAAAATAGCATATGAACCGATAGTTCAATCACAAATTGAAATTGTAAACTTCTGAATGAGAGTGGCCTACTCTGGTGTCGACAGTTAAGCCGCTCTAAGGGCCTCTGGCCTCTGACATGACTTAATGACTGCTACTGTGTACTAAAATTGTAATGTGATGTACCATCTTCTTAATCACTTAGTGGAAAAGTCTAAGTTTGTTCGTTTCTCTTTTCCCCCCTGAGTAATTTTTTCATGACTGAGGGTCGTGACTCCCCGGCAGAATTAACGAATTAATTCTGCCGGGAATGGGAGTTCTCTTAGTGGCAGCTAGCAATCGAATTGTTCATTTAAAATGTAAAAATCTATGATGAAATACACAGTGCATAGAAAACTACTCGCATACAAAAAATGTATAATAAAATACCTATATATTTAGCGAGAGCTCCCGAGCTATATATGTAACTAGCTGTGCCTGCGACTTCGTCCGCGTGGAACAGTTATCTTTGAATTTTGAACCGTTTTCGCAGCACACGCAACGGAAGCCCTCAAAGATAAATAAATTTCTCCGTTTTTTCCACATTTTCCACTGTTTTCTCGCTCCTATTAGTTGCAGCGTGATGTTATGTAGCCTAAAGCCTTCCTTGATAAATGGTCTATTCAACACAAAAAGAATTTTTCAAATCGGACCAGTAGTTCCTGAGATAAGCACGTTCAAACAAACAAACAAACCAACAAACCAACAAACAAACTCTTCAGCTTTATAATATAAGTACAAATTATTCTCGGTTTTTAAATTAAATATCTATAATTAAAACGACTTACTAGGATCACCAAAAAACACAAGCACAAAATTTTCTATCGGAGTTTCTTTAGATTCCACAACAGTTTTCAATATTGAGATGGATTTATTGTAAACCTGCTTTATAACAGGAGCCATTGAGTTTGTCTTGTCAACCACAAACACTAAACTAGTTTTTGGTTCCAATTCACTGAAAACACTGTTTAACATAAACACATATAACAAATAAGTCACGACATTTGAGGCATTTAGACGCATTTTCCTAAATATAAAGGGATGTGAATCTGAATGAATGTAGGTATTTCAAACACTTAATTATTTATTTTGATCTTTGTTTCACAAATTTCACAAGATCGCAATCAAATAAGAAGAATAAAAAATATTGGTACACCATATTCTATAAAAGAAATCAAAATTTTACTGAGATTGGCAAACTACACTTATCATTTAACAAATAATTACATTTCTTTATGTCTTTTATATAATTCCGCGTGTGTCAAGATAAGAATCGAAAACAATCTGACACTTTGTTCCACTAAATACAGTACACATTGAATACTTACATTTTGTTTTGCAGTAACAATTAACAGTCAGATCACACACACCTATGGTAAGTAACCAAAGATATCAAAACTAATAGACATCTAATTTCGATGAGGAATTCCGCCATATTCGTCCTCTGTGTAAGCCGAGCTACGATTTTGTGTAAAATTTCCTGGATTATAATATTTATTTATTTTATGTAATATTAGACGTTGTCTGATTTATATATATAATAATATGGATAAAAATAAAAACGATTTTATTTCGGGTACCTATGTGACTGCGGCACAAATACAAAATAATATGTGCATATTATATAATTTATCTATAGCTACTATCTATACTTTCTATACTAATATTATAAAGCTGAAGAGTTTGTTTGTTTGTTTGAACGCGCTAATCTCAGGAACTACTGGTGCGGATTGAAAAAATATTATTGTGTTAAATAGACCATTTATCCAGGAAGGCTTTAGGTTATATAACATCACGCTGCAATTAATAGGAGCGAAGAAACAATGGAAAACGTGGAAAAAAACAAAGAAAACTATTCATCTTAGAGGGCTTCCGTTGGGTGCGCACCGAAAACGGTTCAAGATATCAAAGGAATATAAATGAAAAAAATATTTCTCTTGAAATGATCTAACGAAATGTCTGCCTTAGTATACGTCTATATTTTAAGATTAACTTACTAGAACCGCTTTTATGGTATGAACTATTCCACGCGGACGAAGTCGCGGGCACAGCTAATTTTAAATATTTCTCACTCTCCTGTCCGATACCTCTGCCTGCCTATTGTCTGATTGCTATGCCCTTATTGGGATATATGCCAATTGATACACAATGCTATGTCATGATTGAGAATAGAAATACAGAGCATTAGAAGGTAAAATAAACTGGAGTCATCCAGTTTACATTGTCTATGAAATGAACAGAACGCAGGTGTTTTAACCAACTTAAGAAAAAGAAGGTTATCAATTAGACTAAATTTATAACATTCGAGAGTATTGGCGTAAGAGGGCGGAGGCCTACGCCTGTTTTTGCACAATTAATTTGCTTACTTTGTTGCTCTGAAAAGTATCTACGTATATGAAAAGATAAGTTATTTAAAGTAGTATTATTTAATTATTGTAGCATATTGGAATGATTACATACTTGAACTGATTTGTTGGAACTGGAGGGTTTTTTATTTGATTAGGATGTAAATTGGTAAATATGTTGTACCTATCAAAATTTGCGCATACTCGTTATAAGAAGTTTAACAAATCTTAGCATAAGTTAATTAATTAATATAATTAATAATTAACATAAATAATTATTAATCAATTATGTAAATTATAAATTATATTAATTAATTAACCTATGCTAAGTTTTGTTAATTTGTACTCTCAAGTTCTGAAGCATTTGCATCATATTGCATTGTTCTGACATATTAACTTTATTAAAATCTTTTTTGTGAAAAATTGCTACCAAAATGTCCTTTAAATTAGACAGAAATTATTTTAATGGCAAAATTGGGTGATTATATATGTCCAAATATATTAATTTACGATGTTTTCAAAATTAAAGTAGCAAAAAGACGATTTGGTATAACTGGGATTCGTTCCACCTTGATAGTAATCCGCCGGTTCCGGAGTCGTGCCTTGTGCCACTACGCTACCGCGGCTCTTGACAGTTGATTCTAATTTAGCAGGCGTCTTTAACTTATTTTTATTCCTTTGCTGGTTACTTGCTCTTATAATAAATAAAATAAAAAAGCCATTATTTTCTATTACTCCTTAAATTAACTTTATACATCCATGCATGTTTGAATATTTAGAAGTTATCAGTATAAGAATTGCTGGTAAGAGTATACTTTAGACTTCACTTAACATTTACATATTTTATTTCATAACTTAGATTGAAAATACTAAGTACTATGTACTTGCTCTTATAATAATATTATGTAATATTTTAGTTTTATATGGGTTTATTGCCTGAAATAAAGACATTATTATTATTATTATAAGGCAGAGTTTATTGAGATGAAATTTGGTATGCAGTAACGTTAGATCATGGATTAACACAAAAGCTGCTTTCTACTGACACCTTTTTTTTGAGTGCTGCATAAAATCTAAATGCAAAGAACGGAACTTCTTACACTCTTTTATGAGTGAAGCAAGTTTGTAAAACTTGTTATGTGAGTAGCCAACAATATATGTCTGAAATTGTCAATATTAATAGCCATCTCGGAAACTATAATCGGTTTGAAGATCCTTCAACGCAATAAGTAGTGTGTAAGTTTGGATTTGCGAGTCACATTAGGGCACATGCTCGGAGAAAAATATTGAAAGGGTCGCCGTTATCGATAACTATGAGGAGGATTATATAAGTAGTGGTTGAAAGTGGGTAGTATTTATTGTCATTGATTTGCAGGAATGACCGTAGAATGAAATCACTATAAAGGGTCTACTGTTTTCACTGTTTTTGGATTTATTTCACTTGTTTTTCTATTTTAGTTTAATTTTTATGCACTATTGGTTCGCTGTTCCGTTTGCACGGGATATTTTAGTGTCAATTCTGTCCAAATAGTTGTTTTTGGGTCCTTATTTGTATGACTTATATTGTCTACAAAATTCACAAATATCTTTTTATTGCACTGTTTTAATGTCTTGTCTACACAATATAATGTTTATTATCACTTTTTACGCACTATTTGCGCACTAATTAGTCCAATATTTTTATTTTTGCGATATATTTGACGCGGAGCTGATGTTTACATGTCGCGCCCTCTAGCGGAACCTTCAGCGGCTTCAGAACTTGACAGTACAAATTAATGAGGACGGTCAAAAAAATTTAAATGTAGAAGACAGGATATATAAGAAAATAGACGATGAATTTAAAACAGTAAGGAAAGACCTCAGAAATATACAAGAAACTCAAGAAACACACGAAAAAAGACTGGATGAATTTGATAGAAGACTTAGGAGCAGAAATTTAATATTTTTTGGCATACCTGAGAATGAACGCAGTTACATAGATTTGGAAAAATTTGTAGTAAACATTGTCACAGTAAACAGAGTATGTGGGCCGAATAGGCCTAAATAACAATAAGACTAGACCCATAAGAGTAACTTTAACTACATTTGGAAAAAAAGTTAGGTACCATACTACAAAACAAAAACAAAAATAACGATCAAACATGGTACATCAAAGAAGACTACCCACCGAAAGTTCTAGAGAAAAGAAAATCACTACAAGATGAGCTAAAGAAGATGAAGGATCAGGGAATAAACGCGGTTTTAAAATATGATAAAATAGTTACACTGAAAAAACATCACACATTTTCAACGTCACATAATCAAAAATCCACAACAAATAGCAACAAAAGACAACATTCCAAGACGCCAGAGCAAAAAGAACAAAATAAAGACCAGAAGTACATACACCAGACCAAGAAAAACAAGCCTACAAATGACATAACCTCATATCTATCTGGTGCCAAGATATCATCACCAAAACAAACAGAAACACATAGCCCAGGAACCGGCAAGAAAATAAGAACCAGCTCAAAAAACTAATTAAAAATAATCTTCCTCCAAGCCGGCTGGTCACCGTGGAGGAGTAGACCAACACCCTCCAGACTCACAATAACATTGAACTAAATAATGTACCCTGACTGTCATCAGTGATACTGTGTCTGGGGGAGGCCTACGCTATTCCAGCGACTATTACTCAAAGATATTAAACAGTACCTACCTTAAAATTTTATTTTTTTTGTGTATTTTGGAATTGTACTTAGTTATTATAATATTTGTAGGTATGTACTTAGGTCGTAAGTTCATATTTAAATGTATATTATCATGTATTTTATTATATTAGTTTGTCTATCTTTCCATACCATACAACTGTAACATTCAAAAATATTTTGGTAATATAAACATATATAAGCATTGTGGGTAAAACATACCAGATATAGTGTATGTGCATGATTGAGTCTACTTTCTCTTTTTGTTTAAATTATATAGCAATTGTAAAGTTATCATTTGTATATTTCTTATATTCATTCCATATAAAACATAGACACAAGTAGGCAAACAAAAATGAAGTATTTCTTATAAAACTTTGACTACATAAAATAAATGGTTACCCATATGATTATCATAGTTGTGTTGAAATGCATTTGTACATTGTTAAGAAAAATATAATCGGAATGCAGAATTAATATATGAAAAACCTAAGACTGTACTTACTTTGCTAATATAATGTTCGTCATAATAAAATCAGAACTATTGTATTTACTTAGTTACCTGTATAAATTATTGTATGTGTATAATACGTACTATGCTGGTAAATATATGTCTGCTATCAATAAAATCTAAATTTTTGTACTTACCTAAACTTAAACAAAAACTTGTATAAAAAACATAATTAAATTCTTAAATACACATTGTATAATATGTCATAAAGCATATACTTACTCAAATGGTTCTCAATATAATGTACATTACCTACTTATTTTGCAACTATTCCGAGTTTTTTGGATTCATTGCCCTGTAGCTACAAAACGTACCACAAAAAACGAGACTTTCAGAATCTTTGGTAACAAAAAGTACCACGGGCGGGAGCTGCTTCATTTGCTTCTCCTGCTCTTTCTAACGGTTCTAGAGCAAAAATATTATCGCTATCCTTATCTACTTGAAATTGTTCATTCAATTCAACGTCAACCGACTCAATTTCTTACTTTATCTCTACCGAAAAAAAAATATTACGTCGGCGCGTCAAATTGCCGCGCCGCGATAAAAACTGTTGTTTTGTTTCGTGCTTATAAATAAATATTTTTGTACTATACCACACGTTTTTTTATTTTTTGTTAGATGCTAAATATATTTGGAAACATATTAGGAACTTAATAAACATAGGTCATTTCCCAAATATTGTAATTATTGAATATTTTCTACCTATAGGTCTGATTGTCTGATTTTGGTTGTTTTTGTCGGTATGAACCGGACTAGGAACTAAAAGGGACAATGAAATTTAATGTGGGGGCACGGCAGTGTCCCCGCCAAGTCGAGCGCGAAGCAAACTGCCGTACCATCCTTTTCTCGAACCGTTTCGCCGCATTTTCAGCCCCCTATTTGAGAACCTCTGGATAGGATTAAAACGCTAAAATTTTCGTCATCTAGGAATTCGTAATAACACACTTGAAATCCAGAATTTCAAGTTGGTAGATCAATTAGTTCCGAAGTTATGCTAATGCCAAGTTTCGCATTTTCGACACTGACTCACTCACTGATCATCAAAATACAACTAGTACTTCCCATATACCTAGAGAGCTGAAATTTGGTACAGAGGTAGATTTTAGCGCCCACATATAGGAAAAACTATCAAAACAAGATTTATGGAAGATCTGGACTACCGTTGACTTGTAAGTAGTAGATTCTGATTAATTAAAGTTTAAGGGCAAGATAGAAACAATGACCAGAGTTCTAACGAAAAATTAAGATAGATTAGAATCAGAAAAAATAGTTAAGTGGACTCTACATAATAGGCAAAAACTTTAGAAGATTTGAATAAATCTGCAAATAAATAAGTAAATAAACTTGCATCCACTAAACGTGTAAAGAATGTTCAACGGCAAAGTCACGTAAAATTAACTATAATAATAAATAAATCGCAGTAAGGAACCTTAGACTTGGCTTAACTAATTCTAGAGATTTCATTACTTTTTAGAGATAAACAAGCAGCTCTATCGAGACTTGGCAAATTTTTTACAGAATGTTCTTGGTGGGATAAATTTTACATCAAAAGAAGCGTTAATTCAATAGCATTTAAAATAATTATATAGATGGTGCACAAGTGGCCTGCCGTTTTTGTGAACGGCGCGCGCGGGCCCTGTTTGTTCTGGGGCATCGAATCCAAAAAACTCGCACGAATCGAGTGTATCGAGCGGCTCGTTTTTAGTGGTACGTTTTGTAGCTACAGTGCAGCAAGCTGTTAACGAGTACTTAATAGAAATAAAGGCTTTTTTATTTTTTTTTTATAAGTTTTGTTAACCTTCTTAGAACGTGTATGCGTAAATTTTGATAAAACGAATAAGGTCTTAAACGAATTGGGTCTTATTACAATACGCGGTTTACCTATCCGTCTAGAACTTTGAAAATACCAAGTCTGTGTTTGTTGCTCAAAATTTGTCTGTCTGCTGTAATAATAATCAAACTGTCCAAATGTTACCAAGATAATCAACATTCCAATTTGAAGTTGACATTTTTATAGTTCGTATGTGATGTTTGAACAACAAGAACCGACTTTTTATTTTTAAAGTTCTAGACTAATATTTAAACCACGTTTTGTAATATGACGGATAGGGTTTATGCTACATATACAATTACTAGCTGTGCGCGCGACTTCATCCGCGTGGAATAGTTAATTTAGCATCATATTTATTTTTGCAAACGGAAGCCCTCGAAGATGAATAATATTCCCCGTTTTTTCCACTTTTTCCATTGTTTCTTCGTTCCTATTAGTTGCAGCGTGATGTTATATAGCCTAAAGCCTTCCTCGTTAAATAATATATTCAACACAAAAATAATTTTTCAATTCGCACCAGTAGTTCCTGAGATTAGCGCGTTCAAACAAACATACAAATAAACAAACTCTTCAGCTTTATAATATTAGTATAGATACATGTAATAAAGCTGAAGAAGGTTAAAATTATATAAACTATGTTTGGTTAACCATCAAGTCGGTTAAGAAGCAGTTGCAGCGGAAAATACTATATATTTTTTCCAGAGTTTCATAACATCAATGTTGAGCTTTATTGTAGGATCACAAACACATTACAAAAAATTGCACGTGTTTCGAAATAAATAAAAGATTTATATTTTTATCATATTTTCCAAATTAACGAAATCGGGTTCCGGCAAAAAATCCAATGCCCTTTTGTAGAAACAATGATTATTAAAATCCCTGTTGGAGTAAGGTTGCGAAGACTTTCATCGGGGAAATTGGGCAGAAACTTAGAGTTACGACCGGTGACTCCCGCTCTGGATCGTTTCTGGTGCAACGGCTAGCTATTGCCATCCAGCGCGGAAACGCAGCGAGCTTGATGGGCACATTTGCACCGGGAACGATAAAGGGCGGGTTATTTAGTTAATTTGACATTAGTTATTCATAAAGATTATTTACGTTAGAAGTAGTATGTATAGTATTGTTTAATTTTAGTAGTTTTAAACTACTCGTATATATTAACTATACTGTATATAATATTTATTAAAGCTAATCAATTACATATTTGGTAATAATATCGTACTCGTATCAGCAGTACGGTAATACCCATTCTGTACCGCAATTTAAATTAAAATACCAATGCTATCAATTTTATTTAGACGAACCGGTAAGTTCCCGGTATGTGGACTATACGCGTGATTCACCGTAACCTACGGGTCAGCAAAGTGTCAGATAACAAAATAATACTCGTCTTCCCTGCAACTTTGCTCGCGTTTATTCGTCTATTTCAAATAATTAATTGTATACTGAAAATACCTAAATGTTTTTTTCATCATCATCAGCCTGTTATCAACCACTGTTGAGCATAAGCCTCTCTTCTTGTAAGATTCCATGGCTTCAGTTATACTCTTTACATAAGGGAACAGTTAAATCAGTTAAATAGATTATGTGACATCTAAGCATTTCCGGAGTGGAAAACGTTGTTTAATTTTCAAAGGCTATATGTTTTTAACCGACTTTCAAAATAGGAGGTTTTTTTACACCAATTTGTAAGTGTTTTAACAATATTATATATATCACCATTGCACCGGGAACAATCCGGGGTGGCCTGTTTGATTGAATATAATATATTTTATTTAAAAAAATATTTTGTGTATATATATTGTATATTTGTAGATATCTATTGATTAATCTTATTTATGTGACTTATTTGTAAATTTAATAATGATTCAATTCATATCAACAGTAAACCTTCTATCATGAAGAAAAAAAATATATTGGTCGGAGCTAAACCTCCGAAAAGTTTTTTGAGATCTTTTGTGGTTTCAGTATTATCAATGATTCATTTATTGTATGTAAAATATAAATAATAGTTGTATTTTATAACAATGCGCTTCAATAGGTACATAATGTTGGTTCACTCGAACAAACAGATTCACAAACTTTTCCTCTTTATAATAATGGTGTTGATTATATTTTAATGTACAGAAATATGAGATATTCTTTATACGTACATACTCGAATATATATCTAGGTATTTATACGAATAATAGTTAATATGTATATTGATATCTCAGTATTGTTCGGACTGCAATGTTGGCGCGTTGCTTGTCACCATGAAGCTCATTCATTTAGTTTATGCAATAGTTGTGTTCATCACAAACTTTGTGAGTGGAAGTGATATTGATAATCTAAAAAGTAGTCTTACTTTTGTAATAGATGACACTGCGTCTATGTCGCAAGAAATCGAGGCCGTAAAAGCTGGAGCAAAAGCAATTTTTGATCAAGTTGTAAGTCATAATGAATCGCAAGTGGAAAATTACAAACTTGTCACATTTAATGATATGGACTTTCTCGGTGTCATCGATAAAGGTACGAGTTCATGTATTATATATTTATTTCAAAACAACAAAAATTAATAGTAACACTTCCAAATAATAAAAAAAAAACATTATATATACATCATAAAAAAAAACTAATCTACATTTTCAAAAGGTAGCGTACCCAAAATGCTGGCTGCATTTCCCCGTTGAATAGCTAGACTAAGACTAACTATTACTAACTACTAACTAACTATTATTACTAGACTAACTACTAACTAATACTAGTTCATGTATTGGTTTTACTGATTATATTTACTCACACAATTTTTGGATTACAAATATATAATAATATACAAATTTATTAATAATTCCATAGTTATAAGTCAATTTGATGTACATTTGTTCTTCAATAAACACAGTAAAAATAAAAATTCATGGCATAAAAATTTTAGTTATAATTCGCTTAGTTAAATACAATGACATATAAATCATGTCAAAAATATAAAAAATATGTCAATGCTATGGAAAGAAACAGACATAGTTAAATAATTACACGTGGTTTTTAAAATGAATACCACCGTAACGTAAGCAAGTTTTGTGGCTAAAATTGGATGCGGTTATTAGATATATATTCGCGAGGTATTTCTATATATCAAAGCGTTGCGGCCAGTCCTTAGATCAGTGGCCTTGCATAAAAATGGTATATTTTATCAAGATGCTTTGGTTTAGATATAAAGATATCGAAGCCAACGCTCGCCACCCAAATAAAAACAGTTTTTTAAATTTAATATTCTTAATTGAACGCCAGATACCTACATATTTAAAATCAGAGTGGCCAGTTCGACTAAACGGCTATTTCACATAGCAGATTATTATTTATTACAAAAAAAACTCATCATCTTAGTGCATAACATTACACCATTTATCTATATTGTCGACACATCTTGAAGTCGAGGGTGGTGCGAATCTGGTCTGACCATCGCATGGGACTACAATCATATCATATACCTAATATAAGAATCTAATATAATAGTTATTTATTCGCAGGTATAGTAGTTCGTGCAGAAACTAAAGATCATTATGTCTTCAAACAAGCCATTTCGAACATACATATTCATGGTGGGGGACAATGCCCTGAATATGCTTTGAGTGGTATCAAGAAAGCTTTAGAAATAAGCCTACCACGATCGGATTTGTATGTTTTCACGGATGCATCAGCCAAAGATTATGAAGACTTCGAAGAAATTAAAAGTCTCGCTCAGAAAAAACAGTCCCGGGTAAAAACTTATTACATTATCTACTCATATCATAAATCTGAAGAGAGTTGAGAGAGTAAATATTGAAGATTTATAAAAAAAATATTGCTGATGCTAATAATAATTGATAACAGAACACGTTCTAATAATTTATAGAATTTGTGTCTGTTTATCTGTGTCTCTGTTTCTCGATTCGTCTATTTATTTATTTTTGTGGTTAATCGCTCATCACGCAAAAACGGCTAAACGTATCATCATGTTTTTTGGTATGTAGGTAGTAAGAGGTCTTATGAGTGACATAGGCTACTTTTTATCTTGAAATAATGCGAGCGAAGCTGCGGGCGTCATACTGGTTGTAGACTGCCACCTATCTTGTAGCCTGAAAATCAGGTTCCATGGCATTTACGCCTATTCTCATTGAAGCCAAACTTACAGATCTCATCATAATTATTCTTCCAAATAAGTAAACAACATACATTTTTTCCAGATTGTAATTGTTCTAACAGGTGTATGTTCATCAACAAACGATGATGATTACAAAGTTTATCAAAAAATTGCAAGTGCAACTGATGGAGAAGTTTTCAATATAATGAAACAAGAAGTCAGCAAGGTGAGGAGTAATTTGTTGATCATCAATTCTCTATCCTACTGCTGGGCATAGGCCTCTCTTTGAATGTGGCAGCTGCGTCGATCTTGTGCAGACCTCATCTATAAAGAACCGATTAATGTCGTCGACCCATCTCGCTGCCGGACGACCTCCTCGTCTGCTTGTTCTTCGCCACCACTAGTCTATCTATTCACATTTCGAATATTTGTTGATCACTACTTTATTATTCGATATTCAAACCAACGAATTAAACTCAAACCGCTGATCGAATAATCTTCTTGATTCACGTATTAATATCGATCGTGTACACATCATTTAATTTGTGTTTCAATTTTACACTTACTAAACTTTAATTTGTTTTGAACAGGTTTTAGAATATGTAAAAAAAGTGATTACTGGCCGAAGAACAACACTTGCTACGAAAACATTGCCGCCGGGTAAACATAACTTTACAGTAAGTACTTTACAGTTTTTTATATGTGAGTAGCCTAGTTTGATTGCCAGTTTCATATTGAAGGCCACCAGTTTTTTGAAATTCCGATCTTCCAAATTCCATTCCAACCTTAGGCACACATTGGTGATGTTTGCTGATTTTGAGTACATTTGGACCTTATGCTACTTGCACTAGAGCTTTTGGCGATGTTCTCTAATGGTTACCTTACAGAATGCTAAACTTTTGTTTTGTTTTACCGTATATGGTTTCATTAAACCTGGTGCTCCAATTCTTGTATATCGCGATAATCGTGAAGCAATAAAAGTCCGGGCCTATTAGATGCAGTGCCCTGCGATGCTATATAGAATGATACGGAATGTCTAGTTTATCTATAGGACTACCGACATGTTTGAGGACCATTAAATCCGAGGATGTGTAGCTTCGTGGAAGAACCTGGTCACCTGCCACAATGTGCCTGCCTAAAAAATCTCCAGCAAACGGATTCTGTAAGGAAGGCAGGATTTAGTTATGAGTAGTAGAGAACCTATACTGCTAGGAAAGATGGTGGAAACCTGGAAAAGCTAATGGTCACTGGAAAAGTCGAAAGCAGGAGATCCCGTGGCCGCAACCCAACACGTTGGTCCGACCAAATTGGTATCACACTTGATACATCAGTGTATGGAACACTGCATGACGCTGAGGATAGAGAGAGATGGCGGAAAATCATCAGAGATAGGCTCATGGATGGTGGTAGTAACGACCCTCAGATATAAGAAATACGACGCGAGGAGGAGGAGGAATAGAGAGGGTAGAATTATGGACGAATATGTTTTTTTTTTCAGTTTGATGCAGACACAATAATGGGGGAATTAACCATATCTCTCTCTGCCAACAAAGCAGACGACCCCAAGGTTGATATCACAGCACCAGACGGCAGTGACGTATGGAAGAAAATAATTTTTGAAACGGATAAAGTTAAGGTGCTTAAATAAGTCACTTAATTAATTATTTATTTAATACGGTACACATCCATTTTCAATGGACCGCGTAACATATAAACATATGACTTTTGCTAGAGAACATTTTAACAATACGACTTACTAAAACCTGTTACTGATCTTATTTGACTGAAAATTACACACGTACAAAGTTTACTTATTAAATAGCCGTAGATTAAGACATAGAACATTATAATAGTAAGTTCTGTGACTGAACTTTGAGTTAGTTGGATTCAGTAACAGATTACCAAAGAGATGATTACCAAAAGACATCAACATCATCATAGTTCCGGAGGCTAAAATAGTAACTTGCTTTTATAACTATGTAAAAGAAAGAAAGAAAGGAACATTTACTATTAAGTACCCAAAAAAAAACAAACATAAAATCTGCCACAGCACAGCCCAAACTTAGCATAATGCTGTTTTTTTATCACGGAATATGCCAAAATTGACAACAGTCTGCCTGACGTTAAGCAAAACTGTAGTCTAAGATGTTGCACGTTCGCTTAGAAGAAACCTGGTTGTGCGGAAGCAACCAGCGCTGTTCTTCCGTTGGGGCAAATGTTGGGGTTGGTTGTATTAAATAAATAAATATTTCAGGACATATCACACAGCGCCATCTAGCCCCATACTAAGCTTACGCTTGTATCATGGGTACTAGGTAACGGATATAATACATATATACTTTTTTTTGTAAATACATACTTATTATACATAGAAACGACCAGACTCAACATAAATAATTACAAATTTAAATGTTCATAATTATTTGTGTCATGTGGGAATCGAACCCGCACCAGCCACTACCAACTAAGCTAACAGAGCAGTCAAAACTTTATCTAATTTCCAGGTCTATTCCGTAGACGTGACCAAGCCCGGAACCCATACGGTAAAACTGGAAAATAGGGCAGAAACCCACGCTAAAGTGTCTGCCAAATCTGGAGTAGACTTCCGTCATGGCTTCTCAAAGTTTAAACTCTCGTCAATCGGTGATACCAGTACTCGACCAGCACCAGGTAAATATACAACTAAAAACGTCCCGCCGTGTTACCTAATAACAAAAATCCTAAACACATACATATATAACAGAATTATTCAATCATTACCTATAATGGGAATTGTATTTTCCCTCTATTCCTATCTATAAGGATATGTACATATATGAACATAATAATATGTAAATATGCTATAAGAAGATTGGCAAAAAGGCTGTTTAATTAAATTTAGATACTAAACAATATTATAATGTACGTAATGAACCGTACAAAATATATTTGTGTTATTTTTTATTATTAACAAGGAAAAACCAACAAAACATTTATATGGCTTTAACAATTTTAACCGACTTAAATAAGGAGATTATCAATTGTCCTGAAAATTTGTGATACAGCCCAAATTTTATAAGAAGTTGCATTTGTTTGGTCACATTTTCCTCGAATTCCCCAGTGACGATATGATAAAAGTACTTTTGCAATAATAGATTAGGTATATTTCCACTTTCGAAGACATGTGTCTTGCGTGGAAGGACCTGGGAGCGTACCACGAAGTATCTGTCCAAGAGACCTTCTCGTAACGAATTAATTCTGCGGGAGAGTCACGACTGTCAGTCCTGACGAAATATAACTCAACAGAGATTCCTAAATATGTAGATAACTGTAGAGTTCCTTTAAAATCGAATCCTTAGGTTCTCAGATATAGGTGACCACATATATCCGGACGGGCTAGCGAAAAACAAGAAATGTATGAGCAAGAAAAGTAGTCAGCGTGTTTTTTTACATAATTATTGTTAAATTTTATTACAGGAGTTAAATCCCATTTATCAATAAAACTGAACAAAGGCGATATTGAACTAAAAGCTATTCAAATCTTTGACATGGCTGACAACGTGATAATTGAGTTACCTCTTCTACCTATCAACAAAGGAACTAAATTATACACCACCAAAGCATTTGACCCACCGGATACAATGTTTAACGTGATGGTAAGTATCTTTACTATTATTTTATGTTAACAGTTATATATCCATGCATACATACCTACATTACATACATTTATATTATAATTATTGTTTATATATTAACTCTTCATAAGGTAGTTCTTCAACATTTAAATATTTGACGGCGCAGCCGTGTTGATGAAAATAGTAAACGAACCTTAATACGAAGAACAACCTCTATGGTTGTTCTGGCGGAGCGTCGTATCGAAGACAGCGGGGCACCCATCTTGAAAAAGGAACTTCCCTTGAGGAGAGCGGTGTCAGCGCACCACGGCCACGACGAATCGCTTTATATTTGCCTAAAGTTCTTTAAATTGTAAAGTAATGCCCGATCACATTATAGAAACGCTTATGTACCAGTATACAAGACGAGTTTTAATACTACCGGCCCTCCTGTCCCGAAATATTTATTAAGAATCAGGGGTCTTCAATAACAGAGTATATATTTTTTTCTAAACAAATGTTATACGTCTTCGACTATATGGTTATTTAGCTACAAGCGACATCTAGTGAAACTTGTGCCTTAATTAAACTATGAAAATAAATGTTATGTGTTTTATGTAAATAAAAATTATTTATTCATAATCTATACTACAATGAAGCTGGATAGGGTAAAAAATCTGAACATAGAAAATATAAAAAAAAAATGATTGGGTAAATTTTATAATTTTTGTCTGTTTATCTGTTTGTATAAACGTTCAACACGCAAAAGTGGCTGATCGGATTATGATTTATGATTTTTTGTATAAAGGTAGTCTTAGGAGTGTCATTAGCTACTTTTAATCCTGAAATAATGCGGGCAAAGCCGCTGGTGTCCTCTAGTATAATAATATGATCATTCATGATACAAGCTAATATATTTTATTTTTCACTCTCTGCAGATTATTGGCTATGATCCTAAAACTAATTCAACAATTTCAAGAAAAGCATCCACTCCAGTTGAACCACAAAAACCTCCGAAAGGTATTTGTAAACATATTATAATAAGTATTTTCTTACTTACTAATTATACTTGTGTTCGACCAAATATCATAGGGGACTGAAAAGTCAATCCAAGATGGCGTTGGCAAAATGGCGGCCAAATTTTAAAATGGCTGTTGTGCCTCGTTCTTGACACTTTTTGGTTTGTTGTATAAAGATTTTTAGAGCTATAAGAAGCAGCTAGCGACGGTATATATTTATTTGCATGTGATTACCATTGACAACGTTCATTATTAGTTATTTGATGGACTAAATAGTGGCAATCTAAATAGGCGCTTTCGTGGGACAGTTGAAACGTTACATTGTAGGCATTTTTATTTGACTGTCATATTAACACGTTAGAGGCCCTTAGGATGGCTTAAAAACAACTTATAATAACTTGTAGTATAATTGTAATGCTGTTAGGCCCTACATGTGATTAAAATAATTATAAAATACGCTAGTAATATTAAATAGGATTTAGTAATGTTTAACAACAGTCGGATCATAGTCAATCGCAAACCTATTAGAAGTAAAAACAAGCTGGTGTTGACTTCTATCGTATTATTCTATGTATTCATGAATTTGTCACAGAACTGAGACTGTTGGCATGACTAGAGAGGGGACTATACCCAGCAATGAGAAAAAACCGGCTGCGACGATAATGATGATGAATTCTATCTTACAAGAAATTGATTGATATATTTTTTTTGTTAATTTTTGCAGAAATGGAAATAGAAAACAAAAAACCTACAGTGACTATTGAAGGAGCCCCAATAATCAGCGCGACACAAGGCAAACCCATTCAGTTGGTTTGTAAAATCAACGGATATCCCAAACCAGATGTTATTTGGATAAATAAAAACACAAACAAACCGGAAACTGGAGATGTAAGCATATCTATAAATTATAAAAAGGGGTTGAAAGTCTGCAACTACATTGTACATGGCAGATATAAAAAAATAAATGGAGTTAATTTAAATTATTCACAAACATGTTCTAACAACTCTTCGAATTTTTGTCTGTTATTTGCGCAGGATTTCAATGGAAATTTTACACCTATCTGTTGAAACAATACCTGCCTAATATAGCCCATAAAATTACCAATAAGGATAAATTAGTTTACCGAAACTTGTCGAGCTAATTTTTCGACGTAATTTTTGACGTAAGTGCTAGCGATAAATTAGTTAACACAATTTTTACGGTACGAAAATTCTTGACAACAGATTCTGCCCCACCCATATGTACACATTTATATTATTTAAAGTATGTATGTACCTATTATTATCCATTATCTAGTACTAATGATTCAAGCGTAAGCTTACATAGTATGGGGCCAGATGGCGCTGTGTGGTACAGTGATATGAAAATATTCTGAAATATTTATTTTATTATACATTTAATATATATGTTATTTTCAGATATCAGTTTTAGAATTACCCTACGATTATTTGAATGTGTTGAGTATTGCTGAAGTTCGTGATAACACTACGTATGAATGTAAAGCGATAAATTCTCTAGGTGCTGAAGAAACTCAAGTGGCCCTGAATGTATCGATAGAAAATAAATTTATAGTTATCAACACTCCTAAACGTAAGTTATACCTGTTTTTTATAGTTTTAGCTTTAAGATATTCGTGGGTAAATCAGCTGTTCCAAAAAGTTCACCAAAAAGGTCCCCCATAATAAACAAAATGTTTTTTTCAAAAGATGTCGAACTAAATGTTGTTGCTTTTGAGCTTCCGAAACATCCTTAAAAGTTTATGCGTTAATAATTAGAAATACTAAATACGTTGAGTTATATTAAAAGCTGCCAATTCAATATCAAACTCTACAAACTAAATAATATATTAATAGTTTTGACAGCATATAAAAAAACAAAGCACTTCTCAAGCTATGCAACTGTTTCTTCAATAATAATATGTACATTTTGAATAAACGATCAACTACTATACCTCATTATTTAATTCTTTCTAACCGGTTTCTTCTAGGCAAGCGCGCTACATCGTAGACAATAACGTTGCTTACCATCAGGCAAGTTGTAGTCAAGCGTAAGCCTATATCATCTAAAAAAAAACGTAATAAAATATTTATTGTTCCCAGGTGTGTCCGTGGAGTACGGAGAAGAAGTCAAAATACAATGCATAGTCGATGCTACTCCGCCTGCTGAAATAACTTGGATCAGGCGTCGAAAAATACTAAAACCTAATGATAATATTGAAATATCGAGTAATAAATCAACTTTGACAATAAAGCGTGCTACAAACTACGACAAAGGAACATATTCGTGTGATATCAGAAATAAATTTGATAGAAAACTTTTTAATAAAGTCGTCAAAGTCATTTCTGGTGAGTATTTTTCTGTATTTTTAGACCTTTTCAAATTTCACCTGAGAACTGGCACAATACAAAGTTATGGCCAAAGAAAAAAAAATTTTCAAAGAAGATAGTTACAGTTTACGATTAATCCATAGAAAAAATGAAATCGCACTAAATTTCACCAATTCTATATTTGTTTTTTTCTATATCTGTTTATTTATTTATTTGTTTTGTTGTTTCATTTTGAATTAGTTGCTATGAAGTTTGACAAATATATTTTGATTGTTTTTACAGAGGCCCCAAAAATAGATGACCGTACACCTCGTAATGTAACTGTGAAAATTGGTTCATCCGTTGATCTGGAATGCCGGTACGTAATCATAAGAATCTATATAAAATAAATACATAATGTCCCCGTTACGATGGAGAGCGACTCCGGATCAAGTGTCACTATCATAAACAAACGTGTATACCGTGAAAAAGGATCTATGTTGCAATTAAACGCCATCTGTGTTGAGACTTTTTTTTTTTTTTTAACATTAAATGGGCTTACGCTTGACTACAACTTGCCTGATGTTAAGCAACGTTATAGTCTACGATGTAGCGCGCTTGCCTAGAAGAAACCGGTTTACTCTCGACTTGAAGACCGACAAATTATAGTTCAAGGGGAATAGAGATTCGGGCAAGGAGTTCCACAGTTTGGCTGTTCGCACGATGAAAGTCGAAGCAAAACGCTTGGTGCGAGTCTTTGGAACCTCAACTGTATATCGGTGCCTCCTTGCCGTGCCTCTACTCGTGCGATGGTGAAATGGGGCTGCAGGAATTAAATTATGCAATTTATGATTTATGACTGATTTATTTTATACAGCGGGTAGAAAATAAGTTACTACTTAAAATTAAGGGGGAAGATCTATATATGGCATCTGTCATTCCGATCTATAGCAATAACATACACACAGAACGTATATGGTGTAATAAGTAGGTACATGTATTTCGGCACTGTTTGCGAAGCAAATAAAATTTATGACAGATGTAGAAGTTGAATACCAGAATGTTTCAAAATCTCATCCAAATCAGTTCAACCATTAGAACGTGAATAAATAATAAACATACACAAATACACACATAATATAAACTTTTACTTTATTAATATTAATGGAGTTTTTGACTGCTCTGTTAGCTTAGTTGCTAGTGAATCTGCCTTCTAATCTAGGGGTTGCGGGTTCGATTCCCGCATGAGACAAGTAATTATGAATACTAAAATTTGTAGTTACTTGTGTCGAGTCTGGCCGTTTTTATATATAATAAGTATGTATTTACAAAAGAAAAGTATATAAGTATTATATCCGTTATCTAGTACCCACGACACAAGCGTTTGCTTAGTGTGGGGCTAGATGGCGATGTGTGCGATGTCCCGGAATATTTATTTATTTATTTAGTTATATTGGTTAAATATAATTGATTTTTTTTTGCAGCACAACTATTTAAACTATAATACTTGTTATGAGTTATTTTTGACAAGTGCTAAACCTGCGCTATGGTTGTTTAGCCTAGTTGGTTAAGGAGTTCTGACTGTAGAAATACGCAGGTTCTCTCGCGATAAGTTAAAGTTATAGTACTTATGTTATTCGTTTCAGAATTGTAAAAGGCTTACCAAAACCCAGCATATCATGGATATACTCCTATGGTGATACATCAGCGGAACGAGTGGAAAAACCGGAATGGCGGAATAAGGAAGTGGTCACCATCAAATACGCTAATCGTCTTGATACCGGAAAATATACTTGCATAGCTGAGAACGAAATATACGGCGATTCCAGAGAAATTGATGTTCTTGTTGAATGTAAGATAACAAAAATCTATGATCCGTCGCAGCGACGTAACTAATAAAAATAATTGAATGTGCCAAACCAAAAAATATGTACGCATTCTCTTTTATCTATTTACTAGTGGGCGCTCACGGTTTTGCTCGCATAAAGAAGTCAAACCGGCAGAAACCCCTATATCACCCCTTTAATGGCATTTCCAGAAATCCTTTCCTATCAGATGCCTACGTCATAACATCTACCTGCATGACAAATTTCAGTCCGATCCGTTCAGTGGTTTGAGCTGTGTGTTGATCACTATGTCAGTCAGTCAGTCACCTTTGAGTTTAATATATTTATTTAGATTTGTATGTTCATTTTAATGACATTTAAACTGGTTTTGGTTGTAGATGCACCATCGGTAGAAATTCGTAGGAAAATAATAGAAGCCAAAACCGGAGATGTTGTCCATATAAATTGCATTATCTATGGCGGGCCTAAACCTAATGTAGTTTGGTCTAAAGATGGAGTGAAGCTAAGAAGCTACGATAGAATGAGTATCTATAGGAATAACATGCTCAGGTAAGTCTTTAAGTCTCGTATTACTTTGTAGTTGCCAAAGTTATTAATGTAACTTAACTTTTTAACTTTTTTCTGACACATTTCATAAGGAAATCGTGACGAACATGAGATAAACTATGGTCCAAAGCACATTTGTTTAGTAAAAAAAACTTATTTAATACTTACCATCTATCTATCATCGCCTACTATTAACCCCCTTTTTGAAGTCAGTTAAAAGAAGACACTTTTTTTAACACGGAATAGGCTTACGTATGGCTATAGCCTGCCTGATGTTTAACACCACTTCATTGTAGTCTAAAATATTGCACAAAATATAGCACATTCTCCTAGAAGAAACCTTTTAACACAGAATTTGAAAGCTCATGGGTTTTAATTTAATTTACACCCTTAAGCTTCATTATGATCCGTGGAAAAATCTGACCACTCACCACGAAGTATACGTCCAAAATAACTTGTGAATCAATTCCGCAGGGGAGTTACGCCCCTCAGTAATGAGGAATACGACTCGGGACACGAGACTTAAAATAATATATATATATATATATATATATATATATAACTAATAATTTATTTTGCAGATTCAAAGCTCGCTCGTCAGATAGTGGAGTTTACAAATGCACGGCTATAAATAGTGTTGGTACTGCTTTTGAAGAAGTTAGAGTTGAAATCAGTAGTAAGTATATTGAATTTTATAGTGGGATTTATTTCAAAACTTACATCTCGGATATCAATAAACTGAGATCTCTGAGAACTATTCAAAATTTTATGGCTAGCCAGTGCTATAAATCACAATGGCATTGCTAATTGTAATGAACCAATGAAAGAGTCATCAAAGAGTGTAAGCTGTCATATTTTAACAATTGACAGTCAAAGAAATATTAAGAGATTCTACGATTGGCGTTTCGCTTCCGAGTAAAAACATTCCGATTTTTTTAAACACCGTACTCTTACTATCGAGTCCTAGCTACCCAATGTAAATTAATTGTTTGTTTATATATTTATTTACTATGGTACACGAAACCGAATATATCCCAAAATTAAGCTATTCCTAAAATTATAAGCAAGTTTCGATCCAGAATAGACCCAAAATATGCGTCTTGATCTAAATTAAAAGTAATATATATTTATTTACTTATCCATGTACCTTAACTTATTTTAATTATTTTTTCAGGCCCACCAGTCATCTCACCTCCAACTAAGAGCCAGTATGTCATATTAAAGGACGGAGGCGCCATTTTACCGTGTCAAGCCAACGGAGACCCTAAACCAAGGATACAGTGGCTCTTTTACAGTGACAAGACCAAATCCTTCCCGAAGATTTCATTTGAGTAAGTTTTCTCAACCTTATCATGATACCAAGGTTGAAAAAATCGCCAAAAGCTATTATAAAGGTCAACTTATGTAATAACATAAATAAGTTTATGAGTTTATTTTTCATATCAAGATATATTATTATATCTACCTATATAGTCCTCCTTGGCGTGTCCGCCAATGGTGGATCTCGCTCGACTACTTATGTTTGTTACGGCTATGAGCCCGTATATGGCTCGCAAAACCAAAATTAGGCTTAAAATAATCAATATAATATGTTAGTATCTGAGTTCATATGGCAGTAGCCAACTCTGGTGTAGAGTTTGAGAACCAAAATGACTTATTATCTATATAGAATTATGTACTCGCATTGTGGAAATCAGTCAGGTTATACAATGAATTGTGTCGGCTCACGGAACCGCTTACAAACTGTTATGTTCAATAATCATTAAAATAAATAATCATGAAGACAGATACATAGGTTAGGTTCATAATAACAACATTAAGTCGAACAGGGAACCTCTACCCCTCTTTATGCTTTTATCATAATTTCAGAACCAAAAAGACCGGCGAGTTGGTGTTGAAGAAAGTACAAATTCAAGACGAAGGATATTACACGTGTATTGCATCTAATGCTGCTGGGTCTGCTAATGTTACCTACCCAGTCGTGGTATATGGTAAGTAGCTTATGAATTTGTCGGTCTTCAAGTCGAGAGTAAACCGGTTTCTTCTGGGCAAGCGCACTAGATCGACAACCTTGCTTAACATCAGGCAAGTTGTAGTCAAGCGTGAGCCTATCTAATGTAAAAAAAAATATATATATATACCCATAAAACATAAAAGTCATAATTTAATCACAGTTTGCAAGATTAGTTACACCGTCATACATTTAAAAAAGCCCTTGCTTTTCAAACGTAAGGATTACTTGAAAACGAAATATTTTTTATAATGAACAAGATTTGGGGAAGACATTTTGAAAATGAATAAAAGGGTAGTGTGGCTCACGTTTTTCGATCAAGTGTTACGGCATTTTGTGCTTTTTTTCCTTTTCTTGCAAAAGATTTTAAAAATGCCACTTTTACCACATACGCGTAATGTTGGGATTGGAAACATCTCAGAAAGGGATATGCCTAATTAAAAAATATTACAGATAATTAATAAAAATAAATAAATAAATATTTCAGGACATATCACACAGCGCCATCTAGCCCCATACTAAGCTTACGCTTGTATCATGGGTAGATACTAGATAACTGATATAATACATATACACTTTTCTTTTGTAAATACATATTTATTATACATAGAAACGACCAGATTTAACACAAGTAATTACAAATTTTAATATTCATAATGACTTGTGTCATGCGGGAACCGAACCCGCACCCCTAGATTAGAAGGCAGAGCACACAATTGGCGGAGTTACCATAAAACAAAACTGACGAGTTACCATAAAACAAAACTGACTTTGACTATATATGTATATCACATGGCAAAATCCATTTCGATGTTAACTGTAGATTTATTTAATCCAAACATTTAACTGGATGTTTATAGAACCAGCAAAGATAACAAAGAAGCATCGAGACAATCATTTTGTAGCAGTAGAAGGAGATACAGTACTGCGATTAACTTGCGAAGTAACAGGAAATCCCAAACCTAAAATAAGTTGGACTAAAGATGAACAGCTCATAGCGTCTGGTAAGTAATAATATAACTTTAAGCATTGGACGAATCCTATGTCGCAAATATTATAAAGATTTAGTTATTCAATTATACTGTTTAAGACTTCGTAAAAAATCGTTTATTATTTGGTTTAATGATCTAAAAGCAGTACGATACAAAATAAGCATTAAACACTTATAGGAACAACACTAATTAAGAAAATTAAAATTTGTGTTAAAATATTTTAATCGGTGATTTAGTGAATTAAGGTATTTGATGTACCTACACAATTGCATTTTTTTGTTATTTTTTATGGTACACCATACAAAAAGAAATAAGTACTACGATAATCGCAATTGTGACAATATTACGATCTTGAAAATATGCAAACTTTTAAGTAGATATTGTCTTTTTACAGGTTCTTCGCACTATATAGAAGACGGTGTATTAATGATACGTGATGTGCCCAAAGCAGCTCAAGGAAAATACCAATGTTATGCAGAAAACGCAATAGGACACGACTACGAGGATTATTTTGTTTTAGTTAACAGTAAGTTCATGATACAAATGACTTTTTTATTATTAACTGATTTTAGTTGGTTTTCAAGCGATGTAACCAATTATTTTACGTTTTTTTTACACGAAATAGGCTTACGTTTGACTATAGCCTGCCTGATGTTAAGCACCGCTATAGTCTAAGATGTAGCACGCTTGCCTAGAAGAAACCTATTTAGTCTAGATTTGAAGACCCCTGGGTTAAAATTAACTGGGAACAGGGCAAGTTAGGCATGTTTTTACACTATTATCATTTAATCAGTTATGTGAATCGTTTTAAATTTTATATAGATTTTGTCCCTGTATTATAATAGACAGAAATACCTACACACTGTAACTCCTAAATGAAAAAAATAGCAACGCCTGATACAAACAATACAGAAATGCAGTGAATTCTATATTAACTCAAATGTGCTCTCACGTTTGTTAACAACACAATTTACATTAGTATAATGTCAAATTGTCATCAATATGAATTTATAACTATGTACCTACTAAATTTATACTCCATATTTTTTACTACAGGTTATCCACCTTCTATTAATGTAACTACTACACACGTAATGGTTGAGAAGGAGAAACCTGCGCGTTTGGAATGCCCCCTTCGACACAGAAATATTGACCAACTACGCTGGTATAAGGTAATGTATTCAACTCATAAGGATAAAGATAAAGAATCTTTTGGTTGAGAAGGAGAAACCTGCGCGTTTGGAATGCCCCCTTCGACACAGAAATATTGACCAACTACGCTGGTATAAGGTAATGTATTCAACTCATAAGGATAAAGATAAAGAATCTTTATTGATAAGTTAAAGTTGTAACATACATAGGTATAGGTACTCCTACATACTACTACATACAAGTAAATAAATAAATAACATAAATAAATAAACAAATTATTCAAACACCAGTTATTCAGATATAAAAAAAAAACATGACATTTGTTCTATCTTTTATAGTATCATAAATAAATCCACAGTTAACCATAAATGCCAATATCAAATATATTTTTTAACTTGGGATGGGTTTGCACTAGACCATAATATTATGCCTAATGATAAGCGATCATTATAGTCTAAGATGGAACGTGCTTACCTAGTAAGAACCGATTTACTTTCGCTTTGAAGAACGAATACATTATGCCAATAGAATAATAGTATATCGTTAGTTTTTCAATTTAGTTGAGTGCTTTAGCTGTCTGTGATGATTTAGGGAATTTATCTATTATAACTATTATATCTAATATTAAATTGATTGTCAAGTTTCTTTATTAGAGTCTGTTCTGGATTTTATACAAAAAAATGAGAATTATTTTCATCATATCAAAGTTTACATTTTTATTCTAATATTTTTTTGCAGAATGGTAAATTGATTATAAAAGGTGAGCTGACCATAACCAGAGTGTCAGTTAGTGACGTAGGACTATATACATGCAGAGTTAGTGATATGTACAGAGCAGAGTCTGCTAATGTTAAAGTGGATGTTGGAATACCACCAGAATTTAGAACAGAAGAAGAATCGGATGTTGATATGGTTAGCGATGTCAACCTTAGCTGTGAAAACGTTGGAGTTCCTAGTCCTAGCGTAAGTATGGCCTCGATGTTAAGATAATTTTATATTAAGACCTCAAACTTAAAATAGAGAGAATATAGAGAACTTAATTAGACGAATGATGTTGTCACCTTAAGATTTACAAAACTGTGTGAAAATGTCATTTATTCCTTTCGAAAAAAAAAATTCATACTCACTCTATAAAGTACTTAACTTCTTCTTCTTATCGAATGAGAGTGGCCAAGTCTGGTGTCGTGAGTTTTCAAACCGCCCTTAGGGACCTCTGACATGGCTTAACGACTGACGTACTAGACAAACAGCCGGGACCTACAATTTACGTGTCATCCGACCCACGGATTAAGTTTTTAACTTTTTATAGGTGACGTGGTATAAAGATGGTCGCAGAATCGACTGGACGGAATCAGATTACTTTGTAGAAATGTCATCAAACAGCGCTGGACAATATCGATGTGATGTTCAAAACGTTTTCGGAACTATTTCAAGAACATTCAATCTCATTCCTCATCGTAAGTTTTGTTAAACTTATTTGATTTATTTTAGTCACTGATATACCGTAAAGATTTAATACTACTTTAGATAGATTTAGAATCTAAAACTTTTGTAGCGTATCTTTCGTAACTTCTATTTTGGTAATTCGCTTTTAACTTTTTTTTAAATCTTGTTATTGATAATTTATTTACACCATTCTTTATTAAAATTAATCGCTCCATACAAAATTTAATGCATTACGTAATTATAATTAAATTAGAAACATACTGGGAGATGACTCTGGCGTTGTAACACAGCTTATCGGCTAACACGAGGCCTCTCTCTCTCTTTGAGTCGTATTTCCTCATGACTGAGGGTCGTGACTCCCCCGCAGAATTAATTCGTTAGGGGAGTTTTCTTGGGCAGATACATCGTGGTGGGCACCCAGGTCCTTCCACGGAAGACGCATGTCCTCGGATATTGTGGTCCTCAAACATGTCGGTTTCCTCACGATGTTTTCCTTCACCGCTAAGCGAGTGCAAATCTACACATAACTTGAAAAATACAAGTCATTGGTGTAGGGCGGATTCGAACCAGGGTACGTCTGGATGAAAAGCAGACACCGCTGAACCGCTTAGCCACACTCGCTTTTACCACGAGGTCAGAGTATTCGAAACATTTTGTGACAAAATTTCTTTGGCAAATAAATGATTTTGTAATTGTATTTGTATTACAAAAAACATGTACATATTAATTTTGCCTTACAGATTGTTACATCGATACACAAAAACTAACGAAACTGCAACCAGTCATGATCGGTCCAGACGCATATTGGCCTAGATCTTTAAGTCGCGGTCATATCATTGAGTTCAACAGAGAAGAGCAGTTAGTACTGGTCTGTCCAAACAAATTCCAACAATTCGCCTCAAAATATGTCTATGCATTCTGCGCTGGTGGGACAAATGTCAAAATCAACGGCAATTTGTATGACTATTCAGACATACAATGCACTGAAGAAGTGAAGCACATAGTCAAAAAAACAGGAGAAAAATGCATGGCGGGCGATACGGAAAAACTTCAAATAACATACAAAGAATTAGCTGATTACGGAGAAGAAGAGGCTTACGAAATTTGCTGGAATAAGGCCGAGCAAAGTCCTATATATGCCAGACACATTTTGAGCCCTGAATCTATGGCAGATAGTGAGTATGAAGCGTTTTGGTCCAACGGTGATGAGCTAGATATGAACTACACTGAAGCATACGATTGCGAAGGTCAGATTAACAGAATATCTGCAGTGCGTGGAGAGTGGTTCCATGCAGATGATAGATGCTGTTTCTCGCCAAGACAGCTGGTGAATCCTAAAGATGTCTTTCCGGGAATTCCCCAGAAGGCCACTTTTAGTTACTATAACGTCGTACCTCAATGGAGTAGCTGTAATTCTGAAGTAAGTAACTTTTAACATGTAATTTACGGTTATTTTACAAAATTGTCATTCAAACCAGGATACGTTTGTTGGGGTACCTAATCCATAATTCGATGTACTTATTTAAAAAATATATATATTTAGCTACTAATTTAGAGATACTTGGATATCCACAATTCAGGAGTACCTAACATGTTAGCTTAGTTGGTAGTGGCTCTGCCTTCTAATCTAGAGGTCGCGGGTTTGATTCCCACATGACACAAGTATTTTTGTACTTTAAAAATTTATAATTACTTGTGTTGAGTCTGGTCGTTTGTATGTATTATAAGTATCTATTTACAAAAGAAAAGTATATAAGTATTATATCCGTTATCTAGTACCCACGATACAAGCGTTTGCTTAGTGTGGGGCTAGATGGAGCTGTGTGCAATGTTTACTTTACTTACTTTTGAGTATACCTTAGTTTACCTACATACCATTCAACAATTTATATGAAAATAAATATGAATTTTCTTTTTCAGAACTGGGATGCGATTGAAGACAGAGTGAGAAACTATGCCAAAGACTCCTTGAGCGGTAGTGATCTTATAGTTTGGACCGGTACTGCTAAAAAAGTATCGTTACCTACAAAGTATAGCGCACCTAAAGAAATAGACTCATTTTTCATGGATCAAAGAGCCAATATGCAACCTGTTCCCATGTTCTTATGGAAGGTAATAAACTTGTATCTTTATTATATTTTAAATTTCTTTTATAAGTAATGGTGTTCAAAACTCTTAAAGATTTTCTTTCTTTTAAGACGTAGAAACTGACTGCAGAAGTATTGCACTTATGATTTTAATTTAGCTAGCAAACAATCAAGTATGATATAATCATTTACAATTATTAGTGTCTTGTAGACTAACTACATTTAGTCGTTAGCAGAAAAGATATACAGCATGCAGCAAGAACCATAATGTTTTTTTTTTAATATTTACTTAATCATCTTTACATAATAATAAAATAATATTAAGGCGGTCAAAAATATGAACACAGAAGATATTAGAAAATAAATTTATGTATGAGTATACTTTAAATCCATACCAGGAACACGTTTCAAAAGTTTTTCCAAATTTTGTCTGTTCATCTGTTTATTTTAACGCTCATAACGCAAAAACGGCTGAACGGATCATCATGATTTTTGGTATGTAAGTAGTATGAGTTCTTAGAAGTGTCATAGGCTACTATAGTCTCAAATTAATGCGAAGCCGCTGGCGCCCACTAGTATAAAATAAAAGGATGGTACGGCCAGGCCCAAGCTACTTTTTAGGGTTCCGTACCTCAAAAGGAAAAAACGGAACCCTTATAGGATCACTTTGTTGTCCGTCTGTCCGTCCGTCCGTCCGTCTGTCAAGACCCTTTTTCTCAGGAACGCGTAGAGGTATGAAGCTGAAATTTATATCAATTACTCAGGTCTACTGTCCCTTGAAGCTGTGAAAAAATCAAACTTCTAAGCCAACGCAATCAAAAGATACAGCCATTTATGCCGCAAATTTTCGACACTTGCAAGGGAATCAAAACCTACAGGGTGCTTCCCGTGAACTCAGAATCTTGAAATTTGGTACGAAGCAACGTCTTATAGCATAGATAAAGGAAAAATTACGAAAACCATAAATTTTTAGTTACATCACAAAATATTTAACCTTGCAGGTTTGTACGGAACCCTCGGTGCGCGAGTCCGACTCGCACTTGGCCGGTTTTTTTTTGCTTTGGCTGTGGTACTCAGTATTCGTTTTCAATACTATTCGATTTATTTCAGGTGATACAAGACCCATCGTCGAGACAATCTATAGCTATTGTACAAATCAACATCCCTGATCTACGCCCATCTGATGTTCACAAGCACGTCTTATGCAGTGATGTTTGCAACAGAACCGATTGGATGCAAAATCCAGCATGGCATGACGTGAAGAAAGGCTATACATACTGCTGCAATATTGAAGAATTTGAACGTAAATTTGGATATAGAGGAATTTTTGAACCAGGAATGGAGTATTTGCTTGAAAATCATTCGTTGCCGGAACCCGGTGGCCTTGTGGTTTAATATTGATTGTATCAAATATTTGAGTTATTTATTTATTAACAACTATTTTTAATTTTTTTACAATATATGTATAAAAAAAAAATAACAAATATCATAAAAAACTTAAAACTAGTGATGCCGCCGGCAACGGGGCAGGACCCAAGCAACCGGTGGTAGAGGCTACAAAGAAAGGAACCTCCGGACAATACGCGCCGTATCAAGAATCACTGCCTTCTGTATCTGTCCCTTAACCCAACCTTCCAAGGAGAGCCTCTTAAGGTGTTGATCGAGGCTCTTCGCTATAAGACCGTTCACCGAAACAACTATCGGGACAATTAAAATATTATTATCGTCTTCTGTTACTAGGAAGTTTGATAAATTTATGATGAAAGATACTACATTCACTAAGACTTGTAGACGTGCCTAAGGTTCGGGATTAAATAAACGAAAGTATTAAAGTGCTTCATTAAAGAAAATGTAAGTGAAGGCTTATCTTTATTGTAAGGATGTTTTATGTCATAGTCATTAATTTTATTCCGCAATTTCCTAAAAAAAATTATCCAAAAATTATGTCTAACGATGTGAATAAAACCGTGGACACTTAAACTAAAATATATTTAAGTGCTAACTTTAAATAAATTTATTGTACCTACTTATTATGCAACATTGTTTTCCTTAATAATAATAAAAAAAAGCAAAAAATGAGGATTTTTTATTCTTTATTTGCGAAGAAAAATGAAAATGCGGGAGAAATTATCTGTAGCTTAATAATTTGTCTTAGTTAGTAAATAAAAACATATTTTATGAAGCTAAGTGAGTAAATTATTGCACAACTAGGTTGTATCTGATGCTGTCAGACCCGAACTGGTTCTCAGCGATGCAAAGATATGCTCCTTCGTTTGATCTTGACACTTCCTGAAATTCTAAGGAACTTCTAGATTGGTCTCTGAAAAGTAAAGTAAAAATAAAATTATGTTCATTTACTAATTAAAAACAGCGAGTGTGGATCATTCGTTCCAGTGTCTGCTTTCCAGACGCGCCCTGGTTCGATTCCCGCCCTACACCAATGACTTGTATTTTCAAGTTAAGTCTGGATTTGCACTCGCTTGACGGTGAAGGAAAACATCGTGAGGAAACCGACATGTTTGAGGACCACAATATCCGAGGACATGCGTCTTCCGTGGAAGGACCTGGGCGCCCACCACGATGTATCTGCCCAAGAAAACTGCCCTAACGAATTAATTCTGCGGGGGAGTCACGACCCTCAGTCATGAGGAAATACGACTCAAAGAGAAAGAGAGAACGGTGAAGGAAAACATCGCGAGGAAACCAATATGTTTGAGGACCATAATATCCGAGGACTTGTGTCTTCCGTGGAAGGACCTGGGTGCCCACCACGATGTATCTGCACAAGAAAACTCCCCTGACGAATATGCAATTTAACTGCAATACAGAATAATCAGTGGATCCCAAACTAGGCTTTTGCCTGTATCTTGGTGATCCATATTCCAGTTTACCAAAGTTTTCGCGAGATTACTTTTTTTTTTGTAAATAACTACACAGTACGTCATTAAAAATAACATATTTTTTACTAAAATATTAATAATGACGCTATCATATTGAATGTTTCCTGTGAATTACAATCCAGGGGTCTTTGAATCTAGAGTTAGTAGATATCTTCTAGGCAAACGTGTTACACCCTAGGCTGCAGCAACGCTTAAAATCTGACAGGCAGTAGTAGTGGCTGTATCCCACGTTAACAAAACGTGCAAAACACATTCCACGATATAAAAAAATACAACACATATTTACCTCAAAACGAAAAATGAAACTCTGGAGATCCGGAGAGCCGGTTAAGGAGTATATATATGTACAATATACATCTCCAGAGTTTCATTTACTATGGATTTCTGCAAAGTAACACCTGATTTACCTGTTTAGTTTGACAGACGTAGTGGAGTCCTTAGGAGTGAACTCCCACCGTATGTCTGGCGTAGGGTTTCCTCGCAGCACGTTACATGGCAACGTCACTCTGTGGCCGTTGTTAGCGTAGAACAAGTCTGGCTGAGGTTCGATGTACGGTTGCACTGAAAATTTTAGTAAAAAAACGCTAAGCTTTTAATAGGGTTGAACAGTAAGGTTGAACAAAGAGGATTACACAACGAAAACTAGTACATATGTTACGGTAAATGTGGATAATGCGGTAATTATGTATAATTACCGGGAATTACGTATATTTTTTAGATATAGATATTTAGATATATAGATATTTTTTTACATAAAAAAGGCTCACGCTTGACTACAACCTGCCTGATGTTAAGCAACGTTATAATCTACGATCTAGCGCGCTTGCCTCGAAGAAACCGGTTTACTCTCGACTTGAAGACCGACAAATTATAATTCAGGGGGAGTCTTTGGAACCTCAAATGTATTACGGTGCCTCCTTGCCGAACCTCTACTCGTGCGATTTATTTATTTAATTTATACTTGTATTTATTCTAATAAACATTTTGATTCTCATGTTTGATTTCATTATTTACTACATTTACCAAAGGGGTATGTTAATAATATATAATTACCGGTAAATATAGACAATTCACTACATTTACCGTGTGCGTTGGTAATTATGTATGATTACCGGTAATTATACATAATTACCGATTACTTACATTTACCGTAACACATACACTAATACGCATACCCTTGATATTTGTAAGTCTATTCGTGTTGTGACATCCGTGAATAAAATATGAGTATTTTGTTTGACAGGTTTATATAAAACACTAGTGGACGGGCTGCTTTAAAAGTAGCCTATATCACTCCCAAGGCTGTAAACTATCACAAAACCAAAAATCAATATTATGCGTCGCTTCGTTACGGCGTGAAAATAGAACTAACAGACCAACTGACACACTTTCGAATTTATATTAAAAGTATGATAAAATACTAGTGGGTGCTCGCGGCTTCGTTCGCATTAAGAAGTAAAACTGGAATCCCCTATTTCACCCCTTTAATAGTGGCATTTCCAAAAATCCTTTCTTAGCGGATGCCTACGTAATAACTTCTACCTTCATTCCAAATTTCAGCCCAATCCGTCCAGTGGTTTGGGCTGTGCGTTGATAGATCTCTATATCAGTCAGTCACTCAACCAGTCAGTCAGCTTTGAGTTTTATATTTATAGATATGACCAGTGGCAACCTCAACTACCCGCAGTATTCCGGGATGAAAAATACCTTGTGTTATTTCTAGGTCTAATCCATCATCAAAGCGTAAAGAACAGATAAACATGCCAACGGGCGATTTATCTTATCAGTGATTGGTGATAGTGTGGTGTGTTAGGATGAAATAATCAGGACTCTACGTGAACTACAAGTATTAACATGAATTAGTAGAGTGACAATAGAAAAACTGCCTTACCCAGTACATTGACGACGATAGTTCTCTCAGCTTTACCAACAGAGTTTTCTGCCACGCAGTGATAGTTACCGGAATCCTTGGACATCGCCCTGAAACTACAATGAAAATGAAAAGTTTTAAGAAAATCAACTTCACATTCAAAGTCGATTTTTTGGAATTTTAACTTGATTATCTTTTTTGCAACTTGTAATTTTGCAACGTCTATTAATATGGATGGATCCAGATTAGTTAATAAGTTCAACTTATTACAAAAAATGGATCCCTGAAGGAATTAGCTGCTACAGCACGAGAGATCATTTTCTCTCAGCGTAACAGCTGCGACATAATATCTTCTAAATTAAAAAAAAACATATTGTAAATTTCATTATTAATTAGTGCTAATATTATAAGAATTTTAAAACATTTATTATTTATTTATTGTTATTATGTGATTTAAAAAAAATACTGTCTTTTGACTGCTCAGTTAGCTTAGTAGGTAGTGGCTCTGCTTTCTTATCTAGGGGTGCGGGTTCGATTCCCGCATAACACATGTATTTATAGTCATATAACACAATATTTAAGTATTAAAATTTGTAATTACTTGTGTTGATTCTGGTCGTCCTATGTATAATAATTAGTATGTATTTACGAAAAAAAGAATATATAATGTATAATATCCGTTATCTAGTACCCATGATACAAGCGTAAGCTTAGTATGGGGCTAGGTGGCGCTGTGTGATTATATCCTGAAATATTTATTTATTTTAATAAGAAGAAAACAACGTTTCCTCAGTATAAAAGTTAAACTCACTGATGCGTATGTTTCTCGTCAGTCCAGTGCGAGTGATCGAAGGTAACGATGACGTCATCCTGTGACATCTCCCAGCGCACCGTGGCTTTAGGCGTGGCTTCCACATCGCATGGCAAGTCCACCTGAACAAAGCATAAATGTATAAAATAACTATTACCTTCTTCTCACTCTCTTGAGTCGAATTTCCTCATGATTGAGGGTCATGACTCCCCGCAGAACGAATTTGTTAGGGGAGTTGTCTTGGGCTTTATACATCGTGGTGGGCGCCCAGTGCCTTCTTAACCTTCTTAAAAAGTAATTTAATTTTACGTAGGTTTTATTAAAATAAGGATGTTCAGCTATTATTTTGACTTCTATTAGACTTAAATGTACGAGATATTGTCTGAATTGGATAAACCTTTGAGGTGCTCTTAAGCTTCTGAAGTGGATTTCTCGAAAACTACAAATAATATGTAAGCCATCGTGGCTTATATACCTATGCTTGTATACCATACTATATATTTTTTCAGTTTTGAGACATGGTATAGCATATTCCACGGCAATTAAGTTATTATATTTTTTGTACCTGATCGCCTTGTCGGACTGTAATTGAGTCTTGATCGCTATTCTTAATCTTTGGAGGAGCTGAAATCAAAACAATAATAAGTATTTAAAATTTACGTGTTTGTAAAATCTTGGTTTTGCGCAACTAGATGGCGCAATTACTAAATAAACGTAGGTAATTATGGAAACGATTTTCAATTATATGGTTAACTTACCAACTATTCTCACATTAAAATCTCTAATATCTTCTCCCATAGCGTTCCTAACTGTACATCTATAGACTCCTCCGTGTGATATATCTACTGAAAATCTTATCTTTTCTGGTCCATCATTTGTAACCCCATAAGGTAGAGAATCAATAAAGTTTGTTTCATTGAAGGGCTTGTATTTCCATGATATTTCAGGCACTGGTTTTCCTTTGGATATTCTGTAATGTTTAAATTAACAAAATTCAGTACTGTCACACACAGCTAATCATAATTGTGTAAAAAAGTAGGTAAGTAGTTAAGTTTGTATAAGAGGGGCCAACTCTGGTGTCACAGTTTTCGAACCGTCCTTAGGGTCTCTGGCGTACAATAACAAACATCCAGGGCCTACAATTTAGCTAGTAATTTATTATTAATTCAGTTCCTTATTTATTTTTACGTGGGATAGGTTTACGTTTGAATACAGCTCGTCTGATGTTAAACATTGCTGCAGCAAAAAAAACCATTTATTGCAACATGAAACCTTAAGTTAGACAAAAACGTAGCTTTAGGTACAACACGCTTACCTAAAAGGTACCTATTAACCACTGGATTACATTTCATTACTTGTATGTATAAAAGCTTAAAAAAATATAATTAAGCTTACCTGCATTCAATTTGTGCCCCGTATTCCAAAGGTTTGAAATTAATTTCTGTTTCAGTCTCTTCGATCTTTGGTGCCTCTGAAAATCAGGAAAAAAATTTGTTAATGAAAAAACAATGCAACACGAAACCAACTTCTTTTAAAATAAGCAAAATATACACGTTCGACACGAGAACTATTCTTGATCAATCTCCATAATATAAGTTCGCAAAAACCTTAGTACCGGGTTTAGCACTTAAGAACATAAACTACATAATCATCTGTTCATGTCAGAGGCCCTTAAGGCGGCTTGATAAACTCTCGACACCAGAGTTGGCCATTCTCATTCGATAAGAAGAAGATTATTTAGTTTGATGTAGTGAACACTTGGATATGGTAATTTCTGGCCTTAGAAACATAAAACATTTGCCACATAATGATTTGCACAATGCAGTAACAAACTGAAATTTGAAATCTGATATCACATACATAATGAATTTGGCCCAAATGTTTTCTAAGATATTTTTTTTCATATACATAATTTCACCGTCTGCTATAAACAGACACTGTGGATTTCCTTGTTCCTATTTTTTTTTACTGTACTATAGATATACACTTTTATCCGAGGACATGCGGCTTTCGTAGAAGGACCTGGGCGCCCACCACGATGTATCAACCCAAAAGAACTCCCCTAGTGGATTAATTCTGCGGGGCCACGTCACGACCCTCAGTCATGAGGAAATACATACGACTCACAGCGAGATATACACTTACCAACACCGGTGATTTCTACGTTAGCAATAAACTCCTGTGATTCCACTCCATTATAGGCAGTACATTTATAAGTACCGACATCTGCAAAGCCCATTTCCTTTATGCTTAGATAGTTATCTTCAAGTGCCAAGCGTGAGTTTGTAGACGTAGCGATAAGGGTGTCGTTTAGATACCATTCTATGGTAGCCTGTGGGTATGCATCTACTTCGCAATAAAGACGGTGTTCGGAGCCAAATTCTACTCTACCATCTGAAAAAAATGTGTTAGTAAAGTAAGTTACGTTTAATAGCTTCCTAGGGAGAGCACTCGCTCCGCAAGCACACCACCAGCCAGATGTAATTTCACCGATTCACAGTGGAAGAATGAATTCTGTGGTGGAAGTACCAAAGACTCGACACGAAGCGCTTTCCTTTTACCTTCATAATAAGAACAGCGAGTTTATGGAACTCTATCTGGAGCCCTGATTCCAGTAAATTATAAATCCAGAGTAAATAGGTTTCTCCTAGACAAAAGGTAACATCTTAGACTACAGTTGTGCTTATAATCAGACAGGCTGTAGGAAAACGTTGGTAACCCGTCCTAGCCAGGACGAAGGGACACAAGTCAGTAGTGGAGTCTAGTTCCGAGGCCGAGAGTTTGTGACTCTTTCCTTGATCGTTCTTTACGTCCAAATTGCTGAATGCCACTAGTGCCTACAGCATTTTATCTAAAAGGATTAATAATAAATATGGGCAGTTTAAAAGATTTTTATAAATCGCATGGCTTGGTTACTACATCCTACAATCATCAAACTTTGAATAAATCTATAATTAGGTCGCATGTCGTTTTTGCATGCAAATTTCCAAATATTAGTATAAATATCAATAGATTATTATGAACCTTCCTCACAAAAGTGCTGTTTAACGCTAAGAACTCACGGAGCGGTTTATTCCCGCGCCCGCCCGCGGCGGCGGAACCGCATTTAATTTTCAAAACTCACGAAGCCAGTTTTGTGCGGCGCCGCTGCCGCCGCTGTAGCGATTATAGCCCGCAAACCTGGCGGTTTATTATCGCAAGTAGGACCTTCGCCGGACTTTGATCGCAGAGCGCGCGGGTGGAAACCGCCGCGGCAGCGGTGCCGCAAACAATCGCTACCGCCGCGCGGGAGGCCGCGTCGTGAAATGCGCTTGAGTTTTTTCACATACATATCTGTATACTACAAAGGTTCGGTGCCGCCACCGCGGCGGGCGCACGAACAAACCGCTCCGTGAGTCCTTAGCGTTAATGTACCAGGACATCTTATGATTTTGATTGATACGGGAAAAAAAATATACGACAACAAAAATAAAATATGTTTTTCTTACCTTCTGGACTTTGTATGACATCAAAACTAAATGTCCTATTGACGTAAATTTCGATAGATTTATCAGCTGAACCCGCATTATTCCTTACTTGGCATGTTATGGTTACATTTTTCGATACCTTGGATATTGTTACATATGAGATGTAGACTGATGAAAACTCTAGAACAATTGTCTGAAAACATAAATATTTATATTAATCAATATAGACTGATGGCATTTCCTTTGAGAATTACAACCTATTTTGAAATTCATGTTTACACAAAAAACAAGGAAAAATAAAAACTATCATCTGACAAGTGTCACAAGACAAATATATAAATGAAAAATAAATAAATGTTTATTTGACTATGTACCTATTTACAATTTAATTTAATTTGAACTTAACATTCGGTTATTTTATATTGTTATATTGTAAGATGCGGCTTTGTGGTAATTTTTTTTTCTATTTCATCTTACTATCCACAGGATAGAGAATATATTTATTATTCAGTCATTTTTTAAAATTTAACGATGTTTCAAACATAAAAGTCAGTTTTTAAAGAAGACAACCTATGAACATGCTCTGCTCTCATTTTCATACCAGACCGATTCCTGCTTACTTGTCAACCATGCATGCAGTTATATTATAAACATAGCCACAATATCGATTTTTTTATCGCAGAGAGCATTTTCATAAAATAAATAAACTTCTTCTTATCGAATGAGAGTGGCAAAATCTACTGTTGAGAGTTAACCAAGCCGCCCTAAGGGCCTCTGATATGGCTTAATGAGTGCCGTACTGTAACAAACAGCCAGGAACTACAATTTAACGTGTCATCCGACCCACGGAAACGCCCAAAATGGAATGCCACTTTTCGGTCACCCATCCAAGGACTGACCGCGTCAACAAGCGATTACCATCGCTAGCTAAGCTACGGGAAAATAAGGTCTTTACCTATGAAATTGCCGTTTTTTTCGTACATTTTAATCTGTTTGTAATATTACACATATTACTTATAGGGAAGTCATTGAAAACACCTCTTTCAATGTGTCGTCGGTTTCACTACTTTAACTAGGTATATTTTTATCATATATACTCTGTTTTTGAGAAGTTGATATACGCAGTGCATAGCTTTTTTTCCATCTAACTATAGTTATCAATTGCATCTAAATCGGTTCAGACATTTCATATCATATCATTTTTCTTAATTTCGTCATACAAATCGGCAATTTAATAGGTTAGGTTAAAAGACCTAGATATGAGTGCTTGCTAGACATATTCTGACAGCACAAGTGGCGCCATCAGCCGCTCAGTCTGAAGTGTATGGAAATGAGTGTGGATTTTCGCGCCTGGCAGTTAGTAGACCGTAGCCTAGTGGTTAAGGCGTTCTGACGGTAGCAAAAATACGCAGGTTCGAATCCTGCCGGTCGTGATTATTTTCGCTCATTTTCCAATAAAAGTTTAATTTAAAACAACCATAGTGCAGGTTAGCACTTAATAAATTAACTCATAGGTAAAGACCTATTATATGTACTTTATAGTCTTTCTTACTTCTGAAGGGTAGATTTCATTATTCTCATCCATCCACTGCACCTCTGGTTTGGGGAATGCGTTAATTTTCGCAGCCAACGTCAGAGATGTTTCGAAATCTACCAAACCGAGGTTTCTGTCCAATATTTCCAACTGGGGCTCTAAATCTCCGAGCTGTTCTTCATTCACTGGAATAAATAAAGTTATATTATTATTATATATATTTATAGATTTTTATCTATCTCTCGTTTCCGAGGCTTACTAACTAATTTTCGCGGGCTTGCGGCCAAGCGAAGACTAGGTACTAAAATTTAATTTATATCATGCGGGTACTTGGTTATCTGACGAGAGAAATTTGCGGACTCTGCGACATGTATTTAAGATGGCAGCTTTTTGAAGTCCCATAAAGGTAAGTTTATGAATATCTAGTGCTTCTAGACTTTTGAATAGCGAGTGTGGTATTACTCCTGTTGTGGAAACAATGATGGGTATAGTCTTGACTGTACTAACATATTATTATTTCCATAAAGATAAAGATAAAAGATAAAGAATCTTTATTGATAATGTAAAATTGTAACATACATAGGTATAAGTACTAATATCACAGAATATGCTACACAAATTACAATATCTCGTCAAATTGAATTTATAACATTAGGCTTTTATAAAATTTTAGAAGTTACATATGTCTAGTTTTATTAATAAAACAATGAAAATTTTTGTTATTAAAATCATGTCATAAAAAGAAGAGACAGTTATACCTGCTTACTTACTTTACTCTCTTATGTTTAGGTATTTCAGATTGTACACATACACAAACTGGAAACTTTTGCATATCTTTTTAAAGTTTTAATGCATCAAAACAGGTTGTTAATTTTTTAAGAAGCCTATAATTATCGAATTTAGTTTTGCAACAACTCGTCACAAACATGTATATAAGAACGATATTTTTCGCTTCACATATTTTTTTTTAATCGTAGATCAATTTTGCATTAGCTACCAGTAACTAACATACATACTTATATGAAAAAAATGTTAGAAAGAAAATCATTACCTAATTTCTGGTTCAAAGAAATCAATTTATTTGTTTTTCAAATATTTTTTATTCGCTTCTCATTTTTATTTTTAGATTAGTTTTGGATTAGCTTTCTGAAACTAATTATTTATATTTTTTATAATAAATTTTTCAAAGTTATTAATTTAAATCACTACCGATCCTAATGATAATATATTCTCTCTTTCTCTCTCTTTGAGTCGCAGAATTAATTCGTTAGGGGAGTTTTCTTGGGCAGATACATCGTGGTGGGCGCCCAGGTCCTTCCACGGAAGACGCATGTCCTCGGATATTGTGGTCCTCAAACATGTCGGTTTCCTCACGATGTTTTCCTTCACCGCTAAGCGAGTGCAAATCTACACATAACTTGAAAAATACAAGTCATTGGTGTAGGGCGGATTCGAACCAGGGTACGTCTGGATGAAAAGCAGACACTGGAACCGCTGAGCCACACTCGCTTAATAATATATTAAACTAACAATAAAAAAAACAACTAAAGAAATAACTTTAAAAATAAAATGATTATCATAAAATTACTTGAACCAGTCTCTTATGCGGGCAATTACTATACTGTTTACCCTGTATAAAAAGACTGCACTAGTACATATAATAATACTAATACTAATACCCGGAATCTGCGGTTCAAGAATCTTCGAGGCCCCTTTGATGTCTCGATCACTGGTGGCGTCTTCACCGACAATCTGTAAAATAAATGGTACCAGTTGAAATTAACAAACTGATCAGTTTAGTTCATTTCAATTACTTTAATCGTAATGCTAATCTTAAAGTAAGTAAGCTGACATATCTGTATAAGTAATATCCTTTCAAATAATAAAACATTGTAATTACTAATATTTTTAAACAGAATTTTAAAAATACCTAGATCTAAACTCTTGATGAGCTAAAACATTGAATCAGGCGTTACTTTGCGGAAATCCATTGTTACTGAAACTCTGGAGAAATATGTAGTGTTTTTCCGCTGCGACTGCTCCTTAACCGACATCAAACAACAAACTTGATGGTTTTTAGGTGTGTTCCTCCATATACCACCGCCACACCTCACCTCCTAACCAACGTGGCCTCCGTGGATCTCAAGATCTTACCAACACCGCACCTTGTGTCTTGAAGCTTTGTTGTTCTCTTTCAGCAAGATATTCTAGTCGACACGTGTTTTGCCTCTCCACGAGGTATCCTCACTCGGTAGTAGGAGGTAGGGACTCGTGTTGACTCATATTCGTGTTTTTTTTCTTGATGAGTTCATAGCTCGAAGAATACTCATATGGTATCATTAGAATGTGTTACTAGGATTGAACATATACACTGGCATTGTACATTTAGCTTAAAGTTATGTCAATAAAGATATTTTGAAATTGAATTCCTTTATGAGTTAAAATGTAAAATTATCATTTATCCATGAATAGATAATCCAATTTTTAGGGTTCCGTACCTCAAAAGGAAAAAACGGAACCCTTATAGGATCACTTTGTTGTCCGTCTGTCCGTCCGTCCGTCCATCTGTCAAGACCCTTTTTCTCAGGAACGCGTAGAGGTATGAAGCTGAAATTTATATCAATTACTCAGGTCTACTGTCCCTTGAAGCTGTGAAAAAATCTAACTTCTAAGCCAACGCAATCAAAAGATACAGCCATTTATGCCGCAAATTTTCGACACTTGCAAGGGAATCAAAACCTACAGGGTGCTTCCCGTGAACTCAGAATCTTGAAATTTGGTACGAAGCAACGTCTTATAGCATAGATAAAGGAAAAATTACGAAAACCATAAATTTTTAGTTACATCACAAAATATTTAACCTTGCAGGTTTGTACGGAACCCTCGGTGCGCGAGTCCGACTCGCACTTGGCCGGTTTTTTTAGAATAAGTTCTAAAATGTAATTTTGTATTGTGTACAGCATATATAAATAAATAAATAAATAAACATAACAGGGAAGTAGGGCGTAACTAAACTTAAAAAATCCTTAGTTTTGTCGTTTCTATACGAGATGAACTCTACGTTGCCTATCAAAGGCTACTTGGCACTGCACACTAATAAGCTAACGTCTAAGTATTGACATTATGTTTTTTTTTAGAAATAAAGGCTAAAAATAATGTCACATTCGTAAAACCTGCATACACGAGCTCTACACAGTACTCTGTATTCTGTTACACAAGCAACAGCTATCCTTTTTTTTCATTACCTATTTTATTTAATATGATAAACACCTCATCCTACTCATTTAATTTGAAGATTATATCCAGATGCCAGATTGGTTGCCTGGAAGAGATTGCTCTTAGCGATAAGGCCGCCAATTAAGACACTAATTTTAATTTCTATATTATTTTTTTTGTTTTGTTTTTATATGTATGAGGTGTTTTAATAGTATTTATCTATATTGTTCTGTATTTATAATAATGTATTGATCTAATTATATAAATGTGCTACCATGTTTAACTGTACTATAAATTAATTTATATTTGATTTTTTTGATTTGATTCTGATCTATCTATCCTTACCCAAAACCGGAACATCTTCCCCTTTTCCACGTAAGCACTACACACATAGCTTCCAGGCCGCACCTGATTCAGCATCAGTACTTGCTTCGTACTCTCGCCAATGTTCAGCCAATGCACTTCCTTCAGGCGGATGGATTCCTCTACGCGTATTAGGAGATAGTTTGTATAGCCTGAAAGATTTGCAATGTAAATAAAAAAATAATTTATTAACAGAAAGAGATTAAACACTATCATACTTTAAATATATATTTAAAAGTCTTTAACATAATATCAAAATATACCTAAAATAAAAAAAATATATAAATAAGTATTCTTTCATCATCATCATATCAGTCTGTGTTCACTCACTGCTGAGTATATAGGCCTCCAGTCCAACAGTTCTCTCGTATTATGAAATTCCTTGTGTCAAGTCAAAATGTTTGATATAGGGGTAGTTAGAGACCGTACTTTAAAGCTGAGCTTAAATTTATCCTACGCTATGTAAAGGATTATTACGTGTTATAAGATCTTAAGTATATGGTACTTTTTGAAAACTTTATAACCTGGAATGCTGACTCGCATTGCTGCTCGATGGTTAATTAAAAACAAAGACATTTTGCGTTACGACTTACAATTTAAATTTTAAAGTTGAATGACAGTAAGTATCTACATTATTATTCCCTGGAGAAATCATAAGATACAAATTAGTCCGCCAGTTGCAATGTGGCTCCCAAAGAAGCTGCCAAAACAAGCTATTATGTGCATTGTCATATATGCATCTATTCTATGATGGGGGCAGGTCTTGGCGGGTGATTTTGGAAGATAGTAGATACATACATAGATATAGGTAGATTATTAATTATTCGTTTTAATGTTTTGTTTTATACGCCTACATTTAAGTCTCGATTTATCAATAAATAATTTTCTTGCTTTCTTCTTTTATTATCATGTATCAGGAAAACAAACATTTAAAACACGATCTTTTTAAAAAAACGCAAAAAATGTATGATGAATTTACATAAAACCCTTAAATAGCCCCTTGTTACCTGCTTGTGGTCTGGCGCTAGTTTCCAATATACTCCGAGGCGATTTAGTCGAAAACCCAAACTCAAATGGCAGGTGGCTCCTCTGGTAGAAAGTCACATATACAGGTCCTTCCCCTCGAACTATAGCTTTGTAGTCACCCACTTCAGGCTTAAGGCGAATTACCTGAAAATTTTGTTAGTATTCCTGGCATCTGCTTTTAAAAATTTGGAATAGAATTATTTTCTTGTGATAAGGCCGCCCTCTGTCCCAACACTATGCTCTTTCTTTATACTTGTCTTCTTTTGTTATTGGTGTACAATTAAATACATAAAGTATTTTGATTTGATTAGATTCCTTTAGGTATATAAATACAAAGGATGGCTTATACCTATAACTATAGGTGCTAACGAATAGATGTCAATCTGTAGCGCATAACACAGAAATAGAAGCCGTAGTAAGCACAAAAACGAGTAGTAAGGCATGAAAAAGTAAATAAGTTCGTATAAAAGTGCCCAAACGTAGTGTCGTGAATTTTTCAATTGCCATAGGGCTCTCTGAAATGGCTTCTGACACATTACTACCAAAGTTAAGCAATTGACGACGCGAACAGTCCTTGGATGGGTGACCAAATTTGTTTGCTTACGTGGATCAAAAGAATTTTTTTTCGTAGATCCCTTCTCTTTCTCTTTCTCCTCTTGCTAGTTATTTGGTCAAATGCTAAATCCGCTCTATGGTTGTTATTTATTTGTTGTTTATTGTCGTGATTTCACACTTTTTTTTTTAATTTAATACATACAATTTGAAAACTCGACACCAAAAATGGCTACTATCATTGAAACCTCCTTTTGCAACTATATTTAGGTTGATTAAAAATATTGTATTACTAGTGGGTGTTCGCGGCTTCGCTCGCATTAAGAAGTAAAACTTGCATCCCCTATTTCACCCCTTTAAAAGTGGCATTTCCAAAAATCCTTTCTTAGCGGATGCCTACGTCATAACATCTATCTTCATTCCAAATTTCAGCCCAATCCATCCAGTGGTTTGGGCTGTGCGTTGATAGATCACTATATCAGTCAGTCACTTTTGAGTTTTATATATACATATATATATATATATAATATAAAATATATATATATATATATATATTATATATACATTTTGTATAGATTACTTACTATTGGCTGCCTCGTAGGAATGACGTATTCTTTCCTCATAGCTTGTGTATCAGGTCCCGTAAAATCTATAAACGGTGATAATCCTGACACCACTATCATTATATCTGATGTGAATCGATCTACTGAAAACTGTAAAAAAAACTTTCTTTATTATACATATAAGGCATAATTTCTTATAATTAAACCAATTTCATTGCATTCACCAATTCAAAATTATACTCGTATACATAGATCTGGATATGAAAAAACTGTTTACAAAACTTAAAACATAATAATATTTTTTAATAAGTATGATTAAATTTTAAACTGATACACAAATCTATACTACTATTAACTATATTAGTAAAATAATACTTACTGGTATCTCTTTGTACTCCGTGAAGCGATCGTAATAAACTACGTTAGTCCAATCTGTGTTGATTAATGCCTTCATGTACTTGAATGCCTAAAAAAATAATGTAAATACTATTTGTTAATAATTATACGTGTGACCTTTCTTGTGCTAGTCTACAACCGACTGCCGCTTGAGATAAGGGACGCGCCCTCCAGATCTATCTATAATAGAAAACTAAAGTGTTGGCTTATCGAGCAGGCGTTTTATAATTTTGACGACTTCATGAAAATTAAGGTGGTATAAAATACATATAACAAATGTACTTTTATGTTAATTTACCCTCTACTTTTAATGTAGTACGAATTTTTAGAATTATATTGTACAATAATTTAATTTAATATTTTTTTGTTTGCAATAATTATTGTATTTTATTGTACATACTATTATTTTAATTGATTATTTTTTACTTGTATTTCTGTGACGTGTATCAAATATCTGATATGAATAAATGACTATGACTATGACTAGGGGAGTTCTCTTAGACAGATACATCGCGGTGGGCGGCCAGGTCCTGCCACGGAAGACAACATGTCCACGGATATTGTGGTCCTCAAAACATGTCGCTTTCCTCACAATGTTTTCCTTCACTGTTATGCGAGTGCAAACCCACACTTAACTTGAAAATACATTAAAGTGTGGTATAGTGATAGTAAATAGACAAAACCACTTTTATCCCACAACAATACAATAAAATATTCACAGCCCTTGGGATCCCACTGCTGGGTATAGGCCTTCCTTTGTATTTGTAAGTCCTCTCTCCTCCTTAATTACTTATTAACATCAAAAGATCCTCACCTCTCTAAAATCAAGTAAGTTTTGCCAGTTCAGCACAGCTCCAGAACAAACCTTGGCAATATCGTAGTATACCTCGACATTACCGACAGGACCCTTGTTCTGTGGGAGGCAGTGGCCGCTTAGAAAGATTATCACCTGAAATGAAGAGAAAATAAAGTTAAATAAATTCTCGCGAAATTAATAGTGGTTGACTGGCCTGTTTGCTTAGTTGGTAGTGGCACTGCCTTCTAATCTAGAGGTAACAGGTTCGATTCCCGCAAGACACAAGTATTTATGAATTTTAAAATTTATAATTCCTTGTGTTGAGTCTGGACGTTTGTATGTTTAATAAGCATGTTTTTTTTACAAAAGAAAAGTATATAAGTATTATATCCCTTCTCACCACGTTATGTAACCACGACACAAGCGTGGCGCTAGATGGCGATGTGTATTAGGTATTTATTTTGTTAATATTTATTTATTTATATCCGCGGCTTCACTGTCAAATTCTGCATAAATTAGATAAAAATATGTAGATGCATTGTTATAAATAAAACCATTGTTACAAACTTGACATCCGTTTGAAATTTCCGCCTTTACAGTGAAACAGATACAAAGTTGCAACATATCTAATTAACTTCCCGGCATCGTTGTTTCCAATAGGTATTTTGTAGTTTTAGGTCACATATAGTATGTACATTTTGTCAATCAAATCTAATACAATTTAAACCATCTTTATTCCCCTTGAACTAAAATTAGTCGGTGTAAACAGGTTCATTAGGTAAGCGCGCAAGATCGTAGATTCCAACGTTGCTTAACATCAGGCAAAGTTGTAGTCAAGCTTGAGCTATCTCAGCTTATCTCATGTAAAAAAAATAACAAATAAAGCCACTTCGTGTACAATATTATACGTAAACTATTTCTTAAAGAAAGAAGAAAGAAAGAGAGAAGATTAACAGATTTTAATGTAGGCGTATACCTAAACAAAACCTACTTTACATAAAACTTTAAGCAGATGCAGTAATCAAAATAACATTTTCAGTTAAAGTATGAACTATTATTGTCAACCATCATTAACTTTTGGTAGGTGCCGCTTTTCCATGTAAGTTTTGTTGTAATATAATATTTTAATCTTTATGTATGGAACAACTTTTTTTTTTACGTGAATATTCAGTCATGAAACCTAGGTTGGCCCAAGCGTCAAACACGTCTATTCTACGGCAAAAAAGGGGAACGTTAGTGTATTTGATAATAACACACGAGGCGTTAAAAAAATGCGGTGGGACATAAAAAAACCGCAGGGAGCACCTGGATTCAATCAGCGCAGGACCGGGACGAGTGGCGTACAAGAAGAGAGGCTTATGCTCAGCAGTGGGCGAAAAGGGGCTAATGATGGTAATTATCATTTTAAGAGCCTGTATTGTTCCATGTTTGTTGGGCAAAGGCCTCTCTACCCTCTTTTCTGTTATTTCTGTCCTCCCTCCATCGCTTTCTGGGTCTGCCGCGAGGTTTTTTTGTCTCTGGGGGTCTATTACGTCGTTGTCTAAGCCCAGAGGTCATCGATCCAATCTGATGATGATTTAAAAAAAAACACAACATACCTGACTATGAGTATCCTTACACAAAGTCTCGACTGCCGGGAAATTATGGGCATCTTTCGCATATCCGTCCGTGAAGACAAATATGGTTGACTGTTTGTAACTGGCTCGCAATGCTGCTTCAATGCCAGTTACAGAATTCTCTGGACAGTCGTCTCCACCTCCGGTTCTTAGAGCATTTAGGTGGACTAGGTACTCGCCAAGGGAAGGAGTTGTGTAGATGGGGTCAATAGCTGAAAGTTGAGTTTATTTGATTATCTCTCTAGGCATAACGATAAACATAGACAGGTGCAAATCAAAATTCTGTGTACATTTCTGCAAAGCAAGCTTAACATCAGACGGGCTGTTGTCAATCAGGAAAATAAAATAAATATGTAACATTTATTTTAGGGAAGTTTACATTGGGGAAGTTTTCTTGGGCAAGTACCATTTTTTTCAGAAGTTATGATCCTCAAAAATGACGATGTTTTCTTTCACCGCTAATCGAGTGCAGATTCACACGTAACTTGAAAATAAATCATTGGTGTAGAGCCGCATTCGAACGGCAGAATGTAAAGCAGAGGCTTACACCACCGAACCATACTAGCTAATATAATAACAAGTAAAACTCACCAGAATCTTTAAAAGGCACCAGAACATAATTCGTAAACGGGCTGGGATTTATTCCACGCAACACCGATCCCAAATTTGCCCTGATTTCTAAAACCTCACTCTGCATAGACTTTGTAGTATCCAGTACTACAGTAAAACTCTTTTCACAAGAACTCAAAATCAGGATGGAGAAGAAAACGAAAATTGATATTAGTTTGGTCATTTTGACGCAGAGGTTGAAACCAAAGTGGATGGATGGTAAATTGTGCATAAGGCATTTGCAAAATGTGACTCATTTCCGTTAAGGCGGGGGGTTATAAAGTATTTATAAAGTATTTATAAATACGTATACAAAATAAATAAATAAATATTCCGGGACATTGCACACATCGCCTTCTAGCCCCACACTAAGCAAACGCTTATGTCGTGGGTACTAGATAACGGATATAATACTTAATACTTATATACTTTTCATTTGTAAATACGTACTTATTATACATACAAACGACCAGACTCAACACAAGTAATTATAAATTTTAAAATTCATAAATACTTGTGTCACGCGGGAATCGAACCCGCAACCCCTAGAATAGAAGGCAGAGCCACTACCAACTAAGTTAACTGGCCAGTCAATACTTTTGTTGACGTTCTTAATAATTTTAAATTACATTTTGTGAATCCTCTGGCTTTGTGCTAGCGGTGATGTTACAAGGCCAGAGTCATCTCCCAGATATGATTGTTTTATATATTATTATTTGATTAACGGAAACGGGATAAAAGCAGTAACGGGGTAAAAAGCAGTCTATGTTACTCCCAGAACCTCATAGTACCTACGTACCAAAATCATAAACGTAAACACAAACATTATATTATTTTCGAATATTTTCTGCGTAATACAGATGTTTGGCCCTTATCGATAATAGCGAACTCTTCCAGGCAACCGTAGGATGGAAAAGAAATCATAGAAAATACTAGACGATATGTAGGTACAAAAATAGAGTTGATAGATATTTTCTAGGTAAGCGTGTTACACCCTAGGCTGCAGCAATGCTTAACATCAGGCAGGCTGTAGTCAAACGTAAGCCTATCTCAGGTAAAAAAACGATAAAGATCATATAAAATTAAATAATTAATTACTAAGGCATGTATTACCCTTAACTTAGCAATAATGTAACGGAGTCGTGTGTATAGTCCGATAACATTTGAACCCTTCCGTTATTCGCCGGGAATAGAGAGGCCATTCTCCTTCTTACATTGATGCTGTTTTATCAGTGACCAAGTTATTAAGTACTTAATAATATATTATTATAATCTATGTGTAAATTTGTACGATTGGTCTCTCTGTGAGTCATATTTTCTCATGATTGAGAGTCGTGACTCCCCGGCAGAATTAATTCGTTGGGGGAGTTCTCTTGTCTTATCCTTCCAAGGAAGACTCATGGCCTCGGATTCTGTGACTTATCTACTAATAAATATCTTTATCTATATATGAAACGCAATAGTATCTGACTTATCAGTCAACGCACAGCCCCAAACCACTTGACCGATCGGGCTGTAATTTGACAAGCAGATAGTTACTATGATGTAGGCATCCGCTAACAAATTTAATGAGTTTTGAAAATTCTATTTCTTAAGGAGCTATTTCATTCCCTTAGACGGCAAAGCTTTGGAACACTTTACCAGAAGCTGTGTTTTTTGTGAACTATATATCCAGGGGTCTTAAAAATCAAGAGTTGATAAGTATCTTCCAGGTTCACGTGTTACACCCTATAGGCTGCAGTAATTATTAACATCAGGCAGGTTGTAGTCAAATGTAAACCTATCCCACTTAAATAAAAAAAGGTTCCAAATTTGTAAATTTTAATTTATAAAAATAGTACTTCTTGAGTTAAGTGAAGCTGCGCACCCAACTAGTTATCTGTACGTAGGTTCGTACCTACTTCTGTTATACTGTACATAATGCGCTGCTTGATTTTACTATTATGCTCTATATTCTATATGCTATTAAATTATACATAAATATGTGCTACATATAAACATTTTAATCTAAAAAAATGCCAACACGCGGTCATGGCCTCCATTGGCAAAAAATAATAGATCTCACGAAGAGCTAAGGTGTAAACGTACACGCCATAAAACCACAGCTAAAAAGTTATAATATATACCCATTTATAAAAAAAAAATGTAGTACCAGCTTACTTATATATCTGTAACAGTAATGTAAAAATTTAATATTATAAAAAGTTGTTGAAGAAATTAGTGTAGAATTTTACTTTGAACTTTTTCCCGCCATGTAAAAAAAAAAGAAACGTCAGCTGTCATAACGCAATATATTGTTATTGTCAATGTCATGTCAAAGTAAAAATAACTTTTCCAGTTTGCTCGTCGCTTTGTGATTTTAATCGCATTTCAAGATTTATAAATTAAAAAATGAGCGATTGAACAATGTCTCGTTCAAAACCGCCTCCTTACATTCTACAAGAGCTTCCTGATATTACAGAATCTATAAACTATCCCATACAAAACGTGCAACGAATAAAGGTTAGTCACCACTTCTTGTTTCAATATTTTGGCTACTGCTCAATTCTTGGTGTATTTCCCATATATAAGTAATATTCTGTGGATTTATTTATAAACAAATAGTTGATGCTACTTTTGCGCTGTTTTGATTCATAATTTTCATGTAATTGAGCTCATATGGGTGAACTAGTTATGTACTGACTGACTCATAACAGTAGGTAAGTAACACTCAAAGTATTGTATTACACTTTGAGAAGTCATTTCATAAAATGGGGCTCTGGGAACTTGATAGTTGGTTAACCGACATAATTATACATGTGTAGGTACATTATGAAGGTTACACAGACTTAACTAGGTAGGTACCTATAATAACTATTATTTTGTTGTTCAAGTTAATAGGTATTTCACAATCTTTAGTTACTCTTTCTTCATGATAATATTACGTCGTTAAGTATATTATACAGTGTGTTTCTGGCAATAGAGCTACACTAAATCTAGGAATATGTTTGCCTATATATATATGTAGGTAGGTATACATTTTATTCTGGAACTACCTAGTAGGTATCTAAAACATAGCCAATCAGACCTAGGTATCACTGTAGAACTATCACCATTGTATGTAAGGTAAAAATAATTGTATACTTACTTAGCTAAAAAAACACAATTCAGCAATCTTAAAAAAAGAAAGCATTTTTACTGGATTAGCACACACCACTCTGTCATAGATTATAATCACAAATTATGATCAAGTGCAAACTGATTTGAAAATAAAAACAATATTTTTGTACATTTTCCAGTACACCTGCTTTGATGTATCCAAGACACTGATAGCTTTTGGAGCTACCAGCGGTGGAATCTATGTCTTCAACCGGAACCCATGTGAATTTGTGCAGCTCATCCCTAATAAGGTAAACCTCTTTGGCTCTATCTATTTCCTTTTTACTTGCACCCTGATCCCTGCCAGATTGGTTACCTGGAAGAGATCGCTTTGAGTGATAAGGTCGCCAATTAGGACACTAATTTTAAGTTTTGTTTGTTACATAGTGTTTTTCTCTGTTTATTGGTGTTTATAATATAGTAGTTCTATCTATCTATTATGACTTCTACTACCACACCACACTCCAGGTCTTACTTATCACTTACTAATGTAGCGCTGCAACCCAAAGTGGACCCTGGACACAAAGAGACACCACTCCTCCAGATTGTATGCCATTCCTACCACTCAGTAGCATGGAGCTGTTGTACATCTAGATTACTCCTGTACTTACTATCATTTAGATAAAATTAATCTGTTGTACTGTGGCACTAGTGAAATACTTAATATGTAGGTAAGTAAGTAATTTACTATACTTAAGTGTTTTAAATACATGAATTTACATAAAGATAAGGGCATTATTGTCTTTGCCTGTCTATTTATGTTTCGTAGCACTAAGTGTTTTGCTTCGACTTTCATCGTGCGAACAGCCCAACTGTGGAACTCCTTGCCCGAATTACTATTCCCCTAACTATAATTTGTCGGTCTTCAAGTCGAGAATAAACCGGTTTCTTCTAGGCAAACGCGCTAGATCATAGATTATAATGTTGCTTAACATCAGGCAAGTTGTAGTCAAGCGTAAGCCTATATCATGTAAAAAAAAGTAACATTTGGTACATAAAATCCTACTTCTAAAAACAATATCTGTTAAAAAAAACACATTGTAATCTGTTGCAGATAAGTAACAGAAATTAAAAATCTCTGAGGTATATGAGCATATAAAGGGGCATACAGAGGAAGTAATCTATGTTTTATACCATGTGGAGGGAAATATTTAATATATTATGAATATTTTCTACCATATTTTCCAGGATGGAGCAGTCACCAGGCTATCAATATCAGTGAACGAGAAACACATTGGTTTTGCAAATGGCCGTGGCACGGTCACAGTCACTGCCTGCGACCAGTCTCTAAGTGGAGGACACTCCACGGTCACCTCGAGAGACCATCAAGGAAATGAGGTGACAGCCATGGTGTGGAGTGAGGGCAGTATGCTGTTCTCAGGAGATGATGTTGGCAAGATATCTGTGCTGCAGATGCAGAATTTTCTAGTAAGTTTGTTATTAAATTATTACTTTTCATATCAAAGAACTAGAAGCACACAGGGTCTCTGATAAAGTCCTATTTTGTAAGAAATGTAACCCTTTAAACTCAGGTTAGATAGGTCTAACTAGGTAATATTCTAGTCTAGGTGTGCTTAACATTATGTAGCCTAGAGCCCTCACCTGATGTATCTATCAATGATTAATACATGACCTCTGCAATTAAGAATTTAAGTCAAGTTGAGAAGGATCCAGGTATTGACTACCATTCTGATATTTTATTTTTTATAATTTCAGGCCAAAACCTTCCAAAGCTCATCCCAAGTGATCATGAGTTTGGACTCTCGAATATGCCAGATTGACCTGCGATCCTGCATGCTCCTGGTCTCTACTCTAACTCGCTGCTACATCTGTGATACCACACAAGAACAATACAGACAGATCGGGCAAAAACTCAGAGATGGTGAATTTGGAGCCTGCTTTGTAAACAAAGAGAAAAACACAGAAGTCATCAAAAATAATGTTCAACAAGATTTTACAGAAGTAAAAAAGTTCAACATGGTAAATGAGGAATTGAAGTTCGCTATCGGAAAAGATTTGGAAAACACTCTCATTTTCTGTGCAAGACCATCTTCGAGGCTGTGGGAGTCAACTGTTGATGGAACGGTGAAAAGAACTCATCAGTTCAAACAAGTATTAGCTAGAAATCCAAGTAATATTCTAACAGTACAAGAATATGATAAAGAAAGATATAGTGTAGAATGCTCAGCAAATGAAAGTGAAGGAAAATCTATAAACTTTTCAAAAATATTTACAATGAAAGGTGCCATATTTTGTTTTAGAAAAGATGCAATATATTTTTTGAATATTGATAATGTTGATGACACCGTGTGGTTTGAGCATAAAGATATTATTGACTGTAAAGTGCATCAAAACATGCTTTACGTTTGGCTCACGAATGGCTCTCTAATACATTTAAGGTTTATGAAAATTGAGAAATTTCTGCTTCAATGTTTCTTTGAAGAAAAGTTCACTCTATGTGCAGAGTTGTGTGTGACTTATGAAGAATACTTGATGTCTAATAAATTGACGCCCAAGCTACATATTGTTGCAAATTTGAGAGAAAAATTGGATAAGGAAAGATTGGAAGAAATTAGTAAAGTACTGGACAATTTTGATAGTCTGAAACTTAATGCGACCAACAAAAGTGGTATACATGTTGTAGATAACACTTTCAATGCTAAATCATCATTAGACGATGAGGAAGAAGAACCTAAACAGAATGAAGAATACAAATTTACATCAATACCACCAGAAGCGATGCAAACTTTGAAAGACTTGAGTTTGAGTGTTTCTGGGAAATTAAATACAAGCAAAAAGCTACTCAAAGAGAAATGGGATGATTTTGAAGATAAAATGAAGCACTTGGGAGAGAAACAAGAAATACAAGTACCTAGAGATGTTTTTAACCCTAATACACCAAAAATAGAAACCATAGAAGCGCCTAAAACCATATCTCTAGAACAAAATGAACCCATTGTCATCCACAATGACATAATTTACAAAGAATCTAGTCAAAAAGCCCTAGAGATAGATATTGTTGTTGATGAAAAAGATAAAGTCAGCAAATCTTTGTACCAATACTTTAGACTAAGCTTAGTGAGTAAGGAGGAATCGAATTTAATTACTATCATCGAGAATAATGCCTGTGATATTAGAGAAGTATACAATCTTATGTTAAAGTTAGAAGAATATTGTGTTCAAATCGGAGACACAGATGAATCTAAATTCATACCAAACCACATATTCCTGAACTATCTCAATATGACAGGGAAGAAACAAGAATACTTAAACAACATAATCGAAGACGAAGATTTGTACAAGTATTTTGTTGATTCTTGTATATCGGTCAATATGAAAACTCAGAAACTGTCAAATATCGGTTGTGAATGTGGATTTCCTTTGCCGTACACGAGAACAAATCAGACGCCCGTATTTTCTGAATTGATTGATGAATTTATTGAACTACAATGGTCTAGTCAGAGTCGCGATCAATGTTATGATATTTGTAAAAGGATGCCATATTTGTGGAGAAAAATCTTGTATTTGCGACGGAATGAAGATTTGATGAACATTATGAGAATTTTACTTCAAATGTTGGATGAAAGTTTGCTGCATTCGTTTCTGCCTCAATTCACGTTGGATGTTTGGAACCAGACCGTGCAATTATATGCTACATTATATGCAAATATTTGTTTAAATTGCTCGAAGAAATTTGAACATGTTTCTGTCAAAGATATGCTCAGTTGGGACGATTTAGGGGCTTTAATGATCAAATCTATTGGGGGTCGAAACGCACTGGGAGTTTTAGAGAAACATGCAAATTTGATAGATCCTGGAGCGATCACGGTGAAGTTTTACCATACATGTTTGGTTGTCACCATGTTTGAGAAGATTGATGCTTCAATGACTGGCCAGTTGACGGATACATTGTATAGCTCGTATGATTTTGAAGAGGCGAAAATTGAGGTAACTTTATTTTGGTTGATAATTTTGTATCATGCTATTGTTATAATCTACTAATTAATGCCTTTGGCTTTGCACATATGCAGTCGTGAAAAAAGTAGCCAATGTTACACTATCGTAACACTATACTATCACCATAAAAAATACGTTGATCCGTAACACCTCTCTAAGCTGGCTAAGCTCTGCAGCTCTCATGGCGTTGCAAGTTTACATAGGCGAAGGTGACTGCTTACCATTAGGCGGACCGTCTGCCTTTTAGCCACTTTTTTATAAAAATAAACACGTTTTGCGATGGGTAGGTGAAACTTTCTCATTCTCATTATAAATTGATCTTAGTTATAAATTAAGCTTTTAAGTATTTATGTTGCAATAATAAAAGTTCGTTATAAAAATGTAGCCTGTGGTATAATGAATAGTTATTGATTGAGATATTTTTTTAAGTCTTACCATCACTGACCTTCAGACCTTAGAGTACCCCATGGGATATCCGAAACTACAAGAGATAGCGGGTTGGTGCTTGAAATAAAAATGAAGAAAACTGGTTGCGTGTTACATATACATATTGATATATTTTATGTAAGTAAATAGTGATGGTGTAAAAATCTAAAATGCTTTTTCTTCTCGTTCCAGATTTGCAAATTGCTCCGAAGCAGTATGAATGGACTCGTCCAGAACACATCTATACCACTAGTGGTAGCTGCCAACTCCCCTCACTGGGGACTCACACCAATATCAACCTTAACTCGTCCACATAAGGACGAAAATCCTAACCAGATACAAACTAAAAATAGTATATCAGAAGATGAGATCTCAAAGGAGGTTCAAGTAAGATTTTTATCTCTAAACGAAATTGTAGATAATATGTCTTTAATAAACAAAGGTGTAACAGATTGTTCTCTCTGTGGGTTGCCATTGCAAAATGAGTTGCTGATCAAAGATGGCGGATTGTGGGTGTTCAAGTGTTGCCATATTTTTCATGGCGCGTGTTTGGAGTTGAATCGAATTAAACTGTGCCCATCTTGTTTGCCAGTTAAGTGATTATTTTTTCTTGCCAGTTTCGGAATATAGCAGCTTTAGTAAATATTTATATATCAGTTATAATATTACTTATGTAGATAGTATACCTACAATGGTAAATCGCGCAATTTTTTTTTGGAACAGTACAAATTTTTATTAAATTTATTTATAGCAAGAATAATTGTACAATAGTAAACGGATGGTAGGGGTAAAAAGCTTAATTGTAGAGGGTAAAATACGTATATTCACAAAACCTTGGCTTTAGTTTTTAAATAACTCACTATTTGTTTTAAAGTATATGTAAAAATCGAGTGTGGCTCGGCGATTTTAACGTCTCCTTTTCATACTGACGCACCCTGGTTCGAATCCGGCCCGACACCAATGACTTGTATTTTGTTCAAAATATGTGTGGATATGCACTCGATTGGCGGTGAAGGAAAACATCGTTAGGAAACCGATACGTTTGAGGACCACAATATCCCGAGGACATGACTGTGTCTTCCGTGGAAGGACCTGGGCGCCCACCACGATGTATCTACCCAAGAGAACTCCCCTAACGAATTAATTCTGCGGGGGAGTCACGACCCTCAGTCATGAGGAAATACGACTCAAGAAAGATGGAGAGAATGAGAGATATGTAATTTGTGCAAAAGTAGTCACAAAGCAGGCTAAATTACCCCTCTGATAAAATAACTTGTAGTTAATCAAATTTACGTAACTGTAAAAACAATATTTTTATCAGCTTTATGGTGCTTTGAATGTTTATTAAATTAGATTAAAAACTAACTCGAATGAAATATGTCTATTTTTTTTTTGCCATTTTTACCTACACTTCATAGGCTGAGAGTAGTTTGTCTTTATCTTATGTTTTTCGTAAGAAAGACATAAATTAATGCTTATACAATACCTTGACAAGTGTTAGTGCAAATTTATTTTACATTTTTTTTAATCAATAAAATTTTATATTGTATTTTGAACTAGAATATACGTATTATTTAATTGTGTATGCATACATATATTTTAGAATGTAAGCACATTAGCTAGGAGTTTAAATATTATATTAATTTACTAAAAATGTAATCTCATTAGGCAATCGGAGCATTGCAAGATTGAGTTTAACAGATAAAAAAAAAACATTCAGAAGACTTGATAACCTCCTTTTTTTAAAAGTCGGTAATAATATTTTCAAAACCTCTCATCATATCTGAAAGCGGAAATGAGTTTTTTTGTCCGTAATGGAGTGACGTATCATCGCGATTTTTGTGATGGTGGTTGTATATATTTTATTCCAAAAAACGTAAGCTAAGCCGCGAGTAACAATAATAAATAAATAATACTAAAATATCAATAATACAAATAGTATATCGACTTGTTAAAAAAAAAATATTTTATCTGTGAAACTCATTCTTTCAGCGATATCACTGTTTTAGTTAATATAAAATAACGTAATACCAAAAAACTTATTTCGCATAGGTACTTAATAATAATTAAGGTGTAAAGTAGCGCATATATTTTTGTACTTATGTGGAAATATTTGAAGCCATAAATATTTATTATTTATAGCTATCTATTCTGATATTTAACGTGTATATGCATGAGTAAAATAAATGTATCAATAATGAAATATGTAGTTTTTAATCTCATCTATTTTCATAGCTCCTAACAGGCGTTCAATCAAAGAAGACCAAAATGATATCATATTGACATGACTACATTTTATGAGTCTATGAATGGTTGAGATTCTTGCAGCATTATTTTAGTGACTATTAACACTTGACTGAGTAAATATACTTAATTATGAAGAATACCTAGATATGAAATTATCAACCTAAATGTAGGTTCTTATACCAAAGTCAAAATGTGTAAAGAAATATGGTGGCGCCACTTGCAGTACTTTTTCAATTTATTAATCTTTTTCGTGGTGTTACATAGTACAGTACACGAGTACTGTGTAGTAGTCTTCAATTCTAGAGTAAATAGGTTTCTTCTACATTTTAGACTACAGTGGTGCTTAACATCAGGCAGGCTAAGGCCAAACGTAAGCCTATTTCGTGTTACAAAAAACTGATAATATTGATAACATGCGTGCGAACTTATTTTTAGATTAGAATAATAATTAAAAATGATTTAAGAATATATTTTTAGATGAATGAAACAATATGATTATTTTTCAAGGTTTATTTTTAATATATTTTGGGTTTTGGCACAATTTTTAAATAATGTGTCCTGGTTTATACTAGGCATTTAAACCTAAGTTCTATCTACTTATACATTTGAATCTCGAATGCTAAGTAAAGAAGTTAAGTATATAGGTACTGAATTTAAACATGATGACAAAAGAACTTACACAATCTCAAGGAAAATATAACGAATTTTTTTTTAAGTACATGTACAAAAATCACATTGACAATCTCAACGAAAACGTAGACAAATTAGATATGTTTGGATTATGTTCGATCAACAATAATTAACTGTACACTTATTTTAGATAGAAAAACAATTATGGCATTTACATTGTTCATATGGCAAGATGTGTACTAAAACTTTCAATAAATAAAAAAGTAATTAAAAAAGAGATCCTAACACAAACTAAAGACACAGTTTTAAGTATCATCATCATTATAACCACAATCTAACGCTTACAGAAATATTCGTCTATTTACACTGATCCAACATAAAAATAAATAATTTAGTAACTAATCCCTTAGACATTTACTAATAATACACTACGAATCATAGCTTAGGCTACACCTAAAATTATGCTTAAAAACTATCTACTACATAAAAATTTACTGGCATAAAGTGACAACTTAAGAAGACAAATGAGAAACGATTCTATAATTAGAAAAATAAATAACAAAAGAAAGATAACAATGCAAGACAAAATCTCTTTTCGGATGAGACATAAAATCTACACATGATATTAAAAAAGGTTTATTTAAGCGTCATAACAACGCCATTTCAAAAATTTCTATAGAGCCTTTCTCTAAAGGTTTCTATTTTTTACAACTGCCATGTTTTAATACATCGCATAGTTACACAAACGCAATTTTCAAGAAAAACGCCCGAAAACGATCCACCAATCACGCAACTCCTAAATTGTTCGATATTTTAGGATGCTGTGATTGGCGGATTATTTTTACGCGTATTAGTTTTCACTGTGAAGGTCAAATATAATGTTTACTTACATTTTATTATGAAAGATCCTATTCTCTACCAACTACTTAGTAAAATTGCACGATTTGATAAAGCGATAGTATTATTATTTATATTCATTAGCATGACGAATATTATTTCTACAATGTTTTACATTTACATGAAAAAACCACTGGATTGGAATATACTTTTAAGTGAGAAATTATTTAAAACTAAAGCAAAGTATAAGGATTTTGTATAATTTTATCCAAACGATATTTTTTGCAATGAATTAAAGATATATAATATAACACACTAATTTCATGCCAGATCTTTTTTTTTATTTAACTGTCTTCTTCTTATGGTGCCTCTCCAACTAGTGAAGGCTGGCAGTCAGCTCTGCATACTTTATTTTGTTCATTGCCAAGCGAAACAATTCTGCGGCACTTCTGATCCCGGTCCATTCTCGAATGTTCCGCAACCAGGACTTCTTTCTGCGATTTAACTGTAGGATTTCTTAAAAGCTATAAGTGATTGTTAAAAACTGTTCTTAGATAGTATTTGTAGTTGATTAAGTATGTATGTACTGGAGTACTACGACTTAGGTATATTTAAATGTCGGCGGAATTATATACAGTACAATTGACACATATAAATTGATCAGAATGCATCAATGTATTAATCCATGATTATTTATAAGGAATCCGTCTAGAAGTGGCTAATTTTGTCTAAACATTTTCAATAGTGCACTAACGAAGTGTTATTATAAACCTCTAAAAAGCTTTTAATTTGACAACGATTAATCTCATGTTTTTGTGCTAATATTTAACTGATCCGGTTTGATTATCATCTACCGTCATTTATCCGACGCCATTTTGTGACTTATGATATTTACAATCGAGCAGTCACTGTTTTATTAAATTAATTCAAATGTTATAATACAGCGCCCAAATAGAATAGATCTAAATTATTTGTGATGTATTATAAGTTCCTTTTTAAATGTATCTCCGCTAAGTCTATGAGTATTAATAATAACTGTTACATTCAACTTTTTAGTCACATTAAAATGACACTGATAGGTGACATTATAATACTTCAACAAATGTCTTACTCTTGATTTTTTTAAATCCATCAGAGTCATTTTAAGAGTGGACAAACTAAAGTGTCTCTGAAAACAGTCGTCTGTGTTCAAAACACCTATAATTTTCTAGCATTTCGCTTCAAATTTTTGGTTTGATACATTTTAATCTCTTACACACTATAGATAGACTATAATTAAGATAATATACATGGCCACAAAAAAGTCTACGATGTACCTCACAATTAAAACAAATCTAATCAATCTTAAACTATCTATTTAGCCAAGTACAAATAAAAAAAATATCTACAAAGGGATTTCAACTATTTACAAAAGAGGAAACATCCAATACTTCTTTTATTTGCTACCTTAATTAATAACCGAGTTCATGATTTTAAGTAATTATAATTATATACATTTTCGTCTAATTGTTTAGTCATTAAAATGTTAAGTAGCTAGGTACATGGCTTCACAAATACAATATGTGTTACCTACATTACACAAAATCATAGGAGTATTTTTAAAACTTTTCTATGATCTAATTTAAATTAAGATACGCCCACATTTTTGAAGAAAACTATAGTAAAAAACGCTCTTTTGCAATGCACCTACTTCGTTTAGAACTTCTGTTATTAGAACTTTAGAAGAAAAAAGAATTGATAGTATTTACATCAATAAAAAAGCCTGACTAAGCCAATTTCAAATTTAAATATCAGAGAATGTGGGCGCCAAGATTACCTTAATCTCCTAGTGGAATAATCTCATAAGTAATTAGTTATTTAAGAGATCCAATCCTAAACACTGGCATACAAATCTACGTACAAAACACCAGCATGAGATTATCTCTACCAATACATTTTCTACGACTTACGAACTATAAGAATTCTAATTTAGCATGATGACTTTGACAGCTGTCATTTTAGTACATTTCACGTCAAATTTGACGTAATTTGTCAAGATGTATGACAGCTGTCAAAATAATCATACTAAGTAAGACAAGGTAAGTATAACACAATCATAGGGTTGCTTTTTATAAGCATATATGTAAATTTGGATATTAAATCCAGTCTCTGTCATTACATATCTAGTTAGTAATACCAGTTACTACGCCAGATGTCTAGTAACATTTTTACAAAGACTAGAAATATCGAAATAGAATTTTAGTGTTTTTTTCAAAGCCTACTTTTACAAGAATAGTACAAATCTAAGTAAAGTGCATATGTACTTATACGTACAATGGTTATGTTCTCAATCAGCAATAGCCAAAAAACATTGAATGGCAAGCTAGGAATCATCATTTAAATAATCCTAAATGCAAAGAACTATTATTTAGTTCTTGCTTGTAAACAAGTATTTTTAAGACAAAGTTAAGTTTGACAGTTTATAATATTATGCCTACCTTTAGGTTCTTATGAACAGCTAAAGGCATAGAATATGTTTCTCAACTTTTTAACGACTTCTGCAGAGCTGAGGTACCTAAAATATCGAAAACTACATAGGTCCTTGCAAAGCCGTTGTAATACAACCATTTGGAAAAATGTATTTTTTGTAAAGCGATGGTCATCGAAATATAAAAAGTAGTGTATGGGATTAACAAGACAATGTTAATCTCATACAGTATTTAATTTTATACCATCGCTTAACAAAATATGACACTTATCTAAGAGTCTAAGCGCTAAATCCTTAGCTCTGCGAATATCGGTTTAGTAAAGAATCTACCACGGATGATGGTTAGGTAGAGACATTTGCGCGGCGTGCGCATATGGCCAGCCGCGCGCCGTATTTCAATCATCCTCTCTCGGAGATAAAGGAGGAGAGAAAGCTCCCATTTGAGGGTACCCTCCGCCATTAGGAGGGGGTGAGGAGTTGCTGGGTCCGGGGGATGAGAGACCAGGGAGGAAGCCCATCTCGCTGCCTCCGTCGCGACACCAGAGCTGACGCATCTCTTGGCGGCGCGAGCGCATGAGGTTCTTGTATTCAGATATCCGCATTTTCTTGCCGTCGACGATGCAAGTCCGTTTTGGTCTTGGTCGGTATCTGAAAAAGGAAAATGGATTTATTAATTAGGTGGAAGATAATATAGGCAGCCGCGGCAATTCGTCGTTCGTAAGATAACTTCACTTCTTTTACCAATTTAATACAGTGGGGTAGTTACGACCCTCAGTATTGAGGAATACAGATTCGAGGACGAGGGTTACATTTATTAGCTGACATTGATGGAGTGTGTATCCTGTACAAAATAGAATAGCAATGCTTGCAAACTAGAATAAACGGCTCGTCGTTGTCGCATGTGGCGAGTTTACTATGGCGTTTAATTCAGGCAATACAACGTCACATCACATAAAAATAACACAAAAAAATAAAATGTATGAAATTTATGAAACAAAATGCCTAGATATGAGTGATTACTAAATACTCTAATCTGTATAAAATCCGAGCACAGAAATTGGAGACATGACCTTGTCCAACAAATAAAAAACTATATAATGGAAATTACCTGTAATCTGGATGTTTCTCCATATGCTGCTTCGAGAGCCGCGACTGTTCCTCATAATACGGCTGCTTCTCCCCATTAGACATGGCCTTCCACCTGGCTCCGAGAATCTTTGAAATGTTTGAGTTGTGCATATCTGGGCACGCCTTGAGTATCTTCCTGCGTTCGTCTTTGGCCCAGACCATGAAAGCGTTCATTGGTCGCTTGATGTGTGGTTTGCCGGCCTCGTCGCGTTTTGGCTGACGAACCAGCTTTGCCTTCTCGGACTCTTCTGGAGGCGACTGCGCCCAGGACGATGCTGGAATAAATAGGGTTTGAAGGTTAGAGAAGTTGTAAAAACGGGTTTAAAATTTATTGTGTAAGTAAAAAGTACTACTAACAATATCACAATAACGATGAAACAATTTTAGAACAATGTTTTGATTGGCATGAATTAACAACTATATACCTATGTAGTTGTAAGGTTTTAGGGTAAGTATAAGTTTGATTGTATTTGACTGGCCTGTTAGCTTAGTTGGTAGTGGATCTGCCTTCTAATCTAGAGGTCGCGGGTTCGATTCCCGCATGACACAAGTATTTATGTACTTTAAAAATTATAATTACTTGTGTTGAGTCTGGTCGTTTGTATGTATAATAAATATGTATTTACAAAAGAATAAGTATTATATCCGTTATCTAGTACCCACGACACAAGCGTTTGCTTAGTGTGGGGCTAGATGGCGCTGTGTGTAATATCCCGGAATATTTATTATTTATTTACTTATTATTTATTAATGTAGATGCTTTGCAAATATTTAAAAAAGATTATTGACTAATAAGTTATTATTTTTCTTCGCAACTAGAAGGATCATAATGGTTTATCTGTAAAATAAGGTCATAAAATGACTTTTGCTTATTTTATTAAATACCGGTCAAAGACAACGTTACTATCTAAGAATTCCATGTGTTTGTCTGTGTTTTTTATAAATAAAATAAGTACAGAATCAATGATATGTCTTTCTACATATTTCAACATGTTCTTATCTGGCGACAATGTCTATCCTTCATATAAATGAATGCGATACCCATCTACAAAATACAGTTTCATTCCAATACAAAATCGAGTGTCATTAACATTATACTTTACAACCATAACAACTATTGTTAGAATTTAAAAAACGACCATGTCTATTACTAGTACAGCATTAAAAGTCAAACACGAATGACTTATGGCCCAAACAAGACCCTCCGAAACTTAGGCGACAAAATAAAAATTACGACGACACCAAATTGTATGGAAAACGTGATATTTTATAGCAAACTATGCAATATAAATGTTTGAAATAGTGATGTCGGTTTAATTAATGTGTATTGGGTTTTAATGTGTGAAGGCAAACTAAAAATAACGCGGTTTACGAGCATGGTGGATATTGAATTCATTATTTTGTTAAAAGTACGTACTTCTAAGATTGCGTAGAGAAAATTGAGTAATCTACATGAAGTTTTTTTCTGGCTTAATGGTAACCACACATTTTAGATTGCTGCCTTGCAAATAGTTAGCAACCGAACCTTTAAGAAACAACGTCTTAGATTGCTGCAGTGCAAACAATTAGCAACAGAACCTTCAACTCGTAACAACGTAAACGAAAAATCGCAACTGCAACGAATCCCTCCCAGAAATCTCTGACTACCCACATTACAAATGCAAATAAAACAGCACCAACAAATATGTGGGTCATCCAACCTAACACTTAGCATTTCCACTGACGGAGCAGTGGACAAGTGTTCGCACAATTAATAAGCCAAGCTCTGGAAATCGCTGGTATTTCTCGAATTAATTTGACACGCTGGCTGATAATTTATAACATCCTACGATTCGAGATTTCTGTGAGTTTAGTTTGAGATATTGTTGGATATGTGAAAGTGCAAGTTTGATGATGGTTTAGGTTGGAGAGTTGAGATATATTATAATGCTCTGTGAGTTAAGTACGATGGTTAATCTTTCAGGAAGCTATCTGATTATTACAAGCATGGCGTAGCAAAGCAACTAATGTCACAATGTGCAACAACAATACTTGTGTGGTGGTGGTTTTTCGTCCACTGTAGCACTGACTACTGTTATAAAGATGCTTGGCCCCGAATGCAAACATTAATAAATAAAAAAACAACCATTTTGATCAGTAGTAGAAAAGTCAAGCTTAAGTTAACAAAGGCTTGTGGATTTCTTATGCACATTATATTTACACCCATCTTTATTCATCTCTCATCTTCTACTTACGTTACCATATACATATTTATCACAAGACGTACTTATGCCTTATCAACAACCAGTAAATATGCACATTTGCGCGTACGCACGTTTCTATTATCCTTCGTCCTTACTGCAAACTACGCTACTCCATTCATACTCCCTAATAGCCAGCCAACTATTTCCCTGATCCAGATTTACGCCATTGCATACAGATCACACCTGTCATTTCTCTTGGCGACGCTCGACAGCGGAAACATGCGTCCAGCGCCATCTATCCTAAATTGCGTGCAATCCTCTTGTTTTAGAGGAAAAGGGGGTTTTGGATTGGGTACGAGCCAAGTGCTTAAAGGTTTTGTTATGGAACGGTATGTGTCGATTTGTGATGTGCTAATTGGAGGATCAGTTGCGATGAGATGACTGGTTCAGTTTTGTCGCTGTCACGAAAATTTAAATAAAACTAGTTTGATGAGTGTCAAATTCAGTTGTCGCAGGTTTTCAAACGCTCTCAGAATGGTAAGGTTGTACAATATAAATTTCAGGTTTTGACTTTGATTTGGACTGCTTACCATATGCTGAAATTGGACCATTTTGCGAAAATATCAGTTGTAAAACAGCCCAACAGGTATTGGATTTCCTGAACCGGATAGAATATCCAATTTAATGTAAAAATATAGAGTTAAATCACTAACAGCCTTAATTACAAATATGAATTAATGAGTTTTCTGCTGATTTTTGTTTAACTTTTCCTTCAAGTCATAAATTTGAAAAGTAATGAAAAAGTCAAGACACTGCTTAACACTTGTCAATCAGCTTAAGTTAAGACGAGAAAAAGTTAACTTCTGTTATAGGTACCTACAGCACAGGTTTTATGATCTTAGATAGATAGATTAAGGCTTTATTGGACACACAAATAAAATAGAACACAACACAAACAAGAGAAAATTTGAACATTATGCCACAAATGGCGGCCTTATCGCTAAAAGCGATCTCTTCCAGGCAACCGTAAAGCAACTCATGATCTTAAGCAACAGTAACGCGTCAAACTAAAAGCACATTATTCTAACAAATTTCTCCACCGGTCGGCCAATAAAACGTCATTGCAAAATTTATAGGAGCTTCGCAATGATTATTATCAACATCAGGTAATTAATATTTCCTGTGGCAACGAAACTTGCTTATGACAATTTAGCGTTTTGAATTGCGCAAATGTTGGCTTCAACGGCTGTTTTATTTGCGAATGAATGTTACTTTGTAACACTTTATCTGAGGTTTAATGGCATTTTTATATTCCTAGGTTGAGGAAATTGCAGCAGGTTATAAGTAAGATAAGTTGAAATCTAGAAAAGTTTTATAAGGAAAGAGGGTACGTAAATTGTTTGGAGAAAAGGTATCTTTTTGAACACCCCATCCTTTATATTTCTTTCGACTCCTGTCCATCCTACGCTTGCCTGGAAGAAATCGCTATTAGCGATAAGGCCGCCAGTTGTGGCACTATTTTTTTTAAGTCTTTTGTGTTTCTGTTTGTCTTTTTTTTTGTCAATGTGTGTTACAATAAAGAGTTTATCTATCTATCTATCTATCTATCTGTTTCATTGATTGAGGTAGAGGTGGAAGAATTTATAATTTGTATTATAATTTTTTCAAGTAGTAGTCAAGACTATCTTGTGTAAAAAAAATATATATGTTCTAAAAATAAAATAAAACTATAAACACACTTCTCCCTTTCTAAATGTGTGCTAGGTATTTGTATTTATTTTATTAACTTACAAATAGCTTTATCCTCACATATATTTTTAGGAGGATATCGGCAAGAATTAGAAACAGACAAATATAACCTACATACATAAATTCAAGACTTTCTAACCCGAAATTAATCTGACAAATACTCTCATCAAGCGTTATCTATTGCGATATTACATCACTTTAAATATTTCTAATGCACTAGTTTCACTAAAATATCGTACAACGTAATAATTAATAATATCTTGCAATTTAACGAACATCAAAATGTTAGTGACATTTCTGCAGTGTAGCATTTGATGACACTGCTTATTTGCAGGACTGCATGGGTGTTTTAGTATCGCTTTATAGACGTGTAGAATAGATTAATATGATAAATAAATAAATAAAAATGTATTAAAGGTTTTAAAATTGTCTATCAGCGTAATTTATATTTGCCAGTACCCAATCATAAAATCTATTTTTGTTAGAAGGAGAAATTTGAATTTAATTTTGTCTTTTGTTTTAACAACATTAATGTTGCTAAACTGCTGATAATAAGGAAATGTTAAGTTTATCAATGTGGGAAAATATTTTTTTTTTTACATTAGACAGGCTCACGCTTGACTACAACTTGCCTGATGTTAAGCAACGTTGTAATCTACGATCTAGCGCGCTTGCCTGCCTATATCTAGCATTCATATAAAGGAACAATATACTTTTTAGAAAATATAAGATCATTGCAGGTAAAGATTAAATAGATTCCTAAACCGCAAGTAGTAACTCTAACTACCTTAGATTTCATTTTACCAACCTAGTGAATTGTCGAGATATTAAATTAGCTAAGAATAAAGTAAAAGAATAAAGTACTAATGGCCAAGAAGAAAATAACCAAATACAAGTAAGGCTCACTAGTTTAATAAAATTGCATTTATATTCACTTTCATCCGCTGCATAAATCTTCGGCATAAATTTTATTGCTATGTTTTTAGAAATAACACGACGATGATTGTTAATTATGATAATAATTATTAATATTATGTGAGAAAATTGGACAGTTGCTGTTTCTCCCAATAAATAAGCGGGCGTAATGGTATTTTATATCTTTGTGTTTATTTTATTGCCTTTTGAACGTCGTATTTTATTCTTACTTCCTTTCTGTGGTACAGAAGCTACTCTTGTGTGAATAAAAAAATGTTTGCTGGTTGTTGATTGTATGTATTAAATTACATTATCACTTAATTTAAATTTACTAAGAGAACATTAAGGTACGAAAATTGGAGATTGATAAATAATTTATGGAGATGACAGACAAAATTATCACACACATCTTGAGTCGTATTTCCTCATGACTGAGGGTCGTGACTCCCCGCAGAATTAATTCGTTAGGGGAGTTCTCTTGGGCAGATACATCGTGGTGGGCGTCCAGGTCCTTTCACGGAATCATACACATAATATAACTTAATACGAATGAAATTTATCAATCTAGAAGATCTATCTAATTTATCTAGTATCTGAAATGAGTAAAAGGGTCACCTTTGCTCAGTAAAAGGATCAAATAGGCGGAGTAAACAATATTATACGGTTCCATCAGACAATTTCAGCAAAAAAAACCTATAATTTATGCTAGCGCGTTGAACTGAACTTATTCATCGGTACTTTTCTATTCTCCTTCCAGTCCGTCAAAGACACTCGTCGCGGTAAACTAATAAATGATCTGATTGGACACCCGTACTATTAGTATCAGGTATTTTGGGACACTCTTACGCAGGTTTGACGCATTTGTGACGTCATCATATTATGTGATTCACGGTGAGTGCTTTTAAGATTTTTTTGAAGAGTGATTGTTCCAGATTGTTCGAATTTCTGGTGAAATTAAAATGAAATAAAGTCGAATACATTACTTATTATTTTAGTTGGTTAATTTATAATAAATAGTTGGCAATTATCGTATTACGATATTGAATAAAATCTTGTTGTGTTCCGTTAGATATATTGAAACATGTTTAGAAATTGCTCTACGCAATGTCAATACTCATAGTCTATACAAAATTCTCTATTATCTCGTTTGACAAGAAATTAAAAAAAAACTTAGAAAAAAAATAGGATTTACTTACTATTACACGCATTATTATAATCCTCCTCCTTCTGCATAGAGTACTGTGATTCTTCCATCGGTGGATACGGGACGAATCTGGGCAGCATCATAGATGGCGCTGGTGACGGTGATCGCTGCTTGCTGAGGTTCAGGGGTGCGTCAGGGTCTGGTGGTGGTGGTGACCTGGCGGTGAGCTGCGCCAGCTGAGCTGATGCTGGCCAGGGGGCGTTGGGGACCACCTGGAAGGAAAAATAGGATTAAGTGGTTATTATTGAGATAGGCCTACACTATACGAGAACATACATAATTACAATTAGAGTAGGTAATTAATGTATTGATATTATTTAATGACAATGAATCTAGAGTTAATAGATATCTTCTTGTTACACCCTTGTCTGCAGCAATGCTTAACATCAGGCAGGCTGTAGTCAAACGCAAACCTATTCCACGTAAAAAAAAGATACTTATATGTAATCTTGAAGGAATAACTAAAAGTTTAGAAAAAAAAAATCTTCGACAGGAGTGGCCTAGAAGCCTTTTTTAAATAGCTTAGCTACCTATTGTCGTACTTTCATAAACAGCTGGGACCTACAATTATGTTTTTAATTAAGAATTACAATTTTTTTTAAGTTAAGTTTTTCGCATGTCTCATTTACCTGTAGTAGACCTAAACACTAAAAAACTTAAATACCTATCGTGTTTGACAACATCAGATAATTGTGAAAAAAAATGATACATCATCACTACAAACAACGAAACAAAAGGAAATCCCTTCCAATTTCATTAAACACAATTACCTTCGTTAAAATTCCTCTCAAACCACAAAACTATTCACAATAAGGAACACAAAAAGTTTCTCCGAAAAGCTAAGGAAATTGCTTCTATTAATTTCAGCGAACATCAAATGAAATCTTTGGAAAAAATCTGGGTGACGAATGATGAGCAAATAAATTACAACTTATTATAATTTCTACATTATGCCTAAACATTTTGTTGAGTGATCGGAACAACTTTCGCTTCTGGTGGTCCGTTAATAAATAAAATAGTTTCGAGGTAGGCGGAGAGTTCGCTATGAGATAAGGCGGTGTGATCTTTATCACGGTGTTAGGAAATGTACTAATTAGTTTTGAATATTATTTCCAACATCCGTGAGAAATTTATTAACTGAGAACTGTGGCTAATTTCTTTACTACGTGATACAATATTTAAGAAAAAAATGGACATTTGATAAAATATGTTTTGTGGTTTTTATTAATTGATTGATTGTCACAAAATAATAAGCACAAAGCAAATTGCTTACAATATAATTACCTATCTACAGATACATATAGCTTGATGGGTTTGATTTGATTGGATTTTAGTTTTTTCAGTTCGATTTGTAGATAAAATCCTGAATATATCTTCTTGCAAGGAAGCTTCCGAAACGTACCAATATATTAATAATAGTAAGTAAAATACCATTCAATAGTATTTTATAACTTTACAACTTACATATAAGTTATATATATCCAAAGGTTGAATATTTGACAACACAGCAATAAAAATTCAAAGCGATATTTCAACGGATACCTACTGAAATCACGTCCGTTATTATTTTAGAATAATAACTATTCTCCTGAGGACAATACAAGTTACCTTTACAACTAGTAATGAAACTTCTTCGTGGAGTTCAAAGGAGTTCTCTCGCACGTAATTAAACCCTCTTTAATGTTAGTACTTTAGTAAACGCACAGTCCACACAGGGCAGAATTGAAAAGCAAATCAAATTAAAAAAATATGCTATTTACGAAGGCTATTTATTTTATTTATATTTGCCTAGTGTCAAAATTAATGCACTTATGTTTTTTTTAATAACATTTATAAGTTCACAGTAAACGTAATCTTAATATAGGTTCGAATATACATAACGAAAGCTTTATTAATTTTCGTATATCCATCAAAATCAACAACTTTTATTGATTCGTATTTTTTCGTGACAGGGTCGTCGTGATTACCTGCAGAATTAGTTCGTCAATGGAGTTCTTTAAGGCAGATACATCGTGATGGCCGCCCAGGTCCTTCCACTAAAGACACCTGGAAGAGATCGCACTACGCGATAAGGCCGCCCAATGTAGGTACCTAAGTTAAGTAATATGTCTGTAAATAAAATTGTTTTCGTATTTTGGTTTTCTGGTGTACAATAAAGCTATATTGATTGATTGATTGACATATGTCCTTGGATACCAACTTATTTATTACTATTCTTGACTTAAGTAATTATTTCAAGTCCGCTCCTACCAAAACGCGATCAATGTCGAATCAAAGACAAGACGCGTTTTATTGGCTCGTTGCGCCATGCGTCGGTAGGACGATATAACAGTATAAACACAATGTCAATTATGGCAGACAGGATATTGGCCAATGTTTATGTCACTAGCTGCTGCCTGTGACTTTGAACGGGGCTATTAAACTAATACTACTGGTTTTGGAGTCGATGTAAATGATCTTGATGATTTTAATACATTTTGAGTGAAACTCTGGAGAAATATACAGTGTTTTTCCGCTGGGACTGTTCTTTAACCGCAGCAGCAGTCGCAGCGGGAGAAACAGTATATATTTCTCCAAAGTTTCATTTACCATGGAATTCCGCAAAGTGACGTCTGATTATATATCTTTTCTACATTTTAAGTAACGACACTTGACAATAAGCTCGAAGATGAATCATGTTTCCACAACTTCAACAGAAAAAAGGGTCTCAAACGATATCATTAACAAATCTTTTTTTTTTTTTTTTTTTTTTTTTTTTAACTTGAACGAGTTTGCACTTGACCATAGTTTACCTGATAGCAAGTAAGGCTATGGCCTAAGATGGAGCGTGCTTACCCGATAAGAACCGATTCACTCTCGCTTTGAAGATCGCTGGATTATAGTGCGTGGGGAACAGAGAGCCAGGCAGGGAGTTCCACAATCTAGCGGTACGAACAATAAAGGTGGAAGCGTACCGTTTCGTGCGGGTCTCACTTCAAATCACTTGCCTTTTGCTTGATTTGCGTAATTCCTGTTATTCTAAAATATACTTAAATTGTGTAATGAACAACCTATTTTATAAAAACCAATATAATACAAGTGAACTCATTTGGAATGAGCTCACCCAATCTCCGAAACAAGTAAGTTCTGTGTTATAAAGTCTAGTTGAGACTGTGAAGCCATTAATTTTCCAATTTTACATTTTCCTCAGTTCAAAGAGCAGGCACAACTGCGTACGAAAATACGTGTAGCTAAAGTTTATATTAACGCGATTGCGCAGACGCCTGAATTCATCGATTATATTGTGATTAGTCCGGACGTCTATAAAGATATCGACTTCATTTGATCTATTTTGATAGCGAATTTCGCGTTATTCGGGAAACCGATGGAAATGTTAGCTCATGGACTGATGGGCTATGTTAACATCATTATCATGTGTAAACTTATTAAGTGCTAAACCCGCACTATGGTTGTTTAACTTAAAATTCATTTTCGCTCATTTTCCAATAAAAGTTGAAGTTAAACATCATCATCATCATCAGCCTATTGTCGTCAATATTTGGAAAACATTTTTCAAAGCACATCCCGTTTTCCCGTCTGTGCTTCTTGTTGGCATTCCCTATTATTTTCATATTTGGTTTTGTATAGACAAATAGACATATTTTTTTCTCTATGTATGTATTTTTACTATTTCTATTGACAAAGGACTTATGAAAATCGCGAGCATCAGACGACCTAAAGTTCTACCTGTTATAATTCTTTTGTTTATTAAATTTACACTATCATTTTTTAACACGGAATAGGCCAACGTTTGAGTACAGCCTGCCTGATGTTAAACACCCCTGTAGTCTAAGATGTTGCACGCTTGCCTATGAGAAACCTATATACTCTGGATTTGAAAACCCGTGGGTTATAAAGTTGTAGAAAAAGGGCTCCAGGAAATAAGATCCAACTTACATTAGGAGGTGCTTGTGGCTGTGGCCGCATCTGTTCCAGGAGTGGTAAGAGTGATAGCGGAGGTCCAGGGTATAACCCATGTTGTCCTCTCCGAACCAACTCCTGCCGCCTGAGCTGTTCCTGCTGAAGTCTCTGTTGTAACTCCAGTTCCGCTTGCACGTTGCCTATACTCTGTAACAAGGGTTTATATCAGACTGGTTTGAATAAAATTGGTTTATTTTTGCATAATTCTGTTCAACAAAAAGATATTGTAGTCCAAAGCCTCCCCATCTAGTTTTAACTGTGTCTCGTAATGAATTGTGATTTGCGGTGTGAGAAAGAAATAAATAGAGTTATAAGTGATTTGGTGCCAGTACCTATTTTTATTTCATTCTGATACTTGTCTTATTTATTAAATAAACAATCGAATTGTATATTCTTCACTAGCGTGATAATTTTCTTTTATCTTGAGCATATTAATCTAAACTTTGTAAAAGTTATAATGATGATTGTAGAATTATGTAAGACGTAATTGCATCAAACTACACTTAACCTATTATTCATACCTAATACAAGTTTATTATTAATTTATGATCAATATCTAAATAATATTTATTTCATTGAAAACGTGATCGCAGCAAACGATATCACCAAGAAATAAGTTAAAGAAATCGAAATAAAAACCAAACGCTATAAAACTGGCAGAATTTTACATTAACCATAAAATCAGGTACATCTTTAAGTATAATAAGAGAAGTGACATCAAACGAAATCACCCAAAAAGTTAAAAGAATGAGTTTAAAATATTCGTTTCCTCCAAAACCCGCTCCAATAATAAACCAGTTCTTAAGCTGTTGAAACTTTGGCACTCTTAATGAGGACTCACTCGACGCAAAATTTGTTTCTCCCAATATATTGCACACTTAAGCACCATCTACGACAAAGAATACATTTAAATGTGTGCACAAATCAACCTGCACCGACGCCCCGTAAATCTCCAAGACCATAAAGCAAATACGGAAAAAAGACGACCGAAATTAATTGCTAGGGCCTCGTGACGAATAACACAATATACATTTTATCGGCTCTTCATTAAGCCCGTATTGAATTGTTAATGTGCTCGGAATAAGACATTGTAAGGTGACGATATCGAAACAACTCGTTGATGACGATTTCCGGACACACGATGCGAATAAAAGTAATTACGCTCTCAAAAGTTCACCGCGCAAATGCGACCGAGACAGCCACGATACATTTAAGTGAATCACTGCCTCCGATAAAAAAGGAAAAACGCTAATGGAAGACAAAAGCGAACGCATAAATAAACGTGACATAATCGAGCTTGTAAAAAAGCCGCAAAGCGCAAACGGCGGCAATAGGCATCCCTTTGCCGATACGTCCCGGCGACCGGTAATCGACCAAGTTTTTCCATCGGCCTGACAAATTGCCGTCATAACCGAACGGATTAAACTTTTTATTAAAAACAACAAACTGAGCATAATGTATGGGCGTAATCGGCAAGGGACAGATGCTCCCGAATAACGTATGCGATTTATCTAATGTAAAAAGACTTTTATTTAATAGCTTTGCGGAGATGTCCTAGCAATTGGCGCTTATATTTTACAGCGGACCGTCGTTTTGGCATTTCGACCGCGTTTTGATAGGGTTATTAATGTTGAAGATGATATAAAAACGAGATTTTTGATAGAGGACACCAGTTGTACCGTCACAATTTATTGTTTAGGTATCGCAGGTGGGTAATTTAGTCGTAAACATGTAGTCATGTGGTAGAAGAACTAGGAAGATGAAGCGGTATCATTATGGTGATTGAGGTGAGACAATGGCAGTCGCGCCAATAGAAACAATTGGGCGTGATTTGGCTCCGCACTTGCCTCAATATGATGGCCGAATAATATCAGAGGCAACGTACACCATCTGTGAGCTGTCCTTGGCTCGTATAAAAATAGAGCTTTCCTATTAATAGGTGCAGATATTTTTAAACACACTTCGAGCGCTAATCTCGTACAAATCTTTCGTCTCGCAGATTAATTCGTTCCAAAAAGAAATCTCGCGTCTATTGTGGACGGTGACGTTAAACAAATACCCAATGATGGAAATGATCCAGAAGATTAGACGACAACATGTATCAATATAATTAAAGGAGTCAATCTAGCTAGACAAAGAGATCAGAGTGTCCACCGGACATGCCGCGGCATAATTTAAAGCTGGCGCCGAATTGAAAATAGTGGAAAGTTTTTCCAGCGACAGAACGTAGGAATTTGATTCTTCTGGTGGAGACCTTAAGATCGATCAAGAGATTAGATAGAATGGAGATGCGTAATGAAACAGACGTCACATTGACGTAAGAGATGCAAGATCTGGGGTGAAATCATAATATTTACTGTCACTGACGTGAGTTCGCTTCAGGACGGATTATTCTGGTCTAGCCACGGACTCGATCAGGGTCTGTTATAAGAAGATAGGACATTCTTTTGCAACAAAAAAAACAGTCGACGCGCGATAAATCTGACTGAAGGTAAACGATGACGTTGACAGGCCTATCTTCAACGCTCTCATCACTCATGCTATTTGGAAAGCTGAAAGTTTAACACTTATTCATTTGAAAGAACACCCAGAAACCCAATTCGCAACGCTCCACATCCCTTAAATCTGGTGGCCTACATAAAATGCTGTCTTATCAAACATATTTATCTAATAATAAATATATTAATGCCACCGACGTTGGCAAGTGTTACAAATATGCGAGTACGCGAACATATGAACGTTTTAATGGATTTTAGTACAGTAAAAAATTGTAGTCACCCTCCGGAGATATTATCTAAATGCAATACTGATGGAACTGTTGCGCAGAACTAAATGACATTAGCACTTTAAGTACGAGGAGACAGAACAGAAAATATCATTAGTTAGATGATGTTTTAAGAACTTTTTGTTTTTGAAACGATAAGTGATCGCATTTAAAGTGTTAGTGCTTTATATTAATTCTTTTAAAAATGACCTTTTCTTTACTATGAAGAAGAAGTTTCCTTTACTGACTTCCCATTTGGTACTCCATAAAGATCTCAGAAGGAATTTATTTTGGCACATATAACAACTCAAATATTAATTATCATGATAAATACTAAATTGTTTACTTTTTGTATATTTCAGCCTAAGCTTTACAATACCACAACCGCCAAAATCCACAAAAAACTAATAATACCTGTTTTACCGTCACATATAAAAGTGTTGTAAAAGATAATAAGATATAAAAAGGGTTTGTACAAGGGCGCCGCAGAGGGATGTCTCAAAGGGCTCCGAGTAAGCGATGACATATCAAAATGAATCGTTAATGCACCGGATAGGATAGAGGGAACCATGGAGATACTATTTTGGAGTAAATAAATTTAAATTTAGTGGTAGTTTATTATTATAGTAGGTAGAGTTCTAATACTTTATGTGTTTTATTTTGATTTTATATGAGTATAAAAGGGTTTATCTTTCTATCTAGGAGATTTCCGCTAATCCGTCGCATTTTTTAAATAGAAAATAAGTATGTAAATTCTTATGAGAGAAGATAATGAAAAACAGACCAAAAAACCTTAAAATAACCATAAAAGTCATTTTCTACGGGGTACTTGTATATTTAAAGTAAAATACTTAGGTACTCATAGTTAGAATTAATTATAATTATATAAGAGGGTTTCGAAAATGATATTATTAACACTTTCTTGACAATGTTCGTGTTTACAACATTACGTAATGTAAACATTAATTTTAAAAAAACAGAAGACTTGATAACCTCTTTTGTTGAAGTAAGTTAAAAAGAGTAATATAATAAGTAAGTAATCAGAGTTTTTTCTATACCAACGAAATATTTTATAAAAGTTTTTTTACTCCACCGCACCTCTGTCTAAATGGATTTTAATACCGACAACAGATTGCACAATAACGTTGCAAATTAATTATTGGCGAGTTGCAATCATGACGGGCTTAGATCGGACAGACTGATTAGGTGACCTAGCTGTACAGCTCTTTGTTACGTCAAATCAGCATCTGAGCTTTTGTTAGGGGTGGTTTAGAATAATAACCTATATTTGTTTAATTTTTTTTATACTTATGATGAATTTATACCTATGTTTAGGAATAGATACCACTCTTAATTTAGTAGGGTTTACATTTAGTTTTATAAATGAAGCACCTAGAAAGGTAAGACTGAAATCACCTGAGACTTACTGCGCGTTTACGGTTACTTAATTAGCAAATTAACACTTTTCTGTTACTCTTCATTTTGGTGCTCTAAGGCAATATGTGTCTATTAAAAAGATAAGTGTTTCTCACAAAAATGTGGAGCTAACAACCCCTAAAAGCATTATTAGAATAGAATTTTCTATCGAATATGCGACTTTTTTCAAAGTGTACGTTCACATATCAGTGCTAAATTCATCAATTCAGCTAGTTTTTATTATTAAATCTCATTATCCAGATCAAACATTATGACAAGCTCCAATTAAAGTGTCTTACATTCATTGCCACAACACACGTGGCTTTCCCCACGGGGATGCGCTGAGTTTTATATCGTAGGGATAAAGTATTGGTACTCTGACGAGCTTTCGTGCGCGATTGCTTGCATGAAAATTTGAAAAGAAAGCTGAAAGATAATGAGAATGATAGTACAATTCGTATTTTGTACTTTGATGGTATTTTGTACTTTGATGGTATTTTGTACTTTGATGGTATTTTGTACTTTGATGGTATTTTGTCATTGATTTGAAACACATTTTGTTTTGTCATTTGAGAATCATATCATTTATACGTATTTAAGGATATGCACATATTTTTTAGGTATTGGGCATTGTATCGTATTGTACCGTAACTACAATAAAACGCTTACGTTTTATAATGTTCGTGTGAGTATTTACACAGACTAGGCGATTGTATTTACCTACAAAGCCGGAAAAGGTAGAAATACTATTTTTAACTAGAAGATAAAGAAAATATACAAACAATGTAACGGAGAAATTACGAAGTAATGAAATTATAAATTATGAATAACTTTGAACTTATTTTGGTTACACCTTTATAAAAATTCTAACACAGAAACTAATAAAAATATTCTAATACAAGTATACATAACGATACGAACACAATGTTCAAAGTCACAATCATCCGCGATTGCTCGCGTGTGCAACAAGACTACAATCCACCATGAGTTGAAGATTCGATCAGATCGTATCTAACGCTGATAATGCATTATGCCAATGCATCTCATCCGATGAATGCAATTCTGTTATGAATTGAAAGGTGCATTGTTTTGTGATAAAAATAAATACTTGTTGATGTGGGGTTGTTGTGTTTTTATGCTCCGTATTTTGCATCATCATTGACCTTGCGTTTTAAATACATTGCGCGTAATGTTTATGAGACTTATAAATATAGTACCTATGTTTTTTTAAGACGCTGGGTAGTTAATTAACTTGCTTGATTGTAATACAGTTTTTTTACGAAATTGGTTTAAGTTTCAGTACAGCTTGCCTGATGGTAAACCACTCTCTAACCTTCCAATCGGTTGTCTAATTAAAACATATTTTCTTCAAATTTCATACCCCTTGTTTTCAAATTCTTTCAGTTCAATGTCTTGGCTTATTTCGAAAAATCATATATAAGTAGGTATGTAAAATGTAAGTATATATGTATGTATATCAAAAGTAGGTAGCTGGACGCATATAACAAAAAATACGAAAAAGTGTAAATTTATCAAACCAGTTTACTATAACACAATGCAGGCCTAAATTAATGAAGGCCCTCTCTAATTAAAACTGAACTACAAACTACATAACACTAAATCATGAAATTAAGCTTTTACCGCCGCATGAGGGGCGGCTGTTTTCAACTACGTTTTATTATTATAATGAAACTAATAACAAAGCAGTTTAAGACATCCGCCTTTATTCTTTATTAATAAACCATGCTTTCTTTGATAGTTGGTTTTATAAGTTTTATTATAAGGTAGCTTTATATAAGAGTTGTTCTCTTTGATATTGGGTGGGTTGTAATGGGTTTGTCTCTTGATTATTAAATTAACGAAAGATGTGAGATGGTTTTCGTGTTCTTTATAGTGAACATGGGACAAAAATATTGTGTTAGTTTACAAGATAAAACAATAGTAAGTTTGCTCGGATATGCACGAAGTTTCATACAAACTTAGGTTGTTCCAATTTTAAAAGTTTATTTTTAAACATTTCAGTTGCTATTATATGCAGTATCCGACTTTTTAGTTTAGGTTTATAATGATTGTTTTAGCAAAAATAAATACTCTACCAAAAATAAAATCGATCAGAAGCCTACTAAACAAATTAAATACATAAATTGATAAGACAAACAAAACATAAATAAACTCAAACATATCTTTATAAATATGTCAAGTACCCTCATAACCGAATTAAAGATGGGTCCGCCCCCAAATAAAAACAAACATTACGCACAGAAACCGTCGAATTCGAAAAATAACCACTTGAAGCCGGTCCACGGGAGCGTAAAATAAAACGGAGTTAGACAAAAGCGAGTGAAACCTGGAACCGACCGGTCGGTCCCACGGGTGGAACAGGGTAAACCTACTCATACCAACGTTGCCTTTTCGAGCAAAGATTCGGAAATGTTGGTAGAACGGAAATTTTGCGTGACAGTCCGTGTAAAACTATTTTTTAGGAAATGTAACTTGATTCATGAGAGTGGGAGACAGGGAGTATTGGCTTAAGAGGGAAGAGGCCTATACCCTGCAGTGGGTCCCATTAGACTGATGTAATTTGATTCATAGACTGCGTTAAAAATGTTATGTTTTTGTTTTGATGGAGCCGAAAGCAGGTAAAAACGCGGACACCGCTAAGAGTTCGTTAAGTTACTTATATTATTAGGCATAGGTGTATTCCTACGTATTACAGCCCAAATCCACTAAGTAATGGTGAATAAACTAAAGTGAATTTCTTTCAATTCAATTGTTCAAACATTACGTTGATAGTAGGTATAATTATTTCTCTTCTGCAAGTACACACAAATATTATTTCGATCATACCTGCAAAGTTTATATGTACATACATCATAGTGAATTAGTCCATTCTGTATAAAAACCAGTACAGTTCCATTTCCCCGCTCCCTCCCATTTCCCCTAAGAGAGGGGGTGCTCTTGTCTTTCCAAGGCCTCCCCCTAGCTCTTCCCACTCCGTTTCTTTTATTCCTTGCCTACTTTTATGTTTATTTTTGTTTTCCGTTACCCGCCGGAAATAATAGCGTTGGGATGATGTGGATGCTCCTTTGATGGGCGATTTTTATTACGTTTTTTGTTTTATGCACGATGTCGAGTGGAAAATGGTTGTTGTTTTTTGTTTTCTATTTTCAGTTGCGTCATCAATATGTGTAGATAAGACATACTAGTTGTGCTTTACGGTTTTGCTTGTTTAGGTATGTATGTACTACAAATAATAGTTATTTTAAAAGTTTTATACGACATAAGTAAAGCTGCGTAATGAGAAGCACTAGCGAAAAAAAATCGGTTTTAAAATTCTGACACCAGAATTAGCTCTCGTACTCACTTAATTTTATGCGTGACAAATTATTGCTATTTTACTAGGTTGTCCATTAATTTATTGTTATTTTAATCAGTTGGACTTGATCAGCGTACTAATAAATGGCTAATTGAAAGTCAGAAATAGTGCAATTCAATTATTTTTATATATTATAAAATACACATTTCAAAACCTCAAAAAAAAAGTGATGGAAAATACATTTCCTTTTTATTACTTACCCAACTTCCAATAAAAGGAGGTTATCAAAGTCTTCTGAAAGTTTTTTGTTTTACCAATCTTATCCACACTAACACGCCAGTTTTCCAAGATGACCTTTTGTAGGCAATAGACTCTGTGAAGTGGCGTCATTATTCCCTTCTCTATTCAATTTCATATTTTATTTCCGTGGTTTTAAACAAGCACCGCGTCTAATGAATGCGAGGTTTATTCTAGATCATTTTACGGGGTTTTTATTTCTTAGGCCTTTTGTGAAATGCTCTTTCCTTAGCTAATTAGGTAAAGATATATTTATACAATAAGTAGGTAGAATGTTATTTGTTTTTAAACCGATGAATAAGAGTCGTAACAAAATAATGCATACATTTCAAAGAAGGAAAGAAAGAAAGTAAGCATTTATTTTAACGCACAGGACTCAACGATATAAAAGTTATCATAGTTGTCTGTAATGAATTACCTTAGAAATAAGTGAGTAGAAGTGTGGCAAACTTTGGCTACTAACAGGACATGTTAATTTGTATTTTTTGTAGAGATAACCCATCCGAAGACTGACCGTTGCTGCTGTTACTATAACCACAAACGTATAACACAGTACAATCATATATTTTTACGATACTAGGTAAAACTTAAAAAAAACGTAACACTTCAATAGCAGAGCTTCATTTATAGCTATATATTATTATCAATTCTTACTAGAAATATATAATTTCATATGCCACTATCGAAGGCCTAAGTATATCCAGAAAAGGCTTAAAAATAAGAAGACTATCAAAGCTTTAACAAACATAATTGAAGCCACTTAGATACTCAATGGTCAAAGGTCCAACCATTACATTAATCTTTCACTTAGTCCTAAAAATAAGCACCATCTTACACTCGCATCAAAAATTAATACATAGAGAGCTTTGTCCACTCCAATACGGTGATTCCACAAAAGTGCGAAGGAAAAAGAAAAGATTAATAAAGCTTACCGCACACTCAACACCTGTCCTTTTGTGGTTAATGGACGCTGACTACGACAGTTCATCATAGAGACGTCTCATTATCGTAGTAAAACAGTAGTGGACGGGATACATTATTTTGAAGTGTCCAATAGGATACTCATTTCTATTTCATTTTATAAACTAACGTATGCCATATTTATTAAATTATGTGTATCTCTCCCTTGAGTTGTATTTCCTCATGACTAAGGGTCGTGACTCCCCCGCAAAATTAATTCATTATGGGAGTTCTCCTAGCCAGATACATCGTGGTGGGTGCCCAGGTCCTTCCACGGAAGACACATGTCCTTGGATATTTGTGGTCCTCAAACATGTCGGTTTCCTCACGATGTTATCCTCCACCGCTATGCAAGTGCAAATCCACACATAACTTGAAAATACAAGTCATTGGTGTTGGGCTGGATTCGAACCAGGGTGCGTCTGGATGAAAAGGAGATACCTGGAACCACTGAGCCACACGCGAAATTACCTATGTGTATATGGTCTTTAATATGCGACGCGTTTTGCATGCATTTGGAGCGTCATGAGGTCGAGTCTCACACAGGACCAACAATACATAGGATAATTTACTAATTTCTTAGCTAATTCTTTCTAAATTGATTATATTTTTATTTTATAATATGGAAGATACTAAGCACTTGAGAGCCTTAATTTACTACCCGTTAATACAAAACTACAACCATTGTCACGTGACTCTGTGGTCGAAAGTGGAGCAAGCTTGATGTAAAGAAAAATTAATGGAATGTTTGCTGCGATATACCTACCTATTTGAAAATAGATTGGACACCAAGATGGCAAAAAGCCTTAATATGAATTGTGTGAATTGTTAGTATAAAGGATAGACAACTTATTAGGTGGCCTTTAGTTATATTGTGCATGGGCACCGCCTTAATCTCCGGGGAAATAGTGTGGTGAAAATAGAAAATAATATTTCTTTTAATGTTCAAAGATTTAGTTGAATAGGATTGGGTAGTGATTTTAATTTTCTAGCGTTTTCTTTCCATTTCCAAATATGACTTTAAAAGCATTGGCTCAGCTGATTGAAGTATTTATAAGCAAGAGCCAAGTGAAGCAACTGTAGAAGTGGACAGTTTTCGGATGGGTGAACTAAGCTTCACATAAGAGCTGCGTTGTTCAAGCTTTACCCAGAAGTAGACCAACAGACATTATCAAAGGCCAAATTGCGACAACTACTTCATTTAGAAATGACACATTCACAAGAATCTAACATAATATGCCATCTCCTACCAAAACTAACCTTTTTCTCCAAGTACCCACTATCCGGTGGAGGATTCAAAAAATTAAAAGTTGCAACCGTTTGAGGGCGTTCCCATCCGGATATAATTGGACACCCTGCCTGGAGCCGGCTAACCGACTGGATGTAACAAGCTGGGTATGCCTTGAGGATCTCTGGTAAAGCTTTTTGACCAGTTAGAACTATAATGTAAAACGTTTTTATGTTATGCGTGCAGCTGTCCGCCAGTTTAACAGATTTGCAGGGATCTTTATAGAATAAGAAATAACTTATTTCCATTTTATATGTACCTTCGATATCTTATAATCCTTTATATCTTATATTACTCCTTTATAATCCTTTATTTATTCCTCTCCATCCAATGGTTGCCTGGAAGAGATTGCTTTTAGCAATAAATAAATAATAAATATTTCGGGACATTGCACACAGCGCCATCTAGCCCCACACTAAGCAAACGTTTGTGTCGCGGGTGGTCGCGGGTACTAGATAACGGATATAGTACATATTATATACTTTTTTTTAATAAGGCCGCCACTATTGGCACTAGAGTAATTTATGTAAGTATTTTTTATTAATTTTGTTATAATATATTATGTGTGGGACAATAAAGAATTATGTATATATCTATCTATCTTAGAATACTTTATTTACTTTATTCCCATAAACATAAAAAAATTGGCTAAAATTAGTGCTAATAACACGACAGTTCTTTGTAATATAAAACAAAAACAGAAACACAAACAGACTAAATTACTCACTTTTTTTTCGCGTATTGGTAAGTAATTATAATACCGTTAGGTATAACCTATAATAAATCATTTATGGTATCAAACCTTATACAACCGTATATTATTTCAACGCTTAAATTATTGACAAGAGATTTTTTCACCTAATATACTCGTAACTGTCAGTATAATATTTTAAAGCCATACAATCCTAGCATAGCTCGCACTACATTCCCAGCCCAACTGGGTAAAAATGCCCGGATAACAAGCTGGGTAAGATGCACTAACGAGTATGCATCGAAGCGCATGTTCTGAACATCTTCTTCTTTGTGACTACCAAATTGTTGGGAGTGTACGAGGCGATTATTATTTTCGAGTGTTGTCTTTTGGTAGATGCGTCATTGATTTTGTCTAAACTGGACGCTTTGTGGATGAAAAAATAGTATTTTTCTTTTGCTTCTGTGTAGGTATTTACATATGTATGTTTGGTAAATTTATGCTGGGCACGCTGCCCTCTGTCAGTAGAACTTAGATTATGTTTGGGATTTTCTAAAGATTTTCTAAGTGCCCCTTTTTATGTTTTAGTTAGAAGTAGTATATTTAGTTTTTTTTCCCTTGTTAATAATACAAATGTTATTTAAATTAATACAGGTGAAATTTGAACTGCATTATTTCAGAATCTGTTCATTTTATAGAACTTTAATACCGCCTGTTTTAATTCAGTAGCATGGGTTAAAAATAGTAAAAGAAGTAATGTTTAGTTTTTCTCTTTTTTCTTGTTAGTTACAATTGGACATCAGCGTTGTTTTCTTTTACATAAAACCACATCTTTTGTAAATAACTATAAGTATTACATACATTATTCTAAATCTCTAACACAAACAGTTCCTCCAATTTTTCAAACAATTTAACCCGTGAACTTCATAAATAAGCCAAGAGGTGATCTTGATAACATTTTTTAATTCTTGTTTGAAAGCCTATCTACTGCTTTAGCCACCATTAAAATAACAATGTCCCCCTTTAATTAGTATTACCAAGAACTAAACGAAACATCACGTTTTATCTTGCGCAAAACACACTTTTCATCTTAGTAATTAATCATAATAATAACAACTCTTGTTTCATGGCTCGCAGAGAAAAATAATAAACATTTCACAGAATTTGAAATGAGATTTTTTCAGTTATTACATAGTTGACATGAACAGTTTGAGGTCGGGAACTTTTGATGTGAAATTGATTTAATCTGAGTTTGTTATTTGCGAGCAAATTGTTTTTATGTGAAGTAGATTATTTACTTTGTAAGCGCCTGGATCTCAAATCAAAGCATCAATCTTTATTATACAGACTTATTGAAAATATACCATAGTTTAGATAATAACAATATTCCTATGCTGTTGTTAAAGTTTAGTTTTTATCGTTGCACTCAGTGTTCATATGGATAATCAATAAGTGACTGACTCCTTCTTTTGGGCATTTGTCGTTTAACATAAAATTTTATAAAGATAAAGATAAAAACTTTATTAACCTTATGGTATCGCACCATATAGGGCAAGTCATAATACAATTTTCCTTATACATTCAGTAATTACAACATTAAATATTTTGATGAAAAAGATATCATTTTTTCATAAACATGCATATTTGTTACATTTAATATATAATCCTTACACAACAAGTTTTTAAAAATCGCATACTCACGCATCTTTTAACACAAGCACACTTTATAAAACAATTTTAATGTATCGGGCTGAATCCGCAACCCGTGCGAGGCCTAAAAACAATGATTAGTCAAACTGTGATTGACTGACAGCTGTCAGTCTGCGCCAGCGTCTGAGTGTGCGTTTGTAGGCTAAGAGCTGGGTGGTTATATTTTTTAGATATCCACTGAAGGCGACCCAAATATTTATTAGAATCTATGATGGAAAAATGTTGTATTTGTGTACACATACATAAAATAAAAAGTAAAAAAAACGTGTGAATAGGATATTCTAATACGTTCATAATATTGATCTTAGTGTCTGTATTCCTATGTTTATCTCGATTAAATTAATTCTAAAAATAAATCAACAAAAAACTATGTCAGTAAAATAGACCAAAAAGTAATTATTTTTAGTAGGTATATTATTATTTTATTATTTCTATAGTAGTATTTTTCTGCTTTGTTTTTTAAGTTTATGTAAAAAACAATGCAATGTCATCAAAATGACCACTGCCTCCTGTCCTATACACTTGTTTAAACATCCCTAAAACAATATAATGGACACGGAATGGACTCGTTGATGGCAAATCGAAACTTTTTCGTTTTCACTTCGAAATAACAACGGGTAAAAATAGTTCCAACTATTAACTGAATTGAAACAGATGCAGTGGTAATGAAATGTAAGAACTTTAACTTCCTTTAGTGATGTGGTTTGTTGTAGATTAACCGCCTTGGTTAATAAGAACAAGTTGATTAATTCTAATTTTTTCTTAATTTGTATCTTTTCTCTCTTTGAAATATTGTCAACAGTTAAAAAGACAAAAGAATGTACCTTATCAGTTGTTTAGCATAATGTTTTGTTAATTTTGAGTTATGAAACCAAAAGCAGTAAAAGTTGAGCAGTGATTGATAGGATCAGTGAGTGGATGGGTGACCAAAGATACCTACTTTTGCACTTAGGCTTTTCTGCGAATTACCAGACATTGTAGTTATACGAGTTACTTTATATTTACTGCACTTTTTAAACCATATAATTCGTTTAAAAGTTTATGTTTTAAAATCATAGCATGAAAGTTTGCTACTCTATTTAAGAGCGAAGCCAGCCCAAACACTTTATTGTACACAAAACATCAATGTAAGCATTTCATTCCCTTATTCAAATTGAACCTGATTGTTGAAAAATCAATCTACTTAACAAGCTATCAATACTTATTACTTCCTATTTAAAAAGCTCCAAAGAATTTCCATTCAAGATTTTGTTTAGGCAAATAATTTAAGATTAAAAAGGGATCTCCCATTCAACATTCGCTGACCACTTGCATAAAATTATTGTAAGGGAAAGCTATCAAAGAAATTGATACAAAAGGAAATAAGGATCAGGGAAATTAATTTGTGTTTTTTTTTCGATCCATTATGAATTATACAGGAGGAAAGGAGATAGACTGTTCAGTATCGACGTTTTCTTTTGAAGTCGTTTCGAGATAACGATGTTATTTGTCTTTGATATTTTATATTTAAGACGTTTTTTATGGTTTTAGAAACGGAAGCTCTATTCTGAAATGATTAATTAGATGCTACTGAACGGGAATAATAGAGTGGGACAGTATTGTGGTGAATTATATTTTGTTTAAATGTTATTGTGAAAAAATACAATCTGAAAAGTGGTTTGTTGTTGGTTGTATGAACATTATCACAAAACAGGTAACAGAGATTTTGAACACATTAAATTTCATAAGTAAAAATGAAATTTTTGACTCGATTGTGTAGGTACCTACTAAAATTAATAATTACGCAATATTATCCTTTATACGTGTTTAATAAAATAAAGTTAAAAAAAGTAAATAAAAATTAAACTCTTACTTATCATGCCTATAGTATGAGAGTGGTCAACTCTGGTGTTGAATGTTTTCAACCACCCTTTATACCTCTGACATGACATAGTGATTAACTTTGTTTTAGGCACTAAAAAAACTATTTCTGCGATGAGAGTGGTCAATTCTGGTGTCGAGAGTTTATCAAGCCTCTGACTTGGCTTAGCGACTGTTGTAAATACAAACAGTAAAAATAACTAAGTGAATTTATCTTAACAATAAATACTTAAGTACATTAGATTTTCCAATTGCACATCCTCCACAAGTGGCAACCTATTCCCATCTACCAATCAAATGACAATGTTCTCGATACTGTGTTCGGATCAATGGCGCTCAATAGGCTTTGTGTACTAAATTCATTGACATATAATAATAAAGACTGTCCGTGCAAATAAATTGCATTAAAAAGAAAGAATTTTAGAATATTCCAATGAAAAAGGTTTGTAATTGGCAAACTTGCTACATCTCAGAAAGCAGTACCTAGCTAGTAGGTGGCCTTTGTATCTGGCCAGCAGGTAGGTAGTCAAACGTATGCTAATATAAAACCTACGCTTGACTACGAAATGTTACAAAAAACGCAATATATGACACTAACTCAATCGAAAACCGTAAAACACACATGAAATTTAGTTATAATTTGTCTAGATTACTTACTACTTATTAGAAAAGAGTCGATTAATTAATTCGAGTAAAGATAGTAAGATAGTTTTTTTACCTAACAGAAACTTTTCCAGTGTTTATAAGTCAATCCACAACTGTTCTATGTCAATGCCAAAATGCACTGACTATAGGTAGGTAGTATGGTGTAACCTGTGGTTCTATGCAGATTACCGATAAGCTCTCTGAATGGGTTTTGTTGAGGTACAATTGTGCTTTTAGCTGCTCATTTTGATGATTGGAATGGTCCAATGTGGTCTATCTATATATTTAAAACTCAAAGGTGACTGACTGATATAGTGATCTATCAACGCACAGCCCAAACCACTGGACGGATTGAACTGAAATTTGAAATGAAGGTAGATGTTATGACGGAGGTATCCGCTAAGAAAGGATTTTTGGAAATGCCACTTTTGAAGGAGTGAAATAGGGGATGCAAGTTTTACTTCTTAATGCGAGCGAAGCCGCGAGCACCCACTAGTTTGTAGAATACAATAGTTATTAAATGTTTGTCAGCACAGGTGTCATTAAGCCATGTCAGAGGCCCTTAGGGTGGTTTAAATATTCTCGACACAAGCCACATGAAAGTGAAGAAGAATAATATTGATTACAATTAGCTATTAAATGTTTGTCAGTACGGCTGTCATTAAGCTATGTCAGAGGCCCTTAGGGTGGTTTAAATACTCTAAACACTTGACACAAGCCACATGCATGTAGAGAAGAAAATTCATATAGCTGCTACATATGGTAAGATGATATTTAAAGAGAAAAAATCCGCGAAGTGACAAAAACAAGAGTTTCCTGAGGATTACTAGAAAACTAATTTCCTTAAGAATCCGTATGCCCATGCGTCTATTTTAGATACCAAAGAAGCTATTTGGAGATAACCACTACATTATAACCATAAAGATAAAATACGATGGCTGTTATTAATTTTATTTTACCTCCTAATTATCACAAACATACAAAATTATGATCGCATTTAAACCTTTTGATAAAAACATAATTTAATATTATATACAATAAGATAAAATATAGTTAATTTACAATATTTTTCGAATCACACTCAATGCAAATCAGTTTAGCCGCCTTTATAACGTCTTACGAAACAAAAAGGTTGTTTGAAAATGAACTTTAAAATAAAGGATTTAGAGCTGTTAATAGCTCTTCTCTTACATCAAAGACTGTGCGCAGGATGCGATATTGAAATTCCTGATCTGACTAGTAATAAACTTACTTTTTAAAAGAGTTCTCCAAAGAGTTCCGAGATGTTATTATAATCTGTGGTGACGGAAGAAAGGGGACGGTCTTTGATGCGACAACAGCCATTTTGTGTCGATATCTTTTTAAAAATGGCTGACAAATAACAACTCTTATTGAGATTCAAATTAAGATTGTCCCTGTTTATGGTAATTTGGGACAAGCGCCAGTTCTTTTGAAACAACCTGTGTAATTTTTTGAAATAAAGTGGGTAATTGTAAATTCTTACCTATAAAAGGCAATGGTCTCTGTGTTGGTCTTTTTAGTCTACATTCACGGCAAACATTAATAATTTGAATATCATAATTTGTCAACCAGCATTATGCTGAGTTGGGGATGTGTTGTGGCAGATTTTATGTTTGTTTGTTTATTATGTACTTCCTTGTGTTTGTTTTTCTGTAAATATGCCACAATAAATGTTTTCTTTCTTTTCTTTACTTTCTTTCAAAACGTTAGTGAAAAGCTTGGAGTATAACAATGGCAAGTTTGTTGTTCCTGAAAACGCGAATAAAACCGCTGGGGGCAACTTCAAATTAAAAAAAAACTATTATAAATATCGTATTTTCCGTAACAAAATAACTATTCGTGCTCTAACCAATCAATGGTTGACTGTGGATTAGAAATTAGATCAAAATAATATCCAAACACAAGGGTTGGCACTCAAAATGATTCATACAAAGTTCAATGGGAATTTTCTCGGATCTCGCTCTAAATCTTGTTTGTATCAATGGTACAGTAATCGTATGATTCACGCACAGATATTTCTTACATAAAAACGTAGACTTATAATATAAGGACAACTATTTATGGATCTTATCTTACTTGGATCACATCGGCTCAAATCGCAACGCTTCAAACAGTTTTATGATTAAAGTACACAATAACAAATGTTTATGGCAATACATTTTTACTTATTTCACTAGACACGGTAGCAAGTCAAAAATTGTATCTAAAAAAAAACAATTAGGCCTCTATAGACATTTTTTTTGTATTGGGTTTTTTCTAATTGAATTACGATGCATATCAAGTCAATTTTGCCTGTGGCGAACGTCTTTCTCAATGTAACATAATTGAGAAATATGATATCTTCAAATGGCCAATATAAGGTATATTTTAAGATTTTATATAGAATAGCTGCTCTGCTACATATGAGAACGCCATATGTTTGGTTAGGTGTCTATTTAGTCTGAAGTCGATACAAAATCATTCACAGATACATCATTGTGTTTTATCGCCTATCTGCATGTTGAATAGACAAAGCCCTCTGTTTCAGCTCGAAAAAGTATTAAACAGATCACTTTAACGTTAACCAGATTTCTGTGTTTGTTATTTTTTAAGTGGTGCGAGCCACTCTATAGCTCTGAAGGTGTAACATACTAATATTACGATGGAAAGTTTGTGTGTGAGTGTGTTGTGTATGACTTATTCACGCTTAAGCAGCTGAATCGATTTGAATGAACATTTAGTATGGAGATAGATTAGACTTTGGAAAATCACATAGGTTAAATTTTACGCGGGTAAAGCTATGGGGCGCTACTAGTATAGTAATACAAAGAAGAGTTTATTCTAATTGTAACTGTTTCTATTCTTGATTCGGCATTTGTTGCTTTTGTAAATATTTGGTTTTCTTGCAGCATTGTTGATGGGAAAAGTTTAATATCTTTGTAAATGGCGCCACGTGTGCGGCGAGTGTGGATTGAGATGTAGGATTCATTTGTTAAGGTGTCGATGACAGATTGATGTGATTATTGGAACTTATGAAGTTTTATTAAGTAATAGATTTATCGCTGGTAATGTGATGATGGTGAATAATATGAAAATAAAAAATTGGTCGGCTGTTTGTCTTGTACGGCAGTCGTTAAGCCATGTCAGAGGCCCTTAGGACGGTTTGAAAATTCTCGACACCAGAGTTGGCCACTCTCATTCGATAAGAAGAAGAATAATTGGTTTCCGTAAAGCAGATAATTTTAAGCGATCTTTTTGGGTATTTGTAAAGCTTTTTGTATTTCTTGATATTGATCATAAAAGTTGGTTGATTATATACCTACATTTGAAAAAATTAACAAGTATTTAACAACTCCTTTTAGAATATAAGCATCAAAACACGTAGCACCAAAGAAAACAATTTCGTTCCATCTACAAAAGCAACGTACAAATTATCTAAATCAACGGCAATTCTTCAAAAGATTAACATTCTGAATTCAAACGCGAATTCGAACTCGTTTCAAAGCGTTTGTCAAATTACCCTCCCTCCGCCATCTTGACTTTCAATTCCATATTTAAAATTGTAACTGATTGTCTGTTTGCTTTGCTCCTTGCTTATTTAACTTAGGCTTCAGTATTCTATTCGTTTAACGTCTTCTCCCTCTCTTATCAAAAGAAAGAGGGGACAAAGTTGGTATCTACTTACTTTATCAACATTTGATAATAATCTTGTAGGAGTCATTAATACTTCTAAAACCAGATTAACAAATTAATGATTACTAAATCACAATTTGTTTTTTTAATGAATTAAGTAAATTGTACTTTTTATGTTTGCTGTTTTGATAAGAACAGGAAAAGTTGACTTACATGGCCTACAATTAAAAATGATAAAAGAAATCAAATAATTCGTTTATTTCCTTGCATTTTAGATTTAAAGTAAAAAAACAGCTGTAATTTAATTACCTACTTCACCAAGTTATTATTGTAACAATGTTAAGTTAAAAATAAAAACTGAAATGATGTTTTATGGATGCAATAAGTACAAATCCATCAAAAAATAAATCCTCCTTTTTATAATCTGTGATAGCTAGCGCGTCGAATCAAAGGTGTTTCATAAAGTACACTTTCCACCTCTGTGGTTACGCAAATTGAAAGAATCGGCTGTAAACAACGCACACCCCAGTACTGAGGAAAATTGACATAGTACAGTTAAAGATGCGTTAATTAAAAAAAAAGTTAATACAGCGATAGACGGGCACTAAACAAAGAAATAATATAATATCAAATACACACATCTTGTAATTATTTTTAGTTAGATGAGTGCATGTATAGTTATAGAATGGTGTATTGTAATTTATGGAAATAAGGGCTCATTGAATGATACTGTTACGATCAGTAAGTTTTAATTTAAACGTCTTTCGTGCATTGTATTATTATGTTTTGATGTTTTTCCTCTTTCATTAGGCACCAAAGCAATGTACCTATTATGGAGATATAGGCTATTTATATCCCGAAATGACGCGAGTGAAGCCGATAGCACTCACTAGTACGTATATTGTACATAGAAGTGCGCAACGTAGGTAGTCTATTTTGGATTTATGTCAATACTGACTAGAATTTAAACTGTGAGGTCCCTTTGAAAAGCAATGTAATCTGTTTTGTTAATTTTCAACGTTTGTCGGTGTTTTTCAGGGACCCGAAATGAAAGGATAAGATTGTGTTTGCGCTGCGAATGATTATTCGACATTTGTTTTGTGTCAGCGGGGATGAAAAATACCCTTTTCTATGGCAGTTTTTTTTCTATTATAGTATGTTTAAGACTGGAAGTATACATGTGTTGAAGGTTTTCCTTTTTATTTGCTTACTTAGCTTGTTTGATTTGAAGTTAAAGTTACTGATGTACTTACCCGAATAGACCAGCAAAAATGGAGATGGACAGGGCACATGATAAGAGATCAACAGGAGAAATGGAGCAAAATAGTCACTGACTGGTACCACAGAGATGGGAAGCGAAGCAGAGGACGCCAAATGACTAGATGGGAAGACGACATAGCTCACAGCCGGTCACCACTAGAGAAGAGTGGCTCAAGGTAGGGTTCAATGGAAGTCGTTAGAGGAGGCCTATGCCCAGAGGCAATTTGAGCTGAGAGACATTATATAAATTGACATTCAGAGGGAAACTACATAAACAATACCTCAGTTTCAAATAAAAGGCTTATTATTTATTATTATGTTTAAGAAGATAAAGCTATTATATTAGAAGCAAATGATTATAATGTCATTCTATTCAAAATATGAGGCTGAGTGTCGGGATTTAGGTTGATTTGTTGATATTGGTTCGTTTTAAATGCAACGGAGCGACTCATCAACGTAATTTTTGACAAAGTTAAGGCCTCTTAAATATTAATACTTTTTATCTCGCAAAAGCACACTTAAAACTACTAATAATAGAGTTTTAACAGACAAATTATTCTGAGCCAAAAATCTATCAAATCACAGACAAAGCAACCCATCCCAATGCTGGCAACATATTCAAGCAAATAGGCCGACATCTATACGAACTCATTACGTCTGAATATTAAGCCATTATGTATCAAGGGACGGCTTATTTGAATAAGCACAGAATTGTCAAAGAGATTTTATCTGTATAAACAAAAGAAGCTCCTTCTGTTAGCTTTTGCCCCTATTTAGGGGCGCGGGGTGCCTACTTAATAGGATCGTCTAATACGGTTGATGATGCCTACAACTTTCACCCCCTTACTAATAAACATGGTGTTTTGGTTATCTTATGTTTGTGAGAGTGAGAGAGAGATATGCAAATGTACGGAGAGCGAGAAAGAGGGTAGTTTGATTGTGCGGTCGGCTAATTCGATGATCGGCTTATGTTTTCCGATTATGTTATTATTCGGAGGATTTGTGTGAGATTGTGCAGCGATGGGACGTTTGTTAGGGAGAGGTTTGTTGTACGCAACTTCCATAGTTACGGTAGCTATTTAGTTATTCATATCATATATTTTATGTGTCAAGTATTTGAGCAGCAAGTTACCTAAAGAAACACTTCCACAAGCGACGCTGTGATCGTCGGTGAAGTGATTGTATTTGAATAAAAGGGCTTTCAAATGACATATGATGCTTTGTAACAGATATTGACAGCCTTGCCACTAAATTTTTATACTCGTACTTAAAAAAGTCGGAAATGCCCAATTTGCGCAATCAAAACTAGAGCCGCTGCAAAGCCCATCATATAAAAACAAAACCCCCATCAGATACAATAGCACGTGCTCCACTAGTCTCTAACGAGCTTCCCATTCATCCCTCTCCGATGCTTCCATCGAAAACAACTCAAAAACTCACTGAACAATCATCAATCCCAATTAAACCACTATCAAAGGCACCCCAACGTGAGAAAAATCAAACAAAACGACGCCCAATCACCACACGATTGGCCACAAACGATACCTACCCTCTTTTTTTCTTTTTTCATTTTTGTCATCGTGACGAAAGATACCAGATTTTTGCGTCATTAACCGAAACGCTGCGTCATTGCTACACGATTTGTCTATGGTTATCTTTGCTTTTTTTCTCTCGCACGCACAATATGCGTGAATTTTTCCAGCCAGCTAATGTGTTGCGAAGTTTCAGATAAGCGACGACAGCGATTTTTTGTTTATAGAATCTTCTTTGGACGTCACTGGATGGATTTGGAACGTATCGTGTTGGAAATCTGACAGTCATGTTGGTATAGAAAATTAGTGTTAGCAAGCAATTCCTTTTGGAACTTTTCTATTTTTGGCGCTTTTTATTATTTGTAGACTGGGTCAAGTAATGCAAAACAGATTTATATTTTATTTTATGAAGATTGTGATATCCTATTTGGTTACAGTCTCGAATAAAATTTACTTAAGTCCTCTAAAGCGGTACCTGTTATTCACTAAAACCGAAATCCCAAACAAGGATAATAACCACAGGTACGAATTTAAAAATGCTAAATCAAAAGTGCCGTCATAAACTAACCCTTGCCGGAAAAAAATAAAACATAAAAACATGACTTCCGAACAACAATTCAAAGTTCGAATGCGAAGGGGTAAACACGGGCACTAAAAGGCACAAGAGGGCACAAGGGGGTACTAGACCACGCGTCACAGACCACAACAAACGAAGGCGGGCGCCGTGTACACGACAATCGGAATAATTTTAATTAGAGAAAAATTGCCGCTGCAAATGCGCAAGGAGCGTTCGAAAATTAAGTCGAAATTTGAATTGTGAATTTTAGTTGGCTTTTGTTTTGCTGGGAAAGAGTTCTTGTTTCAATTTTACTCCTATGCGCTGTAAATAATAACTTTCTATTTCTATTGTGTTATTACAATGTTTATTGAGAACTTAGGCCGATTACTTAATAATATAATGAATTTGAAATTGTATAATTATGGTCTCTTTAACATTGCTTGATGTACTTGTAAACAATCAGCAACCAAATGATAAATTATGAATTTCGCTGTTCTTTTCCTGTAAGGCAAGATGGAGCTAAGCGCAAACTTTTCTTAATGAGTTAATGGCTCTGATATATATATATATACTTATATATTTGTGAATACTGATGTTCCACCCAATAAAACATTACTTTTGCTGACCATATAAACATTAAAAACTCAAAAACAATACTCGAGGGAACCCTTTCCGCAAACAATTAGCGCTGTAGTGGCTCTCCAAACAACAGCAATAAAGCCGCTTGAAGCGCTGAAAGCTTCCGAATGGCTGAAACCAGCATCCCTTTGACTTTACCACCGTCATCTGCTTTACCGCCCGTGGAGGCTGCAAAAAGTCTGAAGCGCTGACTGCGCTGTTGTTTCGAAAAATAAGAAAGATTTTTTCATTAGAACGTCTTGCATTAGTTTTTGAAAAAAATCTTCCATTTTACGTTGATACATTATCGTCTAGTCAAAAAGTCAAACCGCTTGCTGCATTGTTGTTAATATAAGAAAAGACATTTTTTGAACAATTCATTTGGTAGTAATATGTTTATAACTAGGTTATGTGGTTTGTAACTAGGTTGCCTGGAAGATATCACTTCAAGTGATAAGGCTGCCCTCTGTCCCAATACTATGTTCTAAGATTCTTTATACTAGTGTTCTTTTTTTATTGGTGTACAATAAAGAATTTTGATTTAATTTGATGTTTTTCATATTTTCTCTCAGAAAAAGCAGTAGATAAATACAAGAAGATTTACCGATTTTTATCAATAAGTGCTTGAGTACAAATATATGATAAAAAATATAACTAGGATAGTTGGTTTAAGTACCTTTATCACGTCTATCTTTTTTTAATTCTAAGTAAACATAACACAACCCAACAATCTCAACTGTACTTTTAATTACACAAAACAAATTGAATACTTAATGGTACCATTAACAAGAAAATACTTGAAACATTCCCCAGAACCCGAAAACAAGGTGTAATAACAAAACGCATTTTATTTTAATGGGGAGGTGGCGTAATGCGTAATTAACAATTAAAAAAACAATCTCGAGTTCTTTCCCGCCTTTGCATGTAACCTGATTCTGAGAAAAAAAAGAAACTATCTCACTAATGTTGTTATACTAAACACTCGTTAAGTTGACTAAAATATTGCTGTCTTCGACCACTTTTCTCTGACCCCTAGTTTTATTAGTCTTGTATGTAATTCTGAGGTCTTTGTAAACTGGTCGGTATTGTTCTATCCCAAATTATCAAGACATTCCATTTTTGAATTTATTATCCGTTATCACTATCACGCAGCCATCATCAGGCCTACTAATTACCCCAGATCTTGCTTTGTCGACTTCACATGTAACCTGATATAACTTATAATTAATGTTTCTTTTTCTCAAATGGCAAAAGGATTTATGTCCACAGATAAGGTTAAAAGCTGGGAGATACTTTATAGCCATCTTGGATTACAAAGGCATGAGTTATATTAAGTAGTTGTGTAATTAATTCACACAATGCGAATATACAAAGACTGGATCTCTGTACATTGTAATTATTGAATGAAAGTAAGCTCACCTGGCTGTATGATAAATGAGGCAAAGTCGGTATTGTTCGACGATGAAAGAGCTTTTGTCTATGGTCTGAGACAAAACCTCGTTGTCTATGGCCCGGCGTTCATTCTTCTGTCGGCCGTTGACGAGTATTGTCGTGTACAGCGTTGGCGGAATCATTAAACGTTTTAAAAAAGAGAACATGCGAAGCGCTTTGCGAGTTATTCGCGGAATTCTCACGCTGAGAGAAGAATAGTTTGAAAAGATTTTGTTAGACTAACATTTGAATACATTAACCTGCTTGCATATTACAAGTTTGGTAATATAGCTACGTTATTATTTGTATTGTTGCGGATATTAGCAGCAGTCGCGTTTTTATTGCATTTTTATGCAAAATTAATTAGTAAAGAATAGTCTATATTTCTTTTAATTGCTTTAGTTATAGCAGACATTCGAGGAATCTGTAACGGTGTTAAATGCAAATTGGATTATTTTAATGTCACGACTTAAATGTTTCAAATGTCTTTTGTTGCGGTGTCTTTAATATTTACGATTCAGAAATAAATGTTTCAAATTTTTAATCCATTCTACTTAATGTATGTAACTTTTATTTTTATTTTTCTCAGTTTGTTTAGACAATGAGTTCAAAACTTACATACTTCATTAGCTTTACAATATGGCGGTCGTTATGTCACAGGCCCTAAGGGCGGTTTGAATACTCTCGACCCTAAACTTTACCACTCTCATTCAATATAAATGAGTGATATTGTGTATTTTAATTCACTGAATAAGTACCGAAACTCATATTAACTCTACATTCCGCAAGTCCTAAAAAGCTGAACCAGGAAGACAACAACTTTACAGGATTCTAAATTGTAAAGGTCTGTTACACTACAAAGACGTATTGTGCCCTCATATGGGAAAATATGGCTTGTTTTGTCATCTCCATTGTAAGACAGACAGACAGACATATGAAAAGACAGGCTTTGAATACTTACGCAAGAAAGTTGGTATTCAGCAGATTATGTAAAGTAGACTCTTAACTAAGTTTGCTTAGTCGTTTCATTGTAATTGCTTGGTTGTTACATTGGTTTATGTCTGTTTGAGTGATTGTTTTTTTGGAGCAAAAGGTTGATTTTGATAATTTAAGATTTAAGTGCGAATCGCTAAAATAATATTATAACCTACATCACAAAAAAACAAAACGTTTCGATTTTCTCATTTCGGGTATTAAGATTATTGATAAGCAATTTAGTGGGAAGTTTAGCTCTAATCAGGTCTAAAACTACGTTACTTTTCAAGCTTTTAAATTAAGAAAAAGCACACTTTGAACCTTCATGTGTAAAACAGTATTATATACTTTATGCGGCTTTAATATCATCGAGTCAAATTAGTATCACTTTGATTCGAGCACGACCTGTGATTAAGATCTAATGCCCCATTTAAAACAAGTGAGCATCCAACATCAAGTGGGCTGTGAAACACCAGAGTCTGTCACTCAAGCGTGGGACTCACCACAACTATGGTGTGAACTGGCCATTACCATTATTTATATTTTTATTTAAATATTTTATTAAACACTCCACACAACAGACAAAGCATTTTTAACTTTATATCCCAGTACTTACAATCCAAATTAGTTAACAAAATAATGAGCTAGATTATCGAAATTCAATCTCAAGCGACGCTTCGGTCACGGAGTGAGACAGTTAATAGTTGACATAAATTTTCGTATCTCATTTCGGAAGGTAGGCTTATGACATGGATATGATTATGTTTGTTGAAACTAAAGCCGTGAAAATTATGAAGCTAGTTTAAACGTCGATTGCATTAAAAAGTGGCTGTTTTTTGTGGACACAGAGGTCGTTTATGAACGTTAAATGATTTGACTGTTGGTTAAAGGGGTATTATAGAAACGATAACTGGCAATACCTTATTGGATATCGGTATTTGAGATGGGAAATTTATTTCTAGCTGCTCGTTTTTTGGGAAAATCTTCAGTGTGTTTTAGTAATGTGATTAATTTACATATTTATTGCTGTAGTTTATTAGCTAATATCGATAATGTTTGTCCATGTTTTTTGTTTATGGTAGATGGCTTTCTATAAAGTAGCTATGCCAATTTAAACGTAATTTTGTCGTAAGTTAAGAAAATTTAGTATTATAACGTCATACTTATACTAGATTGGTAATTTATAATACTTAAAAGACCCGCCACTTCAATGTGAAATATGTCAAATTAAGAGAATTTATAATACAAATAAAATAGTAAGCAGTTTTTTATGTTTACTTACACAATTATTTGTAACAAGATTGTGTTTTGGGGATTTCTGCGTTTTGCTTACCTGAAACAAAAACATTTACATTTCACACATTACTTACATAGCACTACTTTACATATTGGTGAAAAAACACAATGAAGTACAAATAATCAACAACATAATGTTTACCAATTTCACTAAGCTAATCACGTACTCTTGAACCAATAAATAAACGAATTAAATTATTCAACCCAAGACAAATTAGCCGCAAACTCACTGAACAGAAAAAAACAAAATTGATCATAAAGTCTTTCACCACACACCTTTTTGGAACGCAGCAATTATATTTCCACGCGCTCGAAACAAGAAAAAAGGTTTTAACCGTCCACTAATGAGTAATATTCATAATATTGTGGTAACTCAAAAGAGTCTTGTTAGGTCCATGGCCCATACAGGGAGTAAGGAGGCGGCTCTATTAAATTCTAATACTGTGGTCTAAGTTACAAGATTTATAACTGTGTCGGTAAGGTAAGGCTTGATAGATTTAAAAAAAAAACAGAGTAAATAATTTAAACCTGATTGACTTAATGTTTTTGTTTATAGTTGTACTTTGTATTATTTACCCTAGTCCCAAAATCATTAGGTATTTTTTTTCTTAAATTTCTCAATTAATTATAGATATTTAAGCCAAAAATTATGAACTTTCACCGTGTTTTTTAATACGAGTAAAATATCAGTGTCTTATCAGTTGCTTGAGTAATATACATAATTATGTTTTTTCACTCGAACTCAAAACTAATAAGAAGAGTTAAAACAAAACAGGACCTAATTTTAGCAGCTATTTCACCATTGTTCAATTTTATACAAGAAAGGTGGGTTAAATCGGAAAATATGTTGCTTAAACTTTTATCTTTGAATTGAAATCGCTTATTCCTCAGACCACAGGCTGTCAGCTCGCACATTACTTCGCAAAGGCTCACATGTTGCCCTGTGAATGCACAAAGCAGAATAATAATCATAAGGCGGTTCGCAATTAAAAAATTTAAGGCACTTTGTTGACGCTGGCCTTTTGCGCCTTCTACGCGAAGACTTTAACGCACGCTTTTATAAAGCCTCCAAGACCAAAGTAATTATGTTAAACTTCTCTGAATGTGAGAATTACAATTTTAATGATGTCATCATTTTAGAAAATCATCGTGCCTTCACCATGTATTTAAACTAAAATTAAAAAGAACTGAATTTATGCGCGCTTCCAGATAGATTTAGTGAAATTAGTGGGTTCAGAGGAAATAAATACGTTTGCTTAATTTACTCTTTTCAATACCAATGGTGATGAATGTCGATATTTCACTTCGGGGCGCCTTGAAGACATGTTAATGACTGCCCTTCGCTCCATTTTCACAGTTTATCGCTTGTACTCGCGTTGACACACAAAATGGCGACGACACTCGGTTTATAGGACACCCTGCCAACAGATTTGTGTGCACCTATCTAAGTGACAAGCCTATCCATGTTTGCGAGCCTAACAATAAAATTTTATTACTTACTCCTGAGTTATATCGGATTTTTATCTATGCCCAGAATTACGCACAATAAAAACCGCACATAAATTACCTGCCTAGACACATTGATGGCAGGGACTTAGAATTGTCAATTAATTAAAATAAATTATCGTGTTATAAAGTTATTTTCGGCGGAATCACTAAATAAACTTTGGTTGGTGACAAATAAAATGCGTCGAATACTTTCTTACTATTTGTATATTACATTTATAATACTGACACCGTGGAGCAAAAGTCTTGTTTAGGACAACCCGACATGAGATCCAATTTTTTCTCAAATATATATAGTTTCCCTCATCAATGTTTGTCTAGATTTCCATTTACATTTTGGCATTTCCTAACCAAATAACATTTAGAAAAATAAATACACTTTTCGATTTCAAACAGTGCATCAACCATAAAACTAGTTCAAATAAACATAGATTAATAAACAACAACAGAAGTGTCAGTTCTTGGAACAGTATAGGAGAGAATCAGAGAATAAAGCGATTGCATTTCGCAATGAATAGGAGAATTATGATAAATCTGCTAGCGGATAAAATAAGAACTAAAACTGACTTCCAACTTGGATCACAACAACTGCTATCTTGCTTGTCTGCTTATAGGAATAATAGGAACGACATTTATTGAGAAACTAAACACACAAACTGAGAAATTTAAAATTTTTAACACTATAAAGGGCAAATAAAGTAAAAAGTTTCGTGTCACAAATCAGCATGTTTTGAACACAAGCATCTAGCGCTGGTCTTTCAATATAGATTAACACCTGGTTGACACAATGCCAAAAGCGGCGGCTTTAGCGCTGAATGTTTTCTATAAAAGATCGTGCTATAGTGCTGCCCCCAATCTCGAGCCGAATTATCTTGCTCTGACTCTATACAGATACTGAGAAACGCGTTACGATCTCACAGCTAGAGAGGATGTATCCCTCCCTCTTTATTATTCCAATAACAATCCGTAATGAGTGCTCTGGTCAAACGTAAATAGCAACTTCATACATTTTGAATGATGCCAACGTAAACTCTGATCTATGCGATAGTCTGTGGTAGCTAGGGTTGCCAGTGCTAAGACTTAATATTAGATAAAGGTCCATATATCAATCCTAGTAACTTGAAATCTATCAAAATCTGAAAAGCCTTCATAACGGGATTACAATATGTTTTTCCTGGCAAAGATACAAATTGATAAAGCCATAAAACCAAATATCTAAACTCAATAATGATGCATCAGTTAGATGTATTACTTAAAATGGCATGCCTTATTCGCAATCAAAAGCAAGCCAATTCAAAAAAAAGCATTTTATACGGCGCTAGAACCTATGCCACTATACTAATCAATCAAAATAGGTTCAAAAATCCTAGTTTAAGTTAAGTCATGGCATGGAAGGAAGTAGCAGCCCTAAGCACCGCTAACATCAAAGGAACACCTCGCTCTCGCCAGGTTTACATTGTAACCTCCACACCGCCATGTTTGCTCAGTCATTACACTACTGACCCGCGTGTCAATCGATTGTCATTGTCAACAATGTGGCAATTGTCACTGTCAACAATGTGTCATTGACGATGAGGTGTCAATGTCAGATTTGTGGTGAGTGATTTGTGAGTCATTCGGAAACTATTTTGGAAGTATTTATTGTTGTTGGCGTAGGACTATTATATTGTGTTTGGACTTATTTTTATGGTCTTTGTTGTTTTGGTAACCAGTAGTAGTACAAACTAAGGGAATTGAGATTTTTCAGATTTTGTATACATAGGTACTCATATGTTGTTTTGAAAACGCTCAAAAGAAAATCAAATCAACCAAAATAAAACTCACCTAAATCTTTATACCTGCACATTAACGACATTCACGCCAACGTGGCGGCTTTAAATTTAAACGTAATAGTTGTAGTAATATTATATATTTACTGGAGTAACCTCTGGCACTGTGACCATCAATCTTGTACACGTGACAGCCATTCTTCAAGTTCCAGAATGTTAATAACAACCGTGCAAAACGTCAAATTGTCAGCGCGTCCCGAAATTTAAATATCCTGTCATTTTCATTTTATGACAGCATAGATCAAAGCTCAAATATTGTTATTATAGTTATTGTCACATAACGTTGACACCCACAGCTTTGTTTTTTTACACGCGCTTTTAAAGAACATATTTCACTAATGAAATTGTAGAAAAGGTTTTGTGGTGGTTAACGATGCTGTATTAAAATTGATCAAACAAAACATTCTTGTTAATTTTAAGAATTCTTTTGAGCGTTCTTATTAGATTACTAGGTATCACAGAGAATTAGAAATATGCTTTGTTATAAAAATTTATATTACTCACAAAAGAACACATTATTTTTTTAATGCGATTTACTGACATTCCGTACATTATTTGTTGGCGGGAAATAAATATTATAATATAACTATTACGACGTCTTTCTTAAGGATTTAACAATAACTATATAAACAAATAGATTATCAGTATACACGAAAATTTAAAATTCCATTCAAAGAATCAATCAAAACCTTAATTTCTTTTGCGGAGCATTTCTTACCAAAACTCGCTATAAAGGTTTCATACGAAAAAACTCTATTCCGAATGTAATCAAAGAGAAACAGCCATTAGCCAATAATAACGTTTGTGGAGTCCAAACAAAGTAACTTTGGATGCGGACGAAAACATAACTAACACATTCTTACTGGGCTTATTTTGAAGTCATATAAAGTAGTAAAACTGCTGCCGTCAGTCTGTAGCAAAGCTATTTTGTGTATTATCTACAAGAAAATGGATAAAACCGAGATCTCGAGTTGTATAAGATAACAGTAACCCAAGTAGGTAACTATACACATCACTTTAATCTTTACTTTGTATTTGTTCGCCAATAGCAAAGCTTCTTTCAGATGGAATTTTATAGAAATTGTGATCGTATTGTGTTATTTTGTATTTTAATTAATTTAATCTATATTTTTTTCGTCTACTCAAAGTCACCGATGAAAATATATTTACAATAAATATTAGAAAAGCTCAGCGAGAGATAAAATTGATAACATTTTTACGCAATGTTGTCTCTAGAAACCCTATTTTATATGTAACGTAAAATCTTTCACTGCAGTGTCTTTCTTCAATAAAATTTATCGATATTTTTTTGTATAAAATTAACATAATTAGACGACAGCTCGGCCTATAAATTGCGAGCAATTTATTTTATAATAAATTTTATTATTTAACAATTTAAAGTGTTGCCATTCCCGATAAAGATATAAATTACGTCTGCAAGAGTTATTGCTAGATTCTGTCTCAAAGAAGAATCAACGTGGGAACGACTAACACCGAAGTATAAGATTTTACTGTGCCTATATATAAGATACAATTATGTGCAGTTTTTCCCAGCATTTGACAGAAATATTACCGTAATTTACATTTTTGCTGCATGAATTTACACATATTTTATACAATTTGTCTTCAAATGCCCAAAAAATCTTTTAGAAAACCACAGTCGTAAACAATTCCACCGCCGCTTCTCATTTCAGACAGACTTTCCCCGAAATATTCCAGTGCAACGTTTTTCTCTCAACAAAAAACGCGGAGAAAAAAGAAAATTAAAAATAATAAACAAAGGAGCAGATGAAATAATGAAGTTCCAAACACAATAGAGGCGGCACTAAATCTGTCATAAAGGCGGAATTAACTTCTATTCGACTGTGAAGTCTCAAACGGAATAAGAGCTCCGTTGACAGATAAATGTCTTATTATCGTTGCGCAAGTGTGTCGGTGAATTTTGATGCTTTGAGATATTTGTGGATCGTGAAGACCGGCTACTGTTTAACAGCTGGCGTTTAAAAAATGCTAATTGTTATGATGGTCATTTATGTTTTGGGTAAATATTTGGGCTGTTGTTGCAGACAAAATGGCTACAAGAAATCAATCACCAGTGTTGACTGTATAACAAGTTACGAGAAATTTCTTTATTACTGGACGTGAAAAGAGATATCATGAGTTTGATGGAAGTAGGATGTCTATTGGTTTTAAAAGCTAATATGGTTTTTTAGTCTGGAGCTGGTAAGGTTTACTTTTTTATGTGAGTATACTTTATATTTTTTTAGAAAACCGCTGACTTAGTTGCAATGTTTAACCAAGAATGTATTGATATAAAATATATTGATCTACCAATATCAAGCCCGTCCTAATTTCTAAATCCAAACCAACTTTAAAATCATTTACTTCGAATCTCAAACTATGTTGTCCGAACATCGCCAACCTAAATGACGTTTGACACAAATGACATTTGACATAAATGACATTTGACATAACTGCTTCAGCCATAGGCAGTCGAGACGTCTATTACATAAATCGATGCGACCATTGTAGATGTTCTTAGCAACTGTCGATGGATTAATTGCGGGTTAAGTTATGAGCGGTGGGAGATAATAATAGTTTGTATGAGAGTGGTCAGCTCTGGTGTCGTGTTTTCAAAACGTCCTAGAGAACTCTGATGTAGCTTAGGAACGTGAGAGATAAAAACAAAACATAAAAATAATTGAATGAGATTGTTATAAAATGTGGTTGATACTTTGATAGCGTAAAATACTTCTAGAGATGTCTAATAGACTGAGGATAATATGTCACCAATACGCAATTTACCACATATTTAAAAAATGCGTTACAAAAACTTATTCTACTTATGCTAATTCCGCAGTGTCACTAAAGGAATATCAATATTCCTTTGGATCAACGTCAAGCTTTTACTATATCTTTGTATACATGGTTAGAATTCTTTATTGATGAGAGATGATTTTGTAGCCGACTTATAAAAAAGAAGGTTATCAATTCATCTAATTTTTTTATTTTTTACATTCTACGTTCTTATACAGCATATTTGCTTTATAGTCGAAGAAATATTCGACAGGCTCGCTTCTAACTTATACCACACACAAAAATCACCCATTTTCTTTTGTGGTCATTGTATTGTGACATATTTATTTTCCTACGTTTTAGTTTAAAAAAATTAGAACAATTGAGCGAGCCGCTAACTTATTTACAACTTTTATTGTGGAAAAAATATTTTATTATACGAATACCTAGTTGGCCAAGAATCGTTAGTTTGTGTTACTGTTGTTTGAGAAAGAAAATATTGGTGATTTCGAATATATTTGATGGAGACATCCGCTGTACAGGGTTATCTGCAAGTAACATAATTAAATAAATATGGCAGCTTTTTTATTTTTCCCTATTAATCATTTTTGCTCTACAATTGGAAATTGCTGAGATAAACTCACTGTTACATACATAAGTTATTAGGTTCATGACAAACAGTAGTACGGTAGTCGTTGAGTCATGTCAGAGGCCCTTAGGGCGGCTTGATAACTCTCGACACCAGAGTTGGCCACCCTCATTCCATAAGAAGAAGAAGATACATGACGGAATATATGGGAAAGATATTTTTTCATAAGCAGTTACCCTGTATATATATATATATATATATATATATATATATATTTTATTTATTACTATGTTTTGTTGTACAAAATAAAAGTATCAAGGCTACACGTGTATTGTATACCTTGGAAAAATTCGAATATTTTCGTTCAAATCCTTTTGTTTTGAGACTTGCTTCTTAATAAAATACTTCTTAGTAAATAACTTACATACGTCTATATTAACAAAAGCTGACACATTGCTTAAACGTATAAATGAAATATGTCCTTTTATCCCTTAAGTTGGCCGAAGATCACGTTCTTATTGTCTACCCCCATTTATTATTAAACTAGTCTGACAAAATGTGTTACTTACTTATATTTTTTTGTATTGCTTTGTGTATTTTCTTGTATTGTCATTGATTTTACTGTTCTAAAATCCATTTTCTTAGTTTATTCTAAAATTAATCCTTATTTTTTTATTATATCTAAACATTTCGATATTTTGAAACATTGTAATGAATTAAAAAAAAGAAAACAATTTAAGTACTTACCTACATACATTCCATTTGTTCGAGAAAGCTTAGTGTTGCATTTTGTTCTCGAGAAAGTTCGGTCAAAAGGTGCCGAGACATTGACGAATTGGCCGAATAAAATGTAGATAAAACTCGTTAGTTGAAAATACCAACACCATAAAGCCTCTTTTTATTCACAATAAACATCCGAGCGAAGATTTCATTAGCAGGCCTTCTCATAAAAGCCACTGTCACAAAAGAATTAAAAAAAATAACTGCTACTGTTTTCTTTTCAAAAAAAGAATACGTTTTTTTAAACAGGCGAAAGAAAAGTCTGATTCATCCCAGCACTCGGTCTGCGGAGGTTCTATTCAGCAACAACTTATTAAATAAATTAACCACAAGTTCGTCGGGCAAGGAAAAACTAAGCGGTACTCTTGGACTGGCAACAAAACGGGTAATTCCTTAAAACCCAGCGGGCGTTTTGTTTGCAGCTGAATAGGACTGTTCTGTGTCAGAACAAGACGAAGAAAAGCCGCAAAAATAATTGGAAAGTGACGAGAATAACTAAGGATAGGGAGGGGGTAAATGGATTGGGAACATTTTGTCGATGTGGAGGAATTTCATGCATGTTAAAAGTAGGTGTAAGATAGTTTTCGTAGTTATAAGAGTGGTGTTTATTAGTTAATAGTATTAAGGTAGTTGTTTGTTCAAATAATAAATTGCATATTTTTTTAATAAATATGCTATAGGTACTTATTCCAATACGTCGACTAGTGTAACGCTTTATCACAGATTATCGCATTTCAGTTGAGTTAAATGTTGTTTCACAGTAACTTACCAATTCTGTATCTAGTACATGATCTGTATATGATTTCAGCAAGAATGCATAGTAATATTTCATTCTTTTTAATCAATCTGCCAATTTAATATGCCACAAACACACACACCTTAATGTGAACCTTGCAAAAATGTATTTGTAATAATAATCTAGTTCGGGGTTGTCCTCTGGGATGGATCCACTGATGTTTCATTAACATATTAGGTATATTATTTTTTGTATCACCTGCATATTGTTTTTTGTAAACTTAAGAACATAAAGTTTTTTTTTTATTTAAACGATGCAGTTTCAACACAACAGACACCACTAGACATAATCAAAACAAGTTATCGATATCCCGCACATCACTAGCCAGCTCTAGTCGGCCCAGATTCCCAACTTTTCATCAGTCGTTCCCTCATTGTGTCCGTGGGAACCTTATTGCCTCCATAGAAAGCCGTGAAAGCCCCCAAGAAAAGCATTTGTGTGCTTTCGCTTCAATAACACTGACAAAGAACCAAGTTCCAGCATTCATTCTCTACGATGAAAAGGGATGAAAAACTCTCAGTCAGAAACGGTAGAATCGGAAAATCTTGGCCGGTTTTGCGTATTTTCTTCATTTATAAAAGGTAATTATACTGCTTTACTTGAAAAGGGTATTTGACTTGGGAAATTTGAATAAACAAAGCCTCGTTATTATGTTTTGATCGAGAATTATTGATACCCGCTTTTGAAGGAAAGGTCGAGAGGTTTTTCGTTTTGTGTGTTTTTTAGAGATTCTAATCAAAGATTTATCATTATATTTAAAAAAATAACAACACATTAAATAACAATTTAAATATAAACAAATCAATGGAGCAAGAAAAAAAACATCTTTCTGTATCTTCTTCTATAATTTTAGACATAATAAAACAACTTTGAACAAAAAATCTCGTCCGGATTCTTTCACGTAACTAAGCGTGCACTATTTAATTATGAACCATCCCCTTAATTCAATCTCAAGACAACCCTCTTAAGAATTAAGAATACCTGCCCGTTTTTCAAAAGCTTCTATCCAGCTTTTCTGTAGAGAAAATGCTTATTTTTTAATTTATTATAATAAAAATGTACGAGAAAGTGCAGCAGTATTCTTTCTTTTATATTAAACTTAGATGATGAAAGAAGATTTTTAATTAACCCCGATTTGAATGATAGTAAGCAATATTCAAAGATTAGAGCGTACAAAAGTACACAATAAGAACCAGTTCGCTCTCGCTTTAAAGATAGTACTAGTACAGGTGGGTACGTAAGTAAAGTTAATTCATTAAATTATTCTCCAACATTCATTAAACATCAGGAAAACTATAAAATAATGATAAATCGGTTTAGTTTGTTTCGTAAGTTTACTTGAAGAGGCTTGACATAGAACCAATCGGTTTTCTGATTTATCGATTACTTTACTGACAGCACTATTAGTCTACGTTACAGTCTATGATTGGCGTCGTATCATAATCGATATATCGATAGAGTAACATACATCACTAGTTTCGTGTCCAATTTAGTAAATAATTTGCAAACTAATTCCGCGCACGCGCTGACTATCTGATAATCAAATAAGTAGATGAATAAATTAACTTATATTGCTAATTAGCGATACAATTTTGTTGTAAAACTTGTTGGTTGCACTTGTAGATGAGGCATAATTTTTATTTTTACAACAATTAACCGTATTTCTATAAGAAAAAGATATATTAGTACCGATTTTAAGAATATGTATCTGTTTTACCTACTATAACATAGAAACGTGTTCATTTAGAGTATTAATCTTAAAAATTGCAATACACCAAACAAGCAACAAAAAAAAGGATAACAAAACTGTTTATACATTCAATTACGAAAAGCGAACGTAATGATTCCACAAACAAACCTTTCCAACGTCAAATACGCGCAACAAACTTATATTGCGCATTAAAGCAACGAATAGAGGAAAATCCGACTCACAAAGGCGTTCCCATTTCCACCGCACATTGTGCTAGAGCTATCCACTCGTATACCGCCATCTCTGTCTATTGTTACCAAACGAGCGATGCGCAAAAGAGATAGCCGTAACAATAGACAATTGTTATCCCTTCCACTACCATTTCGTACTGCCCTAGTGAAACTGTAGCGTTCCATTTTCGCCCAAATCTCGTTCAAATAGAGTTGCTTTTGCCGTGAACTGATTTGGGTAGAATACAGCCAATAATTTGATTCGACTGTTATCATTGGGAAAACAATAGAATGAGTGATGTCTACGAATACAGACCAACCGGAAGTCTGGAAACGTAGGAGGGGTTTTATGAGCAATTTAACGGTTATAGACTTGTTATAGATATGAAAATATTGTAAAATGTAACAGCTATTTTTTTATTACCCGCCTGAAAAAACTTTGAAACGCGGTTAAGTGATCTTTTTCAGTTATGCCGGGATTTTGAGAATCTGTTTTTGTTTTGTGAGAAATGTTTTATGGGTGTTGTTTGGATTTAAAGTCATACATAAAAATGTATCTGCTTTCTTTCAATTTTCGTCTCTTTATTTCGTATCAAAATAGTTTGTTCATTTTTACTAACAGAATAAAAATTTGTTTACTCCCTTTTTCGTGCAACGCACGCACATGGCACGCGTCGAAATTCCAATTTCAAACACAAACGTTCATGAAAATGTAGTGGTTAATTTCTCTGTGGTTACAAGTTTTCTTTTTTTATAAACTTTCCAAATACATTATTATGACATACGATACGAGTAGGTACGTAGGTACCTACGCATCAATTAAAAATAATAAAATTCCAATCTCAAACGCAGAACCGCGAGCTCCATTCCAAGTTCAAAATAAATGAACAGTAATTCCCGCACTGCACAGGTACCGCCGCCATGTTTTATCACTTTAACTTTTTAATCACAAACGCTGTCAACACATGTCCGTCACTCGTCTAGTATTTCTTTAAACTACTAATTGGTCTGACACCGTTAGTACTGGCTGCGTTTTTTCCATAATTTGATATTTACATTTTGTTTTTCCATTTATTGAATGTGACTCTTTGACTCCTATTTTAGAACTGGCGAGTGTCGGGTGTCCTGTTTTCAAAGTATTTGTGTATACTACCGTGTGAAGTTTACATGTTATAATAGGTAGGTTGCTATATAGCTATGTATATAAAGGTATATTTTAGCTATTGGCTTTTTGAATTTGCATCCGTTTCATTAGTAATTAGGGAAGCAAAGGTAAAAGTACATATCAAAAATAACGTTTACATTTTCAGCTTTTAAAACTGCCTCGTCCCATTGCAAACAAGGATGTTTTAAAAACGTTAACAATGTCAAAGATGTCCACCCCGCTGATTTATTTGTGTTTAATTTTTAAAAATAGAACGAGGAAGCGGACCAATGAGACGCGTCCCTGACTGATTGTCAATTAGCGACATCAAACGGGCTTTTTGCGAATTAAGCGCTCGTTTGTGTTCATTTTTTGTCCAGCGTCCGTCGGGGGAGGGTGTTTGATGCGTTTTTCCGTTTCGCCGTTTCATTTTCATATTTCCGTTTGTCTGGCTGCCATGGGGCTTACAATATAGGGGGTTGGGCGGACTATAGACCGATATCTATCTGTGTTGCGATATTTTTAATTCGGATGAGTGCTCTCTGCCGGATTAAATTGTTTAACGTTCGTGTTTGTTTTTGGAGATATTTTGCGACAAAATGTTTGTTTTATTGGAAATTTGGTCTCGTATTTGAGTTTGGAATTTTTAAACGGGACCAGAGTGATATTTGAAATTTTTGTATGTAAGTCAATTCAGAGAAAACATGAAATCATTACATGCAATAGTATCTCTGGAATAAAAAAAACGACAAATAGCTTCATGAAATATTTCAAACCATTAAAATAATAGTAATGTTTATACAATAGGACAAAAGTTAACAGTGTTGCAATTTTATTTATAGTAAATTATTTGGCTTTGCTTCTTTGACTAAGAGATGAGGAAGCCCTAATAGCAGTATCCAAACCCCACTCAATAGGCTATAAGTGAACATAAATAAAGTACACATACCTAACAACGTACTGGCAGCATAAAACCTAGTATGAAAACAGTGCTTTGAAAAAACAAAACCCATAAAAAAAGAAAATCCAACACCATTCGAATCCGGAACGGAGTCAACAAAGGGACGTTCTGTATTTGAAATAAAAAAGCGCGCGTATGCGAACGTGGGCCGCCATTAGCCGTACCCATTTGCAGCGAATCTATAGACGGCCTCTTCAATCTATACCGTAAACAATAATAGGGTTGGCGGGAGATCTAACTGATTGGTGTACCTATATCTATACATATCTGTATAGAAACGCAGATATGATTGTATGCTTGTACAGTAAAATAAAAGGTCCAGATTTAACAGCTGTCAGATTTTCTATGAGTCATTTTATCAGGGAAATTTATTGACATTGTTTGATTAAGTACATAAATATATCCCACTTAAAACATTTTCATTTCACTTTCAAACAGGATATCATGAAAGTCGTGTTTCTAACACTACTAACTCTAAGATTACTGATTTTACAATTAGCTTCCCTTGTACAACGTTCTTTTATATTCTTATACATTTTTATACCGGGTAAGTTTTTCATTAAATCCAATTAAGCATGGCTCGATCTGGAGGAGGTCGCCAAAAGATCGACGCAGATGGCACATAGAAAGGGAGGCCTATACCCAGCTGTGAGATCCCAAGAGCTGTGGATGATGATGATAATGGATCGTTATGCAAGTCGCTCTAAGTCTATGTTTACTTTCTTCCCACAGAGTACCAATCAGTGGTGTAAATATTAAACAACAGCGACCCTACCAGACAGCCCTGCGGTGATCGAGTGTTGTTCGAGTTTTTATCGCTGATTCATTAGTAAGGCCACGAGTGTCTTTGCACTCACAATGCTGACCGAGAATATTGTCTAACGGGAGAGGGTAAAAAAAATCTACAGGTTTTTTGATTGATCTTTGTAAGGGATAAAGAAAGTTCGATTGCAGTGAATATACTGTGTAATTACAAAAAAAATAGCGTATTAAAAAACATATGAACTTATTGCAGTGAGTAATCTCTTCCAGGCAAAACAGTGGTTACGTTTATGGCTCACTGTATTGAAAGCTAGGTTACAAAATTGAAAAGTACTTCACTGCATCGGTTACATAAGTTTAAGCTTCATGATTATTAATATAATAAAAATAATAATAATAATAATAATAATAAAAACGCTTGTCTAGGTAAAGTTCTATTTTGAAACCCTGCATGTCAAACTGAAAAACGACCTATCACAAACGCAAACATAACATTCACAACAAAATCCGCAACACTTCAACACTAACAAGCTAGCAAACACTTGCATACCATTCAAATCCTACACTCTAAGCCATTACCTCTCTTACAAGCCAATAAATACATATCCGTACACAATAAACAGAGAAGTGCGTAATAAAACCATCAGAGGGCGACACTGCTGGTTCTTGATGGACACTTCTTTAACCTGTGTCGCCATCTACGTCGACACAATAAGCAACGGTAGAAATGTGAAATGCCGAATAGGGAGGTAGCCTCCATTCCTTGGACCTTTAGCATTGCTAGCTATAAGGTACAAGCAGTAGGGAAGATTGGTGGAATGTATCAAATATCTAGGAGGGACTAAAGAAATTTTGATGAGAATGTAATAAGAATGGGCTTCTTTTTGGCCAGATAAGTTACTAGTTGTATATGATTACTACGCGTTAGTTAAAGGCTTCTACGGTTGGAACCTATTACTTACTAAATCTTTCAAATTAAATAACGGTGTCTGTTACAGATGTAAGTGAATATTCATTCAGTTTCACCTTGCATTTTTTAAATTAAAACTGGTAGCCCAATTTCGATAATAGAAATGACAAATCTGGATTAAATCATATATTATCATACTTTCTCAAGTAAGTTCTATAGTACCAATAACTGTGTGTTTAACTGGACCAATAAAACTCTTTTGTTTGGTAAATTTATTTTTCACTATAAAATCTTCTTTACTGTCTGTTTTCGTACATTTAGCTTCGTGACCCAGCATGCAAAGTAAGGCGAGACGAAAGATGGAAACAAAGTGTCTCTCAATCCTAATTGAGCGTATCAGATTGGGTGAAATAAAAAAAGGTTTGTTCTGCTCACAGTCAAGGGTTAGGGGAGGTTGGAGAAAGTTTTGCAGGTTTTTGTTGTTTTTTCTTGTATTTTCATCGACTACATTTGTAGGCTGGTGCGGTTGTCTAAAACCAGTCCAAAACTTTCCAAGGGCAGTGTAAAAAGTAAACTGGATAATATTTTCCAATGTGATTTTGGTTGGCCCTTGGCCCTAATTTGTCCAATGTTACATCAATTATAAATTTTCTTGTAAGGACCCTTGGCTCACCTACCAAAGATAACTTCCCTAATAAATATAACCCTCAGTATATCTTCTAGGTAAGCGTGCTACACCCTAGACTATGCAGCAATGCTTAACATCCTGGCTGTAGTCAAAAGTAGACCTATCTCACGTAAAAAAAAATGAGGTTTACGTCTTGATGAAGCATCTATGTGGTCTACAATTCAGCATGTTTATATAACCAGATCCACAATTCACAATCGATTGGAGGGTTAGTATCATCATCTACTATCAGACGTACCTTAGCATGTCCCTGCTGAGCGATCAGCTGTTCCCTCGCCATTTGCAACTGCAGTATCATCTCGGACAGCTGCCGCTCCTTCTCCAGCACACTCTCCCCCACCAGCGCCTGGATGGCTGCTGCATCCAGCATGCCTCGTCTGTCACTGGGGACAATGGGAATGGAACATTAGCTTCTAACCAATATGAATAAAAAACTGCAGGATACACTTTGGAAAGTAATGTACATAAGTAAGTAATCTAAATATAAAAAAAACTCAAAGGTGACTGACTGAATCTTATAACACCACCAGTAACACCATTTTATCTTACAGCAGACATACATACTTCCGTATTCTTAAATAACAGCAAACGTGGACAAAGTCCCAAACCGTCCAGAGCTCCAAAAGCGCACATGCCGAAATAGAGACGTTACACAACGGATGCTAGATGAGGGTAGTTGAATAATTCATCACAACGGAACCGGCTGCGGTCGTACTCGTACTATGATATCAACAAACAAAGATCGTGTATGAGGAACTATGGAGGAAGGGTGGTACTAGCTGCTCTCGAAGGAAGTAGGGCGTTGACAGTCGGAGAAATTTGTGTCGAATGTTTGAAACCCATCTAGGGATTTCTAACATGGCTTAGGTATTCTTCTTATTGAATGAGTGTGGAAAACTCTGGTGTCGTGAGTTATGCATTGAAGAACTAAGACGTTGTCAGAAACGTAAACCTTGTGTTTTATACAAGCTTTGGTTTAGTATTAGTAGGCAATCGAACAAATATCTCAGTCACTTTTAAACTCGTACCTAGTCATCAATATATCTGTGAAAAATCATGACTAATTTTATTGCAAATGAGGTAATATAATATGTAAGCTGGATTGCCTGCATAAGTTTTTTTTATTTTCTTGGAAGCAGTGACTTTCTTGCCATCTCAATAAAGACAGTAGTAACCCTCTACCCCGCTACCGCAAACAAATGCATCGCTCCGTAGTGAATTATTAATGGCAGTCTCTGCTCCTCTTTCAAGACGCGCGAGAGAAGCCAACTAGCACTCAGCTAGCCTGGAAGATACTATGTAGTTGGCAACAGAACTTTTTTTGAGCATAATTCATATCGTTCATATCTAATACATTTATTAACTCTTTCACAATGCTCAAATACTGATGGTCTGACTCTCTACGCGCTCTCTGACGTTTCTTATACTTTCTGCTTTCATAAAACTACCTCAATCTTCGTATAATTTAAAAATGCGATTTGTTTATATCATTTTTTTTAACTTGACTGCGAATCTTCGCGCACTTCAATGTAAATTTGTATGTTGATACTTTACAGTCCGATAGACAAAAATCCTTCAGCACACATTACTGAAATAATCGCCTGCCATATGCAACAAGGTCAATTTATCTTCTATATATATAAAACTCCAGGTTACTGACTGACTGACTGATATAGTAATTTATCAACGCACAGGCCAAACGACTGGACGGATTGGGCTAAAATTTTGAACGAAAGTAGATGTTATGACGTAGGCATCCGTTAAGAAAGGATTTTTGGAAATGCCACTTTTAAAGGGATGAAATAGGAGATGCAAGTTTTACTTCTTAATGCGAGTGAAGCCACGAGCACCCACTAGTTACCAAATATAGATCAACACGAAGAAATACCAACGTGCAGGTGTATAATACAAACTAAGTAGGTATATTTATTTCGGTGAGTAGGTATGAAAGAATACCTTAAGGTATATAATTATAATTCCCCTGCCTTGGTAGGCAGTTACGCTGACACGGAAAAGTCAGAACCTTTCCGAAGACAACAGGCGAGAAGTAACAAAAAGCGTATTAATACCGACGATATCAGAAACCAGAGATGGTTCATAAGGATGACACAATTCCGACACACATATGCTAAATTAATCCACGTCATTGGCAATTAACAGATATCATGTTTCACACCTGAATGCTCGGTAATCGTAATGGACGCGTAATAGCATTAGATGTTACTTCTTGGTCCGAGGATGTAAAATTTATGAAATGATTTCACAAAGGTGGATATGTAAAAAAATACTTGGTACTATATAGGCGATCATTGTTATAAACAACAAAACAAACAAACAACCCAGAAGCCAACGGTATAAATTTGAAAATTTTACATCGTTTACCTAAACTTGTGTAGGTCTAGACTTATTTAAACAGTGCTATGTACTCGACTCATTATAAAGTGCCTCTTGTATAATGAGTAGCCTAAGACTCGTATTGTCTTTGTAAAAACCGTATGCTTAATACCGAGTCCCTTGCTCTTAATTGCGAAACGTTCTTTCGGCTGTCACTCAATCGCAACATTTATTATTTTCGCCCGACACAAAGGCCTGGACCACTTTCTCGGACATTGTATAACCAGTTCCGCGAAAAAAATAAAATTAATGAGACCTAATTAAAGGTTTTTTGTTGCGCTATTTCATGTGAATTCTTCCTTGTCCAAGATTGGTCGAGTTTTGAAATATCATCGGGTGTTGATTCTTCTGAAATTGCATGTTTGCCTTTTACTCTTGCGTGTTTGTTGCAGAATATAATCAATAATTTATACGTTTATTTTCCTTAACACTAGATCCTACTGTGTTAACCTTTACAGTGACAGTAATATAACAGATTGGATTTATAACCGGATAATTATAGAAACTCTTTTAATCTAAAATTTTAAACAGTAACTAATTTCTCAGCAGTATATGACCGAATAGGCTTCACTACTCAAAAAACGATAAAATATCCGTTGATACCAATGAACTAATATTACCAAGTAAAATATCTATAAAATCATCAAAATCAATTATACCTACATAATAATTTATTTATTTACTTACTTAATTAATGTAATTGAAATCAAACAAAGCAAAATTTAAAAAAAATAAGAAATATTAAAACCGCAATAATACAATAAACGATAACCTTTTTTTTTACTAGTAACTTAAATCCTTACTAGTGTTGTCACACCATCAAACGTAAAAAATAAAAGCAATATCGATTACTGCAATCGATTTGTCGCGCGATGAAGCTTGTTTCATTTTCCTGTTCATTGGGGATGCCACTTATGATTTATTGTACTTGAGTGAGGCTCAGAAATAACTATTGTGGACGGGTGGAGAAACATTATTATTGATAGGAAAACTGTGAATAGTTCATAAACATAAGATACTCAATATATAAACAGATAAAATAAAGTTTTCCTATTTATGTCTCTTAAAAATTTGTTTTGAGAACTAGGTACTCTTTGAAATTTCTCACGACTGTAGGGTTTAATGAAAATTATAACTTTGTCAAATAAGATGTCATCGTTTTTTGGAAAGAACAAATTTTAATTTATCCCGAAAAAAAATCAATGTATTTGTCATAAAAGACCAAAATTCGATCAATGTTTCCAATCAGCAATAGTTCAAATCGCAATAAAATGGCACTAAAACAATACATTAACTTGTAACTACATTAAAATAGGGACCGGACCAAACTAGGGTGGACTAATAGAGCAATCGAATACCACTCGATGTTTCGATTCGATTATTCCGACTCAGAGCGCATCACAACCCTAATTTACTATAGTGACGCTAGTTTGAAGAAAAAATGTTTGTTTGTTATAAAAATACTGGGCATAATAAATAACTGTTTATCTTATATGTAGGTACTAATTGTGGAGGAAAAAGAACTAAATTGTATTGAAACCTAAGTTTTGCTTAATAAAGTTATCTTATTATGCAATAAAGACAGACGTACTACTAGAGTGAAAAGCATAAACTGAATTGAAGTGCTTAAGTGCTCAACTCAAAACACATTTTCATCAATAAAAATACCAAATTAAATCGCTTTACACTGATACTAAAACGAACAATTAAAAAAATCGAGCATTCATTTCAAAGAAAAATGCACGCTAAATTTTGAAGCCCCCGTATTCTTAACGTCTCATTTTCCCAATAAGCCCCTATTGAATAGGTCCAGAAATTAATACGACCACATTTAATTAGCTGACAATTAATAAAACGATGGAAAAATTGCAACCTCGCAAGAAGACTTGGAAATAATGCGGACGTAATTATGGCTCTTCCTTTGATCGGAGGTATTTCGATCAGCAAAGACGTAAGGAGGGAAAATCGAAGGAAATATCAAAGAAAAGTTTTAAAAAGAATGAAGTTGTGAAAAGACATTATTTTTCACGATCATGATACGGAGTAGATTGTTGGTGCAGAGAGATTGGTTTCATATCTTAGATTGAGATTAGGAGTGTGATACTCATATACATAATGTAGTATTTTTGTAGTTCGGCAGATGTTAAACCGTATCAGAGATCCTTTGGTATAAAAACAGTATTTACTTGTTATGCAGTATTTAAAAAAAAATATAAAAAATGCCATTTTGTATTGTGTATTTAATATTCTTATCAAATGAGAGTGGCCAACTCTGGTGTCGAGAGTTTATTGAGCCGAGCCTAAAGGCCTCTGACATGGCTTTAATGTGTTTAATAGGAACATAGCTTCATCGTTAACTATTTTTACATAATTCTTCCGATATTTACTGTGAAGCCACATATCGACACAGTGACATGCCAAGTGCACATATTTTAGTAAAATCATTCCAGAAGTAAACTTCTACTATCATTTTTTTTTGTTTTTTTTTTATTCAAATTATATACGCCAAGATCATTGTTACAAGTATAAATAAATAATTTAATATTTCGGGACATTGCACACAGCGTCCTCTAGACTAAATATACCCGCTTCTTTTAATGTACTTAGTACAAGTTTTTAGAATTGAATTATATGTACAATAATTTAATTTAATATTTTTTATTTTATTTTCTGTGACGTGTATCAAATATCTGATATAAATAAATGACTATGACTATAACTAGCCCGATGTATCACACTAACGCTTGTGTCACGGGTATTAGATAACGGATAAGTATTATATCACACTTAAACGTACAGTTATTCCTCTGCAGGTTCCCTACTCCCTCCTCACAATATCGGCAGGTGGGCGCGTCATTGGCTGCGACTTTTTAATAAGTTGTTCGACACAGGTGGGCCGCCGCCGCCGCTGTTGCTTTCCATTTAAACCGTGATTGAGTTTCACAGGAAAAAGGTCGGTAATGTTTGATTTTCAAATCGAATGCGCTAATGGCTTGAGATCTCACAATTTGTTGGATTGGGAAATACTGTTTTATATCTAATTGAAAAGTCATACTAAGTCTAGACATAATATGTAGGTATGTAAATGGTGACTACAATCGACTTTAACTAAAAAAAACAGTAGACTTACTATTATTATTTTTTAATCTGCTACAAGATTAATGGAGGTCACCCAATTCAATGTATCTGTCCAAGAAATCCCCTCCCAAATTGATTCTGAGGAGGATTCACGACCCTCAGTAATAAGGAATACGAATAAGGAAGGACAGGATTAAAGAAAGCCGTTTTTCAACTATTAACGTGGTCGATTACAAAAAAAACTTTAACTTATACTCTGCTCTTGTAACAGACTCTAATCAAAGCTACACTTAAAATCTATAAATACGACTATGACCAACTAAAAAATAGATAACAGTCACGTCTATTTAAAAATCAAACAGACTAAAGTTCAACGACCTATAAAAAATCCACAGACAAAGTATATAGATAGAGAAAAAAACGCGTAAAAAATCTGACGCTAACAAAAACAAACGCGACATGTTCTCAAGCACACATCATTTGAATGACATAAAGTATGCAACGGGCTAGGGTTGCCGCGCGGATACAATTTGCGGGCAACAATAAAAAATCCCTTAACGCGAAACAACGGCGACTGTGGGGTTATCCGTCTTGTTTGCCCCTTGCGACAGGTACGGTAGATTAGTGTGGGTATGCTAGCTGTTGCTACTTTTGTGTTAAAAACTTATGACAATGATAAATGAGTTTCACGATAAAAAAATATACATGATCGTGTGGCATTTCACCAGCTCAGGCCACCGAAAATAGGCCAATATTATATTGTAAGGAATATCCAAATCTCAATTCACATTTTATGATAGCTGCTTTTGCAAAATAAAGTTCTGTTAAAGTTTCACAGTTTTACAGAATATAACAGCAACATTAATAACTCATATTATTTTTCAGAGATATCATCCAATCTGACAATTACTATATAAATAATTGTCATATTAGATAATACCTATATCTAAAAAATATTTCGGTTTTTAATGCAGCTGTTAGATCTATCATCAAGTCCTGTTGTTCTTAGTTAAACCAGCAGCGGACAATCTATCCTACACACGACTAAACAACTTTATTACTTTTTTTTTTACTTTGTATGAAATGAGATGTTACTTTGCGGAAATCCAGTGCATATGAAAACTAAAATAACAAACTCCTTCCTTCCTTCCTCATCCATATCCACACCATTCTTTCACCCCAACAATGCACTCATTAATATTTCACATCGAGTCGCCGACGTAGTCCGTCATGTAGTTGCGTTTTTATTCTGTCAACCCTACAATCACTTCACACCAATATCAACCTTATCTCATACTTTCTAAGGTCGAAAATTCTGTGACAGTGGAATAGTTTTTACATTTTTATTATGATCTTTATGGCCTTGCAATAGAGAGTATAAATACACGGGGGCATTGAGCCGGTCGCGGTGTAGGGGACCCGCGACTGATAGCATTTTAAATCAGGTTAAGGTCAGTAGGAACTGGTTCGAAGCCGGGAAGAGGATGGAATTGCATGTGAAAATTTGTTGTGAAGATTTTCTTGTTTGTTTGAGTGATTTTTGGACTTGGTTGCGTTTTGTCTAAGCTGCTTCTTGTTGTATTTAGATTTAAAGTACCTACCTACAAAACATGATTGAATAAACATCAAAGAAATTAAGGATTGTCGTTGGTTAGCAGAAAACTTGTAAGGTCAATCAAAGAACATATTTCTGTTATGTGTTTGGTCTATCTAATTACTAATTCATTTCCATACATGTCTATAAAAAAGGGTTATGCAGATGGCAAAGGTAACGTTGTCTGAACCAGCCATCGCAATATATTTCAAACGGCAACATCGAGTATATTCCCGTCAAATCTACTTAAAAATATTAGCACTCAATACGAATAATAAAACACGGTCCAGTTATAAAACGGAATAGTTCGATCAGAATCCGCGCGCAGTCATAGACGACCGTCAATATTGGCCCGATAAATAAAATGGACTGTCCAATGTCCAATTCACGAAGTTCAATATAAATACATCCCAAATGTAAACGAGAACGATGCATGAATTCTTCATTTCAAATTGTATGGCTGCCCATGTTAGGGCATTATCATTTTTAGTGCTCACCACACTGGTGTATTCAGATGGAATTTTTGATGCAGTGGCGACACAGGCGCGCTGCGATTGGCCGCCCTGAATATTGTATGAACCAATCACCGCTATGCGCTTAACGTTGCATTCCAATTTGAAATCGGCGAAGGCGGGAAACCGCCTGTGACAAAGTTAACCTCTTTTGCAATGTACTGCAATAGGCATAATTTGTGCCTTACACAATCAAATTGGTAATCAGTGGGGCAGGTATGTAGGGACTTTGCGGACAGTGGCAGGATGTGACTCGTAACCACTTGATTCTAACGACATAGCTTCTATAGACGCCTCTTTATAACACAGATGTCCCGATATAATGAATCGAATTGTTTTTAAAGGAGCGTCAAAGATTCTCTTGCCTCTAAGAAAGGCAACGCACTGATGGTATTTGGTATAGATGTCCTTAGTGGTGACGGATTACAATTTTTCTGCCAGAAACAAGTTACAACAAATAAATTCCATTGATATTATATAAGACAAACAAATATCGACCGAAAATGATCTTAGTTCAGCTACGGCGAATGTACTTTTGCAGTTGCTATGGACGCGTGATAAGATTGCCTGCTGATTGGTTTCTATACTTTTATCATCATGGTCTACAAAATGGTTTATAAAGAAGATAGAGATAGGCAGCTCTAGTTTATACTGTCTTTTTACAAACAACCTGTGTAATTGCAGGACTAACTAGCGAAGTACGGAAGGGCCGCATTTTACTGTGTTTTGTACTTGTCCTAACCAGTTGAATGACACATAGTTTAAAGACGTGTTGACTATTAGAAATTTTAATGGAGGCATCTGGTTTTAAAGAAATGTTGAGGTAGGCTCTGATTGCATTAATGGGTTAGTCGTTATTGTTACGTCATGAGAAATTGCTGGTGACAGCAATTGACATATGTAGAAGAAGTCTGGTGTTTTATGACAGTGCTTTACTTATTTAGTTTAGGTTTTACAGCTGGCATTCGTTAAAATGTTATAAGATCACAATTTTACGTTTAATGTGGTAGATACTATGTATAATAATATAACTAAGACCTGTTTGTATCTATGTTTAAGAATTGTTACGCAAATGGATGATACGAAAAGTAAAACATTTACCAGTATAACAATATATTACTTAGAAAGTGACTAAAACTCCTACAAAAACAGAGATACATTTATACTCTCATAGGTACTAAACCTATAAAAAAATCTATTATATAAAACTCAAAGGTGACTGACTGATATAGTGATCTATCAAAGCACAGCCCCAACCACTGGACGGATTGGGCTGAAATTTGGAAGGAAGGTAGATGTTATGACGTAGGCATCCGCTAAGAAAGGATTTTTGGAAATGCCACTTTTAAAGGGGTGAAATAGGGCATATAAATTTGACTTCTTAATGCGAGCGAAGCCGCGAGCACCCACTAGTAATTATATAAATATCACTTCCAAACTTGTTGCTATCTGTAATTTTCCTACCAATCTATTTCTGTACATTATTGTCTTGCACTAATTTTATTGTTGAATGATTGAGTCTCGGCCCAGTCTCCATATGAAGATAACCTATTGCCACAGCCGAAATTATTGTTCCTACCATGCACAAAAGTACCAAGAGGGTCCTTACTAAATCTGACTCTTACACGAACTATGTGTTCTGACAGTTTTAAAACCCATTGGCATTCTAGCACGGCTTTGCTATACAGACCAAGTTATTGTACCTACCATACATATAATCAAGACGCACATTTTAAATCATTTTGACAAGCACCTAACAGTGTGAGCTCACAGCCCCATTTGAGAGCCACTTACATTTTAATACGGGCATATTTCACCTTCGGCCCAAGTCATTTGTGTGGTTACAGGTAACCTAGTGGTTAAATTGATGTCTTGACAATATATTAAGAGAGTATCTTTTCACAGAATGAAATTTTATTTTCATAAACATCATCACATTTCCAAATTGACGGATCAATAATTAACTTGCAGGCAAAATACTTGATATTTATACCAGATCAATTTGCTTGAAAACAAATCGCGTGATATTCAAGTCTGACCAATCACATGGATTAATTTGGCATAATAAATGCGTTTCGGAATTTTGATGAGATATTGAGACATGGATGGATGGACTACTGGATGTCAAGTCGCTGATGTATATTGTTTGTGTCCACTTTTATCTATATTGCCGTGCTACAGATAATATTTGGGACGAAAATAACTTACAATAGACGAAAATATTGTTCTGACCCTTACTATCTTTTCATTGTTCGTAAAAACGTCTATAACATTGTTTGTTTCCTTGTTTTTAACGTTTGTTAGTGCTGCTACGCATTTTGTTTGTCAGTTATTATTGCGATCTTGTTATTTCGTTCGAACAGGGACTGATCATCAATTTTTTGGTTTAGCTAATTTTGTCTTACTTAATCTACAAGATCTAATCTAAGTGACTTCTAGACTAGAATAAACAAGCTTCTGAGTACAAATTGTAAGTAAGTAGCGTTTTTTTTACGTGGGATTGGTTTACGTTTGACTACAGCCTGCCTGATGTTGGCATTGCTGCAACCTAGGATGTAACACGCTTATTACGCTTATTATCAATAATTCTCAATTGTAAGAAAACTGGTTATAAATAAATCTGTACCACAATGAAAAAAAACAGAGTCAAATATATACCTACCTACTTATACTAACGTTCTGACAATTAGATAAAATACAAGCAAAAGCAACATACAAGTCGAAACAGCCGATCACCAGACAGCCAACATAGAAACACTAAGAAGGGCCAATCAAGTTGATTTAAGGTTATCTACAACAGCTAATTAAGACTTAGCCCATTGTAATCGCTGACACTAACTAATGACATAGGCGTTAGAGTTTAAGATAACTCTGAAAAGGAATGGCGGCAGCACTTCTGCACATCATGTTAAAAGTACATGTATCAGATGTAGTATTTTATTTTCATAGAAAATCTCAAAAAGTGGAAAGCGTTTTACATATAAAGTTGTTAGTAATAGTAGCCGAAGTTGTGCTGCAAACAAATGACAATCTGGTGTCGGTCAAACGTTGTTGCTGATTAAATACAGAAGATAGTTTATGCATGGAGGTTACACGTCTGACAGAGTCACTGCTTAAGATCATAATATTTCGATAGTCAGCGCTAAAATTACTGACAAAAAACACATACAAAACCACTAAGTTTGTATTAGGATTATCGGGAATTTGCGATAAAACCTTATATTTTCGAATTGGTTAGACATTAGTTACAAAATACTTCACTGTATACGTATTGACCTTCAATACCCTATCCCGGTCGGAATTTAGTAGTTCTAATTCCAACCACTCGCAGACTTGTATTGTGTTGGAGGTAACAACGTGACTTTATTGCTTTGCTACCGAGACTCAAACTATCTGGAGTAAGGCGATTAATTGAGGACAAGATGGATGTGAGATCACGGAAAGAGTGACAGGTAGAATGGGTGGGTTACATTACAATTAGATAGATTAGGAAGAATATTCTAAAAATTACATGAAGTAATAAAGAATTCTTTGCAAATGGCCGTGATATGAAGCATTTTTATCGTAAAATCTAAGTGACTAAGGTCTCGCCTCGACCTATCACACCATTTTGGGCTATTTGATGTCTTAATAGTTAATTTAGTAAGACAAACCCCTATTAACACTTTTAAATGTTTGATTGATAAGTAATGTACCTAGCCACTAATATTGTAAGAATTATGATAAAACCGAAGATATGAGTACTCGCACGTAACCTTAACTAATCAGTCAACTAAAATTCTTGCTTATTATGTGTCACGTGAGAAACGAGCAGGTGCAAAACAATTCAAAAACAAAACACTAACCATAAATCGAACACAATATTGTACAACTAAATAGAAATAAGCAAGCAACATAAGAATAGAGTCAAGGTAAATGCGTACACCTAACTGAAAGATACAATGGAGTGTGTCATATGGTACAATCGACAAGGCTTCAAGACAATGGCACTTTGTACAGTACAATAACTCTTTATGGAGGATGACAAAGTGGCATTCTGCAAAGATTTGCCCCACACATGGATGTCACAGACGATTGAACACAGAGAATCATTGCAGGAGATAAAGTTTATGAACGTGATGGAGAATTTGGTTGTTGATAACGGAATTGATGAGACAATATCGGACAAGGAACGTTTGTTGGTCAAATTGTTTGACGTTTCTGGTGCCAAAATAGCGTACGATTCCATTGAAAACATTAAAGAAAATTTAAAAATATAACCTTGACGCGTACGTTATAATATAAATTACGTAATGTCAGATGACACAGTATTGAGATGACTGAAAAAAAACGTATACCGTCAAATAAGTAATATGGTTCTGTACCCGTTTTAAATTTACAAAACAATCTATAAACACAATAGTATGATTATTGATTTGTTGACAAATTATTACAACATTGTCTGTAATTTTGTATGAATTATATTAAATCAACGAGAAACAGTAATCGCCTAAGGCGATAAGGCCGCTCAATGTGCATTAAATTAGTTTTTAAATTCCTTTTATTATGTAATTTCTTTGGTGTGCATTAAAGACATATCTTATCTTAAGAGTGAGGGAGAGAGAGTAAGAGAGAGAGAAAGAGAGAGAGAGAATTGGTACGGGTAAGCACGCTTCATCTTAGGCCATAGCCTTTGCTTACCATCAAGCAAGCTATGGTCAAGAACTGCAAATCCGTTTGAGTTAAAAAATGAATGTCAAATATGCAAACCCTACCTATTCTACTGTTGTAACTGTGGTCAAAGCTTCAACAGTATACAATAGATTGTCTATTCGAGCGTTTATGCTTATTGAATATGAAGACTTGAATAGCAAAGGTGGAATTATTGTTTTAATTGTGCGCCTGACCTTTGTGAATGACTTGAATTATGTGAATGGTTACATGAAATGAAAGGAAATGTACAGATTCTGCAATGCACAGTATTAGATCATTATCAATGTTTGTCAAAGTATTATGTTTGTAGATTTTATAGGACTTCGGAGATTTGGAACATTCGTCGAGATATAAGATTCAAACTGAAATAATGAAACCTAATAAAACGTAAAATTTTAAAACGAGACAGTAGACTAAACGTTATCATAATCATTGTTCGTTATATTTTCCTGGATAAAATCATGAGGCAATGCTAGGTCGGTCATTACAAAAACGAAGTATTTTTCTCCGTTTGGTGTTTAAAAAATCTTTCATCATCATAACACTAACAAATTAACAATTCATCAGAAGTTTCTTCTCTATTGTTAAGACAACAAAAAAACCACGCCTCGGGTCGGCCGCTCATAACAATCATAAGTAAGACATATGAATTCATTATTAACTAATGTAACAAAGTCTTTTGTAATCTGTAACACTTACAGTGCTTTCAAAATATATATCACTGTACAAATTACGCTTAAGATCATTGTTAACGTTGGTCCGAGGTTTGAGGTGGAAGTTTAAAAAGTGGAGCGACTCAATTTTTATTGTGATGTTTTTGAAGTTAATACTTTACTCAATTATACAAAGCACTTGAAATGTATTTGTGTAATAAATAGAAGCCGGTAAATGATATGTCTGTATTTTAATTAAGCATCATCATCGTAAATCAGAAATATATCTACAAGAGATAACTTTTTACTTGTACTTCTTCCTCGAGTTTTATTCTCACTATCAAGGGTCACCCCTGTAGGATGATTAACTGGGGAAAATTCTCAGATTCAAAAATTTATCGAAAATTTGTGCTTAAGTTATTTTTTTTATCACGTTCACTCAAACGTGTAACACTTATACCAAAATGTTGCTATTCTTTTATATTCTATCATCCTTAGTCAAGACCTTGGATATAAAAGCATAGCATCTCTTGTGAAGAATCGAATAAATTCAAACAACATCTTTACTCCCCTTATAACTTACTAATTATCCCATAACACAGTTTCTTGTACCACACATCAGTCGCGGGATTCCCATCGTCCATAAACGAGATGGATTGTAGAACATTACGTGTTCACGTCTTAATCTCGGGCGATTACTATGCGTTTAATTACCACGGCCTCAGGGACAAAGGCGTCCGTCTTAATATCCTCGACTGTTTCGACTAAATCTGGCTGGGGTAGTGGAAAACAGAGGTAGAGGGTGTTAGCACAAAATTATTCATAAAGAGACAACAATTTTTAATGTTAAATTTACTGTCTACGTACATATGTATATATGTATTACCATTGTAAAAACCAAGCGTTTTGCTTCGACTTTCATCGTGCGAGCAGCCAAACTGTGGAACTCCTTGCTCGAATCTCTATTCCTCTTGAACCATAAATTGTCGGTCTTTAAGTTGAGAGTAAACCGGTTTCTTCTACGCAAGCGCGCTAGATCGTAGATTATAACGTTGCTTAACATCAGGCAAGTTGTAGTCAAGCGTGAGCCTGTTTATGTAAATAAAAAAAAAGGTTTGTGTCTAGTGTGCTGATTCTATATTTGGTAAGTTTTACTGAGCCTTGCGCTAGGTATCCTAGGATCCTGTGTAGCAAGACAGCAGTATCACCTGCCGCGCCAAGCAATTAAAGCAAGTAAAAAACAACGTCAAGAAGATTTAAGAGAAATCCATCAAGAGGAAAGCTTAGTTGAATGTGTTATTTAGATTATTGTACAGATTGAACACCAAATCAAGAAATGCATAAACTTGTATGTCTATATGAACCCAAGTCCCACTTATAGAAAAATGTGGACTAGTGAAACATATTAAAAACAATGTACCTAAAAAATAATAATAAAACAAATAATAAATATTCCGGCACATTGCACACAACGCCATCTAGCCCCACACTAAGCAAACGCTTGTGTCGTGGGTACTAGATAACGGATATAATACTTATATACTTTTCTTTTGTAAATACATACTTATTATATATAAAAACAGCCAGACTCGACACAAGTAATTACAAATTTTAGTATTCATAATTACTTGTCTCATGCGGGAATCGAACCCGCAACCCCTAGATTAGAAGGCAGAGTCACTACCAACTAAGCTTACAGAGCAGTTAATTTTACCTATATGTAAAGTATAATACACAACTAACAATTTAGAGATATGATAAAAATATCCTGTATATTTGTTATTTTATATTGGCGTAAGGAATTGTAATCTTCTATATCATAATTTACGTATAAATCTGTGTTTACAGTGGAACTGAATTATAGTTTTCTGTATAATTATTTAAATCTGAATTTATCTTGGTAACTGTGTTACACTGTGCTCTCATTGTTTAAGCTTACATTTGTCTTAATATCATTCCTTAATGTTTAGTTCTGTATTGTGTTCCAGCGTCTTAATATAGAACCAGTCTGTTGGCTTGTCTGTGTTGAGATTGTAATTAGATTTTCGTCTTTGTTACTTAACCCGTCAGGCGCCATAAGCTATACTGGGTTGCGTAATATTGATCTACAAATTTTACTTGATTCGATGTTGTTTTGACAAAGCTTTCCTTTCTGTTAACCTACTATAAATGGTGTAATAGACTATTTTTAGTAATTTCGCAAGGTAAATTATAATGTTCTGGCTTTTGCATGCGGCTTCGCATGTATTGTTCTTAAAAAAAGTGCAACAAAATCCGTTGACATAAGTACATACATATGTAGATGCAGACAGACGTGGAAAGTGACTTTGCTATTATATACTATGTAGTGAAGTGTCATCAAAAACACACAGTTTATACAGAATAAGACTTTGATTTTCACAGAGTAACTTCGTTTTAGTAACTTCGTTTCATCATCATCATCATCAGCCCACGGTCGTCCACTTCTGGACATAGGCCTCTCCCAAGCACGCCACTCAGCCCGACTTTGTGCTTCTCGTCTCCACAACTTCTGGGCTAGCTATAATAATAAGTTTACTAATCTAATAAACGATATGAATAGATACGTTCTAATATCACATTTGCATTTAACCTAATTTTGTTTACCACTGACCTCATACAATGTATCACTTAACAACAAGCGCTTTAACATCCGCGAAAACAATCGTCATTATCAACAATGCTATTAATTCCCGTCTTATCAGTATTTAGATAAACTCAGTAAATATTGACATAGTTCGCGTCTGACACCGCCTTAACCTCTGATAATGATCACCTATTATATATTATTAAACACTATCATTTAGTGCTTAGTATTTAGCTGAAAAGACTAGCAGGATGTGATTGAGTGTAAACCTAAAAATATTTCAATTTATCTTTATGCTCAAACATGTTTTAATTACTACAAATTAGCCTGATCTAAATATATAAAACTTAAAAGTGACTGACTGATTGACTAAGTGACTGATATAGTAATCTATAAACGCACAGCCCAAACCACTGGACGGATTGGGCTGAAATTTGGAATGAAAGTAGATATTATGACGTAGGCATCTGCTAAGAAAGGATTTTTGGAAATACCAGTTTTAAAGGGGTGAAATAGGGGATGCAAGTTTTACTTCCTAATGCAAGCGAAGCCGCAAGCACCCACTAGTGTTAAATAACGCCACAAGCTATAGCTCTGCTCAATGCTCTGATTGCACACAACACTGATATTGATGTGTTTTGTTGTAGGTTTAAAATATTGTATAATGTATGTGTAGCCTTTGTAAGTGATAATGGTCGTCCCATTATTAAGAAATTAAGTTATTTTTTGTAAATATGTAGGTCTTTAGATTGTTTTGTTTTACTAAGTGTATGATATATTAACCTTGAGTATAACTTGTTGTATGTTTTGGCATCATGCTGTTACTATAACATGTGTTTGAATATAAATAAATAAATAATAACTTTAGCTAGATAAACAATTGTTGAAAATAATAGCGTCCGTTTTGGAATGAAAACATAAACAGGTACTCGTAAGGTTATACCTAAATTTTAAATATCTGTAGCAGGTGTACCTACATACAACATACTATCAACATATCTATATGTACCTATATAGCGGCAGCTACAGAAAATTACAAAACAAAGTGAAAGCTACCATCAAAACCATCTAATTCGAATCCGAATCGCGACCAAATAGAACCCATAAAGCATCATAAACACTAATTACCCACAAACAATTATAAAGAAAGACCAATAAAAAAACCCGTTTCTTCTGTTCGTTATCTCAATCAATACGATTTTGATAATAAAATCATATTTTAGAGTCTAACAACACAAAATTGCTCGGTTGTTGGGGTCAACAACATTTGGACTAATGATCGCTATTGTAAAACTGTATTCTACATAATTTAGCTTTGATTGGTCCTAGATGTAAAACTGAACCAATCAATAAAGATGATTGGCTGTGACTCGGGATTTGCTAATAGACTAGACTAGGTAAGAATGGCGAAGCAATTATGTACTAGACGAAAAGAGAAGATCAAAGTACATTAATAATAAAGCTGAAGAGAGTAAAAAATCTAAACATAGAATATAATAACGTTGCTTACCATCAGGCAAGTTGTAGTCAAGCAAAGTAAGCCTATTTCATATAAAAAAAATTGTTCGAACCTTTTAATCCAAAGCAGAACACAATTCAGCAGTTTTCAGAATTATTGTCTATTTATTTAAACGCTTACACGTAAAATTGGATGAACGAATCATCATGTTTTTGGTATCTATTAGTATGAGGTCTTAGAAGTGACATAGGCTACTTTTTATCTTTAAATAACGCAAACGAAGCCGCGGGCAACCACTAGTTTTAAACAAGTGTGTACATGAAACACCTTTGAAGTCTATGTTATAGCACATAAATATACATAACACAAAACAAAAAAATACACAACTGAAAAAATACTAACCCTAGTGCTAAAAGTGGCAACCAAATCGATATAAGCGATATATTCTAGGCAACCATTGGATGGGAACACTTTTACACAACATTTAAGTCAGTTATATTCTCCGAAATAAAGCTAACTTCAAAGAACAACTACATAAAACTTACCTTGACAACAAGAGTAAGATGACTAAGACAATTAACGTTAAAAATTATAACATATTAGAAGTGGTAGGTACCAAACATTACCCAGCAGTTAATCTCAGAGATTTACAGTTAAAATTAGACGTTGTTATAATTGCTCGGTAGAATGTTAACAAAGACACCGGCTTTGTGGCAACAGTGGTTAGTAAATCACACTAATTATGAACTAGAATAACGTTTCTTGTAAACTTAAAGAGGCAGAGTTAGGTTTTTAGATGAATTTTTAAAGTATGGTCGCGGAAAATGATGCTTTCGGTATGATTTTAATATCAGTCTTGATAAACTCAACATGAACTTTATTTACAATAATAATACATAAAAACAAGGAAAGAAAAACTAAACATACATACTACTTCAAACTACAACATAAAAAATGTCTTGATTACTTAAGGATTAATTTTCGGTATTATGCTAGAGATTCATTCAGATCATATAGATATATTGATTCAATTGAAAATAATTGTTCTCATTCTTCTTCTTATCGAATGAGAGTGGCCAACTCTGGGGTCGAGAGTTTATCAAGCCACCCTAAGGGCCTCTGACATGAGGCCCACAACTTAACGTGTCGTCCGACCCACGGAAGCCCTCATTAAAATGTTGTCGTATGTTCATATTCTGCTACTAACCTTTACAATAAAAATTACGTTTTGAATTTCAAAACTTGTCGCTTTTCTTACATGATATGAATAAGTGACTCAAATGTAAATTTAAACCGCACTAATGTTTATTTAAACTTACATATAATAGTTAACGCATTAACATTATTGGCAATAAATGATGCTTTTAAACGCACGTTAAAGTAATGGTCAGCGTTAAAACTAATGTGCTTGGTTATGGTTTAATAAATCGCCACTGAAATTACGTTTTTATGTCACAGGCTTAAAAACTAATCCATTTTTTTAACTTGAACAAGGAGAAAAAATATTCTATGAACTTTAGTTGGTTTAAAATGGTCAAATATTGGCTTGTTTTTTTTTTGGCGCTGATATGTAATATTTACCTTAGCAAATTACTATTTATACATATTTGAACAGCTGACCGTAAGACGATTTAAAATAAAGCCTTAATAAACCATAATTTAATTTAAAACCTCTGACATGCATTAGCTCCTATCAATTAGCAATTCTGTATTACAACATCTGCTAAAGAAAACTTATCTCCCGATCTTATCCGATATTAATGATTTCCTTCTTTGACAAAGCACTAAAAACCGCAATCTATAAAAGCCTAGAAAAGTCCTTAAAACTGGTGTTTAGAGTTTATGGCTAACTGCGGTGGTCCCTTTAACATTGTTTTTAATGGCCATTATATGACTAATTAAATTCTGAAACGACCGCGCAGGAATAGTTAAGGATGCTCAGCATAGTTGGCTTCTCTATAGTTTTAGCTTCTGTACTGTTTAAAGCAACATAAGAAAAACAAATTGTATTAAAATGGGGGGTTACCAATTTTTTTGTGTCTTTTTGTTAACTCAAAGGAAAATTCTGTTTTATACACCACTCAAAACATTAAATACTATCTCATTTTAACTATAGAAAAAAATACAGTTCGTTAATTACTAAGTTTGTATAAGAGTGGCCAACTCTGGTGTCAAAAGTTTACGAACCACCTCTTGCTGGAGTAATAAATTGATGCTATTAACACTCGTTTTATATTTCAAAATTGTCAGTCAGAAAAAAAACCTGCGTACTCTTATAATTGCTAAGCGCTTTCAATATCCAACATTGTTATCAAGTACAAGTTACGAACAAAACAAAGATAAAACTAGTATTATACTTATTAAACTGTCTCGTAATGATTTCCGCGTAGGTTTGTAAACACTGAAATACAAAACATTGATAAGTAACATAGAAAACTGCCAATAATTGAGAGGTGACATTTAATGAAGAGATATCGGAAGATAAGTGAATTATAACAGAAACAATAATATGAAATAATATATTTGTAACAGATACGTAGAATACAAAATCAGCATACAGTGGCGTGTGATATTTAGATAGTTATGTTATGCCATCTGCAGTAACCAATGTTTTTTATCAACACTGGAGACGGCTCCAGTGTCCTGCCGCGCGGTCGGTTCCCGACCCACACATGTGCACGCTGTCCCTTTTTTGTACGCAGGTAGTATTGTAACTAAGTTTAGTTTTAAGTATTGTTTTGTAAGTTAGTATTAGCGCAGCCATGAAGGCGAATAAACGTCCTTGGTTCTTATAAAAATGTTTCATTTTTGGAACCCCTTCATCTACCAGCTCAGCTGAACCGTGCGTACCTGTCTGGCGCAGCCGGTGCGGATAAAAGGAAGTCCAGACTTCTTTAGTAACATCATCAGCCGGTGTATATCACGAAGTTCTGGAACCTGAATCCGCGAACCAAACAAATACGACTCCTGGACGCGTGTGCAGCTGTAGAAGAAACTGGTTCGAGGTTGGAGCAGAGGACGGCGCCGGCAGCTATACTCATGGAGGGTTAGCGACGGCATGTGAGTAGTACCCATCACTAATCCCATGACCTCCTACCTATTCCGCGAACTCTGTAAGTGGGACAAACATCGCTTGCTTACGAGTTGTCGCTGCATTCTGCACTAGAATCGGCAGAATCAATAGCGACTTAGATAGATCTTAGGCTAGGGAGCTTGTAACTGAGACAAGCATCGCTTGCTTACAAGTTGTCACTGCATACTGCACAAAAATCGGCGGGATGCATAGTGACTTATGTAAGTTTAGACTAGGTAACTTAGGAGTGAGACAAGCATCGCTTGCTAACAAGTTGTCGCTGCAATCTGCACTAGAAATCGGCGGAGTCAATAGTGACTTAGCTAAGTAGAATTAAGCTCTAGCATTAGATGAGGCTACAAAATCTAGCCACCTTAGTGAAGTTATAATGTGTATAATGTAATTTTGTGTGTTAGGTATCAATTTAGTTACATACTACTGTTTTGAGTTAATAATGTCAGTATTTCTGTCAAGTTGAGATCATTTCAATTACTAGATGGTTGTCCCATACGTAAAACAGTTTATGTTCCAAAAACCTATCCAATCCTATCCTCAAAGTGATGCAGGTAACTCTGCCTATCGCCTTCATGATGTCTCCTGATACATCAAATAAGTTCCAGCTCTGGTGGCGGTTGAAACTGCCCTACATAAAAGTGTTTGTGCAAGCCGTTAAATTAAAACTAGTGAAATATTTAATCTACAACAGTGAAATCCCAATCAGTGCCGTACTTTAAAAACGTATTTGTGATAACGTTACTGGAGTGATTAAACAACGTTACATAAGAGAAAAAAAAATGCAGAACAGACAATGGACAATTATAACAGGTTTTTGTGTTCGTTTTCTAAAATTTTATATGTAAATTTAGTTTAACTATTTAATTTTCTTCGTAACTGCATTGCCTATGTGTTTATTTGCATATTCATGTAAAAATAATCATGTGTTGTTCTATAAAATTGCCCCATAAAATGTTGAAATGCAGTTTCTAACAAGTAACTTATAATTGAATGTAAAATCTGCCCAAACCTGTTTATAAATTACAGTCTGCTTCACTTGCTCTAATTATTTTTACATTTGCATTGAAATATTTTATATACACTGTACTACTAACTTTTTGTTTATTATAACAGGTCACATTCATCTAACATTCCTACATGTAAAACTTTGTATAATTTTACTTTATGTGTAATTCTATTAAATTTTTTTAAGTAATACCAATAACAATCTTTCATATGCAAAAATTTTAATTTTTTATACGTTGATTTATTCATTGCAACCACCGAAGTGAAACTATGTAATTGATAATAAGTTGTAACAAATAATGTTATATTACCGCGATCTGTTAACACACATACCATTATAATGTAGTAGATATTCAATTTCTAAACTAATTATAAAAAAATGTTATCGCACATCCTAATTCTATTTTTTAATTTTGAAATATGTAAAAGGCATTTTAACTTGAGAAAAAAGAAACACATTTTTTTATTAATAATTTAATTTTAATTCGTCTGCTGAAGCATTATCTTTTGATTTGTTGCCTCAAAGTGCGTACGTGTCATAATGTAACGACCACATACAATAAAATATGAACAAAAAGCGTAACTTTGTAATAAGGAAATATAAAGACAATCAAATTTAATATTAATTAGTAACATTTATTGCTTGTGTAATAGAAAGAATTTAATCATGTTTGTCCATATTATTTGTGATCTGACTATTTTTGCAATATTTATATTATTACCTGCTGTGAATTTGTTATTCTAAATCCATACTAAATAGCATAATAATTATGAATATGTATTTTAAATAATAGTAACATTACCTAGCATAATACTTTAAAAACGCTACTTATGATTTCCATTAATAGTCTTTACTTCAATTGTTTATTTATACCTATCTACCATGATTATTTTGCAATTATGTTGTCTAAAATTAATTCAGAAAATCACATTATATTTAGATGAATTTAATCAATTGTTTTGTCTCAAACTAATGGTAAATTTTAGTTGAGTTCTTCATGTTTTGATAAAAGTCTGTGCATTTTCACTAATATGTAACTTAAATGTTTTTACTTAATGTATTTTTTATCCTTTGCACTTATCCATATAAATTTTATTATTGTCTTTCTAAACCCAAATGTAATTTTCCTCTGATTTACTCATCATCGTCAAATTTCATTCTTATGGACGGAGGAGTTATGTTATGCCATCTGCAGTAACCAATGTTTTTTATCAACACTGGAGACGGCTCCAGTGTCCTGCCGCGCGGTCGGTTCCCGACCCACACATGTGCACGCTGTCCCTTTTTTGTACGCAGGTAGTATTGTAACTAAGTTTAGTTTTAAGTATTGTTTTGTAAGTTAGTATTAGCGCAGCCATGAAGGCGAATAAACGTCCTTGGTTCTTATAAAAATGTTTCATTTTTGGAACCCCTTCATCTACCAGCTCAGCTGAACCGTGCGTACCTGTCTAGATAGATAGATTGATGCTTTATTGGACACACATAAAAACATAATACACAACGGGAAAACAAATAATTAAAACTAATGCCACAAATGGCGGCCTTATCGCTAAAAGCGATCTCTTCCAAGCAACCGTAGGATGGATAGGAAAATATATAACTACTATACTATGACTAGACGGGGTGTACAATAACGACCACATGAAATTTGACTATAAAAACTTAAACAATAAACATAAATAATAATATGCATATTATACTACGTAATATTGTAAATAAAAATATATAAATATATATATATACTATGTGCTAATACTACAGAAATAACTACTATAAACTTACATACAAATAAGTACAATACATATATAAATATAAATTCATCGACATACATACACTAATAAGCAGCAGGTTTAACTTGTTTGCATGGACAGATACCAATTCTTTACTTGGCTTTTAAAAGAATCCAGTGACGGATATTTTAATAAATAAGAATTTGAATTATCAGCTAATAGTGGCGTGAAATGTTCTGATTAATTATTATGGAATGTCATGGCACAAACACCATTGATGAATCTTTCATTGATGCAAAACAATAAAAACAACAGTTTAAAAATCACGTTAAAACTAATCCCATTTTTTAGGAGATTCAATGACATAGACTTCCAAAGAGTATGAGATTTGGTAACACAATGTACCCTACTTAGAAATCATCGAATTCTTACCTTTAACCAAAAAAGAGGCACATTATTAGGTATTTGTTAGGCTGATTTATAGAAGATATTATGGTTATATTTATTCAAAATTTAAGGAATTGAGGAATTCGAGGACTAGGAATTGGCCGAAAATCGAGGAGAATGGCGCATACTCTACAGACAAGAGCATCGCTCTTAAATTTCGAATGAATGGTTCTATGACTTACTTGTTTTGCTTCACAGGCGTCGTCGACGGCGTGGGCCTCTTCTCCTCTTTTATCGTGCTATTATTCATTTTAGACGTCAGTCTCTTCAACACGTCATCCATAGAGCGCTTGTGCGGTGGCGCCAGCGACAACGCACTGTTATGATTCAACAAAGAATTGTTGTTGTTACAAAGTCCCAACACTTTAGCTTCAGGTCCCGGACTACTGCATTCCGAGGAGCCCCTCCGTCGAGACTGCAGATCATTCACTTGGTGAAGACTTAGGAATGACGATGGGACTAGGAGATTATTTGTCATCTCTAATGTTTGCTCGAATCTTTGCTTCTTCGGCGGCTGCTCTTCGTCGAACGTGTCTAGTTCGCTTATAGACGTCCTCGTGGAAGAACTTGGAGAGAACTTGTAGTAGTTCTGCTCTATCTCGTCTGACTCCTGGTGGTCGAAATGTGTCGCCGGACCAGGTTCTGATTTCACGGTATCGGCTGCACCTTCTTGCAATTTCGACGGTGGAGACTTTCTTTTAGATGACATGTTTCTGTGAACAAAGAAAAATATGGTTTGAATATAAATTATGTCTGGAGAAATCGTATTAGAAACGAAGCTATACCAAAATCAAAACACTGTTTTGGGAGTACTGTTTACCTACTTTTAAAGAAAACTAAGTCTATCAAAATGTAAGGGCTCCTTATATTTTGGATTATCGATTAAAAGATGAAACTACACTAAAAGCTTCATTGCTACCAACAAACTAAGTAACTTCCATTCTAAACACTATCCGCCTACGAAGCACTTCCAATAATTAGGAAATCACATTACCCGGGAACCTCTAAGACAGGGATGGGAAGATAGTTAAGATTTTACACAAACATCAACAATCCAAACAGATTGAGATCTCGGGTCGGACGTCAAACGTATTTGTCACCAAACACGAGTAGTTACGAAGCCGCTTCGTTAAAGCATCTAATTGGGCTCTACTAATTGTACTAATTGCAGCACTGCCTCCTTTTGGACCTGAAGAACTGGCTACAGGGTTAACTGTCAAAGTAAATAGTGTATCATCTGAACGCCAGAATCAGGACTGTCTTTTACCAGTTTTGATTAAATTTGAATATAAACATTTACAAGTATTTTAGCGTGAAAAAGACGGCCATATCGATGCACTTAGTAACATACTTAGAAATCCATTTCTAACTATATATTTTTTCCGCGAAAAATCAGACTTCAGATTCAAAAATCTATATTCATCAAATACTTCTTATCATAAAATCTTACTGAAAAATCCATCTTAAATGCTACACACCGATATTTGTTATAATTTCTGTTCATTTAAGCTAAGAACCAGACCAGATCTACCGCATAATATTGAGACCAGAATTTAATTCGCTTTCCCAAAGGATTTGAGTGTCCATTCTCAAATCTCGCCTCTTACTAGTATTATTCTGTCTCCAAGGTGTCTAATCGAGTGCCAATGAAGCAAGACCCCCCGCAATTCAAACACTTCCTGTCTTAATTCCAATTTGGTAAGACTACTAGCACACAGGTAGCTCAAGTATTTCTGGTGAATTCTTTCTAACAGTTGTAGACATCACGTCACCATAATGTCATGCGATTGGTCAATTTTCACGCTATATTTGTTTTCTAATTTATCTAGTCTATTCGCTTTCGATGTGTCATGATTGGATAATATCCGATTGAGTAAGTTTGAGTCGGTACATTAAGTTAGATTTACGGATCGCATTCTTTGATTTGACATATTTGCTATCAAGTGTTGCGATTTCTTAAGTTGAGCAACAATTAGGTATTTTATATGTAATAGTGGTTTTTATAATAATAATAATCACCACGTTGCTTTGGACTTGACGCATTGAATACTACAAGCATTCTGAGTAGTTTTACTCGTGTTATTCCAACATTGTGGATTTGTTTTAATCAATAGTCTTGTCTTTTTCATACCAAACTTCAAGTAAATCGGTTTAGCTATGAGTTCATTTATTGAGCGCTAAACCTGCACTATGGTTGTTTTTTAAATTAAACTTTTATTGGAAAATGAGCGAAAATAATCACGACCGGCAGGATTCGAACCTGCTATTGTATGTATTTCCGATCACCGTCCGGAACGCCTAAACCAACTAGGCTACGGTCTACTAACTGCCGCGAAAATCCACACTCATTTCCATACACTTTAGACTGAGCAGCTGATGGCGCCACTTGTGCTGGTCTAACAAAAGTTTAATTTAAATCGGTTTAGCGTTTAGATACCGTACATAATATAATATGGTTTAGGTATGAAGAAGGAACAAACACTTAGGTTTTTAATATGACTATGATAGTTTTGAACTGAATAGTATAAAATAAATTAATATGACGTTAACGTTGTTACGAAATATTTATTTCTACAAATCATGGACGAATCGCGTAGCTATTTCTTACAAACATATTATGTTTCAAATCTACAATTTATAACTATACGTATTATATTATACGTATTAAAAAGCGAGTGTGGCTCAGCGGTTCCTGTGCCTCCTTTCCGCCAGACGTACCCTGGTTCGAATCCGCCCTACACCAATGACTTGTATTTTCAAGTTATGTGTGGATTTGCACTCGCTTAACGGTGAAGGAAAACATCGTGAGGAAACCGACATGTTTGAGGACCATTATATCCGAGGACATGTGTCTTCCGTGGAAGGACCTGGGTGCCCACCACGATGTATCTGCCCAAGAAAACTCCCATAACGAATTAATTCTGCGGGGGAGTCACGACCCTCAGTCATGAGGAAATACGACTCAAAGAGAGATTATATTATAGATACAGAGATACATTCAAAGATGGCAAAATTAATTCAAATACGAATGATTGAGCGCCCTCATTGGTTGAGCTAACAAACGAATCTCAGCGTCTGGCTGGAGGTCTGCTTTGATGTTTGTTTGTCTTCAGATGTGCGGATTGGATTCATTATAGATAGGTATATGTAGATTATAGTATAGATACGTTGTGTGCTGATTTAGAGTGTGTTTGTTATGTTATTGTGTATAATAAATAAATAAATATTAAATAAATATTTCAGGACATATCACACAGCGCCATCTATCGCCACACTAAGCAAACGCTTGTGTCGTGGGTACTAGATAACGGATATAATACTTATATACTTTTCTTTTGTAAATACATACTTATTATACATACAAACGACCTATTGTTGTTGTTGTTATTGTGTATAGATAATATATATATATATATATATATATATATATATATATATATATATATATATATATATATGTAAAAGTATTAGGTTCTATCATTTATGCTATTAATAAATATTATTTGCACAATTTTCTTTGTTAATTCTTGTTTTCTCTACTTTTTGACCAAAGATAGTATACGTAGAACATTTGATAAGAACTTTATGCCATAACATTGTGCTACGTGACTTATGATTATATCAAGAAATACTTTAAATATAGCAACAATTTGATATTAGATCCAATCAATATTAGCTATAAAACGTACATAATACAATAACTATACTATACATACAATAAACCTGAAGAGGGTTAAAAATCTGAACATAGAAATTATTAGAAATAAATTTTTGGATACCTATACTTACTATAAAACCATAACAGAGCACATTTCAGCAAATTTTTTGTCTGTTTATATGTTTTTATGTTTATCTATTTGTCTGTTTATTTAAACGCTCATAACACAAAAACGGCTGAATGGATTATCATTATTTTTGGTATGTATGACGTAGGTAGTATGAAGTGTCATAGGCTACTTTTTATCTCAAAATGATGCGATCGAAGCCGCGAGCTACCACTAGACTTTTATAAAACGTTTCTAGTTATTGGCTCTTTTAAAATCATTCCCTTTGTAAGTATTCAGAGGGGCCTAATTCTGTAAGGCCATTTCTCTATCGTAACACGGCAAGACACGTTAAAGGCGTGATACGCGCGTTTATGGTATTCGCTATGCCAATATCAGATTCCGTAACCACAGTGACGTAAGGAATTGAACTGTCAACTTATCGTGCGCTGCGAGGGCACGTAACACGCCAAGACACGGTATTACCCATAGTAACTACTTAGTATTCTGTGTCTGTGTAAACAATAAGTTTCAATCTCCGAATAAAATTTGTGCTACTAAACATTTATTGAGGATAAAATCGTCTAAAAACCTGTTTTACAATAGAAAACACCTAAAAAATCGAAGCATTTTCGAAAACAACGAGCCGACCGGTAAACGGCGAATCACTACGCAACAAAAAATATGAACGGACAAAACCTGTTGAAAACAACAAAAGCAACCTGTGAAGTGACAAATATCCATCTGAAAATAGTGTTTTTTGTGCCTCCTTCCGTGAAAATAGTGTGAAAAGGCCAGAAAAACAAAAAAATATGTACATAACAAACCCATACATAACCTCAAATACTAGCTGCAATCATCAAATAAATTTATGGAAGAAGTGTTATGTATTGTAAAATCTCCACACAACCTCCTCCAGTATGGCCGGCCTCCATGGAGGAAAGCATGCCACACCAACAAAGAAACAAACAGAATATACCTACTTGTGCACATATAATGTAAGTTCACTTGCAACAACCAGCCGAATGATACAAAAACATGTCAACATTCCATGGTAAGAAGTACATATAACAAAAATCAAGCTCAAATACAGAATAAGATGTTCAGATAAGAGAAAGAAAACAAAAAAATTGTGGATGCTTTACAACATGGACTAAAGCAGAAATAGAGATGGGCCGGGCACCTTGCATGGTTACCAAATAAAAGATGGACAAAAAGAGCAAGTATCTGGAAAGGAGCACTAGGAAAACAAGGAAGACCTGAAAACAGGTAGAACAAAGATATAGAAAAAGTTGCACCGAACTGGAGGCAAGATGGAATAGGCTGGAAGAGGCCTTTACCTAGAAGGAGTCATATAACCTATGTAAATAAAATAAAATGTCAAGTAATTTGACTTCATACCTATTAAGTAACCAGAAATGTTATAATAGAGATATAGTAGTTAAATAATGTTACATGTATTATAAGGTTTTAAGAATAAGAAGGCTTTTTATTTCAATTCCTTTATTAGCATAAACGTAGGTACTTACATTTGCCCTGTTTAGAGGGGAATTAGGGTGAAGCTAAAATTAAAACTAAATATTCTAAAATCTATAACTTGAACATGAACATGAACATAGGTACCGCACCCAGCCAGGACAAGCCTGCTCCGGTCAAACCGGCATACCGGGGGGCACGAGGTTGTGGAGCGTGGTTTTGTGCTAACGCTCCGGGATGGTAGTCGACCGGCTATGCAGCCAGACGCCGATTTGGAGAAGGTTGTTATTAAGGATAGGGATAAGCGTTAGTAAAAAGTGGTGTTCGTTGATTATTGAGTTGACCCATCTTGGGGTTTGTTAGTGTTTGGCTTTGCAAGCACTATCTTAATATGTTCGCTGTGTAATGTTGGTTCTATTGTGAGTAATCATAACCGCGTCGGGTGTAGTAGGTGGATCTTTAATGTGGGTCGAATAGATCCTATGTCGCTAAGGGATTGTTCTTGTGTCATCTGACGGCCTTTCCTGGGGTATGGTTGGTGCCTGCCTGTTGGTATGTCGTTCTGTTTCCTCATCAGATTCGCTGTCGGTTTCTGCCATCTTATAGATCTCCCTGGCAGCTCTTATAAAGTCTCCTTTGTTTTTCGCCATGTCCTGCCAGTCAGATGTTTTCCTGGGGTCCGTTTCATGAGATAAAGAATCCTTCCGTTGCTTCGATCTCTTGCAAACGGCGCCGGCACTCTTTAAGTGTATTTCTAGCCTCTATATCTTGAGGGTGATGCTTCTAATAGAACTTCGCCTTCTGTAGGTTTGTAATTGCCTCTTCTCTAGCCTTAGAGTACCTTCTTTCATGTTTGATAGTCTTATTGGCCGCCATCTTCATGACGTTTGTTATCACTTCCCACGATAGCGGCTCTTTTCGGTTTTCGCCGTTCCTGCTCTTTTTGGTTTCCTCTAATGAAGTTTCTTGGTTTTTTTTTTTTTATTTTTTTTTTTTTTTATTTTTTTTTTTTTTCGCGTGGTGTTACTTTGAAGCATCTCGTAGTTTAGGGTTTTGTAGTCAAACTCGTTCGCAACGTTGGCCCTGGTTAGTCTTATTGGAGGTCTCGTAGAGTCCCTATTGGAATTTAACGTGAGGGCAGGGCGACCTAACTTTGAACAAAAACGCGCCACGCTATCATAATACGTTCGCAGCGTACGTTCGTAACCTACGCGCAAGCCAAATTGATATTTAACGTTTCGATTTACGGTTCATATTTCACTGCATACAGTTCGAGTCTCTCAAAGTTATCATGGTTGCCATTAGGAATGTAGATTTAGTACAATAATAAAATTGTATTATTTTAGTGTTTATACTTAATTCTCAGTGAATTATATTTCGATAAATTAATACTTTATCAGTAATTATTTTTTATGTGTTATTATAACAAAGTATGTATTTACAATTTTTTTTTTCCTAAAATGTTTACTAAATTAATCCTGTTTTTCTCGAATTCAACTATAAATTGCTTATTAAAGTAGCTAGATATAGTTACCTATTGATACAATACAAACAAATTTCTCATACTTTGGGGAGTGATGTGCCGTTTGATCCACGACTGTCGATCGTACTTTACTGTGCCCTCCGCTCGCTGCGTGTTCGGAACAGGGAGATAGGTTTCTGTTGTATTATTTATTCTGTGGTGAGGGGCTTCAGGTTTCCCCATATGATTCTATGGTCAGATAGGATTGTTTTTTCACCTTTGATGTAATTAAAAATCTGGTTGTTTTTGGCATCTGTCATTATATGGTATATTTGCGATGTTTTGTTTCCCGACGTCCAAGTCAGTTTACAGCTGCGCCGGCCGAATGATTTGTCCAATCGGAGATTTTCCCGTTTCGTTACTTGTTTGGTGTGGGAGATTTTTGCCTCTTTGATTTTTATCGCGAAGTTCATGTGTATCTGTGAGTCCTATGTGGGCGTTGAGGTCACCTCGTATGATTGTTATTGAGTTTCTTGGTTTATTCTTGGTCAGTTGTAGTAGCCGAGTCGCGTCGTTTGCTGCTGATGACGTTAAATTGGACCTGTGCGTTGTAGTAATGAATAGAGAGGCTCCACTGCTTGTATCTATTGAAGCAACCATATTGTTTGTGTTTGCTTTAGTCCAGTTCAGCCTTAGGCCGCTGCTTTTTCTTATGAGAATAGCTTGGCCTCTTCTGTTGTTGTTTCCGCTTAGGTGCCATGTATAGTGACTAGATTCTTAGGTCCCGGATTTTAAGTGAGTTTCCTGTAGGCAGGCAATATGGATAGATTTTCCGTCTAGAAACTCGTCAATCTCTCGTTTTTTAGTCAACGTTGCGGCGCCTCTAACATTCCATGTGGCAATGTTTATGTTTTCATTTACTACCTGTTTTTGTTGTTTGGTGTGACCTGGGGCGGGCAAGTTTGTATCCGGACTCATCTGGTATTCTCCTCTGGGGTGCTAGTTTCAAGAGTTAGACTTAGGTCATTTTGCGTGGTGCTTGTACTTATTACTCCTAGGTGATTTTCATAGCAATCAAAGTGGTTCCCCGTAATTATTAGACCTATGCTACCTGCGGTGTCGTTTGGTGCCTTAGGAGAGAAACATACTGTTTCTTGTAGCGGGGTATTTTTTTTTTTTGAGAGATTTTGACGTTAATACTATAATATTCCGCTGCCGCTATAAGTATGTCTGTGCCGCCCCATGTGCCATCTTGGTATTGTGATAGAATGTAGTTCCTGATTTGTTTGCTTTGTGCTGAGCTATCTAGATTACTTCTGTTCGCTAGGTACATTTGTGGATCGTTTTGGTTTTCCTCAACGTGGCGTGCGAGGTCTCGTCGAATGTGTTGGTGGTCAAAGGTTAGGCCATACAAGTCGTTAATTTGGTGGGCTATAAGCGCGATACAAGCAGTTGCCGTCTCCTGGTATTTTTACGATAGGGTCCCTATTTTCATATCGGCTTTGTGCCTTACCGTGGCGGTATCGCAGAGGACGGGTTGTCGTGGCTAGCTCGTGATATCTTTCAGGTATGCGCGTGCTTGGGGCTGTGAAGGAAGCTTATATACTATGTATTACTTATTAGTTAACTGGTGTATCATGCACTATACTAGTTCCCTTTTGCCTTTAACGGAAAAGGGGAGTAAGTAGCACTCGAGTGAGTACTTGGGTCTCGTCTAGCAACTCTAAGTACGAGTCATTTGGAATAAGTCTATTAATTACGCTTTATGTACTAGTGTGTTATGTGTATAAAACAAACGTCTGGGCTTTATTGTACGTAGAAAAAATGACTACAATTAGAAGTAAATTTTGAGCTATGTTTAACAAAGGATGACCCAGGGGGTGACATCGGGTGGGTCATCCTAAAAAAAAAAAAAAAAACCCTAAAACACACAGCTGCAAAGCTGTGGCGGAAATTAGCAGATGATTTTAAGAAGGGTTTTTTTTTGGTTGTATTGTTAATGGTCTATTTATTGCTTAGTTTTATGGGTCGGTATTTGTTTTGGGAATGGATAGAGTAATATTTCACGCGCCTTTTTAAAATCTTAAGTTATTGTCCAAACGGGCCTGCAGATGTGTGTAGTTTTTACTCGTATTTAGGCTTTTGTGTTTGCCTTGGGAAAGTAGATTGTCTGTGTTTTCGCATACGTTACGAGTAATTACGTCCGTGGTATGAGATCGTGTAATCTAGTCTACCCTTGTAAATTTAGCAGGTTTTTACTGCAGTTTGTGTAAATATGTATTTTGAAATCGGATAAGCTAGTTACGCGTAGGTTTGATCTAGGTATAAGTAACCGATGTGACCGTACGGTGTTGGTTGCTGGTATGGGCTGCTTGAAAACAGACTTGTCCCTCGTGGCAGACGTCTAGACAATATCTTAGGATATTGAGGAAGGAGAGACCGAAGAAAAGGGGTTTAGACCACGTGTGGCTAATATGGAACAAGCTCACCGAGTTTTCCTTTTGTTGGAGTGGGTTTCCCCGCGCTGGGCGCTGATACCGCTGTTACCGGTGGCCTCTGGTGGCGGGTCACGTACACTGGTTGTCACTCACTGATACATGTAAAGATTATAAACACGCGTTGCACGGCACTTGATTATAGTCACTTTTCGCGGGGCCAGGAAATTTACCTAAGCTAGAAACCGTCAAGCTTTGCTCGCAGCCATTGCGCTAGCCGCTGGCAGATGTTGTGCCTATTGTTTACTGGATCAATTGTATTGACGAGGCTCTATTGACCGTTCCCGAAAGCGACCGCTCGTCACGGCGTCCAAGACGAGACTCAAATATTCTAAAATCTATAACTTAATATAAAATTAAAAATCTTAATATTTATTATCTCGAATCGTGTGGCCTGTGGTTAACTAATCCTAATAAATAAGTAAGTATCCTATCCTACTTCAATTGTAAGTTTATTCATATTCAACATAATATGACATTTTTTAATCTTATATGTGGTATAAGAAAGCGATTAGTGATTCATTGTGAATGGTGTTGTTAAATGTATGATCATTCAATTTGGACCCATCACCTTTTTTTTTTTTTTTTGTTGCCCAGGAAAACCTATTAGAGGTACCACCCAAAAAACCCCGGGGAGGGCGGGTGGTTATGTGGGAGTCTCCGCCCCACTCTATAAGGGCGGCATACCCACTAAAAACCTGGGGTGTTCCATCTCCGCATCGTTGGTCCAGGGCCACGAGAGCGCGATGCATACATCCGCAGCCCTGGTGATGCTGGCCCGGTAACGGGCCCCGCCTCGGGGAGCTTCAGCTCAACCCTCAATGGACGACGTGTCAGAACACGGGACACGTCATGCATCCTGTGGGGACTCATTCCAGGGCAACAGGTTCCCCGACCTGCCACCCAGAGCCCCCAGGAGTCAGGCAGTCGCACGCCAAAGCGACCGCCCTTCTCCAATGCGCCCTCTGCGCACGGAGTTCGGTTCCCGTGTCGCCGCTACTCGGCCGGTACACCGAACTCCTCTCGCCTCTCGGCGACCACCTCGGGTGCTCTTAAAGAGCACCCAGCTCCACCTACACCGCGAGGTGCGGCGAGCTCTTCGCCTCGGGCCCTACAACCAGCCCTCTCGAAGGGGAGGTATAGGCGAGGGCCCCCACTCGATCGAACGTTTGGACACAGGCTAGCAAGATCCACCGGAAGGTGGAAGTTACTAACCTGTGGACGGGGTGCACCAGGTTTCCCCAACTAACCCCAAATCCCCATATGGAGAGATGAAATTAGTTGGGCTTACCCAACGTGAAGGTAGTCCGATCATCGCACCCCTGGACCCATCACCTAGCTGTTGCAAGCCCAGCCCAGTCAGCCGTCAAAAGGTGGCTCCGGCCCAGCAGGGATATTAGGCCGAATACCTGAAAGACCATAGCGATATGGCTTCAGGTCTCGGCCAATCCCTGCAAGGGCGGGTGGCCCTTTGAACGGGGTTGGGTTATTTTATTATCAATTTGTCTTTATGGGTAGTGGGTACTATTCGCTTCAAAGCTCTTTGATTACTTTGTCTTGTATTTGTGTCTATCAAATAATATTTTTACAATTCTTATATGTACCTGAAAGGTAATTTAAGCCCTATTAACACTAATTATCTTAATCAAGGCACTGAAGGGACTAAAACAGTATATTATTGTTGCTTAAATAGATTTTTATTTTACACTCATCAATAACCAACAAACAAATCTCATGGGAGATTGAATAGTATGCCTATTTTACAAATTAATTTAGTCCATACGCCAGCATCATCACTGGGTCGTCTGCCAGTCCCCAAGGGGTTTCTGGTAGAGCCTCATCGAGATTGTTCTCTAATGAGGGCTCCAGGGCACGCTGAACCCGGGAAGTCACGTCGAGTCGCTCTGGCCGGCGGCGTTCCAGTGACGGTCGGCGTTGCTCGACGTGGTGATGTTGGTGGTGAAATGCCTGCCGTGGCAGCGCTTTTCTACAGCACCGGGACGACAGGTGGTGGTTCCTGAAGGTGGTGCAGGCGCGTCGACCTCCCACTCGGGAGCACCAGCACCTCGACCGGCGCACGAAACCTCATGCACGAGAGGGAGCGGCTATTGCTTCGCCAGTCAAATTATCCTTCTGCGTAAAATACTATCCATTCTGCAAAACACTCAGGCGAAGATAAATACAGGAAAAATATTTACAAAACAAATTCTACAATTGACACTGACAATACGAGTAAATTGTTCGTTGAAAAATCATAGTTCAGAGGTTTTATTTTAGTAAGCAAAAGTGATTTTGTAGCTTTTTATTAGAATTTTTGTAATCAATCAAGAAATTGTGTATTATTTTATGGTTTTCTCGACCTAATTAACTTTTAATTAATAAATAAACGCTCACATCAAAAACCGCAATTTATCGAAAAAACCGGAAGGAAGATTTTTGGACGAACACGTGTAATTGTAACGTGTCATAGACAACCTATCGTATGGCATGTAGAATACCATTTAACCGTGTCTTACCGTGCCACGATACGATACAAGTTACGATGTCGTGTGACGTCACGCGTTTATGGCAAGACAAGCCTGGGCCTTACAGAATCAGGGCCTACAACATTGTTTGTGTTGAAAATAAGTTCGCGTCTGTAAAGTTGGATAGTCTTGTGAGCAAATAAAACTTGGTGCTTTCAGCTTTGTAGATATTATTCGCTTTAAGGTAAATGAAGTATTTATTTTGTATTTGATCAACCTCTTTGATATCAACTTTAAAGGTAAAGTCTGTTTTTCAGGTTTATTTTATGTAGTATTCTGTTTAGTCATTGCTGATCTATTTTTTATAGCTATGAGACTATTGGCTAAAAATATAGCTAATACTTAATTAAAATTGAGCCCAATTTTTATAGTCTACAAACCAAAGTTCTTACAAACGGACTATCCCTTCAGTAAGTAAAAACAAACATATAAACACACTAAATGCGCACTCAGTGATCCACTTTAAAAATCATCTACAGAATATAAGTGCAATTTTCAGAACATGTTAAAGAGTAACCAACATTTACATATCAAACTACGACGTTCGGTGCCAGAAATGTCCCAAATTAAGTTAGGCACCCTCGTCTAGACAAAAGGACGGACCTATTATCGGCAAAATGTGAAGTGATTTGAATTTCCTACGAGAAACGAAAGCTTTCTTGATGCAGAAGTAACCTAAAGTAAGTAATTAGTCTTAATTTTTTGTTTTATCTACCTCTCTATTAAATTTGGTTTTAATAACAAGTTTGCTGTGTGTACTGAGCTGCAAAACTGTTTCTAAAAACTTAATTTAACAGAGATTATTTCTAAAGGACATTTTATGAAATCTCAAAAGTCACTTGCACGTGCTAGCAAACGTCAAAAGCAATATAAGCAAGTGAGCTTTGTAATGTTTTTATTCAAGCAACCGAATTTTTGATGCGAGAATTCTCAAGTGATGCGTACTTTAGCCATTTTATTACACCACACATGCAGTTGACATCGAAATACATCTTAAAATCGATTTCCCAACTACTCACGTCACTATCCTTCAATAGTTTCTAAATCACCAAGACTTCCTCACACTGAGCCATAGGACTCTCTCCTTTATTACCTAATCATAAGGTCTAGTTATCTGTAGCAGATATTTTGGCAGGTTGTAACTATTAATTTCCTTTTCATTACCAATACAATGACGTCACGCCGCGTCGGGAACAATATGGCGAATTGGCGCGAAAATTGACAAGTCAATAAATTGTAGGGTATTTTTAGAATTCTCTCAATGTTCGCTTAGGTATATTCTGTGATAAAAAAAACTAAGATAATTTACACATTACCACTTCTTTGCATGACGAAACAGAAGATGAATGATTTATCTGAACCTTTAAAATCTAAGACATAAGCGTCATATTAGTGTAAACAAATATCTAAAATCAATCAAAACAATTGAAAGTGCTAAACATTTCAAATCCATCTGTCATTTGAAAGCTAAAACAATTCCAGGAGTCAGTGAGGGGAGGTGCGGACTTGTATTTAGCTATAATAATTTGCCGTCAATTTGGTTATGCCATTGTTTGGTCCCCTACATTCCTAAATTGAAATCAGCTGTGCCCCATTTCATGGCGATATTTTGACGCGCAGGAACGTGTGAAGTGTTTGTAGTTTATTTTTTAAGATAGTGTAGGTTTAAAATGTATTAAAGTTAATAAAGAGATCATTGTTATTTCATTAAAAAAAAAACAAACAAAAATTTATCATATTATATTTTCAAGCCGTCATCGTTCTGTGCTATAGAAATATTCACATAGTTTTCTTGGAAGATAGAAAAAAAAACAATTCATTTTTATTGCAGGTATAACCATGCATCTGAGTACAAACTTAAACAAAATCATACAAGGTTAGCATTCTAACTAAGATTTTCAAATAAACTGTAGGTATGCATTTCTAATAAAAACCAATTACAAACGTAACCAGCACTTTGATCAGAGATAAACAGATCTAAATCCACTCAACCAAGATGCTAACTGCCTTAACACATACGACATATTAACATGTACATCCGCCAATAAATTAATCAGGGACGTCCAAGTAAACGGACGGTTCAAGTAATTCTAACGAATGCCTAACTCCGATCTATCAGTGGAAGGAAATTGCTGACGCCCCGTCTTAGATAAACGGGCAAGGTTTCTAAGCTGATCGTCGTATAGGTACTGAGATAGTGGTAGTTGTATCTATACTAGACTGGCCTGTTAGCTAAGTTGGTAGTGGCTCTGCCTTCTAATCTAGGGGTTGCGGATTCGATTCCCGCGTGACACAAGTATTTATGCATTTTAAAAATACTTGTGTTGAGTCTGGTCGTTTGTTTACAAAAGAAAACTATATGAGTATTATATCCGTTATCTAGTACCCATGACACAAGTGTTGCGAGGCTAGATGGAGCTGTGTGCAATGTCCCGATTTTTTAAATCTCTTGTGGGTGTTTTTAGTTCTCATGTGGGTGAAACAAGTGGCTATATCGGTAGATAGGTATATTATATTCACAATTTGTAAAAGGTCAGAAATATGATGGAGGTGTATGTCTGGCTGAAGATATACCTATATCTGTTCGTACAGACATTACTAGAAATTGACAATTGAAAATCAGGTACAACTTACAGAATTTACTTATGAATATCATAACAATCCGAGCCTGTCTTCCATAGAAGGACCTGGACATATCTGCACAAGAGAACTCCCCTAGTCACGACCCTCAGTCATGAGGAAATACGACTCAAGAGAGATCATAACAATACTAAGCGGACAACGTCCTTACCGTAAAGAAAGAAAGCAGTGAAAAAGCATTTATACCAATCTATATCGATACAAAGTCAGTTAAAATTTAACATAAACAAGATCCTGCTCAGATATTCAATGAGAACAAAATTACCCATCTCAGCCGTGAAAATGGTTTTCAATAAAGAAGAAAAGGCGCGCAAATCCAATAAACATAACAAGTGCCGGCGCCGCTCACAATAAGAAATAAAAATTAAATACAAAATATTGTGAAGCGACAGTAATTGAATGAGAAAAAAATACTCTTCCATTGAAAAAGTCCAACGGAATATTTTTCTTCTGAGCCAATAACTGAATTATAATAAGTTTATTCACAATAAGACGAAGATTCTGCTGCGACTAAGAAAATTGGGTTACTGACGCAGATGGCAGTATTTCTTACCTTGGAAGCTATTTTCTACTGTCAGCCAATTTTATTGAGAATATTTTAGCGATAGACAAATACTGTTTTGGAGAAATTTTAATTTTACAGTTTGAGGTTTGGTAAGTATATATCTATTTTTTTGAGCATTACCTCCTATTTCGTTAATTCTTCGTTATCGTATCTATATAGATATAAACATATTAGAAAGAAAGATGCTAATAATGTCTGTAAGAGAAATTTGTATGCTTCAAAGTGACTAACTAAAGTTTTTTTTCTTACAAATGTTAAATTTTTCAAATATCACAAGGAAACAAGAAAATTACATGTCAAAACAGCACTACAACCAGAATTAGCTCCATTCATTCGAAGGAAGGGAGGCAAATTATCGAATTCGAATTACACGAAAACTCCCCATACTTAGAAAAATATAGCAACAAATATTAGAGAAAACAACGAATGGAATACTAGATGTGACACTAATCACCTAATTATGCCATTTCATAAGAAAGCATATTTTCGCAACGCTTGTATAAGATTCTAAAGACATGACGAGGAGTGGGTCGTCCGGCAGCGAGATGGGTCGACGACATTATTCGAGTCGTGGGTTCTTTATGGATGAGGTCTGCACAAGATCGACGCAGCTGTCACATTCAAAGAGAGGCCTATGCCCAGCAGTGGAATAGAGAAGGCTGTGGATAATGAAGGACATACATATAACAAAACATGGTACGCTTTGACTGTTACTTTCTGTCCTAATAAGTTAGGTAAAACTTTCACAGATTTTTTTTTATAATTTGACCACAGATTAGCTATATATTATAATGCTATTACTAGCCATAGATTATTAACGTAAATTGATTACACAAACATTCTGGTGCTAGTCAAAACATTCGTTTAGGTTAGGAATCTATGGCAGTACAATTTGTCAAAGCTAATCTATTAAAACGATGTGGTTAATAACAGACCACTTTACTTCGTTTCTTTGATCTTTAATAAAAACTTTTTGCATTTATTTTAATTGCGTTTTAGTTCAATAATAATTTCTTAACTTTATTGGCTATTGCATAATGATTATGGAAATAAAGTTTAAATTAGTTTTTTTTTTGAGAAGAAAGGCAAAGTTTGTTGTTTGTTTGATAGTCTTATTTTTTTGTTTAAGTAATTGACAGGCTATAAAACAAGAAAATAAGAAATAGTGAAATGAATTAATGTGGTGATAATAATGTAATAATAAAGTGTGCAATTTAATGAAATATCAAATGTGTAGATGAATAAAGGCTTTTTTATTTTATTTATATTATTTTTTTAGCACGCATTCGCTACTATTAAAATTTAGTGCATATATGTAAGTGTAGTTTGATCCAGGGCATTCTAACTGTTATGCCCTAGGGTCCTGGCATTATTAACTAGTACTTTATGGAGGTAAGTAGAAAGTACTGAGACAAACATTACAATATAAATATATTTTTTTCATAGGTCTTATTATAAGCCGCATCTAGTGCAAGTGTAGTCTTTGTGTGACATTTTCTTGTGACTGACAATAGGGGAAATTACCCGCTGGGTGCGCGACAACGCAAGGACAGTGGGCGTAGACACAAAAGTATGGTAAGGGAGTTAAAACTTATATGAATTGTGAACTATTTGTAAGTACATGTATATAATAACATGGTTGTATTTACCTTTAGCGTTACATAAGCCTGGAGTAATTTCATGATGGCTAAGATAAACGACACTCAAAAATGAATCTAAACTAATTCACCTATAATGTACTTGTTCCACCGTCTCTAAAACCTCTTCCTGACAAAACCAAGCTACGTTTAAATCTTATATTTGACAGAATAATCAATTAGTATGAGTGATAAGCATTAGTGTGGAATAAAAAAAACAAAAACGTATAGCATGCATTATAAGGTCCTTACCGTTTGCTAAAACAGTTTATGATTACTTTTCAAAAATAATAAGTATAAAAATTTAACCAAAATCCTTTTCCATATCAACTCTCGGCAACTTGTTCTCGTAACCCTCCGACATTATAACTACAGTCGCAAACAATACTTTAATACGGCGTGAACAATGCACCAATCAGGCGAGAGGGCTTTGTTCCACGGAATTACAGATTTAGGGGATTTCGTAAGTAGGAGCAATAGGAATTGATGCGAATATGTTTCATATGAGGTGGAGAATTCAGATGTACGAAGTTTGCTGATAAACTTTCGATTTGACTTTACGATTACTATGACAATTACGAATCGCAGTAGTTCAATTATAATTGCTATCGTTCTATAACGAACGCACCAATCATAAACAACTAAATTAACATATTAATATAAAGAGCAATTGATATCTGTGAATCAAAATCATAGTTTCGTTAACGAGTATAAGCTTTCCGGTAAGAATTGAATTACAGATGCCTGTAGGTAATTACAGATGCCTGTAGGTAATTACAGATGCCTGTAGGTAAGTATTGTTAGAGCTACAGAGCGTCAAAATATACCGATTATTATCGCATAGGTAAGAATAACACAGTTTGCCATACATAGGGCAGGATCTTTTGAAAGCTTAGATTTCACATTTTAAGCTATAACCAACAAAAATAATTTTCGCCAGTTCTCAACGTATTCTCAATTCGCTCATTCAGTGACCTAAGGACGTGCACACAATAGCGGTCCTCATCAACTTCTCTTGTTTAGCGAATAATAACGGATGCTGTCTGTATACGCCCTAATGTTGCATCTTTTGGAAATTATGGTGAGAGATATTTTTTTAAGGTACTGTATGGTTTACTATAAATTAGGTAAGCTTTGTGTAAGTCTTTGGTAACATTTTTGAACTTTAGAAGGTTAATATCCTCGCTTAAGCGAATTTTCTAACTAATAAGCATAATATAAAACATGATAAGGAAACTCCCCTAACGAATTAATTCTGCGGGGGAGCCACGACCCCCAGTCATGAGGAAATACGAGTCAAAAAAAGAGAAAACATAATAGAAACGAACTTCAAATTACAACTGTTTAACTACTTCAATTTACAAGCATCTATTTTGTAATCTAGCTGATCGTCTGAACATGTTGAAAAATAAACGCAACAAAAAAAAACATTAACCACTTATATATCCAGACAGTTATTTTCATAATGACTAAGTTTTGTAGTTCTCAAGAGCCACTAGAGGTGAAAGCTTCAGCTATTTCACGTTCAAATCGTTCGACTATACCTCTTTGCTATTTTACTTCACTGTTACCGGCAATCGTGTTTAGGACTGTTTAGTACTCAAGCACCGAATATAACCCTTCATTATTTGCAATTTTGTTTTGCCTTTTCAGCTCTGTTTTTCTATAGGTTGGTACTGCTTCTGTTGTGTAGTAACTTGTTTATATTCCTTAGTTTTATAGGCTTGTGACAAAGTGCGATAGTTGGCGTTTTTATCGAAGAGATTCTTGTTTATATATGTATTAATTTTTAGTCACTAAATAAGCATTAGTTAAATATTACATAACATTACTTATTTACATGGCTTGAGTGTAATGTTGTGGTTAAAGGATTTAAAGATTGTACAAATTTAACTGTTGATTTTATAGATTCTTTCTAAGAACGATTGGCACATCTAGAGGTCAAACCCAAGATTTGATAATTATTTTGGCAGTATTTACTATTCATTGTAGACCACCAGGCTTATCACGAACAATTGGGAGCGTATCCTTTGCTAAAAAAATATCTATTACACAATATATCTGAGTTTGATTAAACAAGGACATTTGCATTAATTAACTGCATCCCCAATATCAATCGTATGAACAGTAGCTCGAATTTATTCGTCACAATGTTTGCAATACTCCCCTTTTATCTCCGAACAAACAAGTGCACATCCTTTGACATCGCTACACAAACAATTGTCCAAATCATAAACAATGGTTTACATCGCAAACATTATCTGCCGCTCAAAGTATCTCCCTATAATGAACCATTCATACTGCCAAACAGAACTCCGACCAACCATACGCAATAATTCCATACGCACAACACCCAATCCCAAAACGTAACAACCCCATATCGCATTACACACGAAACTATACCCAAAATAGATAGCAGTAAAATTCAATATTAAACGGCCATAGCAATAGATGTAAATCCTTGCGCGACTGACAAAGAACAGAAGCGATTTCACGACATCAAAGTGGAACACGACATATTACGCTTCAAAATAAACACCAGAATAAATACATCGAAATGTTTGTTCCGAAATATTCGACGATGGGGTGATCATAGTCTAAATTATCTGTTAACATGAGGGTAGTTTTGCAAACCCCTTTTGGGCGGGATTAATTTGGCGGTTGTGTACAATATGATGGTTTGTCTCTGCCGGGATTTGCAATTAATATTACCAACTGTGTGTTGAATAAGTGTCATAGATATAGTTGGTGATTATTGGTAGATAAGAGCTATAATTAACGAAGAAGACAGTGTGCAAAAAAGTGACCCCCATCTTAATGTATATATATAATTGTATAGGTACTATATGCAGTATCTAGAAATATTTACAGAATATTTGTTTTCCTGAGCAGAAGCTCAAATACTTGAAAGCTTCAAAGGAACACTTATTTCATATATGCATGTACAATATTTACATGCAATCCGTCTTTAAAAGACATGATTATTATGATTAATAATATAACAAAAGTTGTCATTACCAACAGTACAAACTCATATATATAAAACATCTAAGTGACGTTATTACACATGGGTTATCAAAAACCTTCACGTCCAGCTACAGACTATAACAAACAATTCGTATTAAACTTTTTTAACGAACTCAAATTGTTCCCTCCGTCCGAGTCGGGTTCAAAAATGCCAGTCTATAATTTCAACATAAAACACATCCTAATGCCGAGGACGTGATCACTTATACAAAGCCATCTTCATCTGAAAGCGGACTCTGATTTAAATACATTATTCTTGTAATAACACCGGACGAAGGCACCCTATTGACGCTGTAGAATACATTATTTTAATTTGAGTTACCTCTTTGTGACCCCGTTCTGAAATTAATGGATTCAAAGGTTCTTGTACAAAGAATAATTTGCTAAGTAAATGAATAGACAATCCTGTTACGGTCCCGGTTTTGTTTCGATGTTAGATTAAAGAGTGGCGGAATCATTGAAAGGTGCCCCTTTGAATAGCCTTTGTGAGTGTTATCTGTTAAATTTGGAAGGTCAATGAATAAAGTATACAGTACGACTTGATTATTCATCTTTGTGCTTTGCTTTCGGCTGATGAGTTAATTTAACTAATATTCTTGGCAAATCTTTGCTGCAATTGCTTATTTCATTTAATAATACAAAGAACGAACTGTGCATTTAGATAAGAATAAAATTACGATGACCAATGACTCGCTAATCAAGATAAACATCCTGTAACTGTTTGGTGTTCTAAGTAAAGAATCTGCGAAAAAACTAAAACAATACAACATAGACAGAGCGCCGTATAACTACGCTAAATAACTTCCTCCACAATCATAGACCACTAAGCCCGTGAGAGCAGAACTCGCTTCATTTCCACCAACATCGTTAACGGCATTGTATAATCACCGCAAACAAGAGTTTCTCGAGACGATTACCATTATAAAGTAACCGCAGCGCTAAACGCCGACAATATTAAACCGAAAATCTTTAAAACAGTAAACGTGATGTTTGGAGTTAACGCGGCCGCTTTATAAACTGACAAACAACCGCAAATTGTGATTGTGACTCCTTGAAAGGGTTAATAATGGCGTGGGAGGCGAGGAAAGTGGGAAGGGGATAGTGGGAGCGGAAAGCGGAAAATGAAAATCCCAAAATAACTGACAGAAGAAAGAGGAATTAGAAATACTGTATAAAAAAATAGAAGGATGTAGTGACGATGACGATAGGAAGGAAAAAGGAAAGCTACACATTTTATCGGCCGGGGATCCAAATATGTATAAAAGTAATATGATGAAAGCACATACAATCCATTACTTGTTAAAAAAACTAAATTAAATAGTTTTCTGTACAATAAAGTTTTACATAAGTATTTAAAAAAATTGATATCAACTAGATTTCGTCTTCATAAAAAAAAGACACAAAAAATAATTACGTGACTAGAAAACTTAGTAGGCACTGCGATTATTCTTTATTTACTCGTACACAAAGCTTTGGTAAAACAAATAAGCGTATAAATCCGCTAGCATCCAAAACTCGGGCCGCAACCTCACATCAGATGTAATTCAGTTAGAAAGCTCACCTCTTGTAGATTGAGCCATTGTGTTTCCAACTCTGTTTCGCCAAACCGAGCGTATTTCGCCAACAATTTCTATCGTATCTTGAATGCTCGGCGACAATCTACCGAATGGAGAATTGATTTGACGTCATTTGTAGCTGACAATTAATAGTTTCATTGTTTGTTGGTAATAGTGTCTTGATTAATTTAAATCTCATGTGTGGAAATGTGGAGGGAATGTGTGAATTCAGTGATTTATTTGTAAGTGAAGTTGAAGGTAGGTTAATGTACATATGCCTATGATCGTATTCTCGCTCGTCAACGGATCGTACCGTTATATTTTATCAAAAACATATTATAATCCAAATAAGCCAAATGCGTTTTAAATACATTGTTATAAGCCAAAACAATGTATTTAAAATGCATTGTGTAGATTGCCATAATCTTTGTTAAATGCATTTTTTAAAAACTATAAAAAATTTATCGATTTTTACACCTACGCGGTAAATGACGATCTTGAGTTCATTTAACAAACGCGTCACAATTAATATTAAGTATTCTATTCTAGTTTATCTACTTTTTGTCTTTTTCTCACCCTCTGACCACTAAGAAAAAGCTCATAAATTCTGAAGCCACCTCGGTTTAACCTTAAGGACCGTCCCCTCTGATATTTTATAGGACAAACATTGGCCGCAGCCCTTGCAAATATAATATGAAAAAGGATTAAATTATTCACCAGAGTCTGGTGGCTTTTCTGTTGCCTGCTGAATAATAGATAAAGTCGATCCTGTTATTATTTTGTAGTTTTTTCTGATGGAGTTTTAGTAGTTTTCATTCGCAAGAGAAAATAAAAACAGTGCTAACTCTCGTCACCAGAGTTGGCCGCTTTCATTCGATAAGAAATAATATAAAATTTAGGAATTTAAGCAATTAAAAAAAACCTAAATAAGTCATATGTAATGTACTTTACTAATTACTACCTACATCTACAATCACACTACTAAAATTAATTAAAACAAAATATTAATCACATTTTTGTAGAAAAAAAATGTTTCAATGTTATTGTTGTGTTCTGGTGCTTATTAATTTGGAACCAACCTAATCTGATTTTGAAAGAAATATAAATCACACGTTTATCATCCTGCTTTTCATAGCAAAACAACAAATAATTCCTAAAAGAATAACCTAAACTACGCTCACAAGAACACGCTTTTCTATACAGTTTCTACCATACAATACACCCCAAAATGGTAACTAAAACTTCCTTCCACAATTCTCAGCAACATTCCCTAATAGAGTTAGAGTTAACTAGAGGTCAGCAGACAGTGCTGACGTAACAATAAGTGACCGCTCCTTAGGGAATAGCATCTTACATCCCTTCTTGCCTTTAGGGGTGGGATATATGTACCTACCGCTATTTAAAGTGTAATGGGGATAAGCTAGTTTTTATCACGGAGGCGTTTTGGTCAACTCTATAGACTTTAGACTAGCCAGGTGCCTGTGACATGGATTAGTGACTGTATATTAAAATGACTGTTGTTTTTTGCAGTCGGTATCAACATTTCATAAGTCAACACACAGGATTATGTTTAATTGACTACTTCATAACTAATAAGACACATTAAATCTCTCTTCAAATATAAAATACCATTATCATAAGAACATATTAGTTTTAAACATACTCAAATCATCATACCACTAAATAGATGCAAACATGTGTTTCTAGGTACATTTTTTTCGCTGTCACGTCGCAACGGATAACAGATCATGTTTACTTTTGGTTGTTAATTAAATTAAAGTTAAGGGTCCCAATCTTCGAGTGTCGAGAGTTTAACAAGCCGCCCTAACCCAAAGCCTTAGCTCTGACAGGGTCGCAATAATAACAATAGGCAATAATTGTCAACACGAGTAGGTAATTCCGCTGTCATCAAACTTAGAAATCTTAAACAACACAACACTCATACAAAACTATCCTTCGACCAATATTCACTGTCTGTATAATTACACAAGACAAACTAGGTTCCAACTCTATCAATACAGCCCGGCTTTGCCCCTGAGATTCGACAATAATTCTCCATCGCTCCTCTATTCTCAATGAATACTGAATTGGAGCATTCGGAGCTAGGGATGGGTCATAGGATAGAATAGAGATGATGTTTTAATTCGAATATATTGGTTCGTGCTTTTATTTCTTTTCCACGATAAATAAAATAAAAATAAATTAGTATCGAAAATTGGCAAAGTACTTAATTGTAACTTGTTAGTCAAGATAAAGATACAGATGTTTTGTACAAGACTAATACTTTTTGCTTCTTGTATATAATGAATAGCAACTTAGTAAGTTATTTACCATTTTCAATTTAATTTGTCTATACAATATTATTTACTGTAAATGTGTAGTTTTCGGTGTGCTAATTGATTTTAAGAAATACATAAAAGCAAGTAAGAGAGAAAGAAGAGTACCTAATAATGAAACAAAATTCTGTGTTATAGTCTATACTAATATTATAAAGCTGAGGAGTTTGTTTGTTTGAACGCGCTAATCTCAGGAACTACTGGTGCGAATTGAAAAAATATCTATGTGTTGAATAGACCGTTTATCGAGGAAGGCTTTAGGCAATATAACATCACACTGCAACTAATAGGAGCGAAGAAATAATGGAAAATGTAGAAAAACGGGGAAAATTATTCATCTTTGAGGGCTTCCGTTGCGTTCGCTGCGATAACGGTTAAAAATGCAAAGAATTAATGCCCAAAATAACTATTTCATACGGACGAAGTCGCAAGCACAGCTAGTATAAAATATTTTCATTTTAATTGGACATTATTGTTGTAACAGAACTATTTCAAATTTATTCGAATAATCCCCAAGAAACAAAGTCACCTCTCTGAATATTCGCAGCGGTACCCACATCTTAGCCTCAACCTATTTCAATTTAGATTATTGCTCAGCTCGCAATGCAATATCTTAATAGTACTGGACATGGACTCATAGACAATATTAGCAAGACACGCTCTTATAAGATTCGAATAAGATAACTGCAGAAGATATTCAAAATATGGCTGGTTCCTTGCGCAAAGGATTTCTATAGCAATCCAGCGTGGGAATGCAGCCAGCGTTCTTGGCTCCATACCACATGTAGATTGTTTAAATTTAGTTTAGATGTAAATACTCTTTTTTAGTTCTATTAGTGTTAATATGTGTTAATATTGTTTCTTATTATTGAATAAAATTGATACAAATATGTATCATTTAAAGTTGTTTCAGGCGATCAAACGGTCAAATGCTGGTTGGAAAGTTTAAAAAACCTGTACCCAAAAAGTTTGGGATTTGATCTTGATTTGTATTGTAATGTCGTTCATTAGTAACACGTTGATTATTATGTGTGAAGTACTAAAATAAATAAGTTAAAAAGGAATAAATTTAATTTATTTAAAAAATCAAAAACCGCCTTCATGACGTTTACTGCGACTAAAAAGTTAATCAATAATTTATTTTAAAGAAAGTACAAATTCTATCAAATTATTGAAACTTACAATCCTATAAGTAGTCTTATTGAAATCCGTTGTATTTGTTGTCGGTGCCGGTGGTTAAAATATAAATTTTAATCTTATCAGAGTATAGTTTGGCATATGTAAGTCGGAATTTCAACGCTAGTAAACGAGACGTCTATATTATGGTAAATTGTACATCAAATAGTTTACGTATTCTGTAGTTTCTAGTTCCTGTCTTTATGAGGAAATTGAAGTTAATCGTGTGTTAAAATTACACCAAGTTTCGTGGAATATATGGAACATGCATTATATTTCATGGAAATTATAATGCAAATACAAATATAATACGTGTAAATTTCGGAGAATACAAGCTTTTGCTGCTGAATGACTGATTGGACTCAGTTTATAACTTAGTATTATTATTTATTTGTTTTTGTATAGTAGGTATGTTTATTTATTTTATACAGTATATAATGAAGCGCCCGTAGCTCAGTTAGCGAAGGCAATCGCATGCGATTACCAATGTTAAGCAAAGGTCGACGCGGTCAGTCCTTGGATGGGTAACCGAAAATTGGCATTCTATTTTGGGTGCTTCCATGGGTCGGATGACACGTTAAGTTATAGGTCCCGGTTGTTTGTCTAGTACCTTAGTCCCTTTAGGCGGTTTGAAAACTCTCGACACCAGAGTTGGCCACTCTCATTCGATAAGAAGATGAAGAAGTATAAATTACTACTTTTTTGAGTTCTACCTTCATACAGAATTGTCAACAGGACATTTGATGAGAAATATCAGCAGTCTCGTTTTGAAGCTACTTTTATTCAAGCACAAGCATATATGAAAAAATGGTGCTTATTAAAAGAACTATCGTTCTTTGTAATTTGTCATAAGATTTAGAAGAAAAAATACTTCAATTAATTAAATACTACTTGTTAATGTTATTAAAATAAAGTTAAGTCGAGAGTAAACCGGTTTTTTCTAAGCAAGCGCGCTAGATCGTAGATTATAACGTTGCTTAACATCAGGCAAGTTGTAGTCAAGCAAGAACGTATCTCATGTAAAAAAAAATTGTAACTAAAAACTAAAATTACCAAATCCGAAGTGTAAACATACACAGTATTACAAAGATACCTCAAACTCATAACACCTATTTTATTTCGTCGGGAATTTAAAAAAAAAGTGCACCGTTAACAAATCACCTGTCAGCCAGACCTCAACTTCCGAAACCCAAGACGCATCAATCGAACGACAAACGTACCTAATTAGCTAGCGAGATACAACTCTAGAGGCTTTCTACAGACAATATTATACCACAAAGACGGTATATAATAGACGGAAAGTATCCGACACACATATGGCTGATAAATTTACATAATAGACTTAAATTTACCATATTTAATATTCCTATTTTCTATAATAACATTGGTCGTAACAACCCATTGTTTTGTTTGTGTCATTTGTACAGTGAACTCAGTAGTAAAGAAAGTACTAAACTAGATATATTTCATCACAACTTAACTAAATTTAAAAAGCTATTTAATAAATGTAATATTACCGGTTATAATAGTGAAGTTCTCTATAAAAAGTATAACATTATATTGTAAACAAAGTTGTACACAACAGTTAGACTTACAAATTTGAAATTGTATCACATATAAGGTCTCGTTTATATTTTATTATAAGTTTTAGTTTTGTAAATTGTTTTTGTGTCTGTAAATAAATAAATAAATAAATAGCCACTTGTTATTATATCTCAATGTGTAAGCTAAATAGTACACTATTGTGTATTGATTTGCTTATTTATGGATGGTGTAGGTTGTATAAAAATCAAGACCAGCTCAGATTTTCATCTTTCTCGTATCATAATGTCTTGTCACTAAGCTACAGTTGGGTTGCTAGATGAAAAAAATCTCAGTCACTCAAATTTACGTCCTAAATATTTAAAAGCAAATGTTTACGTTCAGGCTTCAATCCTTTTTCTTAATAATGAAAATTATAACCCAGTGGTCTTCAAATCTAGAGTAAATAGGTTTCTTCTAGGCAAGCGTGCTACATCTTAGACTATAGCGGTGCTTAACATCAGGCAGACTATAGTCAAACGTAAGCCTATATAATGTAAAAAAAAAATGAGCAAATCAAAATATGCAAAACTGTTAATCTTTTTTAGATGTATAAACACCGAAACGCAATGAAAAGAAAGATATAAGGGGTCTCTCGATTAGAGTATTATAAAGTCTACGCTTTCTCCAGACCTGTTTGATGGCAATAACTGTGAGATGAGTCGGAATAATCGATTCGACAAACAAGAGAGCTTCGTCTCGATACAATTCGATAGTGGCAGATGGATTAGAATCGATTTCCGTGATGTGTTCAGTTGGTGGTTGTAAGGTAATATCGAGAGGGCTAGACAATAATCGAATAAGGAGATTAAAGTGTTGAATCGAGATTTAGATTATAGTGATTTGCATTACGATTTATTTTTAGTTCGTTTTCTACCTGTTAAGCGAGTGTGGCTCGGCGGTCCAGTGTCTGCTTTTCAACCAGACGCACCCTGGTTCGAATCCGGCCCTACACCAATGGCTTGTATTTTCAAGTTAGTGTGGATTTGCACTCGCTTAGCGGTGAAGGAAAACATCGTGAGGAAACCGACATGTTTGAGGACCACAATATCCGAGGACATGTGTCTTCCGTGGAAAGACCTGGGCGCCCACCACGATGTATCTGCCCAAGAAAACTAACCCCTAGCGAATTAATTCTGCGGGGAGTCGCGATCCTTAGTCATGAGGAAACACGACTCACAGAGAGAGAGAGAGAGAGAGAGAAAGAGAGATCTATATCTACTTATGTTTAGTTTGTTCAGCATAACACAATGTAATGATGAGTTCATTTTGAAAAAAAGATGTTTATTTTTTTATATTTTAAGGACAGATATTACTCTTGCTTTTAGTTTGCGTAGTAAAAATAATTTGTTTTTCTACACAGGACATTATAAAACTAATTCGCAATGATCTAATCTTATCACCACCCCATTAACCAATATACATACAATATTAATAAATCTTCAAAATAACATAATATTTTACGTCGTCAACTACAAAGTACGTTCCCGTTCATATTTCCTCTCGAATCTAATAACTCACAATAACATCTAGTAGCCAACAAATACAACAAATATCTGGAAAACATAATGTCGTATTCAACGTGACATCAAAGGTGGTGTTTCTATGGTCATTGATTAAGACCCCTTGTCACATCAAAGGTTCGCCATTGTAAGCGCCTTCGATAATATTTCCTTCGTTCTTTTAGATTTTTCTCTACAGGACCATTGGTAACCAATGCATGAAAAGAAAAATAATTACCTAAATACTTTCTAAGTGCGCCTTTTTCATAAGAGTCAGAAGAAGTATATTTAGTTTTTTCTTGCTTTTATTTAGGTTTTATTAATGTAAAAACAAGTTAATGACCATCGCATAACCTTTTAAAGGTGGTTTTAGTTCGTCAGAAGTTAAAAGTTTTGTAATGTGACTTTTGGTAAATTCCTACAGAAAATTTTAGTTCGCTGAAAAAATGTATCGAACATTTAGTCAGGAGGCAATGAATTTATAGTTTATAACAGATAGATAAATAGATAACACTTTATTAAAAAACACCAATACACAATAGTAGCAACATACGCGAAATTAGATGTGAGTAAAAACCGTAATAGTTACATATCGAATAGTAAACACAATTTTACTTACAAAACTTTAAATTATTGTCTTGATTGCTTGATTGCGACCTTCACTTTGCAGTTAACTAATCTAACTGCTGACTTTCTTTCTTAAATTTGCAAATATCGCTCAACAAAAGAATTAAAGCCACCCTTAAAAGGTTATATCTTACTACCAAATAACCCTGTATATTCTGTAATAATAGTGACGTTAAAAGCTATTTGATTATATGGAATGGGAATTTGATTGTCATTATTAATGTAATGATTCTGATTAACAATGATGTGTCGATTTGATTGATGCATGACTTATGAGTTAGTGCTTTTGTAAAGGCATTGAAAACTTTATTGGATAATTTTAACAAAGCGTCTTTAGATATTACGTCATCGCAGCTTTTATTGAAGCCTTAAGGTTTTACATTATTGTTGGCATTACTTAAAGATGTTGTTATTGGAAGCCACGAATCGTAGTTTAGCATCTAAAGCCTCAAGAATTTTGGCAAATTGAGTATTACTGGCATCCAACATATTGTTGACAGAACAAACGATTTTTTTGTCAATATTAAAAGCCATTGCGCTCTATTGAAACTTTTACCGAAATCTTTAGCGGTCAGATATTTCTATATTTAAAATCGTATTAATTGTAAAATCAAATCATTCAAAATGAACATATCACCAAATCTTTGCACTACCCTTTAAGTAAAAATTCGCCTTTTAAATATTTACCTTTCCATCTCAACAATAAAGATCCAAATTTACACAACAGCCCATTTCACACTCAAAACAATCAACATTATTGTTATTTTCCTTATACGGCTCCGAAGAAAGCGTTATCTGAACATTTGCAGTTCCTTACAAATTTTATGCTCAAAACTTCAAAGAGTGTGTGAATTATTTCTGCAGTCATTGGTCAATGTTAAGACTCAACGAATCGTGCAAAAAGTGCGTGCAGTGCCAAATTGAAATTGAAAAAAATAAGACATTGTTTATACGACGGCTTATTAACGAAAGATTTATGTTTGACGTACCTTTTTAAAGTCTGTGCTGTTATTTTTGTGACGTTCTGACAATGTGGAAAGACCTGATTGTCTTTTTGAATGATACAGATAAGAAGTCTTTTACTTATTATCATCATTCAAAATAAATACTTTTTTCTTACTCTTGTTTAAAAAAATATTCTGGTTTTATTACGAACTGTTCGTTTTAGATGTATATATGTACTTATTTCTATATCACAATTTTATTAAAAAATCATATATTATATTAACATTTTTTTATTCCAACAAAGCTAATTATTTACATATTTTTTTTACTGACAAAGTAAAACAAAAGATAAGATAAGATATGTCTTTAATGCACACCAAAGAAATTACAATATAAAAAGAAATTTAAAAACTAATTTAATGCACATTGGGCGGCCTTATCGCCTTAGTTGATTTCTTCCAGGCAACCTTTGGACAGGCTTTAGAATCTTAAATAGGCGGTGCAAAAGAATACGTAAAATAAATAAATAAGTGAAAGAACAAAACAAAATCTAGTCCAGTCTCTTTTTTTGTCGCGGAAACAATCTATCAATACCAATAGATTACAACTCGTTACACTCTAACACTTTTGCTTTCATTAAGCAAATAAATCACAAGAAAATATGTCAATTACAAATAGAATTGTTGATGGCACAATACATAGAACAAAGAAGTTTAAATGAAAAAGCTCTGGATCAGTATCTTTCCGATGACTCATTCGCGTACTCTTAATGGTATTTAAAAAACAATTATTTCGCCTGATATTTTGAATATTGCACTTTCCATTCCAAATGCAATGACAATCATTAGTTTTGAATTCCATATAAAATCTAGTTTTTTTTCTGCACTATTGTTATCGCTGCATTTATGTAGGTTACACGTAGTTTACCACGTCATCTATCCATGTCCAATAATTTTACTATTGAATTGAACATGAACATGAACATAGGTACCACACCCAGCCAGGACAAGCCTGCTCCGGTCAAACCGGCATACCAGGGGGCACAAGGTTTTGGAGCGTGGTTTTGTGCTAACGCTCCGGGATGGTAGTCGACCGGCTATGCAGCCAGACGCCGATTTGGAAAAGGTTGTTATTAAGGATAGGGATAAGCGTTAGTAAAAAGTGGTGTTCGTTGATTATTGAGTTGACCCATCTTGGGGTTTGTTAGTGTTTGGCTTTGCAAGCACTATCTTAATACGTTCGCTGTGTAATGTTGGTTCTATTGTGAGTAATCATAACCGCGTCGGGTGTAGTAGGTGGATCTTTAATGTGGGTCGAATAGATCCTATGTCGCTAAGGGATTGTTCTTGTGTCCTCTGACTCTTGCCCTAGATCTGTCGGGTCTTCATCGCTCAGTACGTCAGTAAACGACCCCTCTGTAAGGTCAAGTTCTTTTTCCCACTTGGAAATCGGAATGAATGTGTTTTTGACCCGTCTTCTTTCCTTCTGTTTGTGCCTTCTATAGAAGTCATAGGTGATCCTCATCCTTTTTGATGGGTGTGTTTTTGCTAGACCGCTGAAAAAACTGCGGCATTCTTGTTGGTCTTCCGTTGCTTCGGTCTCTTGCAAACGGCGCCGGCACTCTTTAAGTGTGTTTCTAGCCTCTATATCTTGAGGATGATGCTTATAATGGTACTTCGCCTTCTGTAGGTTTGTAATTGCTTCTTCTCTAGCCTTAGAGTACCTTCTGTCATATTTGATAGTCTTATTGGCCGCCATCTTCATGACGTTTGTTATCACTTCCCACGATAGCGGCTCTTTTCGGTTTTCGCAGTTCCTGCTCTTTTTGGTTTCCTCTGATAAAGTTTCTTGGTATTTTTCTCGAGTGGTGGTACTTTGAAGCATCTCGTAGTTTAGGGTTTTGTAGTCAAACTCGTTCGCAACGTTGGCCCTGGCTAGTCTTATTGGAGGTCTCGTAGAGTCCCTATTGGAATTTAATGTGAGGGGCTTTACGTTTCCCCATATGATTCTATGGTCAGATAGGATAGTTTTTTCGCCTTTGATGTAATTAAAAATCTGGTTGTTTTTGGCATCTGTCATTATGTGGTCTATTTGCGACGTTTTGTTCCCCGACGTCCAAGTCGTTTTACAGCTGCGCCGGCCGAATGATGTGTCCAATCGGAGATTTTCCCGTGCAATTAGATCTAATAAGATGTCTCCGTTGTCGTTACTTGTTTGGTGTAAGAGATTTTTGCCTATTTGATTTTTATCGCGAAGTTCGTGTGTATCTGTGAGTCCTATGTGGGCGTTGAAGTCACCTAGTATGATTGTTATTGAGTTCCCTGGTTTGTTCTTGGTCAGTTGTAGTAGCCGAGTCGCGTCGTTTGTTGCTGATGACGTTGAATTGGACCAGTGCGTTGTAGTAATGAATAGAGAGGCTCCACTGCTTGTATGTATTGAAGCAACCATATTGTTTGTGTTTGCTTTAGTCCAGTTCAGCCTTAGGCCGCTGTTTTTTCTTATGAGAATAGCTAGGCCTCTTTTGTTGTTGTTTCCGCTTAGGTGCCACGTATAGTGACTAGATTCGTAGGTCCCGGATTTTAAGTGAGTTTCCTGTAGGCAGGCAATATGGATAGATTTTCCGTCTAAAAACTCGTCGATCTCTCGTTTTTTAGTCAACGTTGCCGCGCCTCTAACATTCCATGTGGCAATGTTTATGTTTTCATTTACTACCTGTTTTTTGTTTTTTTGGTGTGGCCTGGGGCGGGCAAGTCGGTATCCGGACTCATCTGGTATCTCCTCTGGGGTGCTAGTTCCAAGGGTTAGACTAAGGTCATTTTGCGTGGTGTTTGTACTTATTACTCCTAGGTGATTTTCAAAGCAATCAAAGTGGTTCCCCGTAAATATTAGACCTATGCTACCTGCGGCATCGTTTGGTTCCTTAGGAGAGAAGCATACTGTTTCTTGTAGCGGGGTTTTTTGAAAGATTTTCACGTTAATACTATAATATTCCGCTGCCGCTATAAGTATGTCTGTGCCGCCCCATGTACCATCTTGGTATTGTGATAGAATGTAGTTCCTGATTTGTTCGCTTTGTGCTGAACTATTTAGATTACTTCTGATCGCTAGGTACATTTGTGGATCGTTTTGGTTTTCTTCTACGTGGCGTGCGAGGTCTCGTCGAATGTGTTGGTGGTCGAAGGTTAGGCCATACAAGTCGTTAATTTGGTGGGCTATAGCGCGATACAAGCAGTTGCCGTCTCCTGGTATTTTTACGATAGAGTTCCCTATTTCCATATCTGCTTTGTGCCTTACCGTGATGGTATCACAAACGACGGGGTGCCGTGGCTAGCTCGTGGTATCTTTCTGGTATGCGCGTGATCCTTTTTGTTGAGGTTTGTTGCGATGCTGTGAAGGAAGCTTATATACTATGTACGTATTTGTATTATAAAACTGGTGTATCATGCGCTATACTAGTTCCCCTTTGCCTTTAACGGAGAAGGGGAGTAAGTAGTACTCGAGTGGGTACTTGGGTCTCGTCTATCAACTCTAAGTACGAGGCATTTGTTAGGTGTGTGTTAGGATACTTGCACTTAGTATCTGCTGTTTTTCCCTAGGCTATCTATGGGATCTTTACGAACCCTTTCGTCCGACGGCAGGCGAAGTTCGTTACTTTAGTTCTAGCGTGGTGTCCAGGTGAGTTAGGGCTAATTATTTGGAATCGTACTTAACTACCATTATTTTGGTACCTACTAAAAGAATACATGTAAGTTATAGCGGTACTGGTGAACTACAACTATTTATCAAATATCAATCTATTTATCAGGTTTTACAACGATTATAGTCAATGAAAAACCTACGCTTTTTGTACTAAGTGTGTTATGTGTATAAAATAAACGTCTGGGCTTTATTTTACGTAGCAAAACTGAGATAAAAAAGGGATCATGACCCGACCATAGGGCCTCGCAGATGTCGGAAATAAGCGGGTGGTTTTTAGCTGCACCTATTGTTAATGTTCATCTTTATTGTTTAGTTTTACGTTTCGTGTTTGTTTTGGGAATGAATAGCTGTTGTTTAAGTAATATTTCTATTTAGTTATGTCTTAGGTTATTGTCCAAACGGACCTGCAGATGTGCGTAGTTTTTGTATTTAAGTATAATTTAGGCTTTTGTGTTTGCTTTGGGAACGTAGATTGTCTTATGGCGGGGTTTACCTGCTTTTTTTGTATGTGGGTTATTTCTGGGGGTTCTTTTGTTGTTACAAAAGTCTACAACTGTAAAATAAATAAACAATAGATGTTTTCTTTCTTTCTTTCTTCTTTCAATAAAACCTATCCGCTTTTTAGATAGTGTAGGGTAAGTAGTTATCTATATATTTATCGTGGAAATTTTAGGGAATCCCGATGTATATTATATCTACTTACAACAGCCAGTGTTTACGCATTCGTTATGAGTAATTACAGCCGTGGTATGGGATCGTGTAATCTAGTCTATCCTTGTGGATTTAGCATGCCCTAGGTCGGGATCCTAAGTCCTAAAAGAGTAATTAGAGGTGGTAGAAATTGCTTTTAGGACCAATTGAAGTCAAGATGTTTTGGCCAGATTGTCTGAGTTTTGTCAGATCGAAAGATTTTATTTAGGGGGAATAGCAACAACGAAGTATTACTAGAGGTTTGCGTGATCTAACGTAGTAGTCATGCAGCAACGTATCATGCTTAGTTGGGCGAGGTGCCGCAAGTCGCCGAGATGCACGAATATAATCTTTACTTTTCAGGAGTGATTTATTTTTAGTTTTAATAGTGATTCCTAGGAAGTAAAAGAAAAATGAAATAGGTAACTAAAAGCCGCGTGTGAGGGGGTTTTATTGCAGTCTGTGTAGATAATGTATTTTGGAATCGGATAAGCTAGTTACGCGTAGGTTTGATCTGTAAGTAATCGATGTGACAGTACGGTGTTGGTTTCGTTGTCGGACAGACTTGTCCCTCGTGGCAGACGTCTAGTCAATATCCTAGGATGTTGAGGTAGGAGAGACAGAAGAAAAGGGGTTTAGACCGCGTGTGACTAATATGGAACAAGCTCACCGAGTTTTCCTTTTGCTGGAGTGGGTTACCCCGCGCTGGGCGTTGTTACTGCAGTTATCGGTGGCCTCTGATGCCAATGGCGCGGGTCACGTACACTGATTGTCCCACACTGATACGATACATGTAAAGATTACACACACGCGTTGCACGGCACTTGGTTGTTAGGCACTTTTCGCGGGCCAGAGAATTGACCTACGCTAGGGATCGTCAAGCTTTGCTCGCAGCGATTGTGCTAGCCGCTGGCAGATGTTGTGCCTATTGTTTAACGGATCAATTGGTTTTACGAGGCTCTACTGATATTTCCCGAAAGCGACCGCTCGGCACGGCGTCCAGGACGCAACTCTCCAATAATTTTACTATTGAATTAAACTTTTATTGGAAAATGAGCGAAAATAATCACGACCGGCAGGATTCGAACCTGCGTATTTCTGGTACCGTAAGAACGCCTTAAATTAACTCATAATTTACTATTGAAGTTGCGATTCAAAACTTTTAAAACATGAAAGATCATATATTTTATACAATCTAAATACATATAAAAAACTCAAAGGTGACTGACTGACTGACTGACTGATATAGTGATCTATCAACGCACAGCCTAAACCACTGGACGGATTGGGCTGAAATTTGGAATGAAGGTAGATGTTATGACGTAAGCATCCGCTAAGAAAGGATTTTTGGAAATGCCACTGTTAAAGTGGTGAAATAGGGGATGCAAGTTTTACTTCTTAAATGTTTATAAAAATCTGCAGAACAAAATACTTAAATAGTTTCCGATTGTCTCAAAACATCGGTAAAATCAAACACTCCAACAAACACTTCTATTAAACATAGTGTAGTCACATTGGCTGACATTTTGACCAACATTGTTGTAATACGGGAAACATGTGAGGAAAATACCAACTTCTATTGTCGCATTCAGTGTACAGTTATTGAATGTAGTAAAGTTATTGTCTGAATTAGAGAGAGGATGGCAGCTTTGCCAATTTTATGGCGTAAATTATGTAATATGCTCAATTGAATTTGATCATACAAATGGTAGGGTGTGCCTGCTTGGGTTTTTAACAATATTATGTATATTTTAGCCAGTTTCGCAATAACAAAACGATAATATTTAGCTTTATCTTTGAAAAGTTTTTCACAGTTTATTCAAGCCAAACAGTCTTCTTCTTCTTCTTAAAATCTTCTTATATATAAAAATTAATCGCAAAATAAGTTGGTAAGCGCATAACTCAACTCAACAACGCCTGGACCGATTAGGCCAATTCTTTTTTGTAAATGTTCGTTGAAGTTTAAGGATGGTTTTTACGGCGAGAAAAATTTGATACAAAAAAAAAAAAAATATATAATACCATAAAATACAGGCGGTGTACGGGCGGCCCTTACATTCTTCGATCTCCAAAACTACGCAACGGGATTGATGTGGTTTTTTTAACAGGTAACGTGTAACCGTGCAAAGCCAGGCAGAGCAGCTAGTAAGTAATAATAATATAATAAACGTAATAATCGTAGATTATAACGTTGCTTAACATCAGGCAAGTTGTAGTCAAGCGTAAGCCTATATCATGTAAAAAAAAACAAGTTATTTATCGTTTTTTTATAAATATCTTGTAACAGAATTGCTTGCGAAGTTAAAGAAATTATTAATTAAGATTTTGTGCAAAAGAATAGGAATTTTAAAACCTATTTTCTAACAGATGTTCCTCGGAGTAAAACAGATTTTACTATCCAGAACAACAAAACACACAGCTTTAGGAAACGGATGTTATTTCTTCATTATTTTTCTGGTTTGCCATTTTGTTTGGTTTATTATGTATGTAGGTAGGAATATCTAGATTTGTTTAATTTGACTAATATCTGTAATCCACGAAACAAGTATCACTAGTGTGTAGTTAAGTACGACTACATGTTATTGTGCTTCCTTAGGTGCATAATTTATACTAATATTATAAAGCTGAAGAGTTTGTTTGTTTGTTTGTTTGTTTGAACGCGCTAATCTCAGGAACTACTGGTGCAAATTGAAAAATCCTTTTTGTGTGGGATAGACCAGTTATCAAGGAAGGCTTTAAGCTATATAACATCACGCTGCATAGGAGCGAAGAAACAATGGAAAATGTAAGAAAAACGGGGAAAATTATTCATATTTAAGAGCTTCCATTGCGTGCGCTGCGAAAACGGTTCAAGAAATCAAAAAAATGTGTATGAAAGAATTATTTCTCTTAAATAAATCTAACAAAATGTCCGCAACAGTATATGTCTATGTTTTAAGGTTAACTCACTAGAACCGTTTTTTGTGGTAATAACTATTCCACGCAGACGAAGTCGCGCGCATCAGCTAGTCTTTTAAGAATTATTAATAATTTGCTCTCAAAATTGAAGAAGATGATATTTATTTAAACAAAATTAACGCTAAAGATAAAACGCTAGACAAAACTGTTTTATCGAGCTCAATATGACAAATACATACTAACGTATACATTATATAACAACTGTGATAAGATTAAAAACAATAGAACTACACAAGAGAACTAAACAAGTAGATGATACAATGAAGTTGATGAAACAATATCATTATTGTCACATTACAATAAAACCCTTCTTAGAAAACGGGAAACTTTATATTATAAATATCCAAACAATGATATAAGTGAATTGATATTAAGACTCCTATATGCTATTTATGAATACTTACATGTAGGTACTTATATTTTTCTTACAATTCAAATTTATACTAATATTATAAAGCTGAAGAGTTTGTTTGTTTGTTTGAACGCGCTAATCTCAGGAACAACTGGTGCGAAATTAAAAATTGTTTTTGTGTTGAATAGACCATTTATCGAGGAAGGCTTTAGGCTATATAACATCACGCTGCAACTAATAGGAGCGAGGAAACAATGGAAAATGTGGACAAAACGGGGAAAATTATTCTTCTTCGAGAGCTTCCGTTGCGTGCGCTGCGAAAACGGTTCAAGATATAAAAAAATATTCCTCTTGAAATCTAACAAAATGTCTGCAAGAGTATATATGTCTATCTTGTAAGATTAACTCACTAGAACCGTTTTTATGGTAATAACTATTCCACGCGGACGAAGTCGCTGGCACAGCTAGTTCTCTATAAGACCTATTAAACGCGGTTGAAGGCAGAAAGTATCGCCAAAATCAGTAAAATTAAAAGTAACATTGTAAAGTGTAGACTGCATATAACGATACCAATACATGATTTTACATAATATAGGTACTAAGTCAAAATTAAAAAACAATTTAATAGATAATTCAGTCGAAAATGGAAACAATAAAATGATATCACCTACGAAGAGGAATAATTTATTATCTACGGGTCAGCGATTGGTCATAAGTGTGACCCATATAATAGTTTTATTTGGGTACAACTTATTATCAGTCCATTATTTGCGTGATTATCGCCAATTTAGCAACCTTGTCCGAAACAGGGTTCTGTTTGAGTCTATACCTATTTCTGGTTTTGGTATGTATGCATAATTTTAATTTTGCAAGCAAGATACATATGTACATATTTAAGTTAGTAAAAATCGGAATGACGTCACTTGAACATATATGACAAGCATTCTCCCATTTGTAAATTTAATTGTTCTGTTATCAGGTAATATTTACACTGTCAAAAATGGAAATTAAAGTTTAATAACATTAAAACTACTCTTCTAATTTCGTCATCTTTCTTTTTTACTACTAAAGTTTATACGGTGCAATTAAAATATACCTATAATTGTGAATCTTTATGAGAGTGTAAATGGATTTAATTAAATTAATCTGCCATTTTATGGTCCACTAAATAAACAATAAAAAGTAAACTACTCGTTTCGAACTACGGAACACAACATTCGGAAGTTAAAATACTATCTTGACCGTTTTTATGCATCTGGCAGCTGACCCATAAAAAGCAGACGACAGTTAGCAACATCTATCAAACACAAAACAAGAGATAAAAAGCTGGAACCGTTTACCTTCCGTTGGGATTCTTATAAGCATACAGAACAGTCGAATAAGAATGCTGTCAGTCAACAAAAGCATTGTGAGGAAGATGTAGCATTAGTCTTTGTTAATACCCCAGCACGTGTGACTAGGGCCGAAGAGTCTTCTTTGAGCACCATTATTTGCATACCAACTGGTTCGTATACGATATTAATCAATGGTTTTATTAGTGAACATCAAAGAGTGTACACAATGCTAAGATCTCTTATAAGGTCCCTGAATACTATTGTTACTTTTGTCGGAGGTTGATTTATGGGCGGCCACTGTTGTTGGTCCACTGCGTATTGTGTTGTCAGGTTTTGTTTGGGCTCCGTCGACATTGTGCGTTCCCCTGCGTCCATCTCCGACTCTTTATACTGGGCCTTACTTTGATGCTTAGATGGTACAATGCCCTTGCTTGACTCACAGATTTGTTCGGTATTAGCATGAATCACGAGGGATAAGGTTTATCAAGGTCAAAGGTTTGTTCACGATGTATAATAATTTTGACAGTCGATCTTGCTTTGAGTAAGTTTTTAACATACCAATTTACAATATCTTATATATAATACATATATCTTTTTAAGGTAAATTAAAAAAATATATAAGAAAAACAATATATATATTGGTCAAGCAATTACTTTGTAATTAGACAGAATATAAAGATAATAACTGCATAAAAAGTTGAAAGGTAAACCACAAATATTTCACAACATTTCACGCCACACAAAGTTGTATTAGCTAAGTTAATTCTTCACAAATCCCATTTCCCTCTAACCTTCATGTCAAAACATATTGCCGTTCCGTCTCAACCCTTTGTCCTCGGCGAGTCCTTGGTCGTCCATTGTCGTACACAAAAGCGCGGCTGCGATTGAGCTCGCTTGTAATTTCCACGCTTGGCTCCACACATTCACGCTTACATCCACTCGCTTCCAAATCATTACGTGCCTTACCTTTGTGTTTGCCCTCATCTTTATAACTAACCAATACTTCATTGTGCGCATCATATTCATCAACATTCCCAGCTCCCGTGCCTTCTTTATTGGCTCCAACTTTGGTTTTTTCGTCTACACTTGTAATGTTTACGTCATCAATACTAATGATTGCAACCGGTAGCACAATAGTTATTGTTACTCTTTCAAAATCCACCGCGTCATTATATTTAGTTAGAGTTTTATTACTATAGTTCATAACAATAAAATATTATTGGAAGACGATTCCGAGTGGCGAGCTGTTTTAGTGTTCAATAAATAATATGTCGATAAGATAAACAAGTTGCATCGATTATGCGCTAATTATGTATTTATAAAATTCATGATATGCTAAGTTTGGTGAATAAATCAGTTGATTTTCGTAGAATTGGACCACAAATGCTAATTTGGATCTAACTGGAGCTTCCTACAGATTCTTTGGTAGGTATATTAAAATGTTCGAATAAGATTCCTCACATAAAGTTCGTAACCAAACCTGAAGTCATAAAAGTTTCATTATAAGCTTAAAGATAGCAGAACAGTCGTATGATTGAGCACTGCGGCTAGAGTGCGCATCACTATCTCGGAATATAAAGGAGCTTATACATAACATACATATGTTACAAAAATAATATAATCCCGACAGCTTCATGTAATTAAACAGGATACAGACGTGTCAGTGATTCAAAATCATTACATAATCTACGCATAATTTAAAAAAAAATATTAGCAGCGTATTATAACAGTAGAAGTTGTAAAATATATGAAAAAAAAACTATTTTTGTCAACTTAAACTTTTATTGGAAAACGAGCGAAAATAATCACGTCTGGCTACATTAAAATAACATATATATTTATATATATCGGTAGCAACATAATACTAGAGAAAAGACTATTTCTGATCAAGAATAAAGGCATTAAACACCTGTCTTTCATCAATTATAGGTTAGTTCCTAAAGCACATTTACATAATTTGACGTCTCCGATGATTATAATAGCAATTAAATCTGGAGCCACCAAATAAAGACATCCACTCCTACATCCATTTTCATTAAACTCCTACGCAAAGATGTAAAATAAAATGGTAGTCAGATTAACAGCATAAATTAGCGGAAAGTTTGAACTTATGATACCAAATTATAGCAAATGTTTTGAACATTAACATTTTAAAAAAAAATACAGTGGCGATGTCGAGTTTGGAATCGGTGAATTAAAGGAACGCATTGAACTAAGATCAATTAATGTTTAACGTACCTACAATAAAAACACACAAAAAGTGTATTTTATCTGAGTTACATTTTCATTTTTTTACTCTCATGCTTAATGTTTTTTTCTGTAAAATCGTAGTCTATATAGAGATATTTTTGACAAGTTTTTACTTATTTTATTTAATGAACAAGTACAGACTATGTAGGTGTAATGTTAAAAAAAAATATGTACTATTATTTTTTGAAACAAATCTAGTGATATCTTTGCCCATCTTACAATATAATATTGCGCATTTCATATTCTATTGAACAGTCTCCTCAACAATCTAATTCTGTAACAATCCAGCCATAAAATATGGCTCCAACAATAAAACAGAAGTGCTCCGTCCTACTTCAACGGTGGAGTTACTCTATATTCTTGGACGATTTTATGACTGTGTACTGTTTAATTTCTTTTAAAACTGCGGATTACTTTTATTAAGCACTAGGATCTTGTTGGAAGTTGTTCTATTTCAGGCCAGTTAAAAATCTGTTAGGAATTTGTTTTATCAAATAAGATCCGTATACAAAACCAAAATTAGTCATTTGTTAACTTAACATCAAATTAAATATTATCATCAAATCGTTTGAGTTTTTCTAGCGTTAACAGAGCACACAATAAGGCTACAAATACTTAAATATAATGTACTTTTCTCACATAATATACTGTGTTTAAAATAATTCTCTAGAGGCATCTAGGCAAACACAGTTTTTGTTAGACTCTGAAAAATTCACCTAAATCAAAAGTATGTCATAAAGCTATGCCAGATCTAAAATAGCTATTAACAAAACAAAACGTATGGCATTGCTATCAAAAATGCAGTCACTTAAAATTATTTACGATCACCCGAAACAAGACAATGTCTGCAATTCTGACACACGAAGAATTTTAACGACGCCACAAAGACAATTGTGCTACTAATCATAATTTTAAAGGTGATCAAGAATAAAAATGAAACAATACTACAAAGCAATAGTGATAAAGTGAATAACAAAACATCGTATGTTGCGGACGCTCTGAAACGAATAAATCAGAGGAACAATGTCGTTTAGACGAAAATTACCCCTTTATTATTGTTTTTTTATGAATTATCGCCTACATCTGATCTCTTTTTCCTTTGAGACGGTACCGGTAGCATCCATCATGGTGTTATTGTTTGAGCATTTGGTATGCGAGAAAGAGAAGGCGAACACATTAGTCACGGTGTATTGTTTTGTCTCATGAGAATGGTTTGTGCGGATTAAGACCTTCAGATGTTGAGAGACGATCGTGATGATGGACTTTGGGTACGTTTGGTGCAAAAAAGCAATTATATATTATAAGAAACGTTGAACTGTACTCTTGCAACATTTAACTGGACAGCTTAATTATGCTTTTTATTTAAAAAAATGATCTACAACTTCTGATTAGGTACACATATTTAATAGTACAAAAAAAAGGTTTCATTAATTTCAAATACACTCTTGTCATATGGATTTTAATGGCCATGGTAGATTCATATTTTTATTTTACAACTGGGATTAACCATTTAAGATATGTATTTTATTCTACAGAGTTAGGCAACATGAAAGTTATACAAAATGATAAATAACATCTAAACGATCACGATTGTGTGAAAATAAACCTGTGTATAAAACCATGTCAGACGCTCTAATAACACAAATTCAATTAGCGGGATTATAATTTCGTATATACGCTCCGACATAAAGATAGTAAATTATGATGTAACAACAATTACCTACTTAGCCAATCAAACTATAATTTCAACAGTGAACATGTTAGACGTATTACAAAACAGTTTCGTAAGCAATAAAATAATGTTAATAGCCGTAAAAGTGGTAGTTAACGCGAAACTAATTAAAGCCAACCCTACATTATCATCCATTAACAATAATGGTCGTGAAAGAGTAATAAACTTGGAAAATCTTAGCGTGCTCCATGAATGAACGCTATTCCTATAATATTCGCGTTCGCATCGAAAATAAACCAAAAGCCGAACGGAAACGGCCGCTATATTATTAGACACGACAATTCTATTATTTTTATTCGTAACACATCTCCGAGGCTTGTCCATAAATCTGTGATGGCAGTTCCACCTTCAGTATAGATAATTCCTGGAAGTCGAGATACTTTCACACCCACTTGCAGAATGGCGTAATGAGACTCGTAATTACGATCTAAACCCAATGTTGCTACTGAATCACAATCTCTGATTGTTGCTTTTACATCCATTGTTAATGCTGCTGTAAAATCTTTATTGCTTTTAAAAACACATTTCTTTGACATTAAAAATCAATTCATCTCGCCGGTTAATTTATCAATAGCGGGCCACATGTTCGGATTTATATATCTGTGGTCAGCCGCCATTATGACTGGGCGCATCTTTCATCGCTCCACATTACCATTATTTATAAGAAACACCGTTCTGTTCATTGTTTCATAATATAACATTAATTTTGTCAACGGCCTCCACGGCCGAGCGCGCCGCGACAATATTAGAACTTCCGTTCTCTTTATTACAACAGAAATCTTCGAGATCTCATAAATCTAATTCGCCAGAAGTCGCAACGGTGTCACTTTTAAAATCAGACAGGAAATCAAGACGACGCAAGCGGCGCGTTAACGAATCTAAGTAGCACACATGCAAATCTAGCGCGCACAAAAACAAAAAGCCCTTATAAACGAGGGTCTCAACAAAAACTAAACTACACGTGCAACTAAAATGGAAGCAAAAAAGGTCAACAATATGCCTAATCTACAATCCATGTCACAGGCTAAAGGTTATGGAAGGTTGAACAAAAAATCATCACAAAACGCGTTCTGTTCCAGAGAAATCGACCGTAAATCCTATTTGATTCGACGAAGAATATGTTTTACAACCCCAGTTTAGAGCTCAAATTAATTTCGTCGAATGCAAACGGATCTGAGCGCGGCATTGTTCGTACCTCAGGGAGTAGTGACAACAGATTTTTGTCTTTTTTTCTCATTTCACATGTGGCATCGCAATCCTGGACGATATGTGACACATGTGGCGGTTTTAGGTTACTCTACAATAATGACTGCCTCTTCAAAGTTTCTCATATCTTCAGTCTTAGCATTCGTGTAGGTTTATTCAGATTTTTGATCGGTGTCATTGCTCCTTTGATCTTCACCTTCAAGAGCTTTTTAGTGGAACGTGATACCTTTTCCGTCAACAGGTGATGTTCGTTCAACTTTTCCGCATTTATCGAGACAGGTACCCCGAAATATCTTTATGCGTCACTGGATATAGCATTATCACCCTATAGTTTTACGACGAACGAAACAAAACCTATAAATCTCCCTGGCACTGCATCTGAATTAGTAACTTTAAACCGTAGCGCTACTGAAACGTATCTGGCCAATAAATTGAGTTCAGCCATAAATAGAACTATAAAAATTATTTTACGATGTATGAGTGAGATGTACGTTACATTAAGACAATGTTAGTGGCCACGTTTCACAATGGTTACATTATGGACTAATTGATTCGGCCACAATGGGCTTTATGCGGCCTCTGGATGATACAAAGATTATTATTGTCTATGGGAGGCAGACGTCTGGTAACACTTGACCAGAGACAAAATGGCTTTGTGATGTTTGGATGCGAGGCGCCACGAGTAATTCAATATGGTTTCTAATTAATATCGTCTGATTGTAACGATATCTCGGGAATTTATACAGATCAGGGAACTGTTTCAAGAACGTGTTTAGGAACAGAACAGGTTTTGTTTATGTTATGTGAGTTGATAAAAATGTTCTTACTTGTAAGTGGGAGTGTGGTGTTCGAAATGAAGTGCTGAGTCATAACTCTGTTTTACCTGAAACAAACATTGGAGCTATTGAATTTAAATACTTATTACTAATCTTAACATATGTATTTAGATAAAGAACAGTTCCTACATGAGAGGATGCCATTTGCATAGTTATAGGTAATATTATGTTTTTTTGACATTCACTGCTAAAATAGGGTATATTAGTCTTGTGAGGACGCATTAGTAACTTACCTGTAGGAAATACGTTCGCCGCCGTAGCCGAAATCGGCTTGGAATGAATAAATAAATAAATATTCCGGGACATTGCACAAAGCGCCATCTAGCCCCACACTAAGCAAACGCTTGTGTCGTGGGTACTCGATAACGGATATAATACTTATATACTTTTCTTTTTGTAAATACATACTTATTATACATACAAACGACCAGACTCAACACAAGTAATTATATATATTTTTTTTAAATGCATACATACTTGTGTCACGTGGGAATCGAACCCGCAACCCCTAGATTCGAAGGCAGAGCCACTACCAACTAAGCTAACAGGCCAGTCGAATGCATCATCATCGTCATCATTCAGATAAAAAAGCGAATTAGTAGAAAATTTACAAATAGATATTAGGTACATATTCTAAGCAATATTTCAATACTCAGTGGCGGCGCAAATGATTACTATTTTTACACACAGATTATTCAATTGTGTTTTAATATTTGATATCGATATTCAATACAATACATTGCCGAAATTGCACAAAACCATTCAAAATAAATCAATAGACAAATCGCCCCCATAGTAAACGCAAAAAGTTGCAAAAACACAGGAAATCTGATATTTTCTCTTGAAGACCAGATGTGTTAATGCATCGCATGTGTTTGGTTTATCTTCGACAATGTAAAGTGCAGGTTACCATTATTAGATGATCTTTGTATTTATAGAACTGAATCCCTTTGTTGCGTTATTATTGGTGGATCTACATCATATGATTGTTGAGGTTTTGATTTCAAGTTGTTGATTTTATTGAAACGCAAAATGTGCAATTCTTATTGATATGATTAGATGGAAAACTGTGATGTCAGATATTCATAAAGAGTTTTTTTATATTATAAACCTTAAGTTTTTGCAAAGGTCTACATAAATGAAACACGTGAAAATTTACATGAATCTACACAAAGCTATAAATTACTGAATAATCTACTAAAGTAAGAGGAAACTTGAAACCCTCCTCTAATGTCAATTATCAAGACAATTAAACAGTATACGAACAGAGACGAACAATAGTTAAGGGACCATAAAATGAAAGAAGATTCGAAGAATTCTGAAGATGCCATAAAATGAAATGTTTCAATGAATTTGAGACAAAGATAGGGGACTTGAAGCTAATTTATAGATAGTTTTTTAAGTAGTCACAAAATTCAAATGACACATTTTCATAACATTTGGGCCTTACCCAATCTTGGCTAAATGTATGAACTTAAATATGAATGGAATGAATGGAATTTAATGAGTCTTTGCTGTAAACATAGATAGATAATAAATTCTTTATTGTAACACAGGATAAAATTAAAAAGAAAGAAGAAAAAAAAACTTATACTAGTACCACAAGTGGACAACAACAACAACAACATAGATTATAAGAGGTTCATAAGTTACATGAAATGTTAAATTATGCTAAAATTAAAATAAAATTTATTTTCACCACTCATACCAACCTATTTCATTTTTATTATTCAAAAATAAGTTTGTCACAAAACTGCTAACAACTAGGATATCTGAACACATGTGCACTACCAAAGGTAAGCAAAAAAACCTTTCCATTTATGTTTTGATCTTGAGTGGTTTTTTTTTTTCAGAACGTTAGTTAAAATGTAAAGATTTTATGCAAACAATATGGTTGTTTAAACTGTTTTTTTATGCGCTTATAAGTCTGATAAGCAAAAAAAAGGTAAAAGGTGTTGTCTCACACAAAAAATGCTACTAATGATTGCATAAAAAATCCAATAAAATATTAGTGTTTGTATGTTTGTCTCGCATTTCAAGTAGGTATCTGAAGTTGACTTAATACTCGTAATGTCGTGCCTTAAAGGTGTAAATTTTTTGAACAGGCGTTTCTCAATCTATGTTATCTAAAATATTTATAGCACATTTACTACACAACAAAAATAAACTTCATCCACCGCCATATCTGATACAAACAGGAAATCAAACGTTAAAAGCCAAATCACAAATTAGCACGACTTCCGAAATGTTATCCGACTACACAGAAAGAGGAAGTCAAAAGAAAGCCACATTTGTCCATCTTCCAACGGAAGCTCCGAAACAACACCCGTGATTATTATTATAACATCTTTTACCATAAATTTTTATTTACAACATGTTTTTTCATTTTAGTCTATCGCTTTTATATTATAATAAAGTATTTTATGAGTTTATGTATCGAACGCATCCTGCGTTTGGTCTTTATAAAAGAACAATGTGTTTGCTTTCATATCATCTTTGTCGTAAATTTTTATTTTCATTCCAATCCATTCATGATTTTCATTCATGGGCCGTAATATATATACACATACATCTAGCTATATGCATAACTTTGAAGCTTATGCGTCCCTCGTTAGGATAAGAATAGATTTTAGTTTAGTTTATTCATAGTCCATAGACGTAATAAAATTAGTTATCTAATGAATTGTCATTCATTTGCATACAATTTATTGGAAAGCAATGGTGTGTTTGCATGAGTCAAATGAAGTTTTATCCCCGTAGTTTTACATAGCCCACATTACAAATTTGTATTTTTGTATTATATGTATTGTTTTAATAGTTAGTTTCACTTTAGTTTAACTTACTGAAGATTGGATTTGTTTATAATCATGTTGTGCACGCATGTGTTTGATGCACAGAATGGATCAATACCTTTATAATGTTATGCTGTCACTCATGTAATTTCAGTGTATTGTGTTGTGTGCCTAGTAAAATAAATAAATAAAAAAATAAAAAATCAGTTACCGAAATTCTTAGAGGTCACTAGATTTTTTATGACTTTCAACACCAAATACTGTTGCTCTCATATAACACTAGTTTTGTAAGTTGGGTTGGTTACTTTTATACATTTTCCTCGTACCAATTGAAAGACACCAATATTTTTATGACTTTTAACATCAAATACTGTTGCTCCATTAAACACTAGTTCGGTAAGTTGGTTTGGTTAATTTTATAAATTTTTTCTCGTTCCAATTACCAATACACCAAAAGACACCAAAGACACCAATATTTTTCCGAGAAAGTCTAATCGCCATCTATTTCCGAGTTAACAAAGACAAATGTGAATTTCCAATAGTTTACGAACACAATACTAATGACGTTGAAAATAAACATAAAATAAACATGCTAGTTTGAACGTCTGTTTGTTTTCAATAATGTCTGGGTGACCGAATGGATTGACATATTGGTATGGTGTTTGGTATTTGGATTGATTTGGGATAGGAAACGGAGTCTTGTGAAAACAACTGTGAATTTAGAAGATGTTGGCATCGAGTTCTGAAGTAGGTAACTGACCGAGACATGTAGTTTGAACTGTAGTACGGTGTCTGTCACAGATTATTTATTTATAACTAAACAGAAAAAAACTAAGAATTGGTTGATCACACTCATTGTCAAAAGTATCGAGGGAAGGAAAAAATAATATCTTAAAAAGCTATTGCTTTAGGATGTGGTTAATAGGTTAATTAATACGAGAGTTGATAATAATGTAAGTTAATAATAATAATGGGGCGACTTTATGGCGAGTCGTCGGTGAGTGGCGTCACCGTGGACCCCGATTCCCTGGGGGCTAAATGAGACCCCCTGCCTCCCGGCTTGCCTTGATTGGCCGTCCGGGAGTGGAAGACGCAAGAGCTAAGTACCTAAGCTCCAGGGTGGAAGTGTTAAAGGGCATAACGCCGCTAGTACCGCTCAGAGAACGCGCAGCACACCTCTCGACACCCTAAGCCACTCACACCAATGTTGCCCTTCCGGCGTCATCTTAGGCTGCACTCTGTGGAGGGCCCATTTAGTGAGTGGCAAGTCATCACCCGCTATATTTTTTATGAATGAGGCATAACTGGCGGGTGCCGTTCCTCGTACAATAGACCAGTTTAATTAAGTCAATGAACAACTCAACACAATAGCCTGTAACATTAATACCTTGTCTGCAATAGTTACTTTATATACCTAACATCCTCTATCTGTATTTTTTTACTTAATTTTAAGTATAATATTGTAAAAGGCCTCTCAGTGTTGGCTACGGCCCCACTGATGCCTTAAAAATACCGGGCGTAAGGCCCGAGAATCTGTGAAATAATAATAAGTAGATAATAATAATGTATGAAAACCAAAATTTTTTTTTATGATTGGTAACATGCAAGCAATTCTCATCAAATTTAGTTCAAACACCAACCCGCTATATCTTATAGTTTTTGAGATCCAATGGGGTACTCCAAGGTCTGATGGAAAAAGTGGTGGTGATGCTCGGCCTGCGGCCTCGCATCCCCATCACTTTTACGTCGCAAGTACTGCAGTTCGGCCTTCGGCTATTATTGCCGAGCATCAAAAGAGACGCAAATATGCTAACCTCGGCCGAGGTTACATCTTTGAGCCTTTTGGAGTCGAGACTTTGGGGCCGTGGGGTCCGGGAGCCCATACTATTTTCCAAAACCTCTCGGAGCGCTTGGTTGACGCGACGCGTGACCAAAATGCTGGCCTTTTTCTGGCTCAACGTATCAGCATTGCCATCCAGCGTGGTAATGCGGCCAGCATGCTGGGTACGCTGCCCTCTGGTAGTGGGCTGGAGCACTTAGATTATCTTTAGGCTTTTCTAAAGATTTTCTAAGTGCCCCTTTTTGTAGTAGTTAGAAGTAGTATGTTTAGTTTTCCTTCACTTGTTTTTATATTTTATTATTGTATGTAAGTTTGATTACGATAACTTTAAGGCAGCGAGGGAAAGAAAAGAAAATGTTTATAAAAGCAATTGTTTTGGGGATGTAGTTAGAAGGTAAGTTAGTACGAGAGGTTGATAATGATGTTAGTTTTATGACAAAAATAGCAAAGAAGTATTTTCGGTCAACCATCCAAAGATCTTATTCGTGTAAAAAAAATGATCTGGTTTCAGATATACCTACACTTCAGAACCAAAATGACGGAAAAGAATAATAGAAACTGCAAACACATCGCTTTAGCGTTATGCATCCGTTAAGCAGCTACATCACAATATAACATATGACATGTACAAATCAGAGCACACAGCACAGGTAGGCTACGTGCCCTCAGCGCGCGCGCACGGATCGAATAAAGAGTTTCCTGTACATTATCAGCAAAGGAAATCCCTATTGTGGAGCCACAATACGAACAACACACGTGGTGTGAGAAAGGATTCCGATGTTCTATGGGGTGATTTGGATGTGAATTGTTCCAGAAGCTATGACTAGTTTTTGAAGTTCGATGATGGTTTGATACCTACCTTCACGAAGCGCGAAGAATGAAAAATACTTCTTGATAAACCGTTGGATCTTCATCCTATAAACCGCACAATCTTTTAAAATCCATGTCTTATATTTTTTCTATCCTTACGAACATTTGTAAAAAAATAAAATTAATAGTTATGTCTGATCAGCACAATTATTTTAAATGTATTTGCCTTTACATAAAAAAAACTACATAAGTTTTAGGTTATATGAAAATTTGAGACTCATAAAAGTGCCGAAGGCTATTTGCCTTTACACAAATGTAAATATAGATTCATAAGTTTCACACCACAATTAACATACATCTATCAATTTAAAGCATCCAATCAAAATATTTACAACAGCTATGCACTGAGGCCTATATCACTCAAACTACCGGCCCAAAACCGACAAATTTCAATATCGACCGTCAATAAATCTGCATTAGAAATGACTGACCTAAAAAGTAATTAGAAGAACAAGAATGCATAATTTATCTGGTAGGCATCTACAATCACAATCTGGTCGGATGCAGTCATAGACAAAAGTACCTAGAGACCCCTAACTAAAGTATCTTATAATGTTCATAATATTGAGGCCGATCGTTTCTATGTATAATAAGTATGTATATACAAAAAAAACGTATATAAGTATTATATCCGTTATCTACTACCCACGACACAAGGGTTAGCTTAGTGTGGGGCTAGATGGCGCTGTGTGCAATGTTCCGGAATATTTATTTTATTTTATTATTTTGACTGTACGGACTGTTAAGCAATTCCAAATAAGTTATATTTTGTGCTCATATATTACAATTTGCAACTTAACAATATCAATAGCCATATTTTTTCTCTTTTATTGTTCCTTTTGTTTTGTCAACCAGCTGATAAGTATGAACTATGCTCAGCATTCAAGCCCATCACTTGGTATTAATACTGACCTATCGCATAAATTATTTTGAGTTTGGTCGGTCCATGTAAGCTCCAGCGTATTTCTCTAACTTGTGTCGTTTCAGACATTTGCTCGTTAAATTCTGACCGAGTAGTGCAAGAACACATTTTTTCTTTTCAGAACAATGTGAAGTCTTTCCAATATAATATCATTGGCCCTAGTCCGGTTATGACTGGTTTGCGTCGCGGATTCCCACGATACTTGTAAACTCTCTAACTGGTGATTTTTATTATAGCAACGGTAGCTTAGAACTAACTGTTATATCATCTGTGCTTGTGGAAAAGCTGCTTAGGAAAGTGAAATCATTGACCGTTTTCTTGGACATGGTGTGAGATAACTATGACCAAATGTTTCTTCAGTTAAAATTAAGAAAATAGATGGAATATTATGGAAAAAAGGTTTGAAATTCGACGCAAATATTTCGATAGACGATCACTTTATTGCAAATAATCACGTCATTGTGTGAACGTGAAATTAAAAACTAAATGAGTATATATAATTATATTCGTAAATGCAAACGTAAGTATTTGATGTGTGACCCTCCCTCACGTTTTAATTAATATTAATATTTGTAGTGTGAATGTAGTGTAAAACCCATATGTGGCATCGGCCACTTTTTGCCTCAACTAAACACGAAGCGAAATTGCAACTTGAGTATATAGTAGTATAATAATTTGAACTGTTTTATTTGTTGTATTCTTTACACTGGCAATAATATAAATACTTTTAAATAATCTCAATAGATTTAGATATACATACTTATTTCAGCTCTTCAGACTGAAAAACACAAAAGTACTTCCTTAACATTCAGATCACCGCTTTCAATGATTGCTCAATAATTGCACAATAACCCACGTGCTGCGACTCAAGGGGCTTGGGGTACAATAGTAGGCCTACAATGGATGGACTACAAAGGGTGTCGGTGTTGGGGTAAGATTGTACTTAGAATAACGTTTGTCCAGAATTTTAAGGATTTATGTAGTCAAATGCAGAAAAAAACATCGAACCTGTAAGTGTTTTGCCGTGTCTGTGATATTATTCAAGAAGATATTAATAAACATTCTATACTAGATATGGACATGAAAGAAGATAGTGATCTAAGAAATGAAACTGCGTTGATAGTATGTTGAAGAGGTCTATGCTCAGCTGTGGGTAGAAACAAGCTGATGATGATGATAAATCATATATTCATGTAACGACAAGACAACCTCATGATAATAAAAACAGCCATGACTTGAAACCGGATTAACTCGGAACTTGTAGATTAGTAATAAATAATATCAAAATCCTTATTGCGCCATATCTTGAAATTGCATTGTCCTTTTCTAAGGCCGTCAGAAGAAAGAAACGGAAGAGTTTTGTCTGCAGAAGACAGACAGATCGACAAATCAAGGGGTTCAAATCGAGAGGGCAAGTCCATTGTTGACACAATGAAATTTATTTAGCATAAAAATCTTTTGGTGAGCGCAAAAGGGTAGATAATTTGTTTTGAATTTCGTTATGTCTTTTGCTTGTTGTATGCTGTAAGTGTTAGATTGAATTTGAAATCGACAAGAACATGGACAAAAGAAACTTGTATTGGTTATTCTAGATGGTTGGTTGTTCTTGAACATGATTCTTCGACTTTTTAAAGGTGTTTTTTTTGCATGGGTTTGGTTGCAAAATAAACAAAGCTCAATACTTTTAGTATAATTTTATTATTTATAATGAAAATAATAAATAATAATAATAATGGATGCAAAATTACTTAAGTTACTCCGAAATAACATAAAAATTTCTTGATACGATGGCCAGCAAGGTCACACAAAACAATACCCAGCAAATCTCTCATTCACACAATAATTTTAATTATTTTTTTTTAACAAAATGACATGTTAGTACTAGTCTCCACAAATCCACACCGCACAGTGGATCAACTCGCTCAGTTGTGGACAAAAAGAGCCATACAAAGAGCATACGTATTTCTATTACACTGTACTTACAATGGGACGAACAAAAGTACAGTCGGAGACGTGTCGGGAATTATTAAAAAAAAACGAGGGCAAATGTGGAGCATCGACTTTGTATCGCGGAGACAACTACCTATATTTTTTTTATTTGTATGGTCGTCGATCAATCCAGGAACGTGTAGAAGTTAGAGATGGTGTCCAACAAAAACTAATCACATCAAAAAATATTTTAACGCAAATTTGATTATATGTAATAGGAACATTTACTTATATACATATATTATGTATATACTGTATGTAAAAATCACACACTGTTTCGTGAGCCATGTCCTGCCTAGACCAATCAGCATCTAATCAATTCATACGCCCGTGGTTAACTTAATCTGGATTCATTTTATCACGTGTGGTATGTAACTAATCTGTCACAAGATTTTTTTAGCACACGTTTGAAGCCCATTTTTGGCCACATACCTACATCACAAAGCGTCAAAAAATTTGAGGTTAGTCTAAATTAAGAAACGACAAATTCAAATAAAAATTTAACCACCAATTCGGGTAAAGGGCACATATTGTAATGGCCATTATTACCAGCGTTTCATTAGCGTAAATGGAACTTTAACTGAACAGGAAGATTGAGTTGTCTATTGAATATTATGTCTTCGATATAGGGTGAAGATAATCCCTTCGTGTTACATGAATTGGATGTCACATTGTAACTGTGTACGTGACGTACCTTCTTGATTTGGTCGTGTTATGCGATTTTGTCTTGGAAATCTTATGGGTGCGGAAAATATAATAGGAATCTTGTTTTTGTGCAGGGTGGTTGTGTATGTTTTTTTTTTTAACTTGAACGGGTTTGCACTTGTTCATAGTTTACCTGATAGCAAGCAAAGGCTATGGCCTAAGATGGAGCGTGCTTACCCGATAAGAACTGATTCACTCTCGCTTTGAAGATCGCTGGATTATAGTGCGTGTAAAAATTGTAATTCCTAAGTAGGTAGGTATATGTATAATATTATGCAAAAAGCGAGTGTGGCTCAGCGGTTCCGGTGTCTGCTTTTCAGCATCAATGACGTGTATTTTCAAGTTATATGTGGATTTGCACTCGCTTAGCGGGAAAAAAAATCATCGTAAGGTAACCGAGATGCTTAAGCACCACAATATCCAAGGACATGCGTCTCCCTTGAAGGACCTGGGCACCCACTACGATGTATCTGCCTAAGGAAACTCCCCTAATGAATTAATTCTGTGGGGAAGTCACGACCCTCAGTCATGAGGATATACGACTCTAAGAGAGAGAGAGAGAGAGATATGATTTTGTGTTGGCAATATTTTTTAAGTTGTTTCGCGGATTCTTTTTATTTAGATTTCATAAAATTAGGGCATGTTTTGTAATTTCATTATGTTGCAAAGACATGTAAACTTTGCATGGAATAAAAGAATAAGCTACAGCTTAAATTTATTTCAGCAGCATTTTAATTACAATTTTGCCAATTAAATTTGCATAAAACATGAATTGCAACCATATTTGCTCTATGTTCTGCTACCTTTTCTTTACCGATATCGATAAACTTCGAATATTAGAGATGCGATTAAATCTATCTCATTTGCATACATAATAAAGATCATCAGCGCTTATAAATCAATACCAACTTGACCGAACGTAGCAACTGTTTTTACAACCGGTGTTTTATTTAAGAAAATTCAATCTGCAATTATATAAAACACTAGTGGGTGCTCGCGGCTTCGCTCGCATTAAGAAGTAAAACTTGCATCTCCTTTTCCACCCCTTCAAAAGTGGCAAAAAATCCTTTCTTAGCGGATGCCTAAGTCATAACATCTACCTTCATTCCAAATTTCTGCTCAATCCGTCCAGTGGTTTGGGCTATGCGTTAATAGATCACTATATCAGTCAGTCACCTTTGAGTTTTATATATATAGATAGATGTTGACAAAGCTTAGTTTCCGTAATGCAACGCGATTGACACTGATGTAATAATCTATTACCTACATACCTAGTATAAAAGCTGAAGAGGGTCGCAAGTCTGAACATTGAAAATATAAAAAAAAAATCTTAATCTACCTACTTCGAATTGATAACAGATACCGTTCCAATTTCTAGAACTTTTGTCTTATTATCTGTTTCTCTGTTTACCTGTATCTCTGTTTGTTTAAATGCACATCACGTAAAAATGACTGAACGGATCATCTTCATGTTTGGAAGTATGAGGTCTTAGTAGTGTCGTAGGCTACTTTTTATCCGGAAATAATGCCACGGGCGTCCACTAGTAAGTAATAATGCCGGTAAGCATACAAAAGCAATATATAAATGCGTGCTCGATAACTTTCACAGACAAACGGATTTCGCGAGATGGAATATCTAATCGTCAGTTTCTAAAATTGCGAAATTGGTAGCATCATCGTAAACCTACTTACAGGGTTGGTAAAATGGTATTTTTTATCTAGTCGGGCAAGGCCACTGCAACTTTAAAGCAGATATAAAAATTAAAGGAAATTTGCCTGTATACATAGACAATACATAAAATACTCTCACATAAACGGAAGACCAGCGCTGGTTGCTGCAACCCCAACTCAGCAACCCCAACTCAGCATAATGCAGCCAGCATTATGCTGAGTTGGGGTTGTATTGTGGCAAATATGTATTTTATTAAAGTAGTTTTAAGTATAGGTATATATTTATATATTTCTTGCTTGTACTTATTTGCTTATTATTTGCTACAATAAATGTTTTTCTTTCTTTCTTTCTTTAAATTAGATTTAAGCTCGCAATGTTCCCTAACACAATCAAGTGCAAATCAATCATACCGAGACATAGAACGCTTTCAGAGCAACGACGATACAAACATCAGTTTTTTGGTATTTTTGACCAATCACATAAAAATTGTTGAGCTTTGTGTATAGCATATATTATGTATCTACCCCGTATCCCTACTGAGTTAATTCTGAATTAAAATTATGTAGCCTTAAATCTAAGGGACTTATCTTCATCAAATGCTTTCAAACTCTAAAGCTTAAGCTCGCAAATAGTAAATGAAAATATATTGTATAACTATGTACTTAGGTATATGGATAGTTGTAACTAATTTTATAAATATAAGTATTAAGATTTAATCAATGACATGTAAAATAACTTACCAATAAATAACTTTGACTTTGACTTTGGTACAAAATAAATGTATCTTCGTTTTGATGTGAGCACCAAACGGAATGGTGAAGTAATAATTAAGTTACTCTTATTAAAATTGGTTAAGCAACAGAAATTCATAGTAAATATACGTTATTTAAGAAAAACCTTATCTGCTTTTTCAAAAGGCAGCGTACCCAAAATGCTGCCAACATTGACCCGATGAATGGCTACACTCATCTTTTGGGTACAAACCAGCATTTTAGTCATGCTAAGCCGTTTTAAACGCCCCGACAGAATAGTAGTAACATACTTACATACATACATATGTGTCGATTTTTTTTATCTATACTAGACGTCTTACACTTACGACACCGTTGCCAGTTCGACCACATAATGACCTGCATTACTTCACTGCATCGTAAACTCTTTCAGTCGTTCGCCGCAATGTTTGATTTATCCCAACATCTTACCGACCACATCCTATCGATTTTTAAAACTAATAAATCAGTTATTAAAAATCGGACCGCAACTTCATGCGTACAACTTTACCGGTGCCTATTTAGTATTACTGTTTGGTTAAATTCATTTTTTTAATACCCATCTCATCCGGTCTTAGCTAAGGTTTATATTCGATAGGATTTACGACTGTTTTCATTGCGGGCACTGTTTTATATAAATAATATGTGGACGGTTTCCTGCTGGTTGCTAACAGAAATAATATTTATGAAAAACAATTGGTAACGCTGTCTGTATGTTCGGGGAATAATAGTGGGATGATGATAACATGTCTTGTTAAAATAAATTTATGGGCATCATGAAAGCCTGCTTGATTATCTGTAAAATCTTTCTTTCAAGCGCTGTTTTACACAAGACAGTGCTTGCTAAGTAAACTAAAGTTTTGGGGAAAAGCTGCGCCTAAATAAACTGCTGAAAACTATTTTTTAGCTTACCCAACCATTAATCCCAAATCCATATTATCTCATATCACATTAATGTTATAAAGGCGAAGATACAAAAAAAAAGTTTACATATATGACTTGACTAATTTGGTTGGTTGGTTGGGATTTGGTATGGCGCGGCGATAGACTAGACCCTGGCGGGATTAATCCGCAAGGCCCGCGTTATTATAACCAACTTTAAAAAAGGAGGTTATCAGTCTTCTGAACGTTATTATTAAACTATTATAATCATTGTTTTTTTAAAAAACCATAGACTCGTTACTAGCAATAACAAGACACGGCAGTATTAATGACTCCATCTGCAAATATCACCCGGTGATACGCCTTGCGTTTGACATTGACATTGACTTGCATTTGACATGCGGATTTCCCAAACTCAAGACAACTACAACTGAAATAGCACAACCACATTCCGATCTCTCATTACCCTCAAAATATGACATGACGACAGCTGGAAAACTGTCGAGAAAATGCGGGGTAAAAGAATTTTCATGTCTTTTTTGAGAGAGTTTTCATGCGGTTTTCTTAAAGGTATTGAAATGAGGCGTCGTTTATAAGTCTTTTTTGTATTAATAAGAAACTAAGTTAATTAAGTTTGTATGCATAATAAGTATTTGCCGTTAGAAGATACTAGTGAACCAAATAGAATATAGCATAAAAGAAAATAATCTACAATGATTTAAAATTAAAACATTTATTAAATTAAATTAGTTCTAAGTGCTCGATGGTTCTGAGATACAAATGGGCGATTCAGCCCTAAAATATTTATTTATTCCGTGAGATTTCCCATAGTTTATACTGTCATTAAACAATAGTTATGCTAAATTGCAACAAACCGTATGGTTTCAATAATATTTGGATCAAATTGCTAGTGTACGTTACGTAATTAAATAAATAATGTCAAGAAACAGTAGCTCCAATATTTCAGTATAGTCTCAAATTTTATGGGAAATGAAGGCACCATACCAATTACATATTTTCTTAAAACACATTGTAGTATAATTTTATACCTTACAATCGAACAACAATCGAAATTCTTTAACCCAAGAATCGTTAACAAATTGACACTTTTTTATGGCTCCAAAAGAGAATTCAGATCATTAAACCGAATTTAAGAACGAAATAAACGGAGGAATCGTTCAAACAATTTATTTGGTCGGACCACAGATCGGTCCACGTTCAATTACCGGTTAAGTATTTACCTGATTTAAAATTTTAATTGTGATAATTTGGAGGTAAAATTACTTCGACAAAACCACATAATTTAAATGTGGAACGTTCATTTCAGTACGGAATGACGGTAATTAGCAGTTGTCACCCTCAAACTGAAATAATGAAGACTGCTTTTGAATAAATAAATAAAATAATAATTAAATAAATATTCCGGGACATTGCACACAGCGCCATCTAGCCCCACACTAAGCTAATAATTAGATATTCTCATTTTCTTTTTTTTAACCGACTGCGCAAAGCTAAATTTTGTGTTTAACATAACACTCGCATGTATTTTATTAGATAATGTTGAATTGATTGGTAATTAAATAATCCGATGGAATTAGGACTAATATCTGGAATCTCTTTATCTCGTCATTAAAGTTACCTAAAAAGTAAGTATATCTTCATGGTAAGTACTCACAAAAACTATTCAAATAAAATACTAATGAAAAATTAAGAAAACTGCACATGAAAAGCTTCTTATAAATGGAGATGAGAGGATTAGAAGCAGAATAATTTAACGTGTCATCTGAACATCTGTCGCTCCCGTAAATGCTACTGTTTATCTCAGCTTGGTCAGCCATCCAAAACCATCACGATAGCAATAACAAATCAAATATTTATGCTGTGGGCGCTTCTAAACATTTTAAATTGTTTCATTTCTTTTCTAAGTTTGTGCTATTTAATATATATAAAAAGATTAGTTAGAGGTAGGTATGTAACTTAAATGAATACATATTCTCGTTAGGTATCCGACACATAGTATGAGGATATGTAAGTAGGTATACAAGGAAAGAAACCGAACCATTTCGCTTAAACATCTACTTAATTCTATTCTATCATAGTAAATGTGTAGGTTATATGTTAATTAAGTCACTAATTTAAGCAATGCATTGAAATGATCTAACAAATAAGCTAAAATTTATAAATTCAATCTCATTCTTCCAATAACTTAGCGTTCGAAGCTTAATCTTTATAATATACCTACCTAGATGGTGAGACATTGTCGTGGCAAAATATATTTTAAATTTTTGCAATATAAAATAATTAGAAATTTGGTATTATTAAACCATATAAAAAAGAATTAGATATCTATAGAAAAAGATTGGTTTCAATTTATTTTGATTAAGTTCAGTTTGAGGTATTTAAAAAAAAGTTACCTATAGCCAATGTGCCTTAATAGACTAATCTATGTCCTATATATGCCTCGGTGAAGGTACTTAAATAGATATGGAGGTTTACGTAGGCAAATCAAAAAAGTCTTGATTAAAAAAAAACCTTAGGTACAGGTTTTTCTAAATAAAGCGCTTCTTTGTACTGTAACACAATTTACCATCCCAGAGCTTAATTCCGCAACAATCCACGTAAATTTGGAATGTGATGAGTTTGAAAGAATGAAACGACTTTATTGCCGTATCTATATATATAAGTTTCCAATAATATACGAAGCCTTAATCTGTTTGTTCCCTAAGCTTTACTTTAACTCCCTTAGTTCCCTTACACTTAAACCTAATCTGATACAAAAATAAAATCAATAGGTACCTATCGATATCTGCAACAATTTCCGAACAACTCGCGGGCGATAACGAAACCTTAAAAAATTTGGCAATCGTGGTTGAAAGCCCAATCAGATCACCATTCCTCATAAGTCATCAAATTCTGACAATTTGTATCACACTATATCCCACCATCAAGATATCTTTAGATTTTTTTGTACCAAAGTTATAATTTGCAACCTTGCAACGCAATGTTTCTAAGGGTTTTTTTTAATCTGCTTAACTAAACATCTATTCTTATCGAAAATAGTGAGATATTAAAAACAAAAATATACCTACTTCTATAAATATACCTAATTCTACTAATCAGTCAATATTGAACCACTTCTTTATTTAGTGGGATAGCTATTTAAGGTTTCATTTTCATTCAATCGACTAAACGTAAAAGTACACATTACACATAAAACTGATTGATTGATTGATTGATACTTTATTGGACACAAAAAAACATAATACACAAACAGAAAAGAAAATGAACACTGACTAAACATAAAAGGTAAAATCTACCCCTCAGGTATAAAATAAACACAATATTTTTAATATAGGATCACGACATAATGGCTTGAATAAAAAAAGCTTCCGATTAAGTATCTAACAATTTCTTAATTAATTATAACAGGTAGTTACTGACCTTCAAATGAGTTATCATTGTATCTCTTGCCTTTTGAGACATCAGCGAAAATTTTCGGTCCAGCCAAAAAGGAACAGAAATAAAGAACAGAAAATATCACGCTAAAATGTCCAATCACACCGAATCTTTGGCATTATTTAAAAACCATCGAGTTTATAACAGTCACAAAATAATAAAACACACATAAAAACAAAACACAAAACAGTTCAACACAAAACCCGAAAACAGAGGCGTCCGTAAAAACAACAGTTCGTGTAACGTACGATCGAACGTAATTCGAAAATGCGAATAAGTGACGCGACACACGTCTTGTACGCGCCCGTGGCGGATACACAATGCTGGCAGATCGAAGCGAGGCGACAATACGCGCGCGCTACAATACCGCCCCCCGCCCCGCGCGAGCGACAGGGACGCACCGACCTAATGTCACTGCCCTGCAAACAATGCCGTCCTTCGAGGCCCTATTCGCGGCCAAAATGAATCAAACCCCGCCGACTGACCGCGGATTTAGCTTCCTCTCATAATTTCCTACAAGACTGTTCAAAAAAATGGTCGAGTTACATTGAAGAGTTCGCTAACAATCAATTGTCTATGCGGAATAACAGCTTTCATCCCGCGGAATCTATACAAAGGCGTTGAGGCCATCCTTTTCTAGCGGTGGCTGTGTGCGTGCGTGTGGGTCGCTCGCTCTGGCGCGCGGCGCTGGCGCGGCGAGCTCGCTCTAGGCCCCGCCCCGCTCGTGGATGCTCTCTGCAGTGTGCGTGCAGAATAGCCGAGCATTGTGAAACGAATTCGCACACCACAGAGCGCAGGTGGGTGTGCGGATCTATGAGGGCGTTTAAAAAGTCAATACAATCTCTTACATTTGTATTTGTGGAGAAAATTTTCTTTCTTCAGCCGTTTGTTCGCTGGGCGTGGGTCTATTGTGACGAGGCGTGGCTTCGAAATCGGTCTATTGTGTTCCGCTTACATTGTGATTGGCGAACTATTGTTGTGACCGACACCGTGACATACGATTCTATGAATATTTATATGTAGGTACATATTAATGCGTGGATAGCGTCAAAAAAATTAGCATAGTCATTGATCAGGTCGTATCGGAAAATATAGTTACAATTGAAAATTGTGACGCGAATACTAGAATAATATAAACGGTTAATATTTTCTTGTCAGTTTGTTTGGAAACGTTATGAATTAACGCTTCCTTCCATCTTGTTTTCAGGAAAGTAGATCAACGGAAATCGATTCCTCTTTTATGAAGGGAATGTACAGAAATAACACATTAATAAAATGAATTTAGATACATTCATTTAATCTTACTATTGATGAAATTGAACCTACACAGTAGTTAACCTGAGTATTAGGTATTTTTATCGAGATAATTGATATCTGATATGCAATTAACTTTAAGTACTTAAAAATACAGTAGGTATACATCTGTCAGCCGTGTTGATGTTACGTAGCCGAATTCTTGAAGCGCAACGTAAGAATACCTACCTACAAATAAAATAAATACACTATGAAAGATATAGTTAAATGCATTATACTTAGATAGACACATAAACACATTCATTTATTAATACTTATAGGTACCTATACCTACTTATATCTATAGACATACGCCTACCAACCTAAGTACACAATATATACCTACCTATCTATACACACATCAACCACAAGAACAAAATTTCAAAAGCCTCAGAGACAATATGACCCACATAGAAGCGCAGGCGTGTAAGAATGTGTTCAGAGGCGCCCCCTACCACCCCCGGTGGAAGGGGCGCCCCCTGGCGGGGTTCCAAGGATTTGTTGGCCTTGTTTCCAGCCTGAATTATTGTACACTGTATTTTGTATCGAGTGGGAGTTATGGAGCGATTTTTAGATAGAGTGTAATGACAATTGATAAAGGTATGTAGGTGGGTTTATTTTTGTCTTTTATGATTACCTATTACTGACGGTGGAAACTACAATCTTTATTAACATATGTAACTTCTAAAATTTCATAAAAGCTTAATGTTATAAATTCAATTTGACGAGATATTGTAATTTGTGTAGCATATTCTGTGATATTAGTACTTATACCTATGTATGTTACAATTTTACATTATCAATAAAGATTCTTTATCTTATCTTTATCTTTTATTCAATTCGAAAGAAGAAAGAGATTTCTGTTGCCTTTACGCAAAAATATCGACAAGTATAACAAGACTTCTGTTAAACCAACTGCCAATAAAACAATAGTGATGGTTTTAAAACCATGTTAGATGGTTTTTCTACTCACTGAAAAAATCGTTTGATTTCTCAGACACAATGCAGTAGATCGAAATATCATCGTAATTCGATTTATGGTTGTTGAATAGAATCTTGAAATCAGCTGACTTTATCACAAGGCACTTTTTACACTGAAAAATTTTCGAGTCACACATATCTATTTTGTTCGATAAGTAATCATTTTATATAACATTTTTCTAAGACGAAAACAAGTCTACCTGGCAACCCTCGTTTAAAGACAAACACACACCCACTTTTGTCGACACAGATTATCGACCCCACATTTCTACCAATTACTTGATTGGTTTTTGGTGTTTTGTTTGAACATTTCGAAGTTTCCATATCTAAGATGGCGGCGTCTGATATGACTTTCTTGGAAAATGAAAATGTACGGCTTTTGTTGGTTTTTTGAAATGTTTTGAAAATATAATTAGACGAATGTAGGTTTGTTTAAAGACGGTGAAATAGGTATATGTAGAATAGAAAAAAATAGAATAGATGTAAAGCAAAAAACGGCTAAATTGTGGAACTCCCTGCCTGACTCCCTGTTCCCCGCGGAATATAACCTTGCGATCTTCAAAGCGAGAGTGAATCGGTTCTTACTGGGTAAGCACGTTCCATCCTAGACCGTATTGATAGCTTTCCATCAGGCGAATTACGGTCAAGTGCAAACCCATTTCTTGTAAAAAAAAACATATACATAAGTTTTATGTGTGTGTATAAAAATGAAGTGGGAAACATAGTTGAATTCTTTTTTCAATGCATTCGAAAATAGTTACTACATACATTAACTACCTGTGCCTTTCCTACAAATTTGTGATTCCCTGTACGATCCATACATCAAATGAATTACCTACATTTTATTAACATATTTATGTAGTAATTTGGTAGGTACTTTACTAATGTAGTGGTTTTAGTTTTAGACAATAAATTGACATGTCTAAGATCCCCCAATAGGGAATATGCACAACTTTTTTATTATTACTTCAATGAAAGCTTTTGAATAGACAATCAGCATAGTGAAATTATTTTTCAATTAGCTTTAACAATAAGGCGTAATAACATACACGTTTTTAGTTTACGATTGGACAGAGAGAACCGACATGTCATGTGACGTCACATGGCACTAACGCCATACGAAATACATAGAAAATTCTGTTTTGAAAGAAAGAGATGGAATGAAATCTTGAATTGGTCATAGCTTCTTTATTTTTTAGTGGATATAAATGCGGCTTGCACAGCTCGTTTAGTATTTTGGTATATTTTTATAGTTTATTTACAAAAATCAAATTTCATTTCCATGCATATTCCCTATTCCAAAGACGTGAGTTAACTTTGACGATGTGTCTCCTATTCCAAACCTATCATTATGAGTTATAAAACTAATCGCTCATTAATCCCTGTTTCTACGTAAGACAGTAAGTAGTTAGGTATATAATATATGTACATGTACATTTTATACATAGGAATAAGTAACTTCCCACATTGTAACTAACAAGTTTCCTATCTCATCATCTCCATCAAACGGGAAGACGCCATAAAGAGACAAGTTGCAAGTTTGTTAACTAAGGAAGACATAATAAACAGGGGGAATCACCCCGTTTGCCAGAAATAAGGGGGTTTACGGTACGGCGGTTATGAAGTGATATGGCTCAGTGAGTTTGGTGAATAAGGTAGTGGATATGAAGTAATTATCATGTACCTAATCAAGTTTAAAAAAAATGAAAATAAAAATATACATCTATTCATTCTTTTTTCCAAATTTTAGCAGACTAGAAAAAGCAGAGGTTAGATTCGACTGAAAGTTATTTTTGATAAAGCTTTCTTGATCAGCATATGTATTTCTATATATTCTATATATTTTTATTTAAAAGAAATTTTACAATGATTTGACTGGTCCCGAACATTCTAATATTACCTAACTATGTATCAGGTAGTGAAATTAAAACTTATCTTTTGTAATAACAACAGAAATCAAAGTGGGTTAAAAATCCATAAATTATGTTGTTTTCAAATTTTGTAATTCCACGCTTTTCGTAGCGTTATCTACGAGTGCTACGAAAAAATGACAACACTTTTTGTTTTATAAAACTGTCAAAGACCTCAATCATGGGTCAATCTCATTATAGATAAAGGAATAAGGGCATAAGTACGAAGGTTTTGGGAAAAAACTAGATAAAAATAATGATAATGATGTTTCCTGAAAAACGCAATAAAAATACACCACTTCTTTTATTATGTTTTTTTTAGTACTAATAGTTTAAAAGTCTGTTCGATTTAGTTATTTCATTAAAATCAATCTGTACCTACTGTTTTAAAATATACATGGTACCTACCACACTATATCCAATCACTAAATTATTAGTTTACCTACATCAAATCGGGTCCATCATTTATTAGTCCAAGTTTCTATGATTAGGGTAGAGAATTAGATTTGGACTAATGACTGTTTTAGAGGGTCGCATGTCACGTGGTTGATTGATAGGGTCAAATACATGTTAGATAATCTATTTGGGAGGTAAAGGTATTTAAGGATATATAATAATCATTGTGGGTCTAGATTATTTGCAAGATGAAAGGTGAATTTTGTGGAGATAACTTTTATATAAAATTGTCTTTCTTGATCACTATTTTTGTGCATTTTTGGTATGTATCCGTATATCTATATATATAAAACTCAAAGGTGACTGACTGATTGATATAGTGATCTATCAACGCACAGCCCAAACCACTGGACTGATTGGGCTGAAATTTGGAATGAAGGTAGATGTTATGACGTAGGCATCCGCTAAGAAAGGATTTTTGTAAATGCCACTTTTAAAGGGGTGAAATAGGGGGTGCCAGTTTTACTTCTTAATGCGAGCGAAGCCGCGAGCACCCACTAGTTAAAGTATAAATTAATTTAAATTTATATTTTTAAAGATACTGCTTACTTTAAATGTCCTCATAATTCTCTTACTTTAGCTGTAAAAAGGTTTGTTACGTGATTATTACAGTGTTAACAATGACAAATTAAGTGATATACCTATTCAAGTTTGTCAATAATGTAGCTTTTTATGTTTTTATCAACTTTTCCGTCGAAGGGGGTTATTCTGCGGGGGAATCACGACCCTCAGTCATGAGAAAAACGACTCGAGAAAGTTATATTTATTAAATCTGAGTGTGATCGAACGTTTAATTAAAGTCTTATAAAATGTCATATTGACTTACACAACGACTAGTTATTAAATTTCCATTTAGAAATCCGTAAAAATGTTTAAAACAAAATAAAATGTAAGAACTAATCTAAATCATTAATTTACTGCCAATAAATCTCGATTTCCAAAACAAGGAAGCGTCTTCCCACACCCTAAAATACACTGAACATAACTTTACAGATGGATGAAAACAGAACTAACAATTACCTAGCAAGAGTTACTTGAATGAGTTATTTTGTGAAGTGCTAAACCCATAATAAAGTTGTTTATTTCCAACTTTTTTATATTTTTTTTTATTACACTGGGTCGAATCCTGCCTGTTGAGATTAATTTGCTTATTTCCCAATAAAAAAATGTTTCAAAGAATTATATTCTCAGTTTTTATGTTGCATAAGTGCTGCCACAGTCCTACGAAGATGAATCTCGTGTGGATTTGTACCGCGAAGCGAATCTAGCCCAATTAAAGACCGGAAAAAAGCCATTGGGAGAGTGACAGACGCGAGGAAACCAGTGGATGGTGATCCTTAAATAGATATACCTACGTCAGAACTGTGGTAAGTATACATAGCTATATGGATGCATCTATCTGTGCTTTCATCCTGACGCATCCTGGTTTGAATCCGGCCCTACACCAATGACTTGGTTTTCAAGTTATGTATGGATTTGCACTCGCTTAACGGTGAAGGAAAACATCGTGAGGAAATGACGACCACATAATCTGATGACATGCGTCTCCTGTGGAAGTACCTGGGCGCCCACAACGATGTATCTGCCGAAGAGAACTCCCCTAGCGATTTAATTCTGCGGGGGAGTCATGACATTCAGTCATGAGGACATACTATTCAAAGAAAGAGAGTTAGTCATAGTTCCGCAGTCGCTAAGCCATGTCACAGGCCCTTATGGCGGTTAATAAACTCTAAACATACGAAGAAGAACAAGACTGGATTTTTATGCAACCCATATATAAATATACGTATAGATAAACATAACACCCGTTAACCGGATGCTCTCCACAGATTTATCTCGCTATCTATAGATGGCGCTAAGTGACGCCAATTAGTTGTCCACTCGCCTTGGAAACTGGTCGCGGCTTTATTTAAACTGCCCTCTGTTGGCAGCTGTTTTGTATTTTGTTTTGTTTTGTATCTGTATAGATACATATATTGTAAACAGTACTTCTAAATATATAAAACTCAAAGGTGACTGACTGACTGACTGATATAGTGATCTATCAACGCACAGCCCAAACCACTGGACGGATTGGGCTGAAATTTAGAATGAAGGTAGATGTTATGACGTAGGCATCCGCTAAGAAAGGATTTTTGGAAATGCCACTTTTAAAGGGGTGAAATAGGGGATGAAAGTTAAACTTCTAATTTCGAGCGAAGCCACGATCACCTACTAGTTTATAATAAAACTAGTGGACGCCTGCAGCTTAACTCGCATTATTTCAGGATAAAAAGTAGCCTATGAGACTCCAAAGACCTCATCCTACCTATCTACTATCGTGACGAGTTTCTCTTGGGCAAGAACATTAATATCGAAATGAATTTTCGGTCTTTATTTAAGTTTTTGTCGTGTGCAAGGAATATAATATTATAATAGAATACAGTACTACCGATATATCACTATATGCCCAAAAATAATAAAAATTCACCCCTGAAAACCGCAATGTTCTATCCAGTACTTAAAATAAGTAAACATTGTTAGACAAATTATTTTATATTTAGCTTTAAATCTTTCTTTAAATCAACAATCCCACTTAGTCCTTAACCCATCTTCACCTTGACCCTAAGCTACCTTCTCAGTACTTTCAAATTCTCACAAATAAGCTAGATTAATTCTAAATTAAATGCATAGATAGTGGGTATCTTATCAGTTGTTATCAGCATTAAATTGCCGTTCGAGTACAGATGACCCGGGCAGACATAACGGCTGTTATACTGGTAATGGGTACAATCAGGAGCAGAAATATGTGATTGAACAATTTTTTTACGTAAGAAATATATTTGTGGCGTGGCGTGAAGATAGAAAGCTTATATCTAGAAGTAAAACTGGCTGACATTGTTGAGAATCATGATTTAGTTTTTACATTATGTGGGTTTAATGAGATAATATGAGTAATTTAACTGTTTGCTCCAAAGAAGCTGCAACGGAGTGGCAGATAATAATTACTTGTGCGGAGGAATTGCATAATTTAATTCCTGCAGCCCCATTTTACCATCGTACGAGTAGAGGTACGGCAAGAAGGCACCGTTACAGTTGAGGTTCCAAAGACTCGCACCAAGCGGTTTGCTTCGACTTTCATCGTGCGAACAGCCAAACTGTGGAACTCCTTGCCCGAATCTCTATTCCCCATGAACTATAATTTGTCGGTCTTCAAGATAGATAGAAAATTATTTATTGTAACACACGATAAAATTAAAAGGAAAGAAGAAAAAAATACTTATACTAGTGCCACAAGTGGTGGCCTTATTGCTAAAAGCAATCTCTTCCAGGCAACCATTGGATGGAAAAAAAATAAATAAGAGATTGACTTCTAAGCTTAAGATCTCATTTTCTTCAAAAATTAAAGGCACCTTAAAGTTATTTTCGCCGCTGACTGGAGCTCATTTTCTACAAAAAAAACCTTATACTTACTTTCGTTACTGACTGTACTCAAACAATCACTCGGAACATTTTCTCACGACCTTCGCTGAGAACGATAAGAAGACCGTAAATTTCCTAATTAATTTCGGATTCTTCAGATATTCTAAATGTATGGCATTCAGAAGGTTTTAGGTTTAATGGAACATTGGTGTATTATTCGGAGATGAGTATTTTTACAATGAAAGGAGATGATTGTTTATAGTAATCACTTATCAATTAGGCATTTTATGATGAGTAGGTACCTATATATAGGTATATTATTAGTACTTCAACGTATATGTTATGTACATACCTAACTCTTTCATGTTTGACCGGTCGAACTGTTTTTGATGAAATTAATTTAATATGATTTTGATGGAGATAGATTAAATGCTAGATGAAATACTAAGCGTACTTACTATTACGAATAATTAACTAGGTTCCAACTAGATTTTTTATTTTTTTTCCACAGTTAAAACAACTTTCTATAGACTTGATCACCTCCTTTTTTTGAAATCGGTTATAAATGTTTGTCTTGGTCTTATTAACAAAAGTTTTCTGTCGTGAAATCATCACAATAACAACCTTTTTAGACAAAAAACATAAATCTTACACCAAATAACATAGGTACTTAAACATAAAACATTGAAGCTATTTACAAGAGTATTTACTTAAACTTCAACACATTTCGACATAAAAATCAGTTTAAACCGAGTCTAAACGCTGCCATTAGTAAACTAATGCTCATTTTGTGCCACCCCTACAATATTAGCCAGAAATATATTTACGGGCGCAAATGATGACCGTACCGGGAAATTATAATGCCTGGCTAGAAAAATACACGTCAGAGAAAAATAGTACTTAATTAATATATAGAAATTAATATATTTTCCAAAACCTCTCGGAGCGCTTGGTTGACGCGACGCAGGACCAAAATGCTGGCCTTTTCTGGCTCAACGTATCAGCATTGCCATCTAGCGTGGTAATGCGGCCAGCATGCTGGGCACGCTGCCCTCTGGTAGTGGGCTGGAGCACTTAGATTATCTTTAGGCTTTTCTAAAGATTTTCTAAGTGCCCCTTTTTTGTAGTAGTTAGAAGTAGTATGTTTAGTTTTTCTTCCCTTGATTTTATATTTAATTATTGTAAATAAATATATAGAAAAAAAAGTTAATTTGTACGAGAGTGGCCAGCTCTTGTGTTGCGTATGTTTAAACCTGCGCCCTACGGGTTTCTGACGTAGGTACTTAAGCCGTTTTAGTACAACTGTTGTACCATATCAAAATAGCCAGAACCTACAATTTCACGAGTCATAGGTTAGATAAGCACTTCACAATTCACGTGAGTTATAAGATTAGTTAGTAACTTGTTTTATTAATGGTAAAATTAAATAACATTTAGTATCACTTATAGATATCAGCGAGTGTGTCTCAGCGGTTACAGTGTCTGCTTTTCATTCAAACGCACCCCTGTTCGAATCCGGCCCTACATCAATGACTTGTATTTTCAAGTTATGTGTGGATTTGCACTCGCTTAGCGGTGAAGGGAAACATCGCGAGGAAACCGACATGTTTGAGGATCACAATATCCGAGGACATGTGTCTTCCGTGGAAGGACCTGAGCGCCCACCACGATGTATCTGCCCAAGAGAACTCCCCTAACGAATTAAATTCTGCGGGGGAGTCACGACCCTCAGTCATGAGGAAATACGACTCACAGAGAGATAGATATAAAATAATTAACTTACTGAGAGATATCAATTAAGCAAATAAACAATATTAAACTCTATAGCAAGCTTCATATCTATTTAATTATTACAATGTAGTCTAGCTAAATATTTTGCACGGCACTGCATTCTGTATTTTAACGTACTATGGAAAAAATAACGTGGCTTTAACAGAAAAAAGACATAAGCACTTAAGTAGCCATTACCATTTCGGGCGTAAAGTGGAAACGATTTTTTTCAGTTAAAGTAAAAGAAAATTTATTGCCCAGTCGTGTTTTTTCTAATGGGCTTTCCGTAGCTTTTAAAATATCGGCTTCCATTTTGATTGAATTTTGTTGGACTCTTTGATATTTTTGTGTTTCTACCTAAAAAATTGGGAACAGAAATAAACTAAGTACAAATTCATATGATTCTTAATGTAATAGGTAGAATAAGTAAAATCTAATGTTATAGGCTAAAACAGTTTAAGAAGTACCTACTTAATTCTTCTTATCGAATGAGAGTGGCCAACTCTGGTGTCGAGAGTTTATCAAGCCGCCCTAAGGGCCTCTGACATGGCTTTACGACTGCCGATCTAGACAAACAGCCTACATACTTACATTCTTTAAATTAACCAAAAATTATCTAAATCAATTTTGGGTTTAAATAGAACGCAGTTTCGTATAATTCATAACGTATATGTACCTATCTTATATAATAAATTACAGATAATTTAGTTGTAATAACCGGCTAGCACTTAAGTCAAAAATTACGTCGAAAAATTAGCTCGGCAAGTTTCGGAAAACTGAGGTTTCCATCATCAGGAGGACGAGTCAGCACGCGCGTCCCGGTTGGCCGCCTCGTCCAGTCGTTTCGACGTAATTTTAAACGTAAGTGCTAGCCGGTTATTTCAACTAAATTAAATCATGCCTTACGGGAACTATAATACAGAAATTACAGAAAATCTAAGTGTCTTATCAAAATTCTAAACGTACTTACTAATCTGTTATCGTCCATCTAGACCAATGATACCAAATCTCTTTGTTCAGTTACACTATCTATGTATGTACTATAGCTATCTATAGGCGAGTCTATTTCCATCCAATTTTCCGCAAATATAAACTCTGGGCGGTACCAAACACGACAATAGGGCATTGTGATGTGGGCGTCAGCCATTGTTGCCCGTCGACCAATCACAGCCCACCGCCACACAATAGCGCACCGAATTGGTATGCGCAAGCAGATCTATTGTAGGATTGGCGAGCGTGATTGTTCTATAATTGAAATTTTTTGAAACGTTAAACCGTTCGTGGCATTTGACTGTTACGTAGAGACATAACGTGTTCTTATTTCAAACCTTTGCCTATTATTGTGATAGCTTTTTGTTTTTCTAACTGTTGTTAGTTTTTCATTGTGATATTCAAGTCGAAGTAGATATCTCTATATTATATTTATAGCTATATGGGTATGAATCGCGTCCGGTCAATGTTTTGAAGTTCTATTTTCTTCTATTTTAAAGCTAACTTGACACAAGCTCGAATAGATGCGCTATTTATACGCTAGACGCCCACATCCTGAAGACAGAATAGGTTTGTCTTCAACATGAAAGTAAAATTTGCAACTGAGCATTTTGTTAATACATTTTGGGTTCTGATTGTTTGAAATAGAGCCTTGTAAAACGATTAATAATGTAAGAGAGAGCTGCTTGTTTATCTCTAAAAAGTAATGAAATCTCTAGAATTAGTTAACCCAAGTCTAAGGTTCCTTACTGCGATTTATTGATTATTATAAATACAAATAGGGGGCTGAAAATGCGGCGAAACGGTTCGAGAAAAGATGGTACGGCAGTGTTTGCTTCGCGCTCGACTTGGCGGGGGCACTGCCGTGCCCCCAGATTTACTTTCATTAAATGAAAAAAAAAAACGTTTTATTTGCTTGGAAGACATAAAAATAATGTTTTATTTTCTTTTACGCCTGAAAGGAATTGAAATAGAAGCGTATGCAAAACACTACCTGGTATTGGTCCTATACCGTCTTATTACAAAACGTGGTTTAAATATTACTCCAGGACTTTGAAAATAAAAAAATGGGTTCTTGTTGTTCAAACATCACATACAATAGTAATCAAAATGCCAACAAAAATTGTAACTTTAATTTTACATTGGTATATTTTAACAGTTTGATAATTATGACAGTATACAGACAATTTTCGAACAACTAAAACGGACTTTGTCTAGACTTATATACAAACCACGCTTTGTAATAAGGCCCATAATATTTATTACGAGATTTAAAAAAAGGCTATCAATGTACGCGATATTCATTTGTACATACGTATATAAAAGAACTAAAATAGCCTTTTCTCTCTAAAAGAATCCTCTCACAAAAACACCCATGTCTTGCGGTAACACATTTGCCCTATTTCTACTAAACGAGTGTTCTCCACACAAAACGCTATAAGCCAATGTAAGTAGATCCTTCCCCCCTTCTTGTTCTATCGAAAATCTTCGAAGCCGAGAGAAACTCTATACTCCGTGAGAGGTCTTTTGTGGCTGGGCATTGTGTTACAATTTTGTATCTACCCACATTTTCTTTTCATTTCACGTAAGCTTTATTTTTATTGGAATAGAGTTCATTTTTGTTTGTTTTGATGTTGTTGGATGTTAGTGATGTATGTTTAAGGGTAGTTACGTCCCCCCTTCCCATGCTACTGTTACCCCTTAAGGCGTAGCGTCTCGGTAATGTTTAGTCTTGCTTCTATACACATTTTGTTCCCTTTTCTTGGCTTTATGTTCTGAGACAGATAGGTCGGCTTTTGTAAAGGAATGTCTTGATATTTTGTTGTGAAAGGCTTTTCAACTGTGTAATGGAGGGTTTTCTGTTCATAATAGTTAATGTGTGTGTGTAATTAGAGAGTGTGTGTTTTTGTGAGGAATCTATTGATGTGTGCTAATTAGTGTAAAGATATTGATGGGTTATTATTGATACCGCTAAAACATATTATGTTTTATGTTAAATTAATTATACTGAAGAGTAATTGATATAATACATTTCGTATGTACTCTTACTAAAAAAACTAACCAGCAAAAATAATATAATTACTTTATAAAATGTGGTAATATGTACATCGGTAGATATATAAATTTTATTGTAGAAGCGCCTGTAGCTCAGCTAGCCGAGGCAAATGAATGCGTTTACCAATGTTAAGCAACGGTTGACGCGGTCAGTCCTTGGATGGGTGACCGAAAAGTGGCATTCCATTTAGGGCGCTTCCGTGGGTCGGATGACACGTAAAATTTATATTAATAGGTCCCGGCTGTTTGTCTAGTACGGCAGTCGTAAAACCACTCTCATTCGATAAGAAGAAGATTGTAGTTCAATTCAATGCCTTGTAGCACGTTCATATTTTTTTCCTTTCGTTAGTTAGGCTCTTACTTTACACTTCACTTTACTAAGTTCATACATACCTACGTCGAAACTCCTATTTTTTATATATTTTGCTATGTTCTGTTTGATTAGTTTCCACTTTGTCTTACGAATAATCACCAGATCAAGAAACACATTTTTGATTTTATATAATAATAGTATGATGATGATGATGATTAAACCACATCTCATACCATATATATAACCCTCAAAAACCCTCACACAGATACGATATCAAAACCAATGTACTTAGTTACCTACATATATACCTATAGATAGCTATAGATAGCCACACAAACAGAGAAACAGAACAAAAACAGACTCAAATGAAAAAGACAAAAATACGTCGCATCGTTGGACAGAGGGTGGCAAAGAGGGGGACGAGGTTGTACCAAAAAGTAAAAACTGTAAAGAAGCCGTAGGAAAGAGCAGTGGGCCTTTGTGTGCCACCCCTACTGGGGGAGGGTTGGCAGAAACATTGGAGTGGTATTAAAAACAAAAATTAAAAAAAAAGATATTTTTTATTTGGTAATAGTTACTAAAACCTATGTACCTACTACTAGTAATAAACTAGTAATTTACATGTTATTGTAAGCATAACTATTACGTCAAATAAATGAATTTTGTATTGAATGAATGGGAGATTGATTTAGTGATAATTTGTCAGTCTTTAGGGTTGTTCGAAAACATTGACACTAGAGCTCGCTACTCTCATACAAGCTCATTTTTAAATATTTTAAATACAATATTATTACTCCTAACCTATATTTAAATCGATCAATTAGTTTTATATGTAACAGACAAAAATGCACGATTCAATAGATTTAACACAAAAAAATTGTGAATTTCATTCCAAAAAGACCATGTTATTTTTTTTTTGCTGTCCGTACACAGTAGATGAAACTTTGTAAAGCCCGTGTCTGTGGGGATGCGAAATTAAGAGACACTTTGTGTAGATTCATAAAGGAATGTTTCTGAACATATCTAGCTGTGCTACTTACAGCTGTAATATTCTTTTCTTGGAAACTTGAAAGGTCTTGTAAACTTACATAAGTAGGTACATGCACACAAGGTAGATACGTAGGTAGGTACAACTTTACTTAATATTATAAAGCTGAAGAGTTTGTTTGTTTCTTTGTTTGAACGCGCTAATGTCAGGAACAACGAACGGTGCGAATTGAAAAAAATATTTTTGTGTTGAATAGACCGTTTATCGAGAAAGGCTATTATTATCCTACTAGTAGTATAATAATAGCTAATTAGTAGCATCGTAATGTTATATAGCCTATATAGGCTATATAACATTACGATGCTACTAATAGGAGCGAAAAAACAATGTAAAATGTGGAAAAACGGGGAAAATATCCATCTTTGAAGGCTTCCATTGCATGAGCTACGAAAACGGTTCAAGTCGTGGGTAACAGCTAAAATTTATAAAGCTGAAGAGATCGTTTGCAAAAATAAATATAATGCCTTGATAACTATTCCACGCGGACGAAGTTGCGGGCACAGCTAGTTAATTATATACAGACTATTTTACCCTAACCTATATGTATGTAACTAATACGGTTTTTACTCACGTGTAATTCGCGTATGTTGTTTACGGGTTTCGGGTACATATAGATCTTTCATTACATTACTTGAAATCTTAAAACCAAAAATTAATATTTATAATTTTACAGATAGAACAGACCGTAAAGCTATGCTCTTACATACTTCATACATGCTCATACATGCAAGACAAGCGACGCTGTACATCATAATAGCATTGGCAGCTGCGCTCAATGTGGACGTAATCCATTGTTATTAATAGTGGACAAAGGTGCAGTACATGGAAAATACTTCGATAAATCAGGAAGCTGAGTGAGAGTAAAAGAGAGTGTCTTGTCTATTTTGTTCACTTTGACGTCATCACATCTGATGTTTTTTCAGTACAGAATTGTGCCATGGGCGTCACGTAGGATAAAGTTGAAAAAAAAAAACATCAATATAAGCGAAAGCTTGTATGCGAAGCATGTACCTAAGTTTTCTCAATGAAACGTCTTTTCGCATAGTCCCAAACGGACCCTAAATCTTATAAATATTATATAAAACTCAAAGGTGACTGACTGACTGATATAGACTATCAACGCACAGCCCAAACCACTGGACGGATTAAGCTGAAATTTGGAATGAAGGTACCTAGATGTTATAACGTAGACATCCGCCAAAAAAGGATTTTTGGAAATGCCACTTTTAAAGGGGTGAAATAGGGGATGCAAATTTTACTTCTTAATGCGAGAGAAGCCGCGAGCACCGACTAGTGTTCTATAAATAGGGATATCTTTTATAATTGACTCTATCTTTCAATAGTGTATCGGTGACTATATTGACGTTCTTACAAACTTTTATCAGCTATTGTCCCATATACTGCACAAATGTAGAACAAAACGCGTTATGAATGGGACAAAAGTGTTCCGTATGAGCTGAAATGTCGTGCTCCGGACCAGAATAACTGGCCGCTGTAAATCATATCTCTCGCTTGCACCTGTAGAGGGCGCTTATTTTAACTTAAAGGTTAGGACTTATTGTGTTGTGTGGAGAATGATGATTTATTTAGGGCCACTTATGCACTGTAAATACATACATACTTATATTGTATTTATACAAAATGTTATACTTTTTTTGGTTACAGTCATACCAACAACCAGACCATAAAAAAGTCTATTTTAGATTGTTGACACGTCAAGTTACGCGACTAGCTCAGTGTATGAAGAGTCACTATAACCCATCCTGGTTCGAATCTGGCTTATCTAAGCAAATGACTTATTTTTTCAAACTATTTGTGTAATAACACCTCAAATTTTTCAAATCTACAGGGGAGTCACGACCTACATTAATGAGGAATGCTATTTAAAGACAGTTTTTCCTTGACTAACTTAGCTATTGCAACTAAAATCAGTTGTGTTTTTCGAGATAACGAATAGATTTACCTACTGATCGAAATGCGTCAAACATTTTTAACACAATTATCATCGCAGGATACATTTAAAAAACTTACTCAATGACTGATCCTAAAACTCGCTTCAAAACGAATAAATCTTCTAGATTTTTCTTCCATCCGGCTATTAGGCATATCTACGGGCACTTAAACAAGCGGGGTGGGCAGTAAAGCAAATTATAATAATTTACTACCAATTAGAACTAGTTGGGCCACTAAATTGGCGGCGCTCAGCTACTAATGGTGAAGTATTTTGGCCACAGAGTTTATTTATGAAATCATATTTAATTTTTTGTTTTTGTATTATTTATTGTTACGATGTCATAATTTTGTGAGTGACATTGTTTGGGTGTAACTATTTTGATCATTTATGATTTTAATTTCAGGAAAAATAGTATTATAATTGTAAACAGTATATTTTTAAAGTTTAAAACTGTTATTTAAAAAAAAAACTATTCTATTTTGTGTACTTGGTACTAAAATATTAAGGTATAGATAAACGCGCCTTGGAATTTACAATAAACGTATAATTTTAGTAACTTTATCACTGGTAGGTATATACTTTTTTATAGTTGTTAATGTTTATAAAAATATCGAATCGACGAATTCTCTGCATTATACGCAAGTCTCACGACATAATATCCTAGAAACAACAGTTGCTAAAGACATAAACATGCAACTCCCTCTGTCGGCCGATGAAGGAACCTTTCACGGAGCATTGACCAATAAAACTTCACTTCTGGACATCTCTAACAAGACGCCATTGTTGCTTTTGTGTGCGCTGTTCGGAGAATCAGGGATGGTAGTGTTTTATTTTCAGTTTTCAGCTAATATAATGTTTGAAAACCAGCAGTAAGGAATAAATTAATAACAGTCCGAGTATTTTTGTGTGTTTTATTAAGATTATTTTGAATGATCCGGTTTTTTTACTAATTTATTTTACCAAATTTATTTAAGTAGAAATCAGCGAAAATAATCACGACTGGCCAGATTCGAACTGTACCTTTCTACAATTAAATACTTTAAACTACGTTACGTCTGTTTAAACTACGTTACACCCCGTCTATTGTTCTTTATGATTGCCTCTCCATCCTACGGTTGCCTGGAAGAGATCGCTTTAAGCGATAAGTCCGCCATTTGTATCATAATATTTTATTGTTTTATTGTTTGTGTTGTGTTCTATTTTATTTGTGTGTCCAATAAAGCGTTAACCTATCTAATCTATCTACGTCTGGTAGTAAGTCATAGTCAACTTACTACCAGAATGTGTGATTGTTGAGAAACTTTTGGATAATTCAAAAGATAATTAGTTAGGTAGCTAGTTCTAATGTTATTTCGCTTTGGTACTGGCCATCAATTCCTTATGAAATATAACAGTAACATATATGTACATTAAGTTTAGTAGCAACCCTACAGATAGAAGATGGTACAGCTATAAACACAAGTGGCGACGCTAATGTTCCTGAGTGTCCTTACTATGCTGGGACATGCAAATATAAGGACTTGATATATAATAATTTGGTAGAATTTGTGCAGTTAAAAATATTTCATAGCATTACACCCTAAACTGCAAGATTTGAATTTCATTCTCGTCAGTCACTTGACTAAGAAACAATCTCCATTGAAAGAAGTTAAGAATAGTTAAAGATATTCAATTGACCTTACCTACCTACAACAGAGCTATACAGCTAACATAATTGTTATTTTATTTTAATGTTACTTTCATTAGTAATAAGATATTTTACTTAATTATTATCTCAATGTTTGACGAGACATGATTGCCAACTCTTATTACTATTATAATAAGTATGTTGTAATTATCTTTGTTGATAAGTGATATCTATATATTTACATAGTTTCTGATATGAGATTTATTTGTTTAAGGATGGTAGTTTTTTTTTCATTGTTAAAGTTGTGTAAAAGTGTCTATAAGTTTATTCGTCCTCGTGAAACAAATTCGTGGTATCGAAGTGTGTTGGTGTGTGTTCTGCTACTGTGCTGTTCATTGTTACAGTTTCCGTTGTTATTTGAACGTCTTAAACTTATATGGAAATAGAGATTTAAAGAAAACTGTTAGTTGCAATAACTAAAGATGTAAGTAGGATATTTTTAATTACCTGTCACATTCAGTATAGGCTGCACATTCTTTTGATAAACTAGCTAGAATAAAATTTGTTTAAATCTGAATAATTGTATCTAATTAAATACTAATTTAATCATTATGATGCAAACTTGACCCAAAAGCTGTCAACTCATCAATAGTAGAATTAGGAAAAAAAAATACAGAAAAAAATATATATTTGAAAATAAATTATTTTTAACTAAATTATTTCTTGACAGAATAACAGACTTACAAGAGTACACTTTGTATAAAAAATACAAGGCAAAACATGATAGACCATCTCTAAAATACAATAATAACACCAATACTCTATTTAAATATGATTTGATTAACCTCTCAATTCAATCTTCATAACAATGACAAACGTATAAAATAAGTTTATTATATCTCAGAGTGACACGTGCCACGTAAAACAACAATGCATATGCATGTCTAATTTAATAACACGTTGTTTCTGCCTTGGCTGTTTGTACAATCTCCTTTGTCATTCTACTAAAGGGTAAAGATAGATATGGAGTGGGAGATTTGCTAAAGAAATAGATAAATTTATATTAAAACTGGTAGGATCTATCTAGTAGTTCAGAATGAAAAGTAGCTTATGCCATTAAAAGCACCCTATACTAAAAACATAGCAAAAATCACTAATATGTGTCATATTATTCACTACGTATTGAAACCCAAATGTTTGTTCACGAAACATACTCTCGCATTTATATATTGGTATAATTGTTTTTTTTTATGTTAATCATTCCATAAATATCATGTGTTAATTCTAGTGTAAAAGTCAGTCTTTATTCTAGATCTGATCGTGGCATATGAAAGAGAAAACATACCAATTATTTTCTTAACAAATTGAAAGTATCTATGAAGTTCGATTGCTTAGTAATGAAATTCAGAAAAAAAAGAATCATTCTTAATTTTATTTCTATGTGCCAGGATTACCTCAACCAACACCGCGGGGTACCTCAGTCCGCAATAACGTTCAGGATATTTATGCATACGATCATAAACTATCTTTCTCTTCGCTCCACCGAGCAACAATGTCTGAAATATTTGTCTTGTTATTGCCTTATTGTGGGCAGATTTAGCCGACAATTGACTGCGCGTCCATAACTCAGGCATACTACCAGAGATTTGGAAAATATTAGCTCCGTACATATGAAATTGACGTTTTGTCGTACCGCCTATTTTACAAATATCTCCTCCTTGGTCGAGAGTTCCAAATTCAAATGTATACAACCACGTGCATTTGAGTGCTAGCCGGTATTCATTTGTAAATTTTTTCTTCTGTTTTTCCTGTTTGCGTCTCCCAGTATAGTAAATGAAAAAACTTGATTAGAAAACTTGAAATATCGTGTTATTTACGAGTACGAGTTCCACCGTGGTACCTACACATTTTAAGGTTTTTGAATTGCACCCCTATTTGTATGTACCTTTTCAGTTACTAATCTCAAAACGTCTATCGCGATATTTAACTATGGTAATCAGGCATGAATTGAGTCGTATGAGCTGAACAATGGTTCATTCTTAATCATCGTATTTACAACTGTAAAAAGTAAACCAGTGTCAAATGTAATATAACCTAACTAGCTGTGCTCGCGACTTTGTCCGCGTGGAATTTTGGCTATTAATTCTTTCATACATATTTTTTTGAGATCTTGAACCATTTTCGCAGCGCACGCACGCAAAAGATGAATAATTTTCCCCGATTTTTCCACATTTTCTATTGTTTCTTAGCTCCTATAAGTTGCGGCGTGATGTTACATATATAGCCTATAAGGCTTCCTCGATAAATGTTCTATTCAACACAAAATTATTTTTTCAATTCGCACCAGTAGATCCTGAGATTAGCGCGTTCAAACAAACAAACAAACTCTTCAGCTTTATAATATTAGTATAGATTGACACTAGTTCTCGTACTTTATGTTCACACTTGTACAAATTCCGTTCTACCCTAAGTTTAGCAATTCAATCCTTCGTACATAAAACGGATGCTTCTGTCCATGTGAGATCAGATTGTCAGCTTCAAGCATTAATTATAATGAGGGTAATGAGTACTTGAGGATGGAATTCTAGGGCAAGTGTGGTGCTATTTTAGTATGGACGAATGAATATTATACTTAGAATTTTAGATATACATACTTCAGTGACAAAAGATTTTTAGTCAACTTAACTATGGTAATGGTTTTTTTGCGTTAATTAGGATAAATCATACAAGATCAATTGTCATGACTATCTCTGACAGTGTTATTCGAAAGCTTTTATGAGCAGTGCACATAATTATAATGTGCTACATTGTATGCTTTTATTTTTTATGCATATAGAGCTATACTTTGTTTTTTTAATTTACTCTCACAACGAAATGAAGCCTATGCCGCTTTCAGGACACTTTACTATCACTGTACCAAAAATGATGATGATGAATGATGAATCAAATGAATCTGTTGCGTCGCGACAAAAACCGGAATAAAAACACCAACAACGCCTTTTAACTTTTCCACAATGCCATAATGATAATAGAATTAATAAATAAATATTCCGGGACATTGCACACAGCGCTATCTAGCCCCACACTAAGCAAACTGTACTAATGGTAACTAGCATTTGAGTTTGATATTCTATTAGAGTATTGTCTTGTATTAAAAATATATAATAAAATGAAATCATTTATTTTGCTAATATTGTTTTTACAATTATTAGATTATTAGCAGATGATAAAAACCAGGGGTCTTCAAATCTAGAGTAAATAGGTATCTTCTAGGCAAGCGTGCTACATCTTAGACTATAGCGTTGCTTAACATCAGGCAGGCTATAGTCAAACGTAAGCCTATTTAGTGTAAAAAAAAAAGATTGTAACGCTTGTGATAAGTTATAAAATATTCTGCCTTACGGCATGCAAAAAATACATTTTATATACTCAATGCTAAATATGTTTAGATGAACTTTTAGAAAACTGTGATAACTGACTATTTGATGGATTTTAGGCAAATTGTTAACAAAATCATTACAAAAACATTCACGAAAAAGTAAATAGAATTGTAAATACATTTTATTTGTGTATTTATTATAATGAAAGTCTTCCAAACCGTTTTAGTACTTCAATGTCCAGTAGTCTCACATTGAACAACACATTTCCCTAACAATCACCATCGCCTGCCGACTGTACGTTTATCACTTCGCTAAACTACAGACGGAACAACGGAATACATTCAGGGTTACTTGAAATAAGATAACAGTGTGTGGAAGATAGATAGATAAATTCTTTATTAAAACACCACATATATAAAAACAATACAAAAAACATAGAAATTAAAATTAGCGTCTTAATTGGCGGCCTTATCGCTAAGAACGATCTCTTCCAGGCAACCAATCGGGCAGCCTCTCAATTGAGGCTATTGGCACGTCACCGTTAGACGCTTGGAGTCAGTTGTTTACAAATTCTAACATTAAAAATATGAATAAGTTACAATATTATTGTATAGTTAGATTTTTGCAAAATTGTTTGTTGTTTTGTGCAGTTTAAAAAATGCATAGCCCTGTATAGGAAGACAGAGCACAAAGCGATCCGCTACAATATTATCTGCGCACACGCATAACATTTATGAGTTATTGGTGTCTATTCTAAGATGCGCTCGCAGCTTGCATATACTTAGTACGGTACTTAGATGTCTAATATTGATATTATTATCATTAAAAAATAACTTGGGCTGATTTCAATGACCATTCTATAAATTTAAGTTGAAGAATTAACTATTGAAAATGTACAGCCATGGTATAAAAATTAGAAAGGTAGGTACACCTATTTATGTATTTTTTTATAAAGCAATGAATTATCCAAGATTGAAGAGTTTTTACTAACGCTTATCCCTATCCTTAATAACAACCTTCTCCAAATCGGCGTCTGGCTGCATAGCCGGTCGACTACCATCCCGGAGCGTTAGCACAAAACCACGCTCCACAACCTCGTGCCCCCCGGTATGCCGGTTTGACCGGAGCAGGCTTGTCCTGGCTGGGTGCGGTACCTATGTTCATGTTCATGAATTATCCAAGATTGAAGAGAAACATTAACACAGAGTTTTTCCACAAAGCAAATGTTTCATCAAAATACGTTTAAAAAACTAGATTAAAAAAAATAGAACTAGCAAAAAGATAAAACGCATTGAAATAAAATAGAACTGGCTAACAAGCACAAAAAGAATCTCTCCGGCGGGGAATCGAACCCCGGTCTCCCGCGTGACAGGCGGGGATACTGACCACTATACTACCGAAGATGTTGGGTGCCGCCTCGAAATAGTAAAACTGTATACAATATTAAGGAGTTTGCATGTTTCTATAAGATGATAATGACATAACGATACGAAATTCGATGATATTTTTATGCGATTAAAACGACATGAGTATCTAATTTTATATCTTTATCGATTTCATTATTTGCTAATCAATTATGTGCCACTATACCCGCTTATTTTATTATTTTCAAAGTGTAGATGTCATCATATATCTATTTTCTTTATGTTAGCTGGTTAGTTTTTTGCAATGTAAGATTACTTAGTGAGTTTTGAAATATATATATTTTACTCTTCTTCAAGCTTAAAATACAACAAGAACGTTTGAAAAATGATAAACCATTTTCCTCACCAGTTTTATAATAATAACCCATCATTTAAAAAGCTGGCAACATTATTCTTCCAATATTTTACGGCTGGCAATAATAATCTCGCGTGCGTTTTGGCGCGAAGTGTCGCTGTTTCCGGCGCTCGCGCACAATCGACGCATCCGGTGTTGGTGTGTAGGGCTGCAGATACATGCATTAAATCTTTTAGTGATTTTGCATATCTAGTGTTTTTTTGTTTTAAATTACGCACACCAGAAAGAGGTAATGTTAGCTACTATTTTAAGGTGTAGATTTTAGCAAAGTTGCCCAAATAAGTCTAGAATATTTAAATGTTTTCCGTAAACAATTGGTTTAACTTATGGTTATATACATATAAGGAAGTAGTTAAGGGGATATATTAGAAAGCAGATTAATTTATTTTTGTAAGTACAAACAATATTTTATTCAGTTTTTTTATGATTTCTTTATCTTTATTTTAATCATTAAGTAATAAAATAAAAAAAAACAAGTATTAATCAAAAATTAAGACGTTTGACTTAGACATTTTTTTCTCCTGTGTGAATATGCCCTTTATTTAATCTCTCATTATTTTCTTTTCCACAAACATAAGCACTCGATCTTCTTTTGTTACTCGTCACTTAATCTTGCAGTCTTTTAACGCATGTCATATTTTATTTTAATTTTAACAATGACAGAGCATCACAATTTGTGAGGTGATATAAAATAACACTCGTTTCATTTTAAGATTATATTCTTGCCTGATTGGTTGCCTGGAAGAGATTGCTATTGGTGTTTCAATAAAGTATCTATCTATCTACCTATATCTATTCAACTAATGTGCAATAAAAAAAATAAAAAAAAATAAATAATATTGTGGTGTTTGTTTGTATTATTAAATTTATTTCTATGTTATCGTTAGTATAAATCGTGAACGGTGCTAATTAGAATAAATGAATTTGAATTTGAACTAAGGTGGGTATTGTCTGTGGTATTGTGTCCTTTCACGGAAGACACATGTCCTCGGATATTGTGGTCCTCAAACATGTCGGTTTCCTCACAATGTTTTCCTTCATCACTAAGCAAGTGCCAATCCACACTTAACTTGAAAATACAAGTCATTGGTGTATGGCCGGATTCGAACCAGGGTGCGTCTGGATAAAAAGCAGACACCGGAACCGCTGAGCCACACTCGCTTCGCTACATAGATGTAGGTATGTGTATGTATGTTTCTAGTGGTATGTACATTCAAAGTCATGTCCTATTTATATCAAAGTGCGCGTTGTCAACTTGTTGAATGCAGGGGCAAGTATCGCGGAAAGACAAATGTTTGCGCTTCACCCCTATTATTTGGGGTGCATTGTTGGGCAGGGTTGTCTCTGTATAGCTTTATTTTTCTTTAAGTTACCTACTCGTAAAATGAAATTTAAGTCTTGGAAAAAACTGCCTGTTATCAATATAACTGCCAATTTATTTATTTAATTGATATTTAAAACTGGGAATCAAATAGGTACTATAAAAGGAGTAGTTTTATTTTTACAAATTAACACTTTAATATATGTAGTAGTATTGGGGTAATTAAACAAACCAGACAGATTGTTTTGCCTTAAATATCTTGGAGGTGACGAACAAAAACCGTTTTTGTAACCAGGTTTTATATTGAAAAAAAAAACTGGGAAAAGACACTATTTTACGCTACACAATCTACACATGGCGTAACATTTAGCAAGACAAACCTATCACGACATTGAAATAAAAAAAAACTGTTAAGCTCCGTGACAACCCTACATTATAACAAACGGCAGCATCTATCACTATAAGCCCACTTGTTGCTCCAGCTGTATACTGTATACTATTCAGCGGTGGAACAATGATACTTTATCAATTTAATGTAGGTCTGCTTACTGGATGGATGCACGCGATCTGGTAAGCTTATACGAGGCTCCACAGTAAGTAGTTGCCAGCTATGGTGCCTTCAATTCAATAAAATCTATATCTATACTATGTATAATAAGTATGTATTTACAAAAGAAAAGTATATAAGTATTATATCCGTTACCTAGTACCCACGACATAAGCGTTTGCTTAGTGTGGGGCTAGATGGCGCTGTGTGCAACGTCCTGGAATATTTATTTATTTATATAAAGCTGAAGAGTTTGTTTGTTTGTTTGTATGTTTGTTTGTTTGTTTGAACGCGCTAATCTCAGGAACTACTAGTCCGATATGAAAAATTATTTTTGTGTTTGATAGACCATTCATCGAGGAAGGCTTTAGGCTATATAACATCACGCTGCAACTAATAAGAGCGAAGAAATGATAGAAAATGTGGAAAAAACGGGGAAAATTATTCATCTCTGAGGGCTTCCGTTGCGTGCGCTGCGAAAACGGTTCAAGATATCAAAAAAATGTGTACGAAAGAATTATTTCTCTTGAAATAATCTAACAAAATGTCCGGAACAGTATATGTCTATGTTTTAAGGTTAACTCACTATAACCGTTATTATGGTAATAACTACCACTATAACTATTCCACGCGGACGAAGTCGTGCGCATCAGCTAGTTAGTAAATAAATGTTCCGGGACATTGCACACAGCGCCATCTAGCCCCACAATAAGCAAACGCTTGTGCCCCGGGTACACGATAACGGATATAATACTTGTATACTTTTCTTTTGTAAATCATCAATCATCATCTATAATAGCCCTCTCTATCCCACTGCAGGGCATAGGCCTCTCCTTGAATGTGCCAGCTACGTAGATCTTGTGCAGACCTCATCCATAAAGAACCTGCGACTCGTACAATGTTGTCGACCCATCTTTTGTAAATACACACTTAATTATACATAGAAACGACCAGCCTGAATTCTAAGACAATTGTAATAGTCTGCATGATATTGCGACGAAGCATCTTGGTTATACTCCTAAACTACTAATTGTGTCACCTACGATAGTAGCGTAATATATCTGAAACACTTTTTAGTCACAGTTACTTAACCTACTTCCCGGCATGAAAATGATGAAATGTGTTCCAGCCGGTAGACATTAGACGATCTTCTATAAATTTGATGTAACCTTGCTTGCTTCAAAGATCTTCCAATCGTGTTGTATCTTTTTTGCTCGTCTAGTAGTATTATGGGGTACCTGAAACAATATAAAAAGTTATATTAGATTTGATGACTAAATATAATCTTAAGCAAGAATCTGAACTTTGTTAATTTCACCGATTGCATCAGTAATATAGGAAACTATATTTGTAGTTTCATATAATTTGGCCATTCCCAAAACGACAATAATTTAGAAACAAATCTTTATTTACAATAATAAAATATAAATCAAGGTAAGAAAAACTAAACATAGGTACATAAAAATAATAATATATGAAGTGAAACAAAACCACACTCGAAAATTTTCACGAAATTCCACCGACCATCTAAAGTAGTAAGACCGCATATAAAATGCTTAGAGATCGTAGTACACAGCTTTACGACTACAACACTGAGAACAAGAGAATACAAGCAATTGAGATGTATTCTGCCCACGCGAGGCATTGTTCGACAATGTTGGCTATTCGACATACGTTCGTTCGGTCTGATATTTATTGGTCGTGTGAAAATATTGACGTTTCGCTTGTTGGTGGGACATTGTTCGTTGGAATTTGATAGAGAATTTTATCTAAAAAATAATCTAGTCGCAGAATAGAAATGATCGTGATGTAACAGTGAAAACCTGAACATATGGGCGTATCTAAATATGTAATTTGCGAATAACATCCATCGCTATGGATATTGTCAAATTATATTCAATTTGTTGAAAGTATTTCAGAATCAAGAGATAAGCGATTAAGGTGTAATAATCTGTTGGTTCTAATATTTAACGATTCAGTATATAATAGCAGAAGTATATTAATATAGCAGAATGTCAAAAAAAACGAATCACAAAAGATATACAATATTGAAAAAATAAATAATTCATTTATCATGGATAAAAATACTTTTAATTTTGTAATCTATAGTTATTTTACCTAAGTTTATATGCATGTGTAAGATTTAATACTGTTTCTAAACAAGACGATTGTCGTGTCGATTGAATGTAGTTGGAAACCACACTTTATGGCGTTCGTGAGCAAAATCCCTTGTATTTTGTAGAACTAATGCTTGCGAGTTATTACTTTAGAAGATAACATTATTTGCAGGCTTTGCCATTACTTAAACGTAATCATTTACCTATATTTAACACAAAAAAGATAAATAATAAGGAAATACAAAATAAGAACGTTATCAAATTTAATAATAGGCCAAAACTACATAAGCTTACGAATTTTATGCTTGGTCAAATGTTTTATGCCAAAAATACCAGTTTATTACTATAACTTTTTATATCACACCGTATAACAATTATAGACGTAATAATTAAATTACAATCAACTCGAAGGTGCTATAAAAAGCCACGCTTTCAGTCATAACAATTTTATTCAACCAAAAACAAATAAAGTAACCGTATCTAGAAAACTTTAACACAAACAAATTGTTTATTAAAGTTTAATCCCTATCTCGGATTAAACCTGGTTTAAACAAACAGAACAACCATAAAGAGTCGTGGGAAATAACAACGGTTTCTGTTTAACCATTGCACTATGCTTTTGCGGGTGTAAATTTGAAATTACGACTGTTTTAGACCAGGAGCCATGGGTATGAATTGTTACTAATCTGCTGAGCGATATAACTCAGGTTTGTTAAATGATCAAAATTTACATTTAGCTTTATCTAACTGTAATTATTTTAGTGAATAAAATGCACTATCAAAAGTGTGAGAATATACAAAAATGTTATATTAAAGTTTTTTTTACATGGAACAGAAATAGGTTTCACTGCAGCCCGGCTGATGTTTAGTATCGCTTTAGTAGGTACCTATAGGATGAAGCACGTTTGCCTAGAAAAAAACCTATCATAATCATTTGATAAACTTATTCAATTAGATATCATAAATAATACAAATATTGTGTGTCTGTTGTTTATACATAACTCTTTAGTTAGTAAAAAATACTTGATGCATTTGACCAGTAACCCAAACCACTATCTCCCAAACTAACTAAGTTTAATAGGTTAATAAAGTAAAACACGCGTAAAACCATGTACGGAGACCTGTCTGTTGGATAATCATGCCGGCTTGTTTATTTGTATGTTTGTTGGCACATAACCATTCAATGGGGAACTGAACTATGGGATAAGTAAGTTGTAGATGGAGCAGAAGGGAAATAACAGTAGATATACATACCTAAGTTATTTGGTGTTATTAAATTATTATTTACCCAAGACTGACACCAATACCTTCTTCATCTTATCGAATTAGAGTGGCCAACCCTGGTGTCAAAAGTTTATGATGATGATGAAGTTTGTAGCGAGAGGGAAATATTAGTAACTAAGTCATTAAGTAACTTTGTGTTTTGAGTCGGCAATTTTGGTGGTGAGAGTTTTCAAACTGCTAAATTGGCTATGACGTAGCTAGCAGAATTAATTATTGGGCAGTTTTAACTTCTTTTTTTGTGTTATTTTCTTGGGAAAGTACATCGTAGTGGGCGCCTAAGCCCTTCCACTAATAGCACAATGTGCTTTGAATTTTTATTCCTCAAACTTGTCTAATTCGTTACTATTTTGATTAGTATCTGATAATTTTTTATTATTTTTTCAAATACCATTACAAAAGTTTTATTTTCTTTGGACATCTATTCATGATCATGAAAAGTATGCATATAGATTCGATAACTACACCGCTTCTCTGAAATTAGATACAAAACAAATCATAGAACAAAAACACAAAACTAATAAACCAAAATCCCACCCGAGCATGATTCAGAAATGGCAACACATTCCACGGTTAATTTAGATTCACTTCACATATAAATATATGATTATTGTGCGCCTGTATTGTTGATACAAGAACAATACGACGGTAGGAAATGCCCAGAGATAATCATCGAGCTTCATCTCCGGCCGCAGAGCTTGGAAGATATAGACGTTCCAATAATAATAACAAACATAAATAAATGCTGTCGAAATTATAATAAAAAACCAACAAAATGAATTTTCTTTTGACCATTGTTAGCCCTGTATCGATGGAAATGCAATGTCCCGAAAGATTTATTTATTTTATTTTATTTTTAAATATGTAACCACACCATTAAAGAAAGTCGTAGAACGTTCAATCAATCAAATCAATCAAATATACTTTATTGTACACCAAATAAAAAAGAACATATTTAACATAAAGGTGGAAGGTAACCAGGGACATTGGGCGACCTTATCACTAAAGTGATCTCTTCCAGGTAACCTAGTTTGGACAACACTACAGGAAATCCTTAAAGCTGGCGTACTTAACACAATATTAAATAATTTAAAAATAAAACACAACGTTATAGAAATCTACCCGATAGCTTCCAGTATGAAAACCAAAATTTGTCTGTCAGTCTTTTAGTGTTTTTTTTTCAAGCTTAAAAAAACTTACAGCAGTGTACCATCTGTTATACATACATACATATAGGTATATTATTTACACTTTTTCAAATTATGGTCATAAAAAGTCTGCTTGCTCTTTAAGTAAACTTGTACATACTTTTTATTCCCAATTGTACAGTTTCCTAGGTCTACAGTCAGTAGCCGGCATCTAAGCCCCGAGTATTTCTGGCCACCATCAATGAGAGTGCGCTTCATTCACATCCATGCGGTTAAACAATCACTGTCTATAATACACTCCAATAACAAAACGTGCTCTGGATACTGTTGGATTCTTTGATGTCTGATTGATTGTAGACTCTATTTGTTATGAAATTGGGTTTGTATTTGCTGGGCAGCATATTGATAAAAATGAAAGTAATTGGAAGGTGTACTCTTTGAGCTATCATTCTATCAGGTATGTATATATTAGGAGGTAAACCAAACAAAGGAAGTCAAAGAGTACCACCCTGTTGTAAGCCTTTAAATTCGGAAAATGTATAAAAAGGTAAGCCATTTTTTCCCGATACAAATCCTCATTAGCACGTACTCGAAGACTGACGAAATTATCTCCACTCACTAGCTGACTCCCAATCCAGCGGTATTGCAAAACGATGAAAAGATCCTTTCATTCAGAGAATTCTCTTCGCTAGAACGGGACATGCAAACGGACGGAGCAAAAGAAAAACAGGGACAGCAAATGTCCTCGCTTCAGTTCTTGGCAATTGTCCACCGGAAGGCGGCTTTTAGCAAAAAGATAAGTTGCAATATGAAACTGAAATACAAAGCTGGTTCATTCAGCCGATGGGAAGGTAAGTAATTGGCTCGGAAAGGATTCATTACGCCAGATTCAGAAACGATCTATTCGTGATTGCCGTATACGAAGCAGTATTTATTTGATGGTGGAAAGCCGTGATGGGTGGCTTTATTTGTCTCACGAAGACAACAGTAAAATAAATCGTGCGGACTGATTTTACTATTCATTAATCTAACTAGCCTTAGAAAGACTGCTTTATTCGTTCGTGGCTTTATTAACGAACGGACTTGTTATTGATGCAAGTGGTTTTAAAGAGTTATGGGTTAAATTTAGTAGTAGTACCAGTAGTATGCGGTGGGTCGACCACATACGTGAAGTCGTAGGAAACACCTGGATTAGATCTGTACAGGACCACACAGGACCACAGTATATTCTATATTCAGCAATGGGTGTAAACAAATTCAATTTCAGTAACAGTAAATTGCATTTTTTATGTAGAAGTAGATCTAACTGCATTTCAGTGAAGATATTTTTTATTTTATTAATGTTTCTAGTTATTGAATGCGATGATTTGTAAACATAGATTGCTAATCGTACATACATTTTTTACATTGTACACATTCATCAAATATAAATCGCAATTAAAAGCTACATAACCCATTTTGAAAAATTACAAAATCTATACTCTACTATATATACTATAATAATCTATACTAATATTATAAAGCTGAAGAGTTTGTTTGTTTGTTTGAACGCGCTAATCTCAGGAGCTACCGGTGCGATTTGAAAAATTCTTTTTGTGTTGTATAGACCGTTTATCGAGGAAGGCTTTAGGCTATATAACATCACGATGCAATAACTAGGAGCGAAGAAATTATGGAAAATGTGGAAAAGACGGGGATAATTATTCATCTTTGAGGGCTTCCGTTGCGTGCGCTGCGAAAATGGCTCAAGATATCAAAAAAGTATGTATGAAACAATTATTCCTCTTAAAATTATCTAACAAAATGTCCGCGACAGTATATGTCTATCTTTTAAGATTCACTCACTAGAACCGTTTTTATGATAATAATTATTCCACGCGGACGAAGTCGCTGGCACAGCTAGTCGCAATTTAAAGCCACTCAATTCATCTTGTAAATAACGAGTCTGAAAATTGTACAAAACATTGTCATCTCGATTATCGTCAACTTTAAACACTTGCGTTCCAAAGTCGTTGTAAGCCAGTCACAAACAAGTTTTAGTCGACTATCAATCACGCTTTATCTGACTTCTCCATGGAATTTAAAATTGGATTCCTGTTAACAATACGAGGATTAGTGCGTTTGTACTTTTGTCACGACTTGTACTTCTAAACTTTTTTTTATCACCTCTATAAGTAATCCTATCGCTTTGTATCACATACACTGCTGCTTTTCTATCAAAGACTACATTGATAGCATTTGTTTTATCTTCAATGGATGTCGAAGTTACAAATTTGTTGCCAAATTTTTGTGTTCCATAGTAACGGTCGTTGTATTTTACTCCGATGATAGTAGCTTCAATAGCGTAAGGATTATGTGTTATTTATGGGGATTCTACAGATACGGAACGTTTTGTAGTTCAAAACCTGTTAGGGGATATGTGAACAATTTTGATGACAGATTAATGATTTTAATTGAAACGTAATCCTTTAGATGTTGCGTTACCTTCAAGTTGAAATCTTCTTGTAAGTATTTAGGTATTAAAATGTTGTAAAGATGTTTATTGTAATATTTCCCATTAGCTTATTCTCGTAGCCTTTTTTTGAGATAAGAACAGAAATACATGTATGTACCGGCAGCCTTGTAAGAAAGCCAGTTCCATTCCAGCTTAAATGCCTTAAAATTTAACCATAGTGTAGTTTGTGCGAATGTGACTTTAGGTGAAACGGTGGACAAATTTAGTGCCTCACTAAATGAAAAACAAAACCTATACGTATACATGCAGCTAACATATTGAAACTTATATATTTTTTGATATGTAACTTCTTTGCCAGGAAACCCTACATCACATTTGAAAGAAACATAACAGAGAGCTGATCCACCAAAGCCAATATGAAAAAAGCTCCCCGTACAAGTCGAGTTGGTCTAAAAGCTCCAGAGGTGAGTAGTAAAATATTACGATGCACATAAAGAGACCACAATAAGTTAGAAGCACTTGGCTCGATTATCTGCCGTGTTTGTCTGTGTTTTATGACGGTACTACAGGTTTTACGACTTTTCGATATTATTTCGCGTATTTTTTTTCTCGATATGCTACCGGTCGAGTGGTGATGGATAGGAGTAGAGTGGATATGATTATTTTTTACGTAGGTATTATACTCGGTTTTTTCGGCTTTTGTGGAAAGAGATCGCTCTTAGCGATAAGGTCGACACTAGGCTTAAGTTTTTTTTATATTGATGTAAAGTTCTGGATTGTGGTGGTATTTTTAATAAAGCGTATATATGTATATATTTAAAATTAGAAATGGGCTTTATACTTTAAAAAAAATAGCAATTACAGCTTAAGGGATGCAAAATGGTAAACAGTTTTTATTGCATTGATATTTACATACTAATTGTATGAGATGTAAAAAATAAGCGAATTTTACCGTATGCCGAACTACGTTTTTCGAAAATCTTGATTACATAGTAGGTACATAAATTGTATAAAAAATAAAGTATTTTATTCTGTTACGATTTCACCTTAAGTATCTACGTACCTATGAATGTTGTAGGACTCGTAGGGCATTTGGTATTTTTTTCCGCACACCCAAATAAAATAAAATGTACACTTATCCATACATTTCTAACGTCGACAAACACTGTCCTCTTCACAATACCGTGCGAGCCTATCGGGGCATTTGAAATAAATAAAAAAATGTAAAATCACCCTCCGTCCGTGGAGGGCCATAACTGACCCCCAACTACCAACATCGACCTCCCGTCAATTAAATATGAATGGACCGACTACTCTCATTACCGAGTAAAAAATTTAGCAAAAACACTACAATTTTTTGTGAGTTTTTTATATTTTGTTCTGAGTGGATATTGTTTTTGAGGATAATTGATTTATAAAAGCGTAATTTTTCATTGACAGTGATAGTGTTTGTTGATCTGTTTGTTCCGCTTTCATGTTGGAATGAGACTACATAATTATGATGTTTAACATGGTAATTTCATAGGGGGTTGACTGTGTTAAGGGAGGCATTAGACTTTATGCTGAAAACACACAAAGAAGTCGCTGGCATCCACTAGTGATTGAGTGAAAGTGGTTATGTTTTTCGAACAAGTTTCTTCTAGGCAAGCGCGCTAGATCGTAGATTAAAACGTTGCCTAACATCAGGTAAGTTGTAGTCGAGCGTGAGCCTATCTCATGTAAAAAAAAAGATTGATTATTTTTCTATATGTTATTTTGCAACGGAACATATAACTTTGAAAATATGTGAGAGGTTAAGCTTAAATATTTTATTCAATCGTTGAACTACGCGTCTCAGCTATAATTATGAGTAATTTACATAAAATAGCGACAATTAATACTGACACAATATTTCAATAACACAAGTATAGCTATCTATACAAATTTCAGTCAATAGCAACACACCTTCACAATCAAAAACCTGGCGCGACCCATCTTGATTTTTACACGCCTTATACAAATTTAACCCTACACACAAATCAATCAAATTTCACCCTTAACACAATGATAAAGGAGTTATTTTTATTTTTCCAACTGCATAGAAAACTTTGTCGACTTATATAAGGGGTGTCATAATTGCGAAGTGAGACAAAGTCGCGTCAAAGGCATTGTACGAGTTGTATAGTCTTTACGCACACTTAACTGTTTAAGTTGACATCTCTCACATTTTGTCCCCGTAATTATGTGGCACCTGAACGAGACCTCCACACAATGAATCTTAAAAAATAATAATGAGGTCTTCACGATGTTTTGTTTTTGAAATTGGAACTTTGGAATAATGCTGACTTGATAAGTAATTTAAGAAGTATGTAGAGAGACGCAACGTCTGCAATAGAGCGTGTAGGGACGCACAACGCCGACACATCTATAATTCTGTCCAGGATGAAGACCCAGCGAAAGTGTGGAAATTCTTACGGTCAATGGGAGTTGGCAAGTCCCGTCAGGACGCCATTCCCAATAATATTAACCTGCATGATTTGAATCAGCATTTTTCCTATTCTTCTAAATTTAATGGACCACTTAAAGCCAATACTTTAAATAATCTTCTGTCTGTTAGTCTTCCTGACACTGTTCTCTTTGACTTTCATCAATTTGCCGCTGGTGATGTTAGGATGTGTATATTATCCGTGTCATCTAATGCTGTTGGCAGTGACAGTATCAGTAGAAGGATGATTGTACCTATCCTTGATGAAATCCTTCCCATTATCCAGTATATGCTTAACTTTTCTATCTCCTCAGGAACCTTTCCCACAGTGTGGAAAGAGGCTCAAGTCACACCACTTCCTAAAAAACCGAATCCCTCTTCCTTTTCTGAGTTTCGTCCTATCTCCATTCTTCCCTTCCTCTCCAAAATTTTAGAAAAACTGGTGTATAAACAATTATCCTCATACCTCTTTAAAAACTCCCTTTTAAACCCTTACCAATCTGGTTTTCGCTCTGGGCATAGTACCACAACTGCGTTGACAAAAATTACTGACGACATCAGAGTTGGTTTGGGAAACTGTCATCTTACTGTGCTGTCACTGCTAGATTTTAGCAACGCCTTCAATAATGTGGATTTTGATATTCTGTTGGGATTATTACGATCTCTTAATCTTTCGCCAGCGGCAATTGCATGGTTTCATAGTTACCTGTTTGGTCGCCGGCAGAGGGTACGCGTAGATGATAATTATTCATCTTGGTGTAATATCTCTGCTGGTGTGCCACAGGGCGGCGTGCTATCTCCTCTTCTTTTTGCTATATTTATTAACTCTATTTCTTCTAATTTGACTTCTTCCTACCACCTCTATGCAGACGATTTGCAAATATATATCCAATCACCGCTAGTAGATTTACATGATGCCATAGCTAGTACGAACTCCGACCTTCAACGCATTCGAGACTGGAGTAGATCATTTGGTCTCACCATCAACCCTGCTAAGACGCAAACAATTATAATAGGTAGTTCCCGGATGATCTCCAAGATTGACTGGTTTCGATTGCCACAGGTTATCTTTGACGGAGTTCCAATTACAATTAGCGATACCGTTAAAAATCTAGGCATTATCTTTGATAAGCAATTCTCCTGGGGTCCACAGATTGCGGAAGTAAGCAGAAAGATTTTTGCTTCATCTGCATCTCTTAGGCGCCTTCGTAACTTTCTGCCGATTACTACCAAAACTGCACTCGTCCAATCCCTTCTGCTTCCAATATTAGACTACGCTGACGCTTGTTATCTCGACTTAACCGAGGAACAGCTCGACAAACTCGAGCGACTTCAAAATTTCTGCGTACGTTTTATATTTGGACTGCGCAAGTACGATCACGTCTCTGAATATCGGCAGAAGCTCAAATGGTTGCCCATCCGTCTTCGCCGCAATTCTCATATCCTAACCCTTCTTTACAAAATCCTATTCTTCCCGTCCACTCCATGTTACTTAAAGGAACGTTTTGCATTTGTGACCGCCTCCCACTCCAGCTCCCTGCGTTCGTCCCGGTCCCTTCTCCTCGAGATCCCTTCTACCTCATCGTACTCCAACTTAATGTACAATCAGTCCTTCACCATCCAAGCCATCAAATTGTGGAACATGTTGCCATTGCCTGTTAGGCAAGCTAAGTCCATAAGTATTTTCCAAAAACTAGTGTATCATCATTATTTATCATCCATATAGTATTATGTATTGTATTGCTTATTATTATTTATTAGTGTATTATCTGAGTTTGTATTGTGTTCTTTCACTTATATATTTATTTTACATATTCTTGTACACCGCCTATTTAAGATTCTAAATCCTGTCCATCCAAAGGTTGCCTGGAAGAAATCGCCTAAGGCGATAAGGCCGCCCAATGTGCATTAAATTAGTTTTTATATTTCTTTTTATATTGTAATTTCTTTGGTGTGCATTAAAGACATATCTTATCTTATCTTATAAGTGAATATTACAATACCAGCTTATTCAATACATATTATTATAATATTATACACAGTGTCTGAAACTGTATTTTTTTTAACTGGATATTTTGCTAACTTGTATGTATTATTAATATCTACAATAAAGGCTTGTTAAGTGACAAAAGTCACAACGGTTAAGTGTTGCGGTATCGTTTTGTGTCACTTAAGTTATTATACTAAATGAGATGGTATTAAGCATGTTATTGCAAGACAAAACGTATTAATTATAAAGAATTAAGGTAGGTATTATGTGTGGGGAATTACTTCTTTACACTAATAAGGCTTCTTATTATAAGTAAATCATACATTTTTTTTTACATAAGATATCTGTTTACTCTCTTTACTAAAATAATAAGCTTGTATGAAAGTGGATGACTCTGGTAAACATTTCTAAGTTTACTTTAAATAAGATAAATACGTACAAAAGGTACCTACTGTTACCTATTTTAGTAATCTACATAATCCTATTGATCTAAGTTGGTACGCAATCTAAGTTACATCAACCTACGCCCTCTCGCGACAAAACCAAAGTGTGACTTGTATAAAAGTGAATGATTAATGTGCGAGCACATTAGGGAACACCCTGTAGGGTGGAGGTGGTGGGCCATAGAACATGAGGGCAGGTTAATTTGTTGAAAAAATCTTCACTTCATGTTAGATGAGAAACTGCATTTGCTCGTTTATGGTATGTTATGTTAGCAAAAGCGCTGCTGTAGCACGAATATAATAATATGAATATGTTACAAATGTACTATTATTGTAATTAGTATTAGTGATACTCTGTTGGAAAAGTTTATCTTTCGTAAGCATTTAATTATAGAAGTTTTGTATCATTAGCATATGTATTTTATGTGGTGTATTTCTTTTATTCCTAATTTGTAATTCGTCACTAACTCATGGCTATAACCGCAATTAAATACTAACTAGTTTCCAACTTTGGTCATAAACAGTATTATCTAAATAAATAAAAAACGGGACATTGCACACAGCGCCATCTAGCCCCACACTAAGCAAACGTTTGTGTCGTGGGTACTAGATAACGTTTCTTAACTTCAGCCATCTTGAAAGACTAAAACTAACAAGAAAACCAAAAAAAAATTACAATTAAACCGCTCATTCCATAGCTTTACATATCAATGTCAATAGGTTTCGTTTGTACGAGTAAGTAGGTACTTCAAATACACGTAGCGGTTACATTACGTGTACCTACGTACATTGTGTTATGATGTTTAATCAAGAATAAGGAATAAGTAGGTATTCAAGAACATTCGCGTAGTCAATGTAACAAATGTAATCAAAATTAAAATACACAGGTATATATAACACACATTTATTAGAAATCATTTGAACTAAAAACATACGGAATTTAACTATTTACCTATAGAAAGCTAACTTAAGCTTTTGCTTCATAATAATATTTGATGTCATAAAATAATAGAATAAAAGAAGCTTACATCACTAATCGTACGACTTAACATTTTTAAATCGTACCTCGAGCAGTCAAAATACCTCAGTCAACCTCTTTTAGACAAACAAAGACCTCCATACCTTCTTCTAGTAGTTCAGAGTTTTTTATAAAAACTAAAAATAAATCGATAAAGAAGATTTACCACCATTTTTCCTCACCAGTTTAAAAAAAACTATATCCAAAAAGAAATCTCACCACCATTTTTCCTCTCCAATTCAAGTCACCGGATATTCAACACCTCAAGATAATGAGGGCCTCTGGGTCTTCATAAATTTGCATAAATTCATTCAAAGCCAATGAGCGAAGTATTGGATTACTGACATTTGAGCAAAGAAGCAAATAAACTCCATGTTATACAATTTGACACTGTTTTAATGAAGTATAAATGAAGATAGAGAATGAATGGGAGGAAAAGTATTTCAGATTGATTTTAGATTGAGGTTACAGGGCAGATAGCGTATGTGACTTGAATTTTGTTTTGTTTACTTTATAATCTGTGGTATTCTTAAATGTCAATGTTTTCATTTAGATTAATGCAAATATAAATTGGGTTATTTTACGTGCAAGTGTTCTTAAAATTTTCCTTGTTTTAGTAAAATTTATATCAAAAATTTAATAAAACGTAGCATCAAAACCAAATATATAAAATTAGACAAAGGGTGAATACATTTCTTAATGTAATAATAGTAATAATCATCATTAAAAGAATCAAACACTTGATATCCTCCTTTTTTTAAAGAAAAATAAGGTGATGTCAAATAATAGCTAGTGTTGGAAAAAATTAAGAGCACTTTCTGATACTACAAATTGACAAAAAATATGATGACTTGAATTCCATAACTATTTACGTCACTTTAATATGAAAAACAATGCTTAAGGTTAAAGCTGCAAAAAATTAGAGCATCTTTACAATGTCACAAAAGAAACTAAAATCTTTACATAATTATTTCGTCACCGTTTGATGTCAGCACTTTGGTTACCATTTTTAACTAAGAACTAAGAAAAATATTGTCGACATGATAGAAGGAAAGTTGTAGTTCAAAGCTTGGCCGTAGCCAGAGTTATCTTGCTCGAGCTCTGAAGTGGGCGTAAGCCAGTTATCAAAATAAATCATCTCAAAATAATACAAATATATTGTCGCATCTCCAAATAGAACACTTAGCAGTCGTAGAATAAAAACAAAATTAATAACACACACAAAGCTCGAACACTTTGTCATAAAGAATGTCATAGGGAGATTTTAACGCAATGACTTTTTTTGAGTTATGGATAGAATACGTGACTTTTGTCAAATATTTCTTCTCTAATTTATATATTTCTTATTGAAATAGTGGCGTTTTGGGCTGGGCTGTTAAGAATTTGGAAAGATGTCTATTTTAATACACACCTGGCTGTGTATTTATCTAAGTTAATATTTAGTTTAACACCAATCAGCTATTTCACATCAGGCAATAATAAAATATAAAAACAAGGGAAGAAAAACGAAACATACTACTTCGAACTACCACAAAAAAGGGGGCACTTAGAAAATCTTTAGAAAAGCCTAAAGATAATCTAAGTGCTCCAGCCCACTACCAGAGGGCAGCGTGCCCAGCATGCTGGCCGCATTACCACGCTGGATGGCAATGCTGATACGTTGAGCCAGAAAAAGGCCAGCATTTTGGTTATAAACAAATGCCATAGGTTTGATGTAACTTGATGTTGGATCGTCACATCGGCACAAACAATATTTTTGGACTATTTTAGATAGTACTATAATTTATGTGTGTACCTAGTACCAATGCCACCAGTTTTAGCAGTAAAATAAAAGCAAAAATATATTTAGGTACGTATTAATTCAACTATCGATAAATCATTAAAGAGAAACAAATATAGACAATCAGAAACTTTTGCTTCTATAAAATGAAGTACATGATATGAAATTCCAAAACCATCAGAAGCCGAACTCGAGAAGTTCATCTTGTTAACCCTAATATGCTTACAATCAAGGCCAAGTCTGTCAAATAAGTTGGCACAACTTTATAACACCACTAAAGTACTTTGACGACGTTTTTAAACCGCAAATCTGTCCGCGGAGTAAAATCGTGTTTGTTACGTTTACTTTGAAGCTGTTGATATGCGTTTTATTTAATTTAGGTTTCTTTATTAGTGGTTATTGTTTGCATGTTGTGCATTATACAAAGGGTAGATTAATACTACGGTAAAAAATAATATTCGGGGAAACAAACGTACCAATTTTTGCTGGCATTGCCAAATCGCGACTGTAATGGTTGGTCATGACATATTCTGATTGTTAGATTTAATTCCAAAAATTTGACTGAAACAAACCCAAATTTTAATCAATTAATCAATCAATATAGCTTTATTGTACACCAGAAAAAAATACAAAACAATTTACAGAAATATTACTTAACCTAGGTACATTGGGCAGCCTTATCGCGTAGAGCGATCGAAGTAAATCATTTTAAAGTATAAAATGGGGGTTTTATATCGTAGCTAGACGAAACAATGATATCAGAGACATCGAATGAATCCCCGGATTAAAAAGGATTTGGCATGTTTAATAATTTTGATACTTTTAATTATTTGATTTTTGTTGGACGTGTAAATAGGCTTTATGAAGATATATGAATATGAAAAGGGAAATAGATGTTATGGAGACAATGTATTTATAATTTTATAGACGGATATTAGATACTAGCTGATGCGCGCGACTTCGTCCGCGTGGAATAGTTATTAACATAAAAACGGTTCTTGTGAGTTAACCTTAAAACATAGCCATATACTGTTGCAAACATTTTGTTAGATTATTTCAAGAGAAATATTTTTTTCATACACATTTTTTGATATCTTGAACCGTTTTCGCATCGCATGCAACGGAAGCCCTCAAAGATGAATAATTTTTCCCGCTTTTTCCACATTTTCTTTTGTTTCTTCGCTCCTATTAGTTGCATCGTGATGTTATATAGCCTAAAGCCTTCCTTGATAACTGGTCTATCCAACACAAAAAGAATTTTATAATTCGCACCAGTAGGTAGTTCCTGAGATTAGCGCGTTCAAACAAACAAACCTACAAACTCTTCAGCTTTATAATATTACCTAGTATAGATTATAACAAAGAAAAATACGTTTACTTGTAAAATGTATTAGTAAACTTATGCAGTGTTGTTTGACAAAAAAATATAAGAAATTTTGATGCTCATTTTTTACACAGCAGTACCATAATCAAATAATACCGCAGTCCAGTAAATATATTTCTTGCACACATCTCTATAGAAATAAAGATATTAGATAAAGATTTTTTAAATAGTTTGCGATACTTGTTTTTGTATTGAATCATTTTAATGGCATCTGATATATTATTATAGCCTTCTCGTCTTTGTCGCTAGATAATAATGTCTGAGAAAAAGTAGTAAAGATTTTTAATAATGGATTTTGAGCGCATTATTATTTTGTTTTGGTTTTTAATTTTCATTGGGTCTTTGAATTTTATTGCTCTGCTTTTTACGTAGATACGTAGTCTATTATAATATGTTTTTAAAATAAATTATATTTCTGCTAATTAAATAAATAATTTTCCAAAACCTTTTCCAAAACCTCTCGGAGCGCTTGGTTGACGCGACGCGTGACCAAAATGCTGGCCTTTTTCTGGCTCAACGTATCAGCATTGCCATCCAGCGTGGTAATGCGGCCAGCATGCTGGGTACGCTGCCCTATGGTAGTGAGCTGGAGCACTTAGATTATCTTTAGGCTTTTCTAAAGATTTTCTAAGTGCCCCTTTTTGTAGTAGTTAGAAGAAGTATGTTTAGTTTTCCTTCACTTGTTTTTATATTTTATTATTGTAAATAAAGTATTTCTGCTAATATTGGTATAGAATTATTTCTCTTAAAATTATCTAACAAAGTGCCTTGAACAATATATGTCTATCTTTTAAGGGTAACTCACTAGAACCGTTTATATAGTAATAACTATTCCACGCGGACGAACCACGGGCGCCAGCTAGTATGCCAATATAATTGTGTGTTTTTGACCTCAACATTTGACCAACCAGAACACCAGAAAAAGGAGCACATCTGAATTAGATCATATGTGGAGATACCAGTATATACAGGAATTAAACTGTCCCTCAAATGAGGTTGTTAGTATCAAACAGAATAATTTAAGACACTAGTTTATTTTGAAAAGAAGCTACTAGAAGATCTAGTCTTTTTAATAAAACCTATTCTTACATTGTATTATTCCATACCTAAATGCTCAATATTTTTAGTTAAATAACATTGTTGTGTGCATTTATTTATTACGTTAGTGAATTAATAAATTTAGCTTCGTGTTGAAACGGTGATAAAAACTTAATAACTACTTGATTTCACACATATATTAACTTTACAAGACTAAGTGTAATTGTCTCATATAAGTTTGCAAACAATTATTTCACACCACACACAAAGCGATTATAAACACGGCGCGGCGTTTGAAGAATCCTCGAACAACCATCATGTTTCTAATTAGTGAGTTCATTATTAAAAACACAATGTTCTGAAAAAAGCGCGCTTCCCCCATTTCTTCCGTAAACCGTAGCTAATAGCGCGTCGAGGGCATTATTTCTTTCTTTCTTTTCTTCTTTTTTTGTACATCATCATCAATCTGCGGAGTGCGGGCCGAAACAATCTTGTTTATAGAAATTTTAACCGTGTTTATTTCTATGGATACCTTGGACGTACAGGGGAATTTGAGAATTATATCGATTGTCTAATCAATTTGTATAAAATTGCAATTTAATTTGCAAATTAAAACTGAGCGTTAGATTTATCAGTAGTTGTGTATGTGAGTAATATGCTATCATATTGCCTAGAAGAGATAAACGCTTTTAGGGATAAGGCAGTCAAATGACTAGTTTTGAAAGTATTTCTTATGTTTATGTATAATATATCTATTTACTCCTTACAATAAGCAGTTTGTATTTCGTAAATAAGAGAACGAGACTTACAATATCAGGATACTTTTATGGTATACTTTTTTATTGTGTAGATAATATTTCGATTCTTGTGACACTGGGCATATGATATACTAGTGGATGCTCACGGCTTCGCTCGCATTAAGAAGTAAGACTTGCATCCCCTATTACACCCCTTTAAAAGTGGCATTTCCAAAAATCCTTTCTTATCGGATGCCTACGTTATAACATCTACCTGCATGCCAAATTTCAGCCCGATCCGTCCAGTGGTTTGGGCTGTGCGTTGATAGATCACTATTTCAGTCAGTCACCTTTGAGTTTTATATACAGGTTAACTGGTAACTAACGCATAACCTTTTAAGGGTGGCTTTAGTACATCTATACCATCAACTTTTGGTCTAGAACTTTTGGAAATTCGTGAAAAAAAAATCAGCTGTTCCATACACCACCCTTAAAAGGTTATGCGTTAGTTACCAGTTACACTGTATAGATATGAAACAATATCTGCATAATCATGTTTTCGTCTTAAAACAATCTTGCAGGTGAAACACCCTGTATCAGTGGTTCCAGTGAACCATCTTGATAAATACAGGGCACGCAGTGACAAATGGTAACAGAGTGTTTTTATGTATTTTTAAAAATAACACCAGTGTCGCCCTCTGTTACTAATTGGATACACAATACGTCTTCTGCTTCGCGACGAATCTAAGAATCTTCCTATTCTATGTACGTGATAATTTGGAAAAACATTTCCAAAACCGCTCGAAACTCGAAATGCTGGCCTTTTTCTGGCTCAACGTATCAGCATTGCCATCCAACGTGGTAATGCGGCCAGTATGCTGGGCACGCTGCCCTCTGGCAGTGGGCTGGAGCACTTAGACTATCTTTAGGTTTTTCTGAAGATTTTCTAAGTGCCGTTTCGTTTTTCTTCTCTTGTTTTTATATATTATTATTAGGTTTTACTGACGAATACGTTAAGGAAGACGCTATAGCTGTAGGAATATATATATATATATTCATATATATACACTAATTAAGTTCGTCTTCTTATCTTTCTTAGGAACACAAACATAAATGCTTTTCAATTTGGTAACCGATCCATACAATTTGTTAGTACAAAACTTTTAAACTCCAAATATTAAACATGAATAAATAAAACCACCTTGTTTTCAGTTTTGTAAATAATCGCCCAGTAATACAAGATCTTACCTGTCATATCAGCTGTCATCACAGAGAAACTCATTCCCTGAGCGAACTATACCCTGTAGTGATGGATAGAACACCGGATGTAAGTTATAAATGGTGGATTTGAAACTAGGGCAGGATAGTTTGGGCATCGAGGGACATATTTATAGTCCATTCTACTGTTTGGAACCATTCTCTGGTTGAATAATGGAATAGAATGGAGGGAACGGATTTATGCTGCAGATTGATAGTGATGTCGAGCTATGCTAAAGTTGTCGTTGTTTGGATACTTGTAGGGATGTTTCTATCGAGCTATTTTGTTAAATGAAGACAATATAGCTAAGGTTGTAAGTATTCAGAAGAAATAAAACAAGTATCGATAAATATCAAGTACCTATCCAGCAACTAGCTGTGGCAGCGACTTCGTCCGCGTGGAATAGTTATTATCATAAAAACGGTTCTAGTGAGTTAATCTTAAAAGATAGACATATACTGTTGCGGACATTTTGTTAGGTCATTCTAAGAGGAATATTATAATTCTTTCATTCATATTTTTTTAATATTGAACCGTTTTCGCAGCGCACGCAACGGAAACCCTCAAAGATAAATAATTCTCCCCATTTTTTTCCACATTTTCTATTGTTTCTTCGCTCCTATTAGTTGTAGCGTGATGTTAAAGCCTTCCTCGATATAATTATGGTCTATTACACAGAAAAATATTTTTTCAATTCGCACACACTTTCAGTAGTTCCTAAAATTAGCGCGCTCAAACAAACAAACTCTTCAGCTTTACAATATTAGTATAGATAGATGAGTAAAATTCTTCATTTTTTACGCGAAAAAACCAAGAATGTGATTTTGAAACTGTTAAATTGTGGATATGTTTAGAAGGTTAATATCGCAAGACATTACTGGTGGGATTTAACTAAATTCTTAGTAAAAATATACGCGTAAAATTATGACCTTTAGAAACAACAGACCTATCATTATGTAGATAAAAAAAGTGTGATCTCACAAGCAAGAACAGATAATAGACAAAAACGTCGTCAAAGCAATTGCATGATCTTGCTGTAGATCTATAAATTCGCACCTACAAATAGATTTCAACACTGCTAAATCTAATTTACAGTGCATTAGTAATATTGCGTAAAATGAAGTTATTTCGCAGTAACAATATTTATTACAGCGGGGACATTAAATTATTTAAATGTTGAGTGAATTTAGAATACACTTGTTGTTCTGCGAATAGTAGACCTTGGTCAATTGCTTTATACTGAAACTTTATTGTTATATATCTTGACAAATAAATATTTTAGGACATATCACACAGCGCCACCTAGCTACATACTAAGCTTACGCTTGTATCATGGGTACTAGATTTTTTATTGAGCATTTTTTAATGAAGACCATACCTTAAATATATGGGTAGATCATAACTCATTTATTGTTACAATATAGTCTACACAAAACTCTGACGTATAAAAAATGACCTCATGTCTATTGTCAATACTGCCAGCCTTATCGCGAGAAGCGTTTTCTTCCAGTCTAAATAAATAACAGCTAATGACGAAATATTTCATATGTATGTTAGTATAATGTACAAAATGTAAGTCAACCATTACGAATGTAGTATAGAAGTAATAATTTACCACTGACGACATAAACAAAAATCTTTTCGATTTAGGACAGAAAATATTGAAAATAAACTTCGCTCGCTTCTCTTACTCGCTCATAAAATTGTGTCTCGCATTACGAACGATTTTGTTTGAATTTATAAAAATGCATCTGCATCGTGGGTGAACGATTAGTTTGTTAGTTTGTCTGCGTATATTAATAGTTGAATTACTCAAATATTTTCGTTTAATGCATCATAATAATTAGATATTATGAGAATGTAAACTTGGTGAAACGGGGTTACTGTTTGAGTTGAAATAGCATAAAATGTTGTTTAATATTTACCTACTATGGAATTGATGTTACTTTTATGCATGTTTTGCGCAAAAAAATATAGAAACAATATAGGTAGGTAATTATTCATTTTGCATAAGTACTGGCTTTGTTAATTAAGTGCAATGCACTTAGATTATTATTTATAGTAATGACATAGCTTATGCTTATTCAATAATATTTTAAGACTCGTGGTAGGTGTCCTACTAAAAACCTTGAGACAGCCAAAATAAGTTTATTATTAGATTATAATTAGTTTTTATTTTAAGTTTTGTAGTCGATTTATGTACTTTTTTAAAAGTAATTGATCGTTAAAGACTATCAGCAATCATTGCAAATTTTCAACCAATTACAAAGAGTTAATTAATCGCAACTTTTTTAGCTCAATTTTTTATAATGACCTTTTGAAATCATATGTATGTACTTACATACGATGAAAATGAGCATTATTAATTTGTAAAACTGTAATTTAATCAAGCTTTAGTTGGGGTTTGAAATAGGTACATTATTACCTTAAAACAAAAGTTTTGTCTATAACCTTAACCGAAAAATCTACAAATACGTCTCGTAATAATCTAAAAGTTAATTTTCTATGCATTAGTCGTAATAATTATCTTAAAACGTCTTCACAAAAACAATCAACCTGCGAACACAACAATCTAAAAGCGTTCCGTATATATGTGTATACTAACAAACCTAAAATAGCCATAAATGTATCTCCTTATAGATCAAGAACCCATTATTAATTGTCCGAAAACTAGTTATTTATGGTTAGTTGTTAGTTTTGTCTACCATAGACTAAAATAGACAATCGGCCCACCCATAGAGATACAATGTCTCTCGTCATAAAAGTAAAGTGGACATTTTCGTATACAGGTTCATTTGTAAATAACGTAATAGTGTCACTTTTAAATTCGTAATGTTTGACACGCGTGAATTATTAAATTAAATTAAATTATAAATATAAAACGTTGTACTTGTAAATATAACTGTCTTTGTAGATTGTAAAAGACGCCAGAAGTGTGCTTCTAGTTTAATTTTGTTCATGTGATATATTAAATATGTAACGTGGCGTTCTGGACGGTGATCAGATATACGCAGGTTCAAATCCTACCGGTTGTGATTATTTTCGCTCATTTTTCAATAAAAGTTTTTATTTAATATAATATAATTGATCAAAAATCCTACAAAAATAAAAATTACGTCATTCATCTGGAATCACAAACTGCTAAGCATAGGTCTTTCTTCTTGTACGCTATTTTTCCCGGTTCTATCAATAAATACTCCTTTATCATTTTATTCAGCATCATGGTCACAAAATATTTTTTTTTAAGTTAGCTTGTTTTGATTTTCAATAATCCTGTAAATATAGCAGTTCAGAATGCTACTGTTATCTGTTAAAAGATTATCTTTGGAAATTTCTTTTTTAATTGATATTAGACATATCAACAGTCGTCATAAAAATAATTATTTATTTTAGATAATGAAGATAAAACCAGAGATGTCTCAACTAAAACACGGGTAGGAGCCATATTTTTTTTTATTAGAATCGTATTTCTTAACTTCCGTTTTCTTTTTTTAGAATATATGTTACGGCATAAAAAATATATATTAATATAAATATAAAAATGGTGAATGAAAAAAAAACAATGTAAATATTATGAATATTAATACATTTTTTTAAGTTCATTGTTAATTTTCAGTTAATATGAATTTACAACGAATTAATTACAAAAAATAATCTACATATTTTTTTCACTTTATTGTAAGTTTTGATAGATAGATAATCATTTATTAATAAATTGATATTCCAACTTAAGCACTACTAAATGTCACAAAAATTGGTAATAACATTATATCTCGTCATTTTACAATTATTCATTTATAATAATATATTATAATATTTGAGTAAATAAGTGTATCCAACGCATGAATTGCAGAGAATCAAAACTTTTAAATACTTATTTTTATAAGCTTTATAATTAGTCGGCTATTTAAAAAAACAACAATGGTGGCATTGAAAGAAAATATCAACGTAACCAACCAATCAGAGTACAATATCTAGTTAATGTTTATATCTTCATATTTACAATTGACACTCCACATAACAGGCTTTTGACTTTGACTTTGTTTATTATAAAAACACAAACTCACAGATTTAACTGCATTTGATTATAAATAACACTCAAATAACCCAGTCACCTATTGTTACAACCTTCGGCAAACAATTTTATTTTTCTAAACTGCAACTCTAATTAGCTACAATGATTTGCAAGACTGACAGTTAGAGGTTGTGAGATTACTCTGCGATCGAATAAAAATGAAACTAAAATTCTATTACGGTTAAGGTCTTGAAAACTGATAAAATATGTAGTAGTTTTAAAGTAAATTATCTCTCTTATGCTTTGTCTTGTTTTATAAAAGGTAAAAGATATGCACCAGTTAACGTACATAAATCCACAAAGTTATCAAACGAGTGTGGCTCAGCGGTTCCTGTGTCTGCTTTTCATCCAGACGCACCCTGGATCGAATCCGGCCCTACACCAGTGACTTGTATTTTCAAGTTAAGTGTGGATTTTCACTCGCTTAGCGGTGAAGGTAAACATCGTGAGGAAGCCGACATGTTTGAGAACCACAAGATCCGAAGACATGTGTCTTCCGTGGAAGGACCTGGGCGCCCACCACGATGTATTTTCCCAAGACAACTTCCCGCATGAATTCATTCTGCAGGGGAGTCACGACCCTCAGTCATAATGGAAATACGACTCAAATAGAGACAAAGTTATCAAGCTCATATTTTGTACGAACACTATTGTATGTTTTGAATATTGATATTTATGTTTGTAAGTGCTGCCAATCGCATTGAATTATATTGTGCGGTCAAAGTGGCTCTTATAAAAACTCTGTTGTTGGCTTCAACTAATCTTGCGGTACAAAACTTCAAAAATAGTGTTGGTAAAAAATAACAATCCGTGAATAGACGCCGTAATCAGCTAATTGTTATAAATGGTGGCTAATGAAGCGAAGGTCTGTATGTACTTTGGTAATTAGTGTGACGTCTTAAGAACGTATTTATGCACGTTCTGTGTCACCAAGACGTAGGAACAACAGTCGACTTTGTATTTCATACTTCTTCTTCTTATCGAATGAGTGGCCAACGCTGCAGCTGTCGAAAGTTTATCAAGCCTCCCTAAGGGCCTCTGACATGGCTTTACGATTGCCGTTTAGTCCGCATAAAATTAAAGTAAGTAAGAAAGTAACTGAATTGTATTATTCTTTGAAGCGCAAATCTTTGGAGTCTAAACTTATCAACTTAATAACTTATTAACTTTATTACTTCAAGTCGAGAGTAAACCGGTTTCTTCTAGGTAAGCGCGCAAGATCATAGATAGTAATATTGATCAGGCAAGTTGTAGTCAAGCGTGAGCCTACCCATGTAAAAAATAATGTGACGTTATTGGACTAATTTTAATGTGATACAATGTATTATTGGGTATCTAATCAGTCTACACACTATCGTATAATAATGTAGACATGAAAACTATTAGTTTAGAAATTTCAAGTAAGACTTTTAGCAAACGCTCGACATAGAAAACATTTACCTCACAAATCATTAATTCAAAAAATCAATTGTACACTTAACTCGAGCATGACTCGCTAAAAACTAAAACAGAATTCATTTTGAGGTAACTTTCAAAGCTTTCGACACTTAACCCTTTTCTTGTCATTTGTGCAAATAAACGAACAATTGATTGACGAGTCTTACTCAAATATCTTAGCAATGACTTTACACTTGAGAAGAAAGGGGATCGAAATGAAATAAATTGTAGATTTTAGAGTTTAACTGTGGCTTAGTTGATAAAGTTTTTGTACATATTTGATCCAAGAAAGAGAGAAGAAAAACAGAGTACATATATAATTCGATTCAATTGCGTCTATTGTAAAAAATAGGTTTATTCGTATTGTATTTGTAATTTATATTTTTGTTACTTTATATGCAACATATTCGTTTACAGAGAAACTAAAAGCACAACTGTCACTGGTTTTTGCGATTTTAAAAGTAAAGTAAGCTGTTCAAATCAATTTCTTAGTTTTTTTTTTATTAATATTGAGGATCTTGATATAATTATTCATTCATGTAACTTAAAACAAAGCCTTAGTTTAAACAAAGTACAGTTACTTAAAAAGTTCAAAAAACCATGCTTAGCTCGCACAGTTAACCCTCAAGTTCCTACACTTGACAGTATAAATTGTAAGGGAATGTCTAATTAACCCTAAAGCTGTCGCGGCGTAAATCTTCGAGAACACACAGAATGCCGTGAGTACTTTAATTGTACTCTTTGTATAAATAATAGTGAGTTTAACAATACTTAGTTAGTTAGTGAACTGTGTGTTACTGGGTACAAAAAGTTAAAATTTTTACTTGTAGGTATGTACTAGGTTAAATAATTATACCTACAATAAAAAATAAAACGATAAATACATTATTGCGTTACGCACTGATAAAATAAACTGTTCAACAGACAAAATAGAATTAGCTTTTTAGTCCTTAGCTTTAGCCTTTTTCCGGCTCCGTTCCAAAAAACATTAAGAAATAAAATTCATCATTTGAACATGGAAAACTTTGACCTAACTATAATATTATTATTACTAAACGACTCCCTTTATACACTAAGAAACCATGAATAAAACAAAAAATGACATCAAAATCATACAACATTCACTCAAATCTCTCACTGTGTCAATTTGCCACTGCAACAATCCCGTTTGCATCATTAACCCTATTCTACCCCATTCGGTTCCACAAATACCTAATTAACACATTCAACACTGTCATTTCCTAGTGTCGTCGGCTGACGTTATGACACTGTTTGTGGGAGTAGAGGGTTCACAGAGATATAGGTATGATTGGTGCTAAATAATCCCATATCCATCCCATCCCTTTTTTTAAATCACAGTATTTAGTAAAATGGTAATCTAATCAAAAGATGGTAAACTGTGTCTTGTCCATATCGACGTAAGAAAACGTATTTGCTGTGAGTAGCAAGAATGGCGTAAGTAGACTGAATACACAGCTAGATTCAGTTATTTTTTCTGCGTCGAATGGTCTGGGTCTCATATCGCTACGAAGACAAAAATTTAGAAAATAGGGTATAATTTTGAAAAGTTTACGTGTTAAATTTGCTGTAAGTCACTAAAAAAACGGTGTTATATCACTCTTTTACTTACAGCAAAAGTGCGGTTTATTATTAAACATCTGATGTAACTCACAGCGTTCTTATGGAATGAAACTAACATGTGAAAAGATTACTTACAGCGTTCTTTTGGGGTGCGAATTAAATACGAGATTACTTACAGTTTTCTTATGGTTTGCAAATTGAACACAAGAGTACTTACAGCATTCTTTCAGTCTGTAATTTAAGTTTGCCATAAGGTTACAGCACTTTTCTAGCGATGCTTTTAAAAATATTTTCCGTTTACTTCATTTTAAAGAGTTATATTTACTTAGAGAATAAGAAAAAATACATTTTTTAAGGTAGGAATTATATAAAAATTTAACATTTAAGGCATTGTTTTGTGACATTTTACTTACAACGAAATTGGTTACGACTTCGAATTTTAGCCCGCGCTTTCTTTTATACCTACTTACAGTAGTATTGTGGTGCGGCGATAGCGCAGATTCATATATCAAAGAAACAAAAGAAGTTCTCAAGAAAATTACACCATTATAGAACGGTAACTTTTAAATTTAGGTTAATCAATTACAGGATGGTAATTAATTGTGACAGCTGTCATCCTCATGGATTTTTCGCGAATCTGACGTAATATGTTTAGAGATAAAAAAGTTAAAAATAAAATGTTAAGCGCTTGCCGAAAAAAAACATTTACATGTAACTACAAAGTTATGTTTAATAGTCAACGTCTATTTAAAAAAAATAAGCTACTAAATGGATGAGTTACAAATTGTTGAAAAAAACGCCTAGATTGTAATAACGTTTCAGAAAAAAAGATTTGATGAATGGATATGTACATAATATTGTATCGTAACATAATATGTTTTCCTCAATTTTGGTACACCGTTGGACAGAAAAAAATTTAAGTCGATCAACACTCTGTATATTTTCTACTCAATGACAGAAACCCTCAGTTAGGCTATTTGTGTGTATTGTGGCCTGGCTAATTGCAATGGATATTTATTGCAATATTATTTACGGCACGAACTATACCCGATAAGTACCGGATTGATATATTTATTGGATAAACTTTAATTTATTAAACAAGTGGTTTAGTTCAACTTATCGGCCATTTTACGATTAAAGCTTAACATCAATTACAAATCTATATACAATATAAAACTCAAAGATGACTGACTGATTGACTGACTGACTGACTGAATTTGGAATGAAGGTAGATGTTATCCGCTAAGAAAGGATTTTTGGAAATGCCACTTTTAAAGGGGTAAAACAGGGAATGCAAGTTTTACTTCTTAATGCGAGCAAAGCCACAAGTATCCACTATAATAAACATCTAAAAGATGTTGTTTTTGATATTTTTATTTGGTTAATATACTAAATTACTAAATATGCACTACACAGTTTATGTTAACAAAATAATAAAATCTATTTGTTGTTTTTGATTGCAAGACACTAAGATTTATCTTCAATGTTTTTTATTATAGGATGTATGGAATTCAATGTCGAAATCATCTTAGGCTAATTAAAAATAATTATACCTATGTTTAGTTGAACACTAATTCTGTATAAAAAATAGGTTTTTATAACTTCACTTAATGCAACATTGATTAAGAGCGTTTATTACTCATCCGCGATTTTATTGCAGATTTGCTAACGAAATTGTGATTCAATGTTTCAACACACAGCATTTAGTAAATCAGGACATGAGTTTTATTGCTAAGTCATAATGTGTGTAAGCTTACATTAAATATAATTCACTTTTTCAAAATCATATCCTTATCAATGCCATATACCTAAACGGATTTCTGAACTACTGGCTGTGAACGGAACTTTTGGGTACCTATTTTTAATTTATGTTAGGTATATAAGTTTTTAATTTTATTAAAAATAAGGAAAGTTGTTGTTTCAGGTAACCTAGTGTTCCACTAAAAAAAGTCGTCATCATCGGATGCCATTTTCATATCAAAGTTTTGAGGTTACATGGCTTTTTTTCTGAGATGCCATCGTTTTCTCTTCTTCGTTTTGGTATGAGATCCCGTACTGATTCTTTTAGATGTGGATTACTAGGTTTGTCATGAAAGGTATATTTATTAAAACATACAAAATTAAACTATAAAATAAAAACTAAAACTACTTCTAAAACTAAAATACTTGATCTAAAATGCCTGTATTAGAAGGAAAGGTCCCCAAAATGCTGGCGGCATTTCCGCGTTGTATAGCAATGCTCACCTTTTGAGCAAAGTAGCTAGTAGCCTCGATTTGTCTACTACTTAATGTCGTCTAGCCACTTTAACTTTCTTCTCCGACGCACTGGGCTCCTTTTCTTTCCTCCCTAGATCAATCATGGAAAATCATACATCACTATCCCTATCCCTACATAGTATAAAGCAAAGTTGCTTTCCCCGTCTGTCTTTATGTATCATTATATCTTTAAAACTACTATCGTAATTGATGTAGTTTTTTTTATAGATAGAGTGATTCAAGAGGAAAATTTACATATTATATAATAACGCATGCTAAGCCGCGTGCAAAAGCTAGTCATATAAAAAATAGTAATAAATGGATGCCTATTTGACTTAACAGTAAAATTAAGCAACAACTTGGAAAGTCACTATGGCCCAGTTATCGAGTGTGTGTCTTCACTTGTTATTATTCTCATGCATGTTTGACGTGTATTCTTCAACGCACTTCAATATTTTTGAACGGCTATTTTCGTTGCGAGACCGCCTCCTTAGTTGTGGCATAGAATATGTAACTTGGAGATTACAGATAGAGCAAACGAAAAAGATATAAATTAAGTATGATAACGTAGGTCGCCAGCCGGACCGAATGAGTATAGTTTAAAATTATAAGCACTAGGTATAAGCAAAAATAAATTCTGTAAAACGGATACTTATAGATGTTAAGAGTACATTTTCAGATGTTTCTACTAGAAAAGTGTTATTTGCAAAATGTGCTATGCAAATAATTTTATAGAAATTTCTGTTTCTGAAAGCTCTGTTTTTCCTCTTTACGGCGCAACAAATTCAAACGATATTCAGGTATTTGTCGGAGAAAATAGGATTCAACTGCATCATAATAAGAACTTTCCAAAAATATTGCATGTAGAACTGCTAATAATATTCAACAATTTATGTTAAAATAACAGCCAATCAATATCTATACTAATATTATAAAGCTGAAGAGTTTGTTTGTTTGTTTGAACGCGCTAATCTCAGGAACTACTGGTGCGAATTGAAAAAATATTTTTGTGTTTAATAGACCGTTTATCGAGGAAGGCTTTAGGCTATATAATGTCACGCTGCAACTAATAGGAGCGAAGAAATAAAGGAAAATGTGGAAAAAACGGGGAAAATTATTCATCTTTGAGGGCTTCCGTTCCGTGCGCTGCGAAAACGGTTTAAGATATCACAAAAATATGTATGAAAGAATTATTTCTCTTAAAATAATCTAACAAAGTGTCTTCATTAATATATGTCTCAATATATAACTCACTAGAACCGTTTTTATGGTAATAACTATTCCACGCGGACGAAATCGCGGGCACCAGCTAGTAGGTAATAAAAATATTTTCATAAAAAATTATGAAAATTATTGATTTTGTGACAAGAAATTACATACGAACACATTCAAGAAAGTAAGACAAACACATTTACACAAAACATACATAAATTACATACATAAAAGTCCCTTCTGCCTCGCTAGTCTATATGTTCACACGTCAGTCACAACCGACCATCCCATTCTCCGAGTCTTTACACTCCGTCTATTGTTTATTAAAACAATAACTTGTCATTTAACGAGCGCGACATATTTAACAATAACGTACGACAACAGCCGACGCCCCTTTACATCACCCGATTTAAAACACAAAAACCGCAAGATTTACATTCATTACCACAAAATAGCGGCGGAACGTACTGTAAATTACAAAAAGGCAATAAAAAAATAACCAACCAACCTCATTTTACACTAAATTACGATAAAACTATGATTGTATTTCGGTATTTCGCAACTTTTAAGAGGAAACATAGATAAATATCACAAAAGAATTTGATTTACAGCGTCATATAATATGCGAGTATATTATTATGTTTTTGTGAAAGTGACAATGGATATAATCGTAAAGTATATTTTTTGGAGTTTATCGCCGTGTTTTATTTTTCTCGCATACCAGATGCAAACAATACGTTTCATAAAGTGTACACGATTTATTGTAATGTTTTATTTGAATTTAAATATCACACTGTGGTGCATTTCTATATTGCAGTTATGATGTTAAAATACGTGTTTTTTCTGTTTTTTTTTGTCTTCTTTTTTATTGAAAGACGAGACGTAAAGACAAAAATACTATCCCCACGATTGTAACTTCATGCGTGTTGTTTAAAGACATAAAGTAAGTATTTCAGTTTAGGGATAGCAAAATCGCTATGTCAAACTTAGTGTGAAAGTGTTAATGACAACTAAATTAACAGGAAATATAAATAATTTCAGCATGAAATAAAAACGGTCTCACAAAAATCGCACACATTCTTCCTCATCACTAGAACAATGTGAATAATCCAGCAAACTTTATGACCACTTGCGCGTAAAACAAACGACTATCATCGCCAAAAATTCCGAAAATCTCGCAAAGCAAATTAATTTTATTTTAAGACTCAGAAGACAATAAAAATACGCGAGCAACATTAATTGATTGTAACAATCCGCATAATAGACATGCAAACAACAGCGGGATCATTAAAAATTGGAGCAAATTTATTGGTAAGCAGGAATATTATTTTAGCTGACAAGAGAAATCAAATTTTACTGTCATCTTCGCATCGAGCATTCACATAAATAAAGTATATTGGATCATAATTCCCTTTTGGATCTAAATTGTAACATTTAAATAAAATAAAGTTAAGCAATTATTGCTGGCTTTTTTATAAACTGATTGTTTTTAATATTGCCATTCAGTATTGAGTTCTCAAAAAATATAAATTACTTAATACAATAGATTTCTCTAAGCGCACTATGATACTAAATAGCTGCCCAAAGAAATGTTTCTCCTTAAAAAAGTCATCTCTCGCGTTTAACCTCGTTGTTTTGACGTCCACTCTATTCTGGTATTCGTGGCATCACTAACAAATCAGCACCTGTCACTTTTGTTAACAAATCCCCGAAATATCCGAGCTATTGTTTTAAAAACTAGAAACAATTCAATCTACACTTTTAAAAAGTCACCGGTCTCTATTTCTGTGCGAGTTTTTAATGGACCGTCCGATTTGTTTTTTCAATATGTCACACTTTCTTTCATTCGATTCTTTACCCTATACATTTAAGATAGAGTTGATTTTGGTATGTGTTTGAATGAAACATAAGATGTTAAGTATGACATTCAGATAAAAAACATTGTAGTCTCGATGACAATAGGTGTGGAAGCGTTGACAAGTGATTATAGAAGAGCAGCTTAACACAGACAATGGAATTTTCGGCATTGTCTCAAATGAGTGACAAATTACCTATATGTTGCCACTTCTCAATCCTTTTCTTGTTTTTTGTTTCATTGTTACAAAAGAATAAACAGAAACACATCTCTTTCTCCCGTTATTTATGGTCGGTGTTAATTTAATTTTGAATTATGGAATTATTACTCGCGTATAATTTGTATGTCACGCTGAGCTAATGCGACTTTTAATTTGGTTATTTACTGCTTTTGTTTGAAGTACTTTGGCTTTATGATAAAAAGGAAAAAAGATTTTGGTCACATAATTTTTCCTTAATCAAAATATTTGTCATATTCGCCCTTTCTTAGGACTTTCATAATGCTGCTTTATGAATGTAATTCACGACGCGTTTTTTCGTGTAATTGACAATTTGTGTTTTTGCGCTTTTCGCGGTTTCGATTTGTATATTTATAAAATTGAGTCAAAATATAAATAAATCACAGTCCATCGCGTCACAGTGAATAATTCTTAGAATAATATTTTTCATTCTGGACAATGACTGATTTATTTTCGGGCGAGATGACAAAAGTTTCAGTGCCCTAATCTTCGAGATTATCGTATCAAGGGAGACTTCGCCGAAACTAAACTATAGTTTGACAAGTTCTAAATACCTACGTGGAATAGGGTGTTTACGTAAGCACGTCACTAATTTGTCTGCGTTTGCTGTAAAATACGATAAATCTTGATAAAAATCTGATGACTCCTTTGATTTTACTGTACTGTATGCCAAAATGCATAAAAAAAAAAAAAGTCTTCAACTTCATTCATTCCGTTCCTCATCCGTTCATGTTTTTATCTTTTCGTTCTTGTTTTGTATCGATTTTGTTTTGTTTTGATTGTATTTGTCTAGTTTGTTTAAAGTTTTTTTCCTGTCTTTTAAGTGCTAAGAAACCCCTATTGGTTGTGTTCTGTGGACAATATGTTTTTGCTAGCCATTAGTGACATATGTGGCGGCACGGAATACAAATCCATACATAGGTACCTCAAGTAAGTGCTATGTTGCATCTAAAATAAGAAAAACTGGATATCACAACACAGGAATAGACCTAGTGTGATATCCAGGGTTTGCCTATCAGTATACAGTAGATAATACACAAAAATCTAGTTTATACAATATCATGTTAAACCTTCATATCTTACTGTAAACGCCCTGTAAATGAAGAAATAAATGCTTTTTATGTTTTATGTTTTTATGTTTTTTATGTTTTTATTTTCAAAATGTAAATGTCTTATTTGAAGTTGAATTAACAAAACTGATTAACTATTTCATCGAGGGATGCGCGCAAGACTGTAGGCTACAACGATGCTTAACATCAAGCAAATCGTGGTCAATCGACAACCCATAAGATGGGTACGTTTAAATTCGCTTACCTGATACTGTAAAACGTCCAATTTGTTGTTAATAGTATTCTTATGCCTCTTTATTTTTTGTGAAGTGTCTATTTTTATTAATTTTTTTAACATAATTTAATAATGTTTTTCCCGTCTATAAATTTAGCTACCATATAATAGTATTTAACCTATCTATGTTTTTCCCAATATAAAAACTCGAAATCAAGCCCATAAATTGTGACCAAATTCCTTGGTTTCACGAAGCGTTCCCCACATCATTAAAATTGCATGTAACATCTTTTTAATATCCAAATCTATTATTTGTCCCATCACAAATCACAAAGTCACATTAGTGGAGATTTATAGCGTAAACCGTTCGCATACTGTGGCACTAAGACAGCGGTGAAACAACAGTATCGTCTGGAAAATCTCAAAAATCATGCAAATTTCATTAAATTTATTAAAGAAAATTATGCATTTCAAAAACTAAATAACATAACCTTTACATGCATGTAAGAATTGTGAAAATTGAACGATAAATTAGGTAGTAATTCTCAATTGATCAATAATTTCTCTAACAAAATCATTCAAGCAATTTTAAGGCAGCTGGACAAAAAACAAGAACATAGGTTTGACGTCAACAATACACCTTAAATAAATGGCCTGTGGCCACTTATTAATTGATCATAGAAAACGATTAATTACATGTTTATTGTGTTTAAATTTTTAATGCCTACTGCTGACCGTCGTTGGCGTTAGAGTGATTTAGGATGTGTATAAGAAATTTGATTCGGACACAATAAGTTTTGGTTTCTGACGTTTCTATTTTTTTAGCACTAGTTTTTTGGACCGACAATTGATTAAATAACATATTGATTGAAAACTTGTACTTAATACATCGACGGGTGAAAGCGGAAACGTCGTATCTAGAAAAACCCAAGTTTACACTAGAGCCAAAAAACTATTATGAAAATTCATAACTTGTATATTTATAGAGATAGAAAGTTGTAAGTTGGAATGTACCTATATTTATCTAAGGCCTATTTGATGTCTTTGTCTAAATTGACGTAAAGTTAGTTTATAATTGATTTTTCATAAGTTACGCCAATTGATGTTTACATTTTAGGCAGCAGAAATGTTATAACTGTGAGGTGAAATGTATGGCCAACTTAAAAAGACATATTTTTTTGAGCGACGGATCTGCTGTATCTAAAATGTGTCAATGCCGAAACATATTTCATTTAGCTGTATATCGTTTATTTTATTAAATTACATAAAAGGTTTTGTTTTAACTACAAAAATTACTACAGATGTTCATAAAATTAAATGCTGTATCTTAAATTTAATATGTTTAATGAGTAAAAAAGAATGTTATGATAACAAATTACAGCAAATAAACTTAAAAAATAAAATAAACAGGAAAGTCTTTTATCTTTTTCGTAAGTTTTACAACTTGGAAATGTAAGTAATCAACATTATAATGTAAGAAATTAATGAAATAAAACAAAAACCAATCATCTTTTCTTAGTTTAAACAGAGTAAACAAAACATAATCATTATAAACTGGGAAAACAGTATAATTATTTATTTAAATTATTAGGAACATAGAAAATTACTTAAAAATATTAGAACTTCGTTTTTAACATTTTTATTTTCAATCACAATCTTCTTCTTCTTCCTCTGATTCAACAAAAACGTCTTTAATTTTCTTGTCATGTCTTGCTTGATACTGAATCATCAGAAGGTTCATTATTATCGAACGAGCAGCTTGATTCTTCCGATGGAAATGCCTCATTAAGCAGCAATGTGTCAGCATCTTCTTCTTCAAAAAAATCTATGTAACATTTATCAAAACCTAATTTCTTTCTGCAACTCCTTTGATTTCTTTTTGTACTGGTTTCTTCGCTAGATTCTTGAGATTGAGTGCTGTTGTTTGCTTCAATATAAGTATCGCTTAAAATTGAACTTGAGACTTGGATTTTAGAATCAACAGTTATGTATTTGTCATCAATGTCAGGTACGTTATCTTTTTTTTCAGAAGCATTTTCATTACTGTAAGAAGACCTTTGATGGGCATTAGGTAAGCAAACTGTATTTTCTGGTGAATTTCCAGCTGTGAAATTAGACTTTTGTTGTGCATTATGTAAACAATCCTTAAAAGTTTCTGAAATACAAAATTCATCAACAGCGTCAGGAGATATTTGTCGTGTAGTTAGTAAGCAATCAGTTTTTTTTTCATTTTCAAGAGAATCTTCAGCAGTGCAAGGTGACTTAAGATACGAGTATGTGTTAGGTAAGCAATCTTTATTTTTAGGAGAGTCTTCAGCAGCGCTATGAGAAGTTTCTTGTGCGGTTGGTAAGCAATCAGTTTTTTTTTTTTCAAGAGAACCTTCAGCATTGCAAGGAGACTTCAGGTGTGTGTTAGGTGAGCAGTCTTTATTTTCAGTAGAATTTTCAGCTATGCAAGGAGACTTCAGGTGTGTGTTAGGAAAACAGCCTTTATTTTCAGAAGTATTTTCAGCTATGCAAGGATACTTCAGGTGTGTGTTAGGTGAGCAGCTTTTATTTTCACAGGAATATTCAGCAGTGCAAGGAGATTTCTTGTGTTTTGAAGGTACTTGATACTTAGGAGTACATTCAGCAGTGTTAGGAGATTTTTCTTTGGTGAGGGGTAAAGATTGTTTTGTTTCAGAAAAAACAGGGCAAGATTTTTGACTACTACCCGGCAAGGAATTATTTGTTTCAAAAACGTAGTCTGTTGATGCATTTACTTCACATAACATTCCATTATTATCAAATCGAGTATTTTCGAAATGTGTTCCGCAATTTTCAGTATGTGTTTCTGGACTCACTAGACTTTCGTCAGAATCAAAAGACACATAACAATTATAAGATGCGTTGCTCGTGTTTTGAATCAAATCAGACATATTATTTGTATTTAAGGGCGTTTCCAAGTTTGTTGGCGTCTGTACAAAATCATCACTTGTTTTATTTTTCGCTGAAAATATATTTTCAATAACTCGCTTTGTTTCAGACATGTATGATTTCGGTTTGCGAAAGGTGGGAGTAAGGTCTTGGACACTTACTTGGGCTGGTTTAGACTGGTGAGGAGTAGTTGGAAGAGGCAATTGTTCTGGCGAACATTTAAAACTTTTCTTACGGTACGAAGTTGATCGTACTTTTATTCCATCTTTATACACGATTTCTTCCAAAACATCAATCTTAGGTTTCTTTTTTGGTTGGTCTTCTTCATTTAACAATGTTGTCTTCAACTCATCCTTCCATCGCCGACGTTTTGCCATCTGAAACGAAGTAACCAAAAAGATTATATACAAAAAATCCTGTTTTTATACGTAATTAAATTACCTTACCACTAGCATTAAGTGTTAAAATAGTTTTAGTTATTTTTGTCAACTTAAACAGGCAAGTACTCGTATTTCAAAATTTATACTGATAATTGTTTCGAAGCAGATAATTAATACAGTCAAACAGACGCGAATATCAATTCTATTTTTCACTATATTCCTACTAAAATTTTAAAATGACTAAAACAGTAATTCCTCAAAAAAAGTAAGTAGGTACCAGTGAAAATTCAATGTTTGGAAAAAAAACACGTAATAGTAACTCGTTAGTTATCTACTAGCACCTTGAAACAAGTAACTTGTTATTTTTGGTGTTATTAATAATTGTTCTACCTAAGTAGATTTTCAGATAATATTTAAAACAAGTTATCTTTAATACTTATTTGTTTTATTCTTATTTTAACCACAATTACAAATAATACCTAACCAACAATCTTAAAACAACTGTCTACTGTTATGATTCCTTTAACCTTGAAACTAGTAACTTATTATTTTTGGTGTTATTAATAGTTGTTCTACCTAAGTAGATTTTGAGACATCTACAACAAACTATCTTCAATACTTAGGTATTTGTTTTACTACAATTACAAATAATACCTAGCCAACAATCTACTGTTATGATTCCTTTACCATAAAAAACATTGAGCTCTGCAACTCGAAACATAAAAAAATACTTAATTATTACTATTCCTTCACTCACCTTAGCTCCTGAAGTTGTATTATAACACTTTTAGACTTGTACACAACTCGTAAACACTATTTCGTAAAGTTATGCAACGCAGCAACAGACACGCTTTCTCAAATCGACGCTCGCGCATGAACTGAGTCGCGGTTGAAACGGCGTATGAATAGAAGGCGATGGCACGATAGAGGGGCGGGAGGGAGGTAAAGTGGCGTTACTGATCTCTGTATACAAAACAAAACTCTATTTGTTTGGTGTAAGTATGATTTTTACATTAAAATGTAATGTTTAAAATGTAATAACTGTTTCTTATGCATGCACCAGTACGTAAGAAATTGTTGTATCTATATAATTACACATTATTTTCAAGGAGCAGAATTGTCGTATCTCTGTCAACGTTAATTTTTTGGGCGACAGAAATGTCGTATCTTAATCAAAACAATATTGCGTTATGAATAAAAAAGTAGTAACTGTTTTTTATACTTGACGTATTGTCGTATCTGTTTTATTTTCAAAAATTGCAGATTTTGCTCTAGTTACGACAAATTTTCTTATTATCAGTGCAAAAACTTGGGAAAAATCCCAGGTCGTATCGTTACAAAAAATTATCATAGAAAAACGAGACATAGACCATTCGACGCGGTTTTTTTTTTTACATAACAATATAGTAAAAGGTGATTTAACCCAAAATCCAAGTTACGACGTTTCCGCTTTCCCCCGTCGACATTATCTTTTAAACAATTCTAAAAATTGTGGGTATATCTACCAGTCAATGCTATAAAAAATGGAGCGGCGGTTTTGCCTTTCTTCCTATCAGAACGGTTAATAAATCTTGTAAGTTTAGGTTAATTATTTAATGTCTTGTTGGTTCATTGTTTCCCCGACATCATTTGAGATAACTTTTTAATATTAGTTACCATGAATGATGAAACTGACATTTCACATATACTATTTCTTCCATAATATTAGATAGTGGATAAAAAACTGAATACAATAAATTAGCAACAAGGCAATCAAGCCAGAACCTAACCCATCAATAACCACCCCGCCCTGTTTCCGACAAATTACGCCCAGGGTTGTTGAGTATTATTCACGACGTTATAGGGAATAGACACATAATATTGTCATAGTTTAATATACCTATTATGAGTTCCAATATAATATATTAGGTATATAAATAAACAGCAAGATCCACATAATTGTTACCTATGCTTATTTATACAATGTACAAATTACTAAGTAAAAAAAAACCGATCGTTATGTGATTGGGCTTAAATCAATATACCTACAGATTTACTTATCCCCTGCCACAAGTAAATTGATTAAAAATTAAGTACCGGTGTTATTATCACTCACTGATCAGTGTGACCTGAGTGGACCATGCCTGTATTGGATTGAATAGGTATCTTCTATGTAAACGTGTTACACCCTAGCCTGCAGCAATTTTATTTTATTTAGTTTGGTACAGTCACAAATGTGACAAGACAACAATGCTTAACATCAGGCGGGCTGTAGTTGAACGCAAACCTATCCCACGTAAAAAAACAAGGATATGGAGAAAGGAGTCTGCGACTTTGATTGTGTGTGAGTATACCGCAATTATTGGGCCGATCCATCATCCGGGGACATGTGACACAACTAAATAATTTACGGGTTAAACATTACCATTCTAGATCGAACAAACGGGGGTCGGATTATTGCGGGATTAGTGGACGTGTTTTGATGAAATTGAACGCGGGGTTTAATAAATATGAAGGAGATTTTTAAGTTTATATGGAATTTGAAGGACATATTTAAAATATGTTGCGTTTGTTCAGAAAGAAACGGAATAGATTTACGAGTCATTTTGTTATTACTAGCATTATAATAAGGTAGTATTTTGTGAAACAATTTAAAAAATGCGTTTTACTACTCAATACATACTTACATTTTTTTATTAATGTACCACATTGGTTTTACGTCATATGGCTACGGCACAGAGTACTGAAGAGTTATGGTTAGGTTAGATTAAAATCTTAAAACCTTACCTATACAATATATCACACCATATGCAGAACTTTCAATAACCTTGCTCCAATCTCCAAAACAAACAAAATTTAACCAATTCACAGCTTCAAAACTCATTGAAACCTCGTCGGAAAACAAATTATCGCCTACATTCCGTCATACAATAGGCTTTTCTATAATAACTTCGTGGACAAAGCGCCCTCTGCCGGGCCCCCTTGTAATCTCCATTCAGTTGCCGGCAATCCGTCAAAAGATGGCGCCACAATAGGGGATTAGCGAGCGTTATTACGTCACTTTTGTGGTTAGAGAGGTTATGATCGAGAGCTTGGAATATTAGGGATTATGACAGCTCCCCTTTTCTCTCTGGAACAGACGTTTGAAGGGTGGTTTTATTCCTTACGAATAAAAGGTAAGGTTTCCTGAAGTCTTGGAAGTTGTAATGAAGGAAATTGTTTGATTGGGAGAGGAAATTGTTGCATGGTTTATTTTTTAGCAAGTGTGTATGTAAGATTGAGGCAGTATTATATACTTATAATATCACCAACCTACATTGTTTACGTTCGTGTAAGTTATAGACAGTAAAACACAATATTGATTATTGGTTGAATTCTTTTGAGTTTGAATTTTACTCTTAATCTAAATTAAAACACATTTAATTTAAAATATGTCTGTCACCAATCAGTAATAAAACATGCAGTTACATTCGTCAGGAATTTAAACACTTCGCTACAAAGTAAAATATTTTTTTTACGAGAGGCTTAAACCGGCGAACCTCAGCCAAAAATTAAGACAAAACTGTCATAAAACCCTTAAATCAAAACCAGAATAAAGCCACTAACACACATGTTATGTAAACACATATGTTCTCCTCTTGCAAGTGACAAAATTATATAATTTACGGCTTATCATAACACGTGGAATTTGTTTATAATATTGTCACGGAGCAATATTATAAAAGTATTATTTATCGGGCGGGGCAAGAATAACAATCGTATATATACCAATAAAAGTTGTCACCGGCGGAATAATTGGGGCGGAAAATTATTATAATATTATAAATAGTTTAGAGACGGGATATAATTTTATGCCTTGTAGTGTGGAACACACCGCGGCCGTAATTCATATTTCATATCGTACGTCGGCCGACACAATTTGATACTTGCAAATGTACTGTCACATGGCAGGTTATGACATTTATGACAAACATAGCAAATTGAGCTGAGATGTATACTTTTTGAAGCGCGAATGCAAGAAATTTGATGTATGTATTTATCATTTAAATACTTCACTTTTACAAATATAAAATTGCACTGCAATAAAATTGAATAAGTGAACCATAATTAAGTTTAAATACGATTATATACAAATGATGCTGTTTGAATTTGATTTAATCTGACATCAACATCTTCTCTGCACGGTAATAATATACAATACAGTAAATTACTTATTATCTCATCACAAAAACTGTTTATAACGATATATTAGTCTAGACAAGAATAAATCTATTTAATTGACAGAATTGATCTTCTGCTAATGATCGAAGTTGTATTTATCTAATGTTAACTGAATGCATAATACAGCAGCATCTATATTTATAACTTGTCACTAAAATTTACTAAAGACTCGCTTTAAATGTAAGCAAAAAGTCAATATAGATTTCATTAAAAAAAAAGTTTTAGTCATTTACAAGAATCAAAACTGTTGAATCTAACTATTAACAGACAAAGATTTTATTGTATTCGATAATAAAATAATTCATATAAATAAAAAACCACTTGTTATTTCAGCATGTTGAAACTACCCGCCACAAAGTGCAATAACTTTATAGTTTTATTCGCCGACCGAGGAAAATATCGAGAAAAGGCGGGAATACACACGATTTATTGTACATTTTATATTATGTTTCCGTCTAACATAAATTATGGTTTTTGTTATTAGTTGGAAAATTTCCCCGAACGTTGTTTGATCTCATTCTTCGGCCCGGAATCGCGGTGTTAAAATTGAAATTTTATTGAAATGTTCCATTTATTTCAATATAATATAAGTTCTAATTACTATAAGAACAGCTGAAACGTCCGAGAGTTATGTGTCGCTAATCAAAAACAGGAAACAGATATATCTAATAACCGTAAATTAGGTATGACAAAAGGAAAGCTGTAAAATATTTTTTAAATTAGCGATAAAACTGGGAGGAGGATTGAGGCCGTTTGCAAGATTAAATATCATGTACTAAAGTTATCTTTGGGCGTGGCGAATTGATTAGACTCATTTTAAACCACATGTAACAAACAAATAAAACCATAGCATAATATTTTTACATTACATTACATCCCATATGTAATATATTTTATCCTAGAAATTATATTTGCATTGCATGTCTTATTAGAATATTTTTATTGAAAACGGTTAGAATAAAACACAGTAGTTCGTTCATAATTATCTTAATGTTCACGATCGAATATTTGAAAGTATCTTCTTCTTATCGAATGAGAGTGGCCAACTCTGGTGTCGAGAGTTTATCAAGCCGCCCTAAGGGCCTCTGACATGGCTTAACAACTGCCGTACTAGACAAACAGGCAGGACCTACAATGAAATGTGTGAAAATCTAACACTTCGCATCAGAAAATAATAACAATGACCCATAAACAAGTTTTCATCCCTAAATGGGTACAATTTGGTGGAAATTGCAAATTAGATACCAGAATGAGAACAGTTGCAAAGTTTCTCTATACCACAAATTGTCCGACCAATCAACAACTTGAATTGAAGTTAATCAGTTTTGTCCACTTCTAATCTTCCGGTCTTCGCTCCCAGATTACATCTAACAGTGTGAACTGAATATCTCATATAGATATTACAAGTACCTGAGCCAAATAAACATTTTATACGAATAATTGTCTAACTTGTAATATTTTACTTTAATAAGATAATTATGCCTAAAATTAATTTAAAAAAAAATAATAGTAATTTTATTCTCTAATTTCAGTGAACATTAATTTATATGTTCTCGTACCTTGATGTTAGTAATAGTCATCGTTGTATATTCGTTTTAAAGCTATAATGCTATTTAAATTTTTGAGGTTCTTGATATTCCCATCAATTTGAATATAAAGAAATCAGTACTTACGTACGAAACTCTTATTAGTCAAACTTAAGCTAAAAAAAGGTAAAAAACAACGCTACTATGTTTTAACCTATCGTCATTGTATAGTTTAATCCAGTACCTACATATTAATTTTTTCCCTAAGATCAAAGAATACACAGAGTTCATTAATTGATTCTTGTTATCTAATAAATAAATTTGATTGCCTAATCTATTTAAGTTCCCGTAAGGTATTTCTACAAGTAGTTTTACATCGACTGGCACTAACGATATTTTTGACGTAAACCTAGTTGCTGAATCTACTTACCTATGGTCTGTGCATCCAATCAAACTTGCTCAGTTTTCAAGGATTACTCGCTCATTGTGGATCATAGTTGTTCGGAATAATCTACAAAGTAACCGATCCGTTATTACTCTCATATGTAGTTACTAACGTGTTGAACCCACTTCGCAGTTGGAAGTTTTGATGTGCAATGACATTGTATGGATTATGTAGTTTATGTTGCAGGGTGTTGAACTGAACTTGATGTTAGTCTAGAGGCTTTATATATCACTAGCTGTGCCAGCAACTTTGTCCGCGTGATATACATAGTTATTTTGGGCATTAGTTCTTTGAATTTCGAACCGTTTTCGCAGCACACGCAACGGAAGCACTCAAAGATGAATAATTTTCCCCGTTTTTCCACATTTTCCATTGTTTCTTCGCTCCTTTTAGTTGCAGCGTGATGTTATATAGTCTAAAGCCTTCCTTGATAAATGGTCTATTCAGCACAAAAATACTTTTTTAATTCACGCCAGTAGTTCCTGAGATTAGCGCGTTCAAACAAACAAACAAACTCTTCAGCTTTATTATATTAGTATAGATTCTTGTACTAAGTATTATGAAGACAAAGGTATGGAAATGTATGTGTGCATTCTTCATTTTATCGAATGAGAGTGTCCAACTCTGGTGTCGAGAGTTCATCAAGCCGCCCTAAGAGCCATGTGTATGTATATATTACAGTTTTCATGCTTTCTTATGCATTTAAACTTGGTAAACGTGAAGTTGAGATATAATAAGCATAATAATTATTAAAAGTAACTGGGAAGTTTGTTAATAAATTTGCGAAATAGAATATTTTTTTACCCTGGTTTAATGTGATTTACATAATATCATACCAAGCTTGAGGTTATATTATGTACATATGTATAATCAGTAATCACACTTCAATAGGTTTGTTCCCTTGTTTGTCTGGCTTTAATATATAAGGAAACTGAAACATTTTGATAAGATTTCAGAAGATGAAAATATAGTCTCGACAGTAGCCACATAAAATATGTGTTAAAAACGATTCTTTCTTATTAAGAAGAGATAAAGAACAAGCTTTCGTCTTTTAATTATTTTGTCCTTTTTATAACTCTTAAAAACAAACCCCCGAGTAATTAAATACAGAAAAATATTGCTACGGCACTTTAACTGTCTCTAGGGAGTCAACCCTTTTAAATTTATAAAAATAAACTCCATAAAATTCAAATTAGCGACACCCCTAGTCTTTGGGCCATTTGAATTCATAAATAAACCCTTGAAATATGCCGACAAAAAATCTCCCTAACAATTAACAAATCGGTGGAAGTTTAGGGTTAATTTTAGTCATTTCCTTTTGTTGAGTAATTTGAGAATGTTTTATTAACAGATGTCCTAGTGACAGAACTTATTTCATGAATATTTTAGCGTTCGTTTTTGTATTATTTTTATAACTTTTTTCTGTAAGTTACCGATAACAAATAAGTTAGTCGATGAAATAGAAATTCCGTATTTATTTATAGTATCTATCTATTTATAACATATTTTATTAGAGACATGCTCAGTCTAGAACTCTTGGAGTCTCGTCTTGGACGCCGTGACGAGCGGTCGCTTTCGGGAACGGTCAATAGAGCCTCGTCAATACAATTGATCCAGTAAACAATAGGCACAACATCTGCCAGCGGCTAGCGCAATGGCTGCGAGCAAAGCTTGACGGTTTCTAGCTTAGGTAAATTTCCTGGCCCCGCGAAAAGTGACTATAATCAAGTGCCGTGCAACGCGTGTTTATAATCTTTACATGTATCAGTGAGTGACAACCAGTGTACGTGACCCGCCACCAGAGGCCACCGGTAACAGCGGTATCAGCGCCCAGCGCGGGGAAACCCACTCCAACAAAAGGAAAACTCGGTGAGCTTGTTCCATATTAGCCACACGTGGTCTAAACCCCTTTTCTTCGGTCTCTCCTTCCTCAATATCCTAAGATATTGTCTAGACGTCTGCCACGAGGGACAAGTCTGTTTTCAAGCAGCCCATACCAGCAACCAACACCGTACGGTCACATCGGTTACTTATACCTAGATCAAACCTACGCGTAACTAGCTTATCCGATTTCAAAATACATATTTACACAAACTGCAGTAAAAACCTGCTAAATTTACAAGGGTAGACTAGATTACACGATCTCATACCACGGACGTAATTACTCGTCACGTATGCGAAAACACAGACAATCTACTTTCCCAAGGCAAACACAAAAGCCTAAATACGAGTAAAAACTACACACATCTGCAGGCCCGTTTGGACAATAACTTAAGATTTTAAAAAGGCGCGTGAAATATTACTCTATCCATTCCCAAAACAAATACCGACCCATAAAACTAAGCAATAAATAGACCATTAACAATACAACCAAAAAAAAAACCCTTCTTAAAATCATCTGCTAATTTCCGCCACAGCTTTGCAGCTGTGTGTTTTAGGGTTTTTTTTTTTTTTTTTAGGATGACCCACCCGATGTCACCCCCTGGGTCATCCTTTGTTAAACATAGCTCAAAATTTACTTCTAATTGTAGTCATTTTTTCTACGTACAATAAAGCCCAGACGTTTGTTTTATACACATAACACACTAGTACATAAAGCGTAATTAATAGACTTATTCCAAATGACTCGTACTTAGAGTTGCTAGACGAGACCCAAGTACTCACTCGAGTGCTACTTACTCCCCTTTTCCGTTAAAGGCAAAAGGGAACTAGTATAGTGCATGATACACCAGTTAACTAATAAGTAATACATAGTATATAAGCTTCCTTCACAGCCCCAAGCACGCGCATACCTGAAAGATATCACGAGCTAGCCACGACAACCCGTCCTCTGCGATACCGCCACGGTAAGGCACAAAGCCGATATGAAAATAGGGACCCTATCGTAAAAATACCAGGAGACGGCAACTGCTTGTATCGCGCTTATAGCCCACCAAATTAACGACTTGTATGGCCTAACCTTTGACCACCAACACATTCGACGAGACCTCGCACGCCACGTTGAGGAAAACCAAAACGATCCACAAATGTACCTAGCGAACAGAAGTAATCTAGATAGCTCAGCACAAAGCAAACAAATCAGGAACTACATTCTATCACAATACCAAGATGGCACATGGGGCGGCACAGACATACTTATAGCGGCAGCGGAATATTATAGTATTAACGTCAAAATCTCTCAAAAAAAAAAAAATACCCCGCTACAAGAAACAGTATGTTTCTCTCCTAAGGCACCAAACGACACCGCAGGTAGCATAGGTCTAATAATTACGGGGAACCACTTTGATTGCTATGAAAATCACCTAGGAGTAATAAGTACAAGCACCACGCAAAATGACCTAAGTCTAACTCTTGAAACTAGCACCCCAGAGGAGAATACCAGATGAGTCCGGATACAAACTTGCCCGCCCCAGGTCACACCAAACAACAAAAACAGGTAGTAAATGAAAACATAAACATTGCCACATGGAATGTTAGAGGCGCCGCAACGTTGACTAAAAAACGAGAGATTGACGAGTTTCTAGACGGAAAATCTATCCATATTGCCTGCCTACAGGAAACTCACTTAAAATCCGGGACCTAAGAATCTAGTCACTATACATGGCACCTAAGCGGAAACAACAACAGAAGAGGCCAAGCTATTCTCATAAGAAAAAGCAGCGGCCTAAGGCTGAACTGGACTAAAGCAAACACAAACAATATGGTTGCTTCAATAGATACAAGCAGTGGAGCCTCTCTATTCATTACTACAACGCACAGGTCCAATTTAACGTCATCAGCAGCAAACGACGCGACTCGGCTACTACAACTGACCAAGAATAAACCAAGAAACTCAATAACAATCATACGAGGTGACCTCAACGCCCACATAGGACTCACAGATACACATGAACTTCGCGATAAAAATCAAAGAGGCAAAAATCTCCCACACCAAACAAGTAACGAAACGGGAAAATCTCCGATTGGACAAATCATTCGGCCGGCGCAGCTGTAAACTGACTTGGACGTCGGGAAACAAAACATCGCAAATATACCATATAATGACAGATGCCAAAAACAACCAGATTTTTAATTACATCAAAGGTGAAAAAACAATCCTATCTGACCATAGAATCATATGGGGAAACCTGAAGCCCCTCACCACAGAATAAATAATACAACAGAAACCTATCTCCCTGTTCCGAACACGCAGCGAGCGGAGGGCACAGTAAAGTACGATCGACAGTCGTGGATCAAACGGCACATCACTCCCCAAAGTATGAGAAATTTGTTTGTATTGTATCAATAGGTAACTATATCTAGCTACTTTAATAAGCAATTTATAGTTGAATTCGAGAAAAACAGGATTAATTTAGTAAACATTTTAGGAAAAAAAAAAAATTGTAAATACATACTTTGTTATAATAACACATAAAAAATAATTACTGATAAAGTATTAATTTATCGAAATATAATTCACTGAGAATTAAGTATAAACACTAAAATAATACAATTTTATTATTGTACTAAATCTACATTCCTAATGGCAACCATGATAACTTTGAGAGACTCGAACTGTATGCAGTGAAATATGAACCGTAAATCGAAACGTTAAATATCAATTTGGCTTGCGCGTAGGTTACGAACGTACGCTGCGAACGTATTTTGATAGCGTGGCGCGTTTTTGTTCAAAGTTAGGTCGCCCTGCCCTCACGTTAAATTCCAATAGGGACTCTACGAGACCTCCAATAAGACTAACCAGGGCCAACGTTGCGAACGAGTTTGACTACAAAACCCTAAACTACGAGATGCTTCAAAGTAACACCACGCGAAAAAAAAAATTAAATAAAAAAAAAAAAAAAAATAAAAAAAAAAACCAAGAAACTTCATTAGAGGAAACCAAAAAGAGCAGGAACGGCGAAAACCGAAAAGAGCCGCTATCGTGGGAAGTGATAACAAACGTCATGAAGATGGCGGCCAATAAGACTATCAAACATGAAAGAAGGTACTCTAAGGCTAGAGAAGAGGCAATTACAAACCTACAGAAGGCGAAGTTCTATTAGAAGCATCACCCTCAAGATATAGAGGCTAGAAATACACTTAAAGAGTGCCGGCGCCGTTTGCAAGAGATCGAAGCAACGGAAGATCTTAAAGTTGGTAGACCTAACTATACGTGGAAGGATTCTTTATCTCATGAAACGGACCCCAGGAAAACATCTGACTGGCAGGACATGGCGAAAAACAAAGGAGACTTTATAAGAGCTGCCAGGGAGATCTATAAGATGGCAGAAACCGACAGCGAATCTGATGAGGAAACAGAACGACATACCAACAGGCAGGCACCAACCATACCCCAGGAAAGGCCGTCAGATGACACAAGAACAATCCCTTAGCGACATAGGATCTATTCGACCCACATTAAAGATCCACCTACTACACCCGACGCGGTTATGATTACTCACAATAGAACCAACATTACACAGCGAACATATTAAGATAGTGCTTGCAAAGCCAAACACTAACAAACCCCAAGATGGGTCAACTCAATAATCAACGAACACCATTTTTTACTAACGCTTATCCCTATCCTTAATAACAACCTTCTCCAAATCGGCGTCTGGCTGCATAGCCGGTCGACTACCATCCCGGAGCGTTAGCACAAAACCACGCTCCACAACCTCGTGCCCCCCGGTATGCCGGTTTGACCGGAGCAGGCTTGTCCTGGCTGGGTGCGGTACCTATGTTCATGTTCATGTTCATGACATGCTCAGTCTAGAACTCTTATTCAAAAGTCACACATTTCACAAAACAGAAAAACAATCTATCACAGACCACCTAAGCAGAAAGCAATAAATCAATGATACAAGAAAATTCTTGTTCTACTTGGAATTAAAATGAAAAATCTAATCAGAACACTATGTAGATTTCTACATAATTTTCTACGTGGTAGGCGCCCGGCGGCAAAATCCATAAACAATTTTTATTTCTTAATTGGTTCACACTTTTGTCACAACGCAATCGCAAACCCCCACCGTTAACCAACCTTTTTTATCACCAAACTCTTTTGGAGACATACGAACTCTTTTTAACCATTCAAACTTTTTTTTACCGTTTAGGTGACATCTGTTTGTTATTCAATCTATTTTAGAGCTTCCTCCTTTTACCTCTCTTGTTATTAAGTCTCAAATATCAAGTCTAATGATCAACGTTATATTTCAATCGTAAGGTTATTAAAACGTGTGTTTTTGTCGTAATTATGCACTTAATTGAGTAATTTATTAGGCTGCAGTAAGTAATGAAGCCATGTTAGGTGTTCTTTATAGTTCAAGGTTTTATTAATGGTGTTATTTTAGTAAATAAAATAGACTTACGTATGTGTGCGTTACAAAGGATTTAAATGGTAGACCTAGATAATTAATCTAATCTATATATAGGTACATTAAATATGTGTAAAACTCAAAGGTGACTGACTGACTGATATAGTGATCTATCAACGCACAGCCCAAACCACTGGACGGATTGGGCTGAAATTTGAAATGAAGGTAACAATATAACGTAGGCATTCGCAAAAAAGAAGTTTTGGAAATGCCACTTTTAAAGGGGTGAAATAGGGAATGCAAGTTTTACTTCTTAATGCGAGTGAAGCCGCGAGCACCCACTAGTTAATAATGATGTTCCTTAAAAATAAACTATAAGTTAAAATAGTTTGAATTAGGTCGTTAAATATCAATAAAAGTGGATATTCTACTTAATAAAATGGTTCGCTTGTATAAAATGGTTTCTTTTCAATGTTATATTTATAAAAAAAAATATCACATTTATCTCCAAAAATCACTTATTTTTTTACATGATATGGACTTACGCTTGACTACAACTTGCCTGATGTTAAGAAACGTATTAGTACTTCATTAAATGATTTCTGCTACAAACAATTAAAAATCAACAACAATGTTTCTTTTCTCATACAGATTCAACCTCGACTTTTCTTTTACAGAAAATTTTACGCAAAAGGAACAATGGCATATTAAATTTTAATTAAAGAGAAGGAACAGGTATTTAATTAACATCCACACTATAGACTTCAAGCGATAAATTGTATTAATTAGTGCAATACAATTGATGCTTCAAATTAGCAGGTTTTATTCAGATACATACATAGATAGGTTTGTATAAAGTAGATAGATAGATAGATAGAAAATTCTTTATTGTAACACACGATAAAATTAAAAGGAAAGAAGTAGGTACCATTGTCTTAGTCTAAGATATTGTATAAGAGGTTCAAGCAAAGTTATTATCGTATCTTAAAGTTTTATTTGATCGTACAAAATTAGGTTATTTTGCATAAATGATATATGTAGCTTATTAAGATTAGAGCAATGTTTAAATATATCTTCGATAAGGAGTAGTTTGTGTGTTGATCCAGAGCCATTTATCGCTATAGCTTTTCAAATATTACGTAAAGCGTGAAAAAAATCAAATACGCATAATAATGCTTATTTGCTCTTTTTCACATCGAGAGAATTTTACATCGAAAAACTTATATTGTAATTTTCAATCAATTCTTTTAGATTTCTTAAATTATATTTTTAGACAATACTTTAATTATATCAGCAACTTTTTAACACCTCATTCAAGCAACCCAATCCGAAGCCCAAAAACAAAACAATTGAAAAAACAAAATGGAAGCCGAACATAAATAGTGTCTCAAATAAGATAAGTCACGCCATTCACTTGTCTCTCTCGACCGGTGACAAAATGAAGCAAAATATGGTTATTGTCATATTATGTGGGTATGACAGTTGGGTTTTAATAACAGACAGAAATAGAGTGGAAGAGTTGAACAGCTGGGATGGTGGGGTGTACTGGGATTGGTGTTTTTTTTAAGTTATTGTTGAAAATTAATATAAAAACACCAAATATAATAATGAAAAAGTTATTAACATTAATTCAATATGAGAGTTTTTCTGACTACTGAAAATTTAATTGACAATTCACCTTGTTTTTAAAACATTTCTTTTATAATTCTTCGATAAAGACTTATCGAAGAGTTATAAAATAAATATTATTCAACCACAGTAAATATTTTTTTTCAGTACTCATTGTTAATATGAATAATGAAATATGAATCACTGTGGACGCCCTCTGCCCCACTCAGGGGACCTAGGAACATAAGTCAAGTAAGTCAATTGTTAATATATCTCGAAGTTTTACATAATTTAATATCAATTGCTTTAGGCTAATATTTAAGATGCACCCAAAAAATTAAATTTTCTTATTGTTAAACGCACGAAATCTGCAATGCACGTATATAATTACCCAATATTTATTACTTATTTTGATAACCAAAAAAAAGCTGGTATTATAATTTAAAATCTTGTTATACTTAGTGTGCCAACAGCCTAACATTAAAGTTTCCTCTGCTAATATGGTTTACTTTTATGACAATGCATTAATGGCTTTTGTGTGGTTGAGTTGTTTTCAAAAAGAGTAGATTTGAGTGTTTATTTCTACAATTAACACACTTTCATTGAGGAAAATATTTAGTAAGAAGACTACCTGTTATAAAACCTATTAATTTTCTAGAATTGGCAATGTGGCATTTGGTGACCTAAATTATTCAGAATTAAATTTTCTGTCGTGATAATCCGAAGTGTATTTTTTTTTCTGTAGGTACCAAATGCCAAATCAGTGTAGCCATTTGAATGTAGGTATGTGTCATTGTATGTGAAGAATGGATAAATAAGAAAAGTCTATAAATTTACATTTTAGAGTTGTTAAACTAAACTAATTTTAAACTACATTTTTGCTGTTATAAAATTACGTGGATTCTAGGGTAAGTTAATGTAGTTTTCAACTGGTGTCAAACTCTGGTGTTTGTATAACAGCGCCATCTGTCTACGCTTGTAAAGACTGTCATAAATTCTTGTGAAGCTATCTTGAAAGCCAAGGTTCTAAATCAAGCGTCTTGTCTTCTTATAATGATTTGTGTATACTTAAACCTAAAGTACTTTGCAAGAAAATAAACATTAAAATTGTAAAAATATGTATATTATTATGTATTTGCAGCATAGTCTAATTTGAGGCATTTTCTGCATTCTAGATACCTACTTAGTGGAATCCAAAACGGCAAGTTATTAGCCAAAGACATAAAAAGAACGATAACTTGTTAATAGCTTTTTGTAAAATAAAAATAACAAATTTTAATTTCGAAAAAGAAGCTACAAGTTTTTTATGAGCCATGAAACATTAAAACAAGTTATTAAGATATTTAGATACAGCTTCCATACAATCTTGCTATTGAACATTCAATGTCAAATAACCACATTATGTTACAGTAGCCTTTATTTTATTTTTATTATAAATCAAATAATTATAATCTAAATATATAAACTCAAAGGTGACTGACTGATTGACTGACTGATATAGTGATCTATCAACGCATAGCCTATACCATTGGACGGATTGGACTGGATTGGAAATTTGGAATGAAGGTAGATGTAGACGTAGGCATCCGTTATGAAAGGATTTTTGGAAATGCTACTTTTAAAGGGGTGAAATAGGGGATGCAAGATTTACTTCTTAATGCGAGCGAAGCCGCGAACATCAACTAGTTAATTTATAAATTACTGGGAATAAGATTACAAATGTAACTCATCTTACAAAATAAATACACATTAGAAAATTTATAACCTACTATATTCCACTACTATAAATGACCTAAATTATTTGTTTATTTACTTATTACCAATCCAAAACCATCATCACTGAAAATATACAAACCCTAACCTATTAATTAAATTAAGCACCGTGTAATAGGTATGTGTAAGAGATAGGTATGCTAATTGCTGTCAAATCCTCATCAAAAAAATGACAACCTTACATACCTGTATACCACATACAGTACCTAATATTTATACTAAGTACCGTGTAACAGGTATGCAGTAACAGAGTAGGTACTATACTAGTATTTGTACTAGGTTGGTCCCGGTGGCCCGGAGCGCATCTGATCAGACTAACGAGCCTTAACAATGTCTCTATTAACTTATTCTAGGGTTTTGTATAGAATAGGAGAAACTGTGGAGTCGCTATGGTATTTTAATTTTCTCATTATTTTAACTTGCAGAATAACGATACCTGCCACTTTGCCACTTTAAAAAATAATACATATTAATCTTTTAAATATAAAATGCACCCTTAGTATCCTGTAAAATATGTAAAACAAATGTGAAGGGGTTTTTTAGTTGAGTTGGTGTGATTCGTATTAAGAATTTTCATATTTAAAATCTGAAAAAAGTCTTTGAGTATGACTCAAATACTTATAGTTTGAATATAGCATTAAAAATGATTGTAAAATTTTGTAACATTATTATTATGGGCAAAGTATTCAGATAGAACCACAAGTTATTGCCAGAAAATTACTAAAATAATTCGACTCCACCCCACCCGCCCGATACACAAACCGATCCCCTTACCTCACTATGCAAATAAAGTTAGTAGCAAAAACAAAGAGAAACACGGTAATTACACAGTGGAAAATTAACTGACATAGATAGCGGGGACATGCACCCGCGCAGCGTGCAGTGCCGGCCGTGCGGGGCGTAATGAGCTGCCTTATCTAGGCTCTAGAGCACGCCACTGTGCGGCACACGAACTCGATTGGGACACAGAATAATAGGTAGTTTGTATTGGGTATTGTTGAGTGATGTCTGTAAAGTACAATATTATTGAGTAAATCGGGAACAGATGTATTATTGTTATTAAGGTTTTCGTGTTTTCTACTGTACGACACACGAGCTGGGACATATAATGGTTAATAGTTTATTATAGGATGCAATGAGTGAACTTTCTACCTTCGGCCAAAATTATGTTCAGTTTTTTTTTATAGTTTGCCTGATTTTAATTATTGCTTTAGCCCAGGGTCTAACACGTATTATAGACGAATAATAATATTTCAGAACTGTATTTTTTTTAAATATTATAATATTTTTTTATTCCTCTATCTATGTACATATATCAATTCAAAATGTTCGCCTGTCCACATGAAGACGTTACTTACATAGATTTATAAGAAACCGCAAACAGGCCTGACATGTTTCAGGGATCCTCTCAGTATCTTCCATTATTGAAGCATCCCAAGACGGATCCATCCAATCGCCATCTCCAAAATAAGAGCACACATGAATCCAAAAAAGGCCCCTCTATTTCCGTAGCCCATTTATAAAATAAAGAAACGCGATCTTTTCTGCATGTTGGGGCAAACTTAACCCAAGAACGCCACATAAATCTGGACCAAAAGGGTTGTAAATCGAACACCCCTCGATAGCGAGTGATGTACTGCGACCACTTTAACTTGATCTCCACATTTTACTAGCTCAAACAAAAATGGTCCAGAATTTACTTCCACGAGAAAGAAGGTATAGGTCTGATAGAACTGGTTGGTAGTGTATAAATACGAATGAAAATTTCAAACAGCTCTCAAGGTATGTTTCGGTACACCCTTTCTAGTCTACTTTTCTAAATGGATATTGGTTTCTGGTGTCGTTTGTCTTCGAAAGATTGTTAAATTTTAAATTGTTTTTTTGAATTATTTAGCTTGTGGGAAACGGGGGATGGGTGTTATATAAAATACTTGCGTAGCGTAAAATGAAACAAATTTACTACTTTTTTATAATTATTTGTTATGAAGTTTTCCAAAAGATATTTGTGAAGGATTTCTAAAAGGCTAGTAAACCTCTTTTTTTGCAAATGTTGGATTAAAATGCAACACAGATAAATAAATATCTATATTTTTCAACTAACAAAATTAATAATTATGTGTCAACAACGGTTATCAAATTAAAATGCCTAGTTTATAACTTTTTTAGACTTTTAGGTCCCACAGATCTTTTGTGACAAAAAATTTACGACTTTAACAATCTAAAACTATTAAAATCCGTGTTCGCTTTCTGAGACTAGATATCTTTCGACGCACACCTGATTATTTACAGGGTTACATGAAAATTATAATATACTAGTGGGTGCTCGCGGCTTCGCTCGCATAAAGAAGTAAAACTTGCATCCCCTGTTCAGTTTCACCCCTCTAAAAGTGGCATTTCCAAAAATCCTTTCTTAGCGGATGCCTACATCATAACATCTACCTTTGTTTCAAATTTTAGCCCAATCCGTCCAGTGGTTTGGGCTGTGCGTTGATAGATCACTATATCAGTCAGTCAGTCAATCAGTTTGAGTTTTATATATATAGATTATTTGAAACATTCTAAACAGAGCTTACTTTTGCTTGTTTTCCAATCCGTGCATCTTGTGTTTCTGCAGTTATTATTTTATAGGCTTATAAAATTGATTGGAATAGACTAGAATCTAACTCAAACTGAAAAATGTTTATTGGTCTCATACAATACTTACTTAAAACTAAGAAAAGATCTATTTATATCTAATTACAAAAAAAATTACGCTGTGTGTTGACATTCGGACGAGAAATATCCGTATCCCAGTTAGGTACCAACGTCTAATTATACAAATGCAATAAAACTTCTGCTTTGGTGATTTTATGGACATTCAAACACGAAACATATATTAGTTTTCTTTTCAATTGCGTGTTTTCATGAAAATTTTGTAACAAAAAACCGAAATCTATGTAAAAGTTTTTCAATATTATTATCGTCATAAAATCAAAAGCTTGTTATTGTCATTATGATAAAATGATTGAACTTACCTTTAACCATTATAATTTTCTACAATATCTAAACTATCTTACTACTAACCCTGTATTAATAACTATTAACAATATGCATAACATCGCTAGATACCGTGATAGAGGTCGACGACATTACCAACAGACTCAGAGACGCCGACCGACCTTCGTGAGAAAGCCTTAATATGTCGAATGCATTTGCATAATCATGTTTTATCGTAATAAATTTCCTATAAGTTATTCGGTTGGCTGTGTGTAGAAGAAAAAACAAAAATAATGATTTGTCAACTGAAGTAGAACAGTCTGTGAATATTATTGGTGAAATTGTCATCAGGCAGGGTCAAAAGTCAGCTTATCTCGTGTTAAAAAAAAAGCTTTTGAGGAATATGTCAACTAATCTTACCAAGATAATCATACGTAACTAGGTATTAAAGACATCATACATTTATATATTATTACCATCTTCAGCTAGAAAAGAAACAAATATACAAGTGGTATTAAAAAAATGCAAGTGAGGGAAAATAATCCGTTATTAACAAAACTTTAAAATCATCATAATAATGAATGAGGGTCGTGACTCCCCCGCAAAATTAATTCGTTAGGGAAAGTTAGCAGATACATTGCGGTGGGCACCCAGGTCATTTTACGGAACCTTTCCTTTTTCCCTTCTGTGACTTAAAACATATTAAATTCTTCTCGTGTATCATGGCATACTAATATAAATTACTATTATCTACACTAATGTTGTAACATTCTACTTATGTTTCCAATACTTGACTTATAATTACTACTGTTATAGCACAGACAACAAAACACTAAATTTAAGCAATTTCACAGACCACAGGGTAGTCCACTGTAAACTAAACACTAAATTTAAGAGGAAGATAAACGTAAACCAACTACAAAAGATTCGCATAATTCCCAAGATACCAGACGAAGAAAAAGACCAACTAAAACTGAGATTTGAACGAAAACTTGATGATAAACGAGACGCACACAATCGATACACAACACTACGATACGAAGTCAATAGTGTAATAAAAGAAATAGGACTCTGCAAAACAAAACAACGAGAAGAACTAACTAAAGCCACTGCGCAACTAGTAGAAGAAAGAAAACAACTATACAGACAAAAACAGACAAAGGAAGTTAAAAGAAAAATAACAAGTATAAGTAAAGAAATAAATAGGAAAATCAAAAGAGACAAAGAACAGCGTAGACAAAAAATATTTCAAAAGTATATTAAACAGACAGGAGCAGTGAAAAAAGCGTTCAAAGAATTGAGTAACAAAATACAACAAATACAAATACAAAAATCTTTATTTCTTTAAGTTTACATAAAACAATGTGCAGGTGATACAAAAAATAATATGTTCATGAAACATCAGTGGATCCATCCCGGAGGTTGACCCTCAGCCCCGAACTAAGCTTAAGCTTGTGTGTCAGATACTGGAGATCTTCCCCAAGGATCGAAACAAAGACTTACAAGTATTAAGTATTTTTTTATCAAAGTGTAAACACCTACACAGTACGATGTCTCTTTAAGGCTGCAAGGCCTGTTTTCGGACATCGGTACAGAGTAACTAAAAATAAATGGATAGTGGTCGCCGCTGACGCCATCTAACTTATTATAAGATTATATTACAAATACATTTTTTAAGGTTCATATTTAGGTGTGTGTGTGTTTTATAGTATAAATTGAATGTTGATGTGTGTAGAAGTATGAAATTAGAGATTTAATGTCTGTGTCTGTTTGTGTGTGTGTTTTTTACTGTCGTAGAGAGTGGGATAATAGTGTCTTTGTATGTGTGTGTAAGAAGATAGAATGTACATGAAAAAAAAAGTCCTATTTTTCAATTACAAAAAGATTTTCCGTTGCGTCGTAGTCGAGGGTAAGAAGCCAGTTGGTCAGAGTGACTTTGCATTTGTGCTTTGTCATTGCATATATTTCTAATATTATATTTATTTTATTATATAGTCGAGGTCCTATACATGGATAAAAACGGCTGTAGAAAACTGTACGCGGATATAAAGAGTTACAAACACGATCAGAACGCCTGACTTCTATGCAGTGATTTGGATCGTAATGAAGTGAAGAGTGTACACGTAAGATAGTCTGAAGTATGTATAACTGTCGAACTGACAGAACGCGACAATCAACATATAATTGAGTAGTGTTGTATAGGAATGGTTTTTTGGTCATGACCTTAAGTAGTAACCTTTGTGCTCTCTCGAGTTGAAGCATTTTAGTCTTTAGTGCACCACCCCATACTGGAACACAGTATCTAAGAATAGACTCAGCAAGAGATTGATAAACAAGCCTAAGTGTTTGAGTGTTGGCGGAGTTCCGAAGGGATTTGAAGATATAGACTAATTTTCTAGTTCGAGCTGTCAGTTCATCGATATGTGTATGCCAGTTAAGCAGGTCATCGATATAAATTCCGAGGTACTTAATGTTTCTGGTTCTTGTGAGTGGAGTGCAGCTGCAGGTATCGGACGGACGTAAGGACGAGCAGGTATGAGCTGTGACATTGTATGACGGGGGAGGTTGTGTGATATTGACAAGAGAAAAAGTGATATATTTAGTTTTTTCTAGGTTCAGTGTTAACAGATTCTCCGCTAGCCAGGCCATAACAGAACGCATAGCCGATTCTGCGAGTTTTTTAGTTTCCAACCATGACGATCCATATATCAAGAGAGAAGTGTCATCGGCGTAACAGGAAATTTGACAGTTTGTGAGTGCAAGATCACACAGATCGTTAATGTAAATCTGAAACAGGGTTGGGCCTAAAATACTGCCCTGAGGCACGCCATAACTAACACTTTCAGTATTGCTGATTAAATTTCCAATTTTAACTGATTGAGATCGGTTTGAAAGGTAGTCTTTAAAAATATTTAAAGCTGAACCACGAATTCCAAGAGATTCCATTTTTTTAAGAAGGAGAGAGACTGAAACAGTGTCAAAACCTTTAGAAAGGTCTAAAAATATAGCTGCGCATTTAAATTGTGAATCTAGCTTATCTACTGTAAAGTTTATGAAAGAATTGATAGCATCTTCTGTAGATTTGCCTTTTCTAAAGCCAAATTGGTTGTTAGCAAGAATTTTGTTGGATTCCAAAAAATTTACTAGTCTGTTATTTAAAATACGTTCCAAAACTTTAGAAAGAGAGGGCAAAACAGAAATTGGTCTATAGTTGTTGACACTGCCTCTGTCACCAGTCTTAAATATCGGATGTACCAAGGCTTTTTTAAATACCGCAGGGAAGTCGCCAGAAGACAGAGATAGATTTACGATATATGTGAGAATCGGTACTAGTACACCACGTGACATTTTCAATATTTTTGCTGGAATGCCATCCCAACCAACAGCGCAATTATCTCTAAGTCCGATAATAATACTTTCGACCTCAGCATCATCTGTATCACTGATTACAAACGATTTCACGGGAGATCTATTTGTAGTTTTTGGGAGAGATATATTGGTAATAGGTGAAATTTTTTTAGCCAAGTTCTCGCCAATATTCGCAAAAAAGTGATTTACAGAGTTAAGTGATTGTTTCTGGTCAGGTTTAATAGAGAGAAGCTCCGTTGGTTGTGAGGTAAGTCGATGTTGATGAGTAATGGTCTTTATAACTCTCCAGGTAGATTTGCAATTATTTTTTGCTTTGGTAAGTTCATGTTGTTCGTATTGAGTTTTTAATTTTCTGATAAGATTGGTTAAATAATTTCGGTAGCGAGAATATGTCAATTTGAGAGTGATATTATCTGGACTTTTCCTTAATTTAGCATGCATACGATCCCGGTTTCGTATACAACGAAGAAGTCCCGATGTAATCCACGGTTTTATTATCTTATGCCTGTTAGTCAATGCCACAGTCTTTGTAAACTTATTTACAATATTGCTTAGTAATGTGACTAGCTGTAAGGCCGCATTACTGGCGTTACTTATTGATGTAATGAAAGTAAAATCTGTTCGGAGGATTTCTTGGTTGATGGCAGAGTAATCTATAAAAGTACGTTCAGATTTTACTTTATCATTATGCTCATTATAAAGACATACTATTGTAGAATGGTGATCGGTCACAGTAGATTTTGTAACTATTGTTAAAGCGCTGGATTTGGTTTTTAAAAACGCATGATCCAGGCAACGATGTAGTCTAGTAGGTATAGTGTGCGCGGGCAGTAATCCGTGGGATGCATTTATCATTAAATAATTTTGGGAATATTCTGTAAAACTTTCTGTATTTGCTTGTATGATGTCCATATTAGCATCTCCGGTTACGCATATATTTTGAAAAGATGACAGACTTTGTAAAACTTTATTTAAACTATTATTAAAAGGATCAATGACTTTAAAACAAGGAGGTCTATATACAGCTACTATTGCTGTACGTTGTCCGATACGGCAAATAAGACAGTTTCCTTCGTTAAATTTCGGTTCAGTGACTACACATTTTATATTATCTTTAATATACAATACAACACCATCGCATTTGTTAAAAGACTGCTTCGTTCGATATGAGACGTATCCAGGAATAATTGGAATATTTAGAACAAATTTTAACCAACACTCAGATAAAATTAAAATGTCACAATTAAAATTAATAGACGTAAGAAGTGCAAGAAAATCTGGGAAATTAGCATTTATACTACGAATATTCATGTGGAAAATTTTAAGTGACTTTTTGTTCAGCTTAACATGTTGTCGACATTCTTCTGGAAAGCAGGAGAGGGATGCTGATACATCAATGGCGTCAATATCAGTAGCTATTTGATCAATCACAGTCATAATAATATATTATGTTCATTATTGGATCCCATGGAAACAAAATATTGTCCAATGTGGGATCTTTTTTAGACGGTGTGATAAATTTATATATTGTTGCGATTGATGTGATAGTGCATTCTCCTTTAGTATGTGTGAGTGTTATGTGTATGTGTGTGTAAAAGTAGTTGGTTTTGTGTGTGAATGATGTTAAGACAAAAGTTTCCGTTTTTATCAGGTATATAACTAAATATAGCCCATATAGTCATGCATGCCCTGGAAGGCTTGTTAATATCAATTCGCTGGTAATGAGTGTCGGTTTAGTATTTTCATTATTTTGTACAAAAATTTTCCCGTCTTTTACCCAGCAGAATTTGTAATTATTAGTTTTACAAAAGTTTCTCGCTAGAAAGAAAAGTTTCCTCGATGAACCAGGCAGATATTCAGCTACATAAATCGGAGTGACTTTACCTTCATACTGCAAATGCTTAGTATTTAGTTTTTCATGACTGGGTTTTAGCTTGTTAAATGTTTTGGCTGCAAGAAGGAAACTCTTCTTTACAGGGACTGACTGAAACTCAACAATGATCGAGCGAGTTGAGCCTGGTTTACCAGGGAAGCGATACACATCACGAAAATCAGACGGTTGGATCACAATGTTCAACAGCTGAGCAAGCTTGATTATTGCCTGTTTCATGTCCTCAGTCGTCTCGTCATTTTTATGTGGAATATTTTTTATTTCTATCGATGAAGGGCGGGTACTGTACGAAATATCCTGGATCATGGACTGACAATCCTGAATTTTCTGAAAGCAGTTGTCCTTTTCTCTCTGAAGAATTTCAATTTTTGTATTCATGTGCTCACAATTTTGTGTAATTTTAGACACCGACTCTTTAAGCTCTTCGTTTGAATTTCTGATAAGAATATTCTGGGCTTTGACTTCTTGCACCTCCGCAACTAAATTCTGTAGAATCTCTGATTGTTCCTTCTTAGTTTCCTTTATATCTTGGACATCCTTCGCTATACTGCTGATAGCCGCAGACTGCTCTTGTTTGATTGACAAGAGGAGGTTCATCATGTCATCAAGTTGAACCTGGTTGTTTTCATAGTTGGAATCTGTATCAATTTTCGGCTGGGACCTCATTTTCCGTTTTGGGATTTTTGCGCGTTTCCTGTCTTCGTTAACTAATTCTGGAATATTTGAATCAGATTGTGTGCGCGAAGGGCATTCTTCTAGATCCAGTAAGAGCACAGCTGGAGGCGGAGTACGTCGCAGGTTAGGCATCTTATAGTTGTACGCGATAAGCGGTGTCTAATTTCGATGTGCGACTCGCAGTTCGGTTAGCTAGTCGGCTCGGGCGACCGGTTCTCAGAAGCGGCGACCCGCGTTCGATCCCCACCAGGCGTCTCACCACGTAGCGCGCTAATTAGGTTTGCACAACTATAATTACGCGCCAATCACCAAAATATAGCTATCTCACTTCAAACACTCCCACTGGGTGGAGCCTGCCGTCGAAACTATGCGAGAGGAAGCAGGAATTGAAAAAACGAGTATACACCAATCACAATTATTCGATGCAAAAATTTTAAAGCGTAGCAGTACGCGTCTGCTCACGACCACAGCGCAATGCGAACTCTAAAAAAGAATGGACAGCGAACATCAAAACAAAACGCAAAACACTAACAGCACGAAGACCTTGCATAATACAAGAAGCCACGAGGTATTACGAAGAACTGTATGCTACAAACGAAACATTGGAATTAAACAATCACAAACTTGAAGAGACTGAAGAATGTAAGACTTTGCCGAACATACTCAAAAGCGAAATCGAACGAGCTGTAGTGACTCAGAAAGATGACAAAGCCCCGGGTGATGATCATATTACAAACGAAGCTTTGAAAGCGTTGATGGAACCCTTACTGACATCACTACAAGTAATATTTGATGACATTTTAGCAAATGGAACCACGCCAGACGAATGGAGCAAATCTACCACAATTCTACTCCACAAAAAGGGTGATAGAAGTGACTTAGGAAACTATAGACCGATCAGTCTGATGTCTAATATGTACAAAGTCTTTTCAAAAATCATACTCAATAGAATTTCGGCAACTTTAGATCAAAATCAACCACAGGAGCAGGCTGGCTTTCGCAAAGGGTACTCCACAATTGACCACATACAAGTAGTAAGTACCATCATAAATAAGTACAGAGAATACCACAAAACCTTGTATGTAGGATTTATTGACTACGCAAAGGCGTTCGATTCCCTTGAGCATAGTTCGATCTGGATGGCGCTCAGACAAAACGGGATAGAAGAAGGGTACATACAAATTATAAAAAACATTTACGCTTCGAGTTCTGCAAAAATTCGGATGGAAAGGGATGGTGATGAATTTCCGATTAGAAAAGGGGTACGGCAAGGAGATCCACTCTCACCTAAGATATTTTGTTCGGTTCTGGAAATGATTTTTAAAAACATAGGTTGGCAAAATGAGGGTATATTGATAAACGGGGAATACCTTAGCCACCTAAGGTTCGCGGATGATCTCGTAGTATTTTCAGAATCAGCTAAAAACCTAGAAAATATGATACGGGATATAGCGAGAGAAAGCGGAAAGATCGGACTGAGAATAAACGCCTCAAAAACAAAAATTATGACGAATGGTCTAAAACAGGATGTGATTGTAGAAAATGACATTATAGAATACGTGGACGAATACATATATTTGGGACAATCTATTTCTTTCGAAGATTTGACTGAAAATGAGATTAACAGACGGATAGGATTGGCTTGGAAGAAATATTGGAGCCTTAAAGAAATAATGAAGAGCAAAGACATACACATAGACATCAAAAGCAAAGTATACAACGTCGCTATACTACCCTGCCTAATCTACGGGTGCCAGACATGGGCTCTTCGGAAAGCTGATGAGAACAAGCTAGCAATATGCCAGAGGAAAATGGAAAGGAGCATGCTCAGAATAAAACTCTCAGACAAAATTAGCAACAAAAAAATAAGAAAGAAAACCAAGATTAGAGACATCATCACAGCAGTGAGATTGTTGAAATGGAATTGGGCAGGGCATATATGCCGAATGGACACTAATAGATGGACGAAGAAAGTCATAGAATGGCTTCCGCGCGAGGAGAGAAGACAGAAAGGCAGACCAAAAAGGAGATGGGACGATGTTTTTACTCACAAATATGGACAGGAGTGGAGGCGGATGGCGAAGGACAGAAAGCTATGGTCGCAACTGGGGGAGGCCTACGCCAAAGAGGCGACGTCTACTTAAATTAAGCTGTAACACAGGGACCTAAAACAATGTTTGACATTAATATTTATTTTATTTGACATTAAGCATAAGCATACCTACAAAAACATTAACATTTTTATTTTCATTTGACATAAAATTTATATAAGAGCAATTATGGACATTGTAATGAAATTTTTATAGAAAGTGGATGAATAAATGGCTATTTTATTTTATTTTATTTTATTATAATATCCACATCGATATCGTAATAGCTCATTATAACATCGAAAAAGCGTGATTAACTTGATTGCAGGGCCAATCAGGTTGGTCGCGCTGCGCTCTTGTTGGTTAGATTTTAATGGCGGCAAAATCACTGTGACAGTACACGTACGCGTGAATTTAATGTTTCGCAATGTGTTTTGTTTTTTAAATACAAATTAAAAGTTAAAAATGGATAGCGACGATGATATTTGTATGCCTCCGGATATTCTAGAATTGGCAACAAAAGTAACTCACAATCTTTTGCCAGAAAAATCTAGAAAATTATATGAAAAATTAACTATTGTCAGCTTTTACTCTTGTTGTTTGATTAATTGCATTAGTGAAGATAAAGTAGTGTATGCAACTGCATATTAACACTCGTTACTATTATGAAACTCGCTGCGCTCGTTTCATAAACTCACACTCGTGTTTTAATACCCTTCATTATATGACAGTTGCATAAACTACTATTGAATCCAAGAATGAGTCAGTTAATAACAGCTAAATTGAAGATTTAACATTCATTCATACACCAAAATGCGAATGAAAACAGATTGATTTAAGTTAATTAGATCATTTAAAATTTGAAGAATTAAGTACTTTGAATCCATGTAGATTTATATAATTAATCTACACCTGTTAATCTGACCTAAATAAATTATAAATTCTTCAATTATAATCTGGTGTCGGTTTTGTAAGTCACAATATGAATTTACTGAAAACTAAATTCAGCACAAATAAGTTGTGAGCCTGAATAAATCATCAAAAATGCAAACAATTTCACATATATATAATCGGCTTATTTGTAGTAGGTAAAAATACCACATTCATATTCAATGGATCAATTTGATAACACCTTCTTTTGCAGTCGGTTAAAAATGTAAACACAAAAACCGCCTTTCAGACATATTAATACGAAACCTATCGGCGATGGTTTCAACCCTTTTTGTTTCCTTTTTGTTCCAGCAAAGGAACTAACCGAATAGTGGAAAACAGAAACCAGAGGAAAGCCTTTACAAAAAAGATAAATAATTGGCCAAGTACATATTTGGTCCTTTGTCGTAGGTTCTGTACATTTTCTTCCTATGTATTTTGGCAACACTATTAACAAAATTCTTATACATATATTATGGATAGGTATTGGATATATTCGTATAATTATAAATAAAAATACCAAACTGGTTGAAATCATTATATTGCTCTCTCCAAATATCGCACTGCTTTTTTCAAATTAAAATACATTGTAATTGCACATTGACAACAAGAATCATTAGTAAAATTAAAAAAATCGTGAAACAGCCTATGCATACTAAATTATTTTTATGAACTAGCATGGTAATGAAAAAAAAAATCATTATATTGCATCAAAATACCTCTATGCTACAAAACTTTAACAACAGTAACTATTGTGTTGCATTGGTGCAGTGAACTCACTGTTTAACCAAGCAATATTTTAAAACGTCCTCAACCTATCACCACGGTCCCCTAAAAATCTCCATCAAAGGTATCGGTAGTCGATCTTTGGCTATTTGCTAATTACCAGCCAACGTGGTCTTTTGTGGGTACTTGTAATGTAGATACAGGATCTGTGTGTTGCAAAAATGCTATTAGTTCTGGTCAATCTTTGATTTACAAGTAGCTCTCGTTGGGTTTACTATCAAAAAAGGACGGAAATGATGTTGTTGCGGATGAACTTTGAGTTTAGGGATAAAAATGTTTTATTTCGTATATAATGAGGATCTTTTTTTCCACGGAATAGGATCACGTTTGACTACAGTCTGCCTGATGTTAAGCACCACTGTATTCTAAGATGTAACACGCTTGCCTAGAAACCTATGGATCGAAAGGTGTTGTGCAAAATTTTGACATAAAAATAATAATATCTTATCATCATGTCGTTGTATTTGTGTAGCATAGACGTTTTTAAAATTTTAGTAAACTGAGTACAGATCATTGATTTCCATCAGTACAAGTACCTACGCATCAATGGTACAGATGCAAGATGAAAGTTAAAATTAAATTGAGTAGTTTACATTGAAGTAGTTTTTTTTAATACCACAATAAAGAGTCGATTAACGCGAATGAATGATTAAAGTATTGTAATCAAGTTATGTCCTCAAAACTATTTTTGACACATACAAAGTTATGGCCAATTAAAAAAAAAAAAAAAAAATTTTGACACATTTATATTAAGAAACCTACCTCTTTCATCCCGGTACGCTCAAGCCAAAAGCCTCCAGATCGCCATCAGAACCTGCAGCAAAACACGTAAATTACCGACTTTCCTTCGCCAGCCAAAATCTTAATCAACTCGCAACATCTTAAGTTCCAACGTTCAATCACTTGGGGCATATTCTCAAGGACATCAAGTGTTATGGACTCCTAACTACCGCCAGCCACAACATGAAACCAGCACTGATGTCAATTTGATCTAATAAACGTATTTTCTTTCTTTTTTCTAACCATAGTCTTCAAAATTAACATTCTTTCATCTCATTCATTTTCATAATATCCAAGAGTTAAATTTTCCAATAATTTAACGTGTCATCCGAAATCGTATGCATATTTAATTTACTAGCAAAAGCGGAAACGCCACTTGTAGTACTTAATGTTTGTTATAATTATTTTAAACGTCAGTGAACAATACACTAACACAACGTGAGTTATTTTCTAAATAATTTGACCTTCATCTACAAATTACAGATTGCGCAGACATCATGAACAATTAGGTGTATCTGGACTACATTATCTTTATCCAAAGTAAACCTTTGAGAGTTACCGTCCAAATGCTGATCGGTCTTGGCCAATCGATTCTCCAAGTGGGATAATTCAAGAATGACCGGTAAAAATGCGAGACAAAGGGACCGACGAGCGGTGAAATTTTGCAGATTACTTGGGCATCCGATAAACCAATACGTGGGTAGTGATGGGGGACAGGATTGGCCTTTGTGATGGAATGTACGCTTTTGGAAGGTGTAAATACGTTGAGCAGGTGTACATAATTTGTTCATGTACAATATGTACATACATTGTACAATCTGTAATAATGGTCACGCGGTCTGTTTTGCAGTACGATACGGGTAGGCTTTCTTATGTAAATCACCGTGACTGATACAGTTAATGAAAAATGTTTTTATTTTTGCTAAAAAGCTGCTATTGCATCACTTGTTTAAAGTATAGGTGCATATTATTTAAGAAACTAAAGTTGCAAATAATTGAAATTCTTATGAAAGCAACCAGTGTAAAATGCGTTTAGTAACACAAATCTTTAAAAGTACATTTAACATGATTTTCAAAAAATATCATAGTCTATATGGATTCATAGAACTAGCTCTTAGTAATAGCAAAAATATATGTTTCTGGTAAAAATAAATATATATAAAGGCCCAATTTTATTGAGAAAACATGCAAACACTACTAATAACTTACCAATTTTACCACACTAAACGTCATCGATACCAATCCCCTCCACTCCAACTATACGCGACAGTGTCAGGATGAAAGAGGCCGCCTGCGATTGTCTGCATTGTATCGTCACTCGTTAGTCGCATTATCGTACGGAGATTTATTTAAACGATTGCTTTGTGGCGGTATGAGGGATGGGAAATGGCGGATTTGATAGTTGACTGTAGATTGTGATGCCAGTAATGTAATGTGAATTCAAGATGGCGGCCAAAACAAAATGGCGAATAACAAATTGTTAATAAGTAGGTAATATAAATGACGCATTTGATAGCTGACTGTAGATTGTAATGTAAGTTGATAAGTCAAGATTTTCAATATGGCCGCCCCAAAAATGGCAGAGTTTATATAGGTATTTATAAAAAGTATATGATATATAAATGAAAAGGTATTTAAGCGTCAAATTTATTTAGTAGTAAATATATATTGTATTTATTTCAAAACAACAAAAATTAATAGTAACACTTCCAAATAATAATAAAAAAATAAACATTATATATACATAATAAAAAAAAAATCTACATTTTCAAAAGGAAGCGTACCCAAAATGCTGGCTGCATTTCCCCGTTGAATAGCTAAAGTAGTATATATATATTTACTTTAGTAGTAAATGGTTAATTTGTTAGAAAGGTAGATTGAAATTCTTATTATGTATTTTGTATACGGTAAAATATAAACCAGCTCTTAAAGTTGAACGAAGTTGTATACAAGGTTGAAATTTTCTACACTGATTTTTCATTTTTTGTTACGTAATAAAAAACATTCCCGTTTACTCAACTAAAATACATACTTAGGTTAAAAAAATCTGCGGCGTTAACTTGTTTAAAGGATTAAACAAGTTAACGCCGCAGATTTTTTTATCCTTGCAACGTATCAAGACGCAACAAAGTATCAAATGCAATCTACCCGCTAAATCTTTCACCTTGCATCCATAATTTCAACGATTAACGCTTTATAGTCCAATCATTAAGTTACAATTGCTCCATGTATGTAACTTAACAATCCGGAGCTTTGCATTGTTTTAAACAAACAATAGACATACTTGCGGCCTTTGAGCTTTTGAAGCTTTGACTGTGGGACTTTGTAATTAAAAAATGCAATTGGAGACCGTAGATAGGCTAGCTTAGCTAAAGCTTAGGTGGTTTGGCTGGTAAAAGCACGTAAGAGTAATGAAGCAGTTTCTAATCTTGTTATGATGAGTGGCTGTACAATATTTTAAAACAAGAGGTGTTCTCTATTCGATTGATTTTTTCCCGACACCAGAGTTGACCACTCTCGGTCAATAAGAATAAGAAGAAGTTGTTGATGTTCTGGGTTCAACATTTTGGTTTCTGCGTTAAATTATGTGTCGGTAAGCTTACAGACATATTATATTATGTATATTGGATAACTTTAAAATATAGATGACGGTAGACCTTTATTCGAAAACAACAATTTCTGAGTAAACATTGCGCATAGATGCACAGAAAACTAATTTCCACACACACAACAAACCGTCTAAACACGATAGTAGTAAATTACCCACATTAGCAAGCTGCTATCGAAATCTTCTTATCACAAAGCGCTTTATAAAGATTAATTTCAATTTTACAACAAATCCGAGATCAAATAAAATACTCGGAGGTGTGATATCGGCTTTTTCTTAACACCTCGTTTTTAACATATTATTAATACTTTAGCCCGGGGCCAAGCACGTGTGCCTCGGATCCGTTAATAAGTTTTTATGACATTAGAAAATTGAATTTAATAAGTTACGGTAGGCTGCGGTAATAAAGATTATTTTTTTACTGCTAAGTGGTTGTTTGGATAGATTTTTAAGAGAAGAATATGACACCGGAACGTGTAGCGACTGCAGCTATGTTCAGTATTGCGTGTTAGTTGAATACGGATCTGAAAAATATCCCGCATATAATTAATATACCTATAGGTATATATATAAACATTATTTGTAACCTTTGAGTAGTTTGGCAGAACTGTATCTATATGGTGTCTCTTTTGAAAACTTAACTGTGAGCTAGCATATCAAAAATCATGGGCTTCGAAATAAAAACATACAATTATATTGTATACAACTTAGCAAAATTCGGTGAAAATGTATCTTTTTCAATAAGTACTTCATCTGTATACTTCTCGTTATAAATAGCGCACAAAAAATCTAATAAAATGAATTGAGGAGAGTAGCTTGTACGTATAAATATTAATTCATAACAAACAGCAGTTACATGTTAATACAAAAAAAAAACAATAAATAATGTACATATTTAGTAAAGATCAAAGCTTAATCAACATTGAATAATCAACTTTTAACATATTACATGAATTAATTAAAATTAATCCACAATGGGTTGGTACTAATTGTGTGAATAACATGCCTTCTCTGCTAATAATTTAACATTAAATGTGTGTGTGTTTGTGTTTGTAGCTCTGCAGTCACATGATCGCTCAGGTGTGTCCAAACCTTCACAGTGGAAAGTGGAAACGGAAGGTGGTAATGCATGTAAATGCGGCGAATCTGACATAACTTGTCGGCCATTACACGTCATCTATCTGGTTTTGAAGCTTCGATTTTGAAGCTATAAACCTCAGTGAATAAAGCTTTGTCTAATATGCACGGGCGTAACATAAAAAGATTAAGTTTATTGCAACGTTATCTTTAATGTTCGTTTCGTAAAAATGTGTTTAGCTTGAGGTAAATTTAATTTGCTGATATGCTACTAAGTTTACAAAGACAAGCTACTCCTCATCTTACACATACATAGAAATACATACAATGTACAAACTGACTTAAATAGTAGCTACCCTTTATCAATATTTTAGGTAGTAAAATTTTGAACTGAACTTTTTCATGGTGGTTCATACTATTTCATGAAATCTTCCCATTTCTACGTCATTTATTTATTCTTTAATATTCACCGATAAAGTTGATACTGAAACAGCTAAAAATAATAGGGAAAAAATTAGCTACGCCATAGTTTCTACTTATAAATTGTAAATAAATAGTTATTATGTTGTAACTACGTTTTCCCCAAAATATTCATTGATGTTGTAGCATAGTTAAATTTTATTTAACCATACGAAAACCAGGGAGTTTTGTAGTTGACATCTTCTTTTGCATTTCCATGAATACTTCAAACGGTAGTCGCAAAACACACAAAGAAATATTAACAAAATTAAATACAAACTACTTATCTGGCATTTCTGGGACCTTAACCATACATCTCTTGACCATTAAAAATCATTACTACGTAACAATAAAATTTTACAATGCCCCTTAACCCAAATGACGTAGTAAATTAAAGGTAAGAGTACCTTTTCGGCACCTTAAGTTAAGAATTAAGCAATTCGTTTTGTTTCTTTTAAGTCGTAAAAATTTCATGCCAAGTATGTAGAAATGTGGTACGGGACTCTTGTTTGTTCGGGACACAGGGACGTTGGTAGGGTGGTGAAAAAGTAATTATTAAAAAAGATAATGAAAAAAAAAGTTTCAGTATTCGTATAAGTTTATTTTGGAACAACTTGGTAACATAAAATGTATTATTTGTTCGTGTTAGAAAACACTGTTTGACGTTTGAAAACCTTTATAGTTCATGATGTTCCCATTGATAACATGTACCGCGAAATTTAGGATCAAGAGGCATTATTTCTGCAGTGAAAAGTGATTGTCAGTCAAATAACACTGAGACATAACAAATATTATATAGTCTCTAATATTATCCAAGATTTATACATAGCTATGAAAACTTTGCCCCCCCCCCCCCCCTCCCCCCAATCTATTCCTTCTTGAGTCCAACCCTGACCATTCTCTAGGTAGTTATGAGAAATATTTTGGAAAGGTTAAACACTAATTGAAATTTAAGTAATCTGAGCACGGTGTTTAATTATTTTTTGGTCATTAAGACGTTGGCCGGTTAATTATGTTGTTAAAGAAAAGTGATTTATGTCCGAAATGATTTCTGGTAAGGCAGAAGACATTAAAATAAAAAGTACACCTTGTTTCGTGACTTACGCTATTTTGGTTGTGTTACTGAAGATAGCAGAAAAGTTTTTATTTTCTATATTATATATAAATATTGAAGATATTGTGCGGGTGCATGTGAGCTTTATTGAAATGCATTGTTTACCTACATATTTTTTGGAAACAATCTGTGAAATTTATAAAAAACACATTGACTACAATTAATTACATTAAAAGTTATAATTAATGGATTAATATTAATAATTACTTCGTTTTTTTTAATGAAATAATTTTTTTTGGTTTGATTGAAACATGCAATCTCATCATATTTAGTTCAAGCTCCAACCCGCTATCTCTTATAGTTTTCGAGATCCTTGATTTAATAAAGTACATATTAATTTTAGAACTTAACTTGAAAACTTGCTCATACACTTGCTTAGTTACAAGATATACATTATATGGTATGTTGCTTACTTATACCGGCACATCAAAATCAACTGCTATTTTTCCATTGATGAAAACTCAAAAATCTATTTCCTGTCTGGACGCGCTTCCGGTAGCCAGCGTTGGCACCACTTCCGGTTTACAAAAGCTATTATTTTCTAAAATGGAGGGTGCAACATGTATGTAAGTACGTACGAGAGTGGCCATCTCTGGTGTTAAGTTTTTCTAACCACGCTAGGGGCTTCTGAAATGGCTTAACGGCTGCTGTATACGAAAAATATGTATATAGTACAAGTACTATAAGTAAAATAAATACTTATGTGGGAATAGTAGATAATTTAAAAGTATAGAAACTGCTTATTTATACTGACAGTATAATTATGCATATTCAGCTATTTAATATCTATATAAATGAATTGCCAGAATCTAATACTAATTGCCAAATTAACTGTAACTTGCATGCATAAAAAATCAAATTCTAAGAGAAAACACAAAAAATACCATTTTACGATATTATTATAACATACTAAACGTCCAAATTATTAAAAACCCAAGATAATTAAGAGAAAAAAATCAATTAAAACATCTTGATGGCATCTAAAACGATTTTAATCGATTAAATGGCGATTATTTGAGTTTATATACACAACATGATCTTATTTACATATTTTATTATTTGTTTTTACTATCACCACCCGTTGACACTACACTTCATGTGAGAAACCTGACAAATTACAAAAAGCATACAAATCAGACAAACTTACAATTTTAACCATTCTAACAAGACCTTTGAAACGAAAAAAACCAATCCAAATCTCTAAGTTTGTATTCAAAAGTATATGACCTACAAAAATAGAACAGCTCAATGTTAACTGGTCGATTATTAGATTTTTAAAACAAATGAATTGTAATCGAGTACGGTAGGGGGTCTCTAATTAAACAAGTTTCTTATACTTTTAAAATGGTGGGTCAAACAAATCGTATGAACTTATGGTTATGATAGGAATGAAGTATGGTGTGTTTGGTTGTTAGAAATCCAATATGGGTTTAAATGGCTCATTAAGGACGTATGCATCCCTAATAGTTGTAATGTCTGAGAAAATAAGTATTTTATTAGTGTCTGGGGAGAAAATTGTCGAGAGATGTATTTGCATGTGATTTGAATACGGTGAATAATAATCAGTTTAAAAAAAGATTGTTTTATTTATGTGTATGTTGTATGTAGTGATTTTTGCTTTACAAACAACTTAATCCAAGTTATAGATAGATATTTTCTTTATTAAAACACCACATACATAAAAACAATACAAAAAACATAGAAATTAAAATTTGCGTCTTAATTGGCGGCCTTATCGCTAAGAGCGATTTCTTCCAGGCAACCAATGTTATAATGAGGAAAGTCTTTATACCTAATATTTTACTTTCAAAATGTTTTGGAACTATGAATGTAATACTTAAAAGAGAGAGTTGAAATTCCTTACACGGAAATGAAATATACATATTCACATTTTAAAATGAAATGCAAAATATCTTAAAAAAACAAATTTTAGTCTTGTTCTTTATACACAACCTGCCAAAATTAGACTTTGCTACCACGATTAGGGTTTGTTCCCGGGAATTCTCGTCCCAGGAATTCCCGGGAAATCGGTCGGTCTCGTACCCGGGAAATTCAGCTCGAGAAAAGTCGAGACATCGAGAAGTTTAAATAAACATTTTTACGCTTATCTTTCTTTGTAAAGATGCCAATTTACTAACTGCAGAGGCTATAACAGATGTGTTGCTAAAACAATTAGAAAGTATCGACGACCCTTTGGCTCTTCAGTTAGTAGAACCTCTTAAAATGAAAATATCAGATCGTCGGAATACACCTCTAATATCGCTGCTACGCTGCCTAAACAGCCCCGATAATTTATTCTCAAAATGAGTGCTTATTTCACCGATAATAGCAAGACATTTTTAATTGGATACGCTGAAGACTTATTCAATCGTCTATACCCCACTGTTCCCACTACTACAGAACCTTCGACAGGAAATAATTCAGAAGTTGTCGAAGCAGGTGTAAGCGAATCAGAAACTGAACAAGACAGCTTTGCAGCTCAATTAGAGAGAGCAATAAAAGGTGTTCCGAGAAATGGTGAATCAACTAATGCTGTGGTGCTTTCCAAATCAATTATAAAAAAAGAGATTTTGCTATTTGAAAAAACAGGCAAGAAGACCCCTAATCTGGAAACACTATACAAAGCATTAATTTCAGTCAAGCCGACTTCAACAGAAAATGAAAGGGTATTTTCCATATCGGGAAATGTGGTCAGTAAGATTAGGAGCCGGCTGTCTGATAAATCTATTAATGCTTTGGTTTATCTTAAGGCATATTTCATAAGAATTAATAAGCAGGCTTAAAGACAGTTATATTTTTCGTATTCAGTAGATAGATATCTCTTATTTAATTACATTAAAACTGCCAAAAATTGTGATACCATACCACCCACATAGTGAGATTAGTGAGTGATCTTTAGTTATGATGAGAAAAATTATGATTGTTTTTAGTTAAGATGTTTGTTTTAAGCTGATTGTTAACAGAGATTTTGTTTTTTATTACAGATTAGTGAGATGAGATTAGTTATGATAAGGAGAAGAAGTATGATTGTTTTTAGTTAGCAATTTTGTTTTGAGCTGATTTTTTATTGAGAACTTGTTTTTTTTTGTTAACAATTATGTTGATATTTCAATGTTAAATAAACACAGTTAAATTAAAGACTCTTTTTATTAATTAAACAAAAATTTTTCTCGACAACCCGAGAAGACCCGAGAAATCAGGCTCGAGAAGTCTCGACACCCGAGAACTAAAAAACCTCGAGAAATCGGAAAACCTAACCACGATATAAAAATATCATTAAAACACTATTAACAAAAATAAAATACTATAATACGACTTCATCCGTAATTATATACATACATATGTGTGTATCTATCTCATTTCAATATGCTTAGCCAACTGTCTGTTCTGGTAAAGCTACTAGACAAACTAGATTTTTTTCCTACTTTTTCGTTATATTACGGTTAAACGTGAATCCTAACATGGCAACTAGACAGCTTGGTTCTGTTGCCTTATTAATATTCATTCTAGATACACTTGCGTATAAGATCTGGGCAAAAAAATGGCACGGCTGTGAATTATTGACTGGGTGTAAGAAGGCATGTGTTGTGAAATTCGATTTATATATGGAGAAAGTTTTGTCAGGACAGTGGTCTAGTTTGCATATTTTTAACTATTTATAGGTATATAAAATATGCAAACAAAAATTTAATCGAAGGTTTTAATTATAAGTGATCTAACTATGTATACATATTGTCATGAAGCTAAAGAAGGTCATTGAAGATAATATTTGAATTGAATAAATAATAATTGTAAAAAAATTTTGAATATACCTCGAATTGGAAGCAGAACACGTTTCAACCATTTCTAGAAATTGTCTGTTTCTCTGTTTATTTAGAAGCTCATCACGCAACGTCTGAACGGATCTTCATGATTTTTAGTATATAGATAGTATGAGGTCTTAGGAGTGTCATAGGCTATTTTTTAACCTGAAATAATGCGGGCAAAGCCGCGAGCGTCCACTAGTGTGTAAATAAAAAAAAATATACCTACGACTTTTAGCAGTTACCAGACGTAACTAACATATTTTATCCAAAACACTAACGTAATATCTAACGGTGTACCTAGATTTAACAGTGCCTTATGGGAAATTTTAAAAATATGATATGCCTTTAATATAGCCCAGATTTGAGCTATGATCATAAAAAACTGACGTAACGAAATAGTTGAAAGCTTAATTCTTTTAAAACTTGACCTGTGACCTCATCTCCATTTTTATCAAGTCAAAAGCTGTCAGTCTGTTTGTTTATGATTAGTAGAAGCCTATCTGCTTGATATGTACCTACTTACCTAGTATAAATTATATTTCGGAAGATACTACTTATGTACCCTGGCTTCAGCTACGTTATACAAAAACGACTACAGTAATTTCATAATAAAAAAAATTAAGAAGCTTTTTGTGGTTACTAAGATTTCTTGTGACAAGAGAGAGGCTTATGCCTAGCAGAGGGGAAAATTCGGTAGTGGACAATGAGATTTTTAGTTAACCGATTATGATTGTGCTTTATACCATACAATACATAATACAATTTATACATAGTATTTAGTTAAAGTCAGCACGCGCGTCGGGTAAATATAGACTTACCTACGTTGTATTGACAAACCTCGACTTCTATTCAATTTCCACTAATAACGAGTAAATCAAGAAGAGGCAATGACGAGTCAAACTGACCCGTCAACCTTAAAATAGCTCTTAATACATAGTTTGTAATAAGATTCATTTTGTTTCACCACATATAATTTTATGCTAATCTCTCTAAAACATTTTATAAACTTCTGTCAATGCAATATTTATTGTTCACCGGTTTTATTGTTATTAGTGATCAGGTATATTAGTGCCATTTGTTTTTATTAGAAGTAGGTATCTACGTTCAAGAGGTATTTAGATGATCTTTAGCGTAAAGCTGATTATTAATAAAACAAATCTTTTTTAAACGGTTGTCTGTCTTAATTATAACGCTTGATTTTTCAGTGATAAGTTTTTAATGATTTATTTTTCAAATATATTTTAGCATGTGGTATTTTAATAAAAAAATAAAAGTTTTATGTAAACTTTCAGCTCCATTAGACAGCAGGAAAGGGGTCAAATTTATTCGAAACTTGTGACCTTTACATGTAAACATGTCAAATTACGTCATCATCATCAGCATCCTAAGCCCTTGTTGGCCCAGTGCTGGGCATAGACCTCTTCTCCTAGGTGTCACTAGTGTAGGTCTTATGTCAACTTATATAAATAACTTTTAATAAGGAAAACAATTTTTTGTATTACAAATCTACATTCTGAGTTTCTGGTCACACTATACTGTTTCACACTTACAAGTTTGTATAGCATAAAATATAATAGGTCATAAAAGTCTTAAGACAGATGAATTATTGTAATTTTTACCGTATACCAGCCGACTTGGTAATAAATTGTGAACACGTTTAAAATAGACGCAAAATATTTATTGATACGCGTGTAAAATTCGTCTTTGTAATAAAAGTAACGGGACGTTAAATTGTTATTTTCTTGACGATGGACGATGGGCTGTAAAATAGATTGTTGCAATGACGCTTTAGTTAAGGCTTGGACAGGTCAACACAGTTGCGGTTGCAAAAAATACTGGGCTAGAGAGAATATGTAGTGTTCAGGTCACTCCAGGAATAATGACTACAAATATAGGTTTATGCAAAACTGGGTGCTCGCGGCTTCGCTTCATTAAGAAGTAAAACTTGCATCCCCTATTTCACCCCTTTAAAAGTGGCATTTCCAAAAATCCTTTCTCAGCGGATTCTTACGTCATAACATCTTACTTCATTTCAAATTTCAGCCCAATCCGTCCAGTCACAGAAATCTAAATAAACCTGTTTATTTACATTTCTGTGCGTCCAGTGGTTTGGGCTGTGCGTTGATAGATCATTATATCAGTTAGTTAGTCAGTCAGTCAGTCACCCCTTGAGTTTTATATAGTTAGATAGATATCAGATCGATAAGATAATTTATTAATTAAATTTTTGACTTGTAACTATTTATGTAAGTAACGTGTCACAAACCGTTTCAGAAGATTAAAAAAATATTTTTATGACAACCGCACTTACTGACAATGTACAGAGATGGGAATGCCAAGTTTTGGCCACCCATCCAAATACTGAACAAGTTTTGAATCATTTTAATCTACTTTACAAATGTTTAAAACATGGAAAGCTGGATGCATGCATCCAGTACATGCTGATTTGGGGCCGGATTGTGACATGAAACTTCTTATTTGTACTCTTGTTTTTAATTGTGTGTCTATTTTAATGTTTCATGTGACAATAAATTTATTTTATTCTTATTCTTTATTCTTAAAACTTATCGAAAACAAATTAACCACCAACGTTAATTTAACTATAGTTCGCTTGAAAGCCTGGTATGATCGAGCCTTAAATGAAAATCTGCATGACTAAGCATATAATGCTACATTGTTATAAAACTTTCTTCTTTTATAATGTATTAGCCTGATATTAAAATTATGCTTATCGTTTTTAAATACCTATCATTATTAGAATATTATCATAAATAACAGTAACTTTGTAAAATCAAAATATGACATACTTGAGTTAGATCGGGGTTCAAATAGTAGTTTATGCAACTGTCATGTAATGAAGTTACGAAACATGAATGAAGTTAAGAAACACTCGTTACTATTATGAAACTCGCTGCGCTCGTTTCATAAACTCACACTCGTGTTTTAATACCCGTGTTATATGCAGTTGCATACACTACTTTATCTTCACTAATGCAATAATCAAACAACAAGAGTAAAAGCTGACTAATGACTAATTTTTCATATAATTTTAGATTATTTAGATTTTTCTGGCAAAAGATTGTGAGTTACTTTTGTTGCCAATTCTAGAATATCCGGAGGCGTACAAATATCATCGTCGCTATCCATTTTTAACTTTTAATTTGAATTAAAAAAACAAAACACTTTGCGAAACATTACATTCACGCGTACGTGTATTGTCACAGTGATTTTGCCGCCATTAAAATCTAACCAACGAGAGCGCAGCGCGACCAACCTGATTGGCCCTGCAATCAGGTTGGTCACGCTTTTTCGATGTTATAATGAGCTATTACGATATCGATATGGATATTATAACATCATGTGAAATTGCTTAAATTGAGTGTTTTGTTGTCTGTGCTATAACAGTAGTAATTATAAGTCAAGTATTGGAAACATAAGTAGAATGTTACAACATTAGTGTAGATAAAATATATTAACACATAACCAGAACATATTTTAGCTATTGATCCATTTTTCTTGAGCTAAAATCCTCATTTCTTCCCTAGAGAACTAATTCGCAGAAGGAGTAAAAAACTCTCTCAAAAGCTAAAAAAAAAGTTAAATTAACTAAAATTTATAACCATTTAATACCTTCATTTGTTATATTTTTTTTAGAGACAACAGCTAATTGTGTGATCGAAGCACAAGAAAAATGACAAATTAAATCAGCTTAGCTACTTAGTTTGAACACGCAAACTAATTTTATTAATAATAATTTATCGACAGTCCGTATAAAAAATGTCGCATTTTATTATCTACTTGAAAAGTTCAACCTTGGTCATAACTTTTGTTGTAAATTGATTGTTAAATGTTAGTTTATCTTAACAGAAATGGTGGAAAATCAATTCTCACGGGTCGTGGCCTTCTGAGGTCGCATTCTATGAATAAATGCATTATTAACTCGTTTACAAACGACTGATGATTTGACTAAAGTAGCCCTAATAATAATGGTGATAAAGGTTATTCTTTCTAAAAGATTATGGCATAGTGTTCAGGAATACAGTAGGATATTCAAAGTCCCGTTCTGAGCAATGCAGTGCTTTAGCACTTTGCAACCAGAACAAAATAAAAGAAATTCACAATTCTAAGAAATTAATAATTTAGAGAATCCTTACTTTTCGTAGAGATTTTTTTTCGATTGGAGAATTTTACCGATGTTTGAGAATGTGTTGTGTATGTCAATTATGATTATAGGCCTAGTACAGAACCAAAAAAAAAACTATGGTTTTATTAATCGCAAAAAATATGGTTCCGATTTACAACAAAAAGTTGACCTACTGCTCCCACTAGAACCCAGTAAAAGTTTCTTAACATTTGCATATCATGTACAAATTTACCGATGACCCTTATTACCGTGTGAATAAAGATGATTTTCCAAATACGTGATGGTATAAGTTATGTTTGTAATATAGTTAAGTGTAGACAGCCGGGCGCGGAATGAGTTTGTGAATATTTCACAAGGTAATCCTGAGTCGTTGTCGTATGCGGACGCCTGCTATCTCGATCTTCGGGAAGATCAGCTAGATAAGCTTGAGCGGTTACAAAATTACTGTATAAGGTTTATATTTGGTCTACGTAAGTACGATCATATATCTCAATTTCGTGTTAAGCTCAAGTGGCTGCCTATTCGACTTCGCCGGAATGCTCACATCCTCTCTCTCGTATATAACATTTTATTTAACCCTGCTACCCCGCGTTACTTAGTTTCTCGTTTTGCGTATGTCCATACTACACACTCTCTTTCTCTTCGATCTACAAATAAATTAACACTCGCACATCCAACATTCAAAAAGAAATCTTTTTATGGCTCATCATTTACTGTACAAGCTGTTACTTTATGGAATTCTCTGCCTATCAACATTCAAAAGGCTCAGACAATTGATTCCTTTAAAAAACAAGTAAAGGAATTTTATCTCGCTTCCCTTCAGTGAAAATTGCTGTTATTATTTCTACTACTATCACCTCTAAATATTTTGTTGTGTATTATATGTATTTGTATATAAACATTAATTTTATTATATTAAGTATGTGTATTGCGTATTTATATGTATATATATTAGTAAAATTTCTTTTTTCCTTTTTGTTGTACACCACATTCTTCTTTTTTTTTTCTTTTGCTTATTTCTCTCCAGCTGAAGGTTGCCTGGAAGAGATCGCTTTCAGCGATAAGGCCGCCGCTTGTGGCACTAGTTAAGGTGCAATTTGTTCTATGTACTGTTTTTTTTAATATGTGTCAACAATAAAGAGTTAATCTATCTATCTATCGTTGGCCACTAAACTTCTTATTGTTCTCGAAACTTGTGACAGGGGATGGATGTTGCTCTACTTATTATAATATTTACTGTATTATTACTATATTACGTTATTAGCAGGATATTATTCTTCCCTTGCTCTTTTCGATGTGAGTCACAAAAAATACTATGTATTTTATAAGTTTTCTTTTCAGCCTCTAAACATAATGTATAGGTACATAGTAATGTCTAATGAAACACCCTTAACATTTGCTCGTTACTTATGTATTTTAATTAAAATGAAATTAATCATGTTTTCAATTTCATAGGTCTAAATTAAAAACACACTAATTGTAGATAGAAAAGTATACATGTATTATATCCGTTATCTAGTACCCATGATACAAGCGTAAGCTTAGTATGGGACTAGATGGCGCTGTGTGATATGTCTTGAAATATTTATTAATTATTGTATTATTATTGGTACCATACCACCTTACCATTTTATTAAGACACACACTTCAAACTACAACCCTAATATAAATATAGCACCACCGTTCTCTCCATTTTAATCCATAACTCGTTTGCAATTGAACTGTTCGACGCAAGATTTAATGCTAAACGCCTGATTAGATCCCGACCAGCTTCCAGATCTAGCAAATCATGTTAGAATAAACACGGCCACCAATTGACTGACTTACATAGCAAAGAACTAAGCACTACTAGATCGGCTGTGCTAATTCTATGACGTCAGTTAAAAAAAAAACATCAAATTTGACTAATCATGCCTGAAATGTTATAATTGATGAAAATTGTGCTATCAGGCAGTCAAAGAAGGCTAATATTTTTCGACTGGCGTATCAGCTGGTACGTTTTGACCAGTGGGAGTATACCATTTAGTTATTTTTGCATCGTAGATGAAGAATCACATGTCACTGAATGCAGAGTTAGGAATGAACGGATACTTTTTAAAAACACATGACAAAAATAAAATTTTGAAGATTTGATTTGGGCAGGGCCTATTCTAAAAAAAAACAACTTATCTGACCTGAGTGATAGGCGTAGAAGAAAAGCCAACATGACACATCCAGACTAAAAGATCTTTAGATATCTTATCGGTTTATAGAACTTGCTCGAGACATTGTATTGATCTCGGTCTATGATAAAAGTTTGTTCTCATTTCGCTTTGAATTTTCTTTGCGTTTACTTACTTTTCCGTCATGAGAAAAGCCCTAGTTTAAGCTTAATTTTGTGCAAGGAAATATTACCTATCTTATTTAATGTGTGCTTTGTAGGTAATGTAAGTGAATAATAACTCCAGAATATTGCACAGAGCGCCTTCTAACGCTCACACTAAGCATAGCCTTGTGTCATGGGTACTAGATAACCGATATAATCATCATCATTGTCAATCCGTTATCGCCCACTGCTAAAAGTAGGTTATTTTTTCACTGTCATTCGTCCTGGTCCTGCGCAAAACATTTACGTATAATGAATATTAAATGTGTACCTATATATTCATAATACTTATACCTACTCAAATATTTGATTTAGTAGAGCAACATCCGCTTCCTACCGGCCGCCCAAGTCAAGCACTTGTCACTGGCTGCTAAAAACAAACAACAATAGAGCCTCTCCACACAATATCCTTTGTCAACCTTTTTATCAACGGGACAGAGGAGCCGTGGAGGCGGTGATGACTTCATTTTTTGGATGATAAATAGCTTAGGAAGATAGGTAAGTATTGAAATGTTGTGTTGTTTTTATCTCTATTTATCCAATTGGTAGAAGTAAGAGTCCTGCATCGTAACATTTTACAGCTATATAATTATTCGTTTAATGTGGTTATAATAAAATTTATCTCAGTTGCATTATGATTGATCATGTTTTTTTTTTTTTATGATGGTGGATTAAAAAATAAAACAGTTAAAACACTTTCGTTTATACGTTAAATCAAGGACGTTAAGTAAGTTTTGTTTACTGTATAACAAAACTCATAATCATATTAATGGTCATAGTTCTGTGGTTAGTTACAAAGTTAAATTTTATTTGAAATCATCGCCACTGACAATCAAAACCGCACAATCAATTACAATCCAACCTTGTAACAATTCAATATTAACCAATGAAATCAAACCTGCTACAGATGAGTTAAAAATCATCACAAAACAATAGCTGACCTTTGCAATAGCCAGTACAAAGAGGCCTAGAGTGAACGGGATTGTAATGATAGCAGAACTAGATGATAAATGAATAAATCATGATTACAAGCCATTTTGTGTCAAGGGTAACACATTGAGCGTATGTGGGGACTTATGTAGTGCGGGAGATGTTGGTGTGGTTTGTTACTACCTATTACACTTTTATATGGTTTTTTTTTATAAATTACTCACAACGTCATCTAGCTCCGAACTGAAAAAAAACAATCTTAACTAATATTATTCCAATATAGCTTGTACATAATCGTTTACTTAGTGTCCTTGATACAGGATTTAATAGTCATAATAATATACTTTTTTAAACAGAATAAACGTAACATACTAATGTTATTTATTTACAAACCATGTTCTTTTTTCTGATTAATAGTTTAGTACTCAACATTATAGGGTCTAACCCCCACAGCAATAACCATAGCCAATATTATGTTGAAAGGAAAGACCAACAAACGTAGACTAAAGCGCTTCTACTACGATTCGAAACACGATAAATTTAAAATAATTGCCAATTTTTTAGTTTGAACAGCTAAATAATGGCAAGATAGATAAAACCAGAGTAGGTATAAAGTAGAGTATATAAAAATACAAAAATGTGGAAAAGTAAGTTTAAAGATATTCCGGCTAGTTACAAAAATCGACATACTCTCCTAACCTTAGCACACATCAAGCTGACAATCTAATAGAAATCAGCTCAGCTATTTGCATAATCTCAATTTAATTGTTTTTAGCAACGATCAGGTTGATTTCCTAACTACGATAGTTAAGGAAACGGGCGTGAACGTGTTTTGTCGCGATAAATTTATATAAAGTGGGTATTTTAAATTGAAAATTATCATACTCATGTTTTGAAAAGGGGTCGGTATAACTTACCTACAATATGAATGTATATACGGAATCTTCTAAATATATAAAACTCAAAGGTGACTGACTGACTGATTGACTGACTGACTGATATAGTGATCTATCAACGTACAGCCCAAACCACTGGACGGATCGGGCTGAAATTTGGCATACAGGTAGATGTTATGACGTAGGTATCTGCTAAAAAAGGTTTTTAGGAAACGCCGCTTTTAAAGGGGTGAAATAGGGGATGCAAGTTTTACTTCTTAATGCGAGCGAAGCCGCGAGCACCCACTAGTCGTTAATAAAGTCAAATAGGGCCAAAACAAGGAATATCTAGTGCAAATAAAAACGCATAAATTACATATTTATAAAATAAAGTATATTTTCATTGTTGATTCAAATAATGTATTATTGGAAACTAGCAATAATAGCAGTCTTGTTTTTAGCATAAATCAAAATCACCATATAGATAATGAAACGTTTGACTGTAATTTGATATTAGGTAAAAGTATGAGAACTGCAAATAATATTATAATTATTAACAAATAGAAAGCATCTAAATACTTATAGATATTAAAACGGATGTAAAACTTGATTCACTCAATTTATTGCCTAAAATATTGAGAAACCATTCACTCAGCAAAACGAAGAATGAGAAATCTTACATTAGTCAATAAACTATAAAATCTCTAATTACTGCTCTTACGAAAATCAAACTCATCATCATCATCATCAGATCATCCACAATCTATACTAATATTATAAAGCTGAAGAGTTTGTGTGTTTGTTTGTTTGAACGCGCTTATCTCAGGAACTACTGATGCGAATTGAAAAATTCTTTTTGTGTTGAATAGGCCATTTATTGAGAAAAGTTTTAAGCTATATAACATCACGCTGCAACTATTGAAAGCGAAGAAACAATGGAAAATGTGGAAAAAACGGGGAAATATATTCATCTTTGAGGGCCTTCGTTGCGTGCGCTGCGAAAACGGTTCAAGATATCAAAAATCTATGTATTAAAGAATTATTTCTCTTAAATCTGTTTTTATGGTTATAACTATTCCACACGGACGAAGTCGCAGGCACCAGCTAGTCAACAATAATCCCTGTCCTGCGCTATTCATTCCCAGATATTTCTTCCCAAGAATACCAAATCGGAACTATTTAGAATTAAACAGTTTTAGGTATGTAAGGTCATTCAACTTTCATTTAATTCGGCGCAGCACTTGTCTCAGCAATACTTGTAACTATCAATCCTAGTATTGTTAAATCGGTATCCGATCCCGATTTCGAAATATCAAACGTTAAATCACACAATTTACTCTCGGCTCTACAGTTTCCTTTACACTTCGGATCTGGCGCAAGCATTTGAGCTTTGCAAGTGGACGCAAGTGCACATTGTTACATTTGCTCTCATCTACAACGTCTTATCTACCTATTTGTTGATACAGAATTTTGATATCTATCTTATGAAATTTAAGGTCTCCTTTTCCTTGAGTAGTGGTTTGGTTGTTACGTTGATAAGTGTGAGTATGCGTACCATTGTTGCGAAAAATTGATTTACGTTTTACATCTGTTCGAAGCATAGAATGGTACGATTTAATGTAACATTATTGTAAGTCATGTAAGTAATGTAGGTTGAGCACAGGTGTTAGACTTATAATACTTAGAAAGTGGACTTGTTGATATTTTACGGCTCAAAACGAGTTTGATATATCAGGAAGTTGTCGATCCGATCTTATTTATTGTTCGGATTTCTATGAGAAGTAATGGTTATTGGTTATGTTTTTGTGATGTTATTATGATTGCTTAGACATTTCTCAGTGTTGAGAGAGTTCGAATGATTTGTCTGAATATGAATTTTGTAAATGGGTTAATTTTTATTCAAAACAATCAAATTTAAGAGTTAGATCCAGAGATTGCCAGACTTGTCATTTTGTGATAACAGATACTTCCCATGGACATGTGCGAATATACATAAAAAACTTGAGAGGTAGACGTTTTTGGTTGACGTTAATTCGAAATATACTGAAACTCTGGAGAAATATGTAGTGTTTCTCCGCTGCGACTGCGACTTCGCAGCGGACAAACACTACATATTTCTCCAGAGTTTCAGTAACAATGGATTTCCGCATAGTAACGCCTGATTCAATATCTTAATTCGAAATATTTCCATCTCTGTTGTAAAATAGTTAATTATGAATTGCAGAGTTTTTAACAATAATAGCTAATTAAGTAGACTGTGCCTCTTAATTAGCTCTTAGTTTACTTACTGCCTACTCAATAACTGACAAAAACAAATTTGCCCATCAAACACAAGTAACGTCAATAAAGACAAGCAAACACATATCACTTCACATGTATTTATTACTCACTTCGAAGGTTCATGAATATTCATACGCGTAATCGAAATAGGGCAGCCCACGAAACAATTAAAAAACCGTTCGATTGTACTAAGCAGGGTTAGCATGGCTGGCTTAGATGTTTCACTTAATCAGTAAATGATTCATTTGTTGTTTGTTCTAATTTCGTTATTCAAATAAAACAATTAAGCGTCAAATAAATATGCAACATAATTATATGAAACTATTTCTATGATTTTTGGACACCATTCGATAATTTTAGTTACTTACTAATAGAATGTTAGTTTTTGTAATGTTTTCAATACAACTGTTTTGAGTTTTGTACAAAATGAGTGTTGGTAGTCTACATACATCACATTGGATACATAAATACATTCATTGGACATAAATAAATTTATATATTTGTCTATAAGACTTAGCTTCCCAAAGTATTGAATATTACTAACTTTTATTTGAAAGTAATCCTAATATTTATTGTGTTACAATGATAATTCCATTTCTTATCTAGCGTTTTTATGTGGGTAACAGTTTTGTGATTCACACTGTCCTTACTAAAGACCCAGCCAGACTCGATTAATTATTCGATACCCGTCAAATCGAGTCCAGTGCGACAAACAATCGATCATCGTACTAGAGGCGCCGAACTGATCGATTGTCTTACATTTTATAACTCGTGAATAAATTAAAATATCGAATTGTTATCTGGGGTGAGATTAATTGTTTTCAAACTCTAGTTAGGAAGGTTACTTTAATGATGTTTCTATTATAATTCTCTATATAAGAGATCCATCATTGCCTACTGACGATTGTGATTCCTTCGTAGAATTCGTTCGAGAAGTTTTCTGGAGCTAGTGCATCATAACACGTACTAAATAATAATTAGTGTGTTAAAATAAATAAATAAATATAAATATTCCGGGACATTGCACACAGCGCCATCTAGCCCCACACTAAGCAAACTTTAAATGTTTGTTAATTAACAACACATTGAATTCTTGTCGTTTAGCTAGTTTAGAGGCCCTTAAGGCGAGTTGAAAACACTTGACAACAGGGTTTGCACCTGGTTAAGACATGGGGCGCTTTATAATGACTTTAAATAAGATATTGTGAAGAAATTACCCATGTTTTGCAAAAAATAAATGATTAGATTCGATTTGTCATGCAAACGAAGTTTCAGACGTTTTCTAAATTATATCTTAAAGTTACTTGTTTTTAGTACCCCTGTATACTGTATACTGACTATATTGACTACATCTTTCAATCAAGGGAGTCGACGATACACATTGCGTAAGACAAGTCTCACGTGGCTGTTGGCAGCACTTTCTACACTATATCTATATGAACATTTTAAGGAAATCCTCATCATACTTTTTAGTACCGATGTTATCCACAAGCAGTAATATTGAGAGAGTGGACGATACAAGTTGCGTAAGCGCAAAACAATCGAGAGTTGCGAACCTATTAGCTAACACGTTTTTTGTTTGATCAATGTAGAATTACATACGGTTAGATATGGCAACATTGAAATTTTGAACTACTATAGTATTTTACGGGATTGGCATTATTAACTGAATTTAAATTCATAAGATCCAAAACTAGCAAACTTAACGTTTAAGTGAATTCGAGGGTGGTTTTTTTTACCATATCAATATGTAGTAAAATTATTACGAATTTAATAAATTGTAGAAGTTATATTTTTTAGCCCTTGTGGATTTAGTAATCAGATTAAATCACGTATTTTGTCCCTTCCGCTTCGATAGATCTTAATGTACCTGAAACTAAAATAAAATACTTGATAAAATATGTCGATATGATCTAAAATATGACCGTGACTTGAGACGCATAAAATTATATTAATCACCATATTAATAATCGCTTAATTGAAACAGATTTTTTTAACTTATGAGTACATACTCACAAAAATAATGAAGATTAACTCGCTCGAAAAAAAATTAAGAACATTTTCTTCTCAATTTACCTATTTTATACTAAATGCAATAAAAAGAATACAAACTCAGGTACTAGTGTATAAGTATTATCAACATTTAATCTAAACAATCACTTTAGTGCTTAAGTCTCCTTTATTGTTATGTGTCATATCTATTTAGACTATTAAAAATAAAGGCACTCTTACTTTTTATTTTATACTAAGTTCAGGGCTCACAAAACACAAAATAATCTTTAAAAAATGATTTTGTAACTCCATAACAATGTTCCATGTAATGTAATGGAGCCAAAGAACTATCTAAACATTTATAACTCTACAATCACACACGGAAAGCGCGCAGCAATCTATCGCAATCTGCCTAATTGATTGTTATGATTACAATATTTATTGGTCTAGCATTAGAGTGGAGATGTAATCTATTCAGACTGACTATCAAGTTGTGCCATTGACTCCTCACTTGATCTGTGATTAGCGGGGAATTTTGGGTGATTGAGTTGTGGTTATGCGAGTGTGGCACAGCGGTTACAGTTTAGCTTTTCATCCAGATGCACCCTGGTTTGAATCTGGCCCTACACCAATGACTTGCATTTTCGAGTTAAGTGTGGATTTGCACTCGCTTAACGGTGAAGGTGTATCTGCCCAAGAGAACTCCCCTAAGGAATTAATTCTGCGGGGGAGTCACGACCCTCAGTCATGAAGAAATACGACTCACACAGAGAGAGAGAGAACGGTGAAGGAAGACATCGTGAGGAAACCGACATGTTCCTGAATCACAATATGTGGAAGGACTTGGGCGCCATAAGAGACACAAACGAAATTAGAGTTAAAAAGTTTGCACAACACTAAAAAAAACAGATACATGTAAAGTAATAACAAATACTCAAAACAAATAATAACAGACACAGGGTTAACAAAATATCGTACAATATTCTTCGTACATCGCGACTGTACTTTACAAATTCACGCGCTAAAATAAAATACAAAGTAATTACAGAAAAATGGTATTATTAAGGGTTTCAAAAGAAGTTGATTTTATAATATCTGTATAGTACAAACCACAAGCAACGTAGGTGGCATACAAACATATACAACTAACATTAAAGGTCATTATTTCCAAATCATTACCAGCTGAGGTCACAAGAAAACAGTTAATCAGCTTATAACAATAATATAACCTTTTTTCCTCCACAATTCTAAAGAATCTTCGATCCGGGTTGTGTCTATTCTTACATTAAGTTAGTTTAAGCAAAAACTTCAATTGTGTTTGAGATTACTGAAATAACATCATTAAAATGTATTTTTAACAGAATAGAATATTTTTAGAACGTTATATAAACATTTTTGGGTTATTATATTGAGTTTTTTTGTGTTAGAGTTCTGTAGTTCTTACATATTGATGTTGGTTTTACTCCACAGTCATTGTCCGTGATAAAATCTTGATAAATAATTATGTGTAAGTATAATTTAACAAATGAAATGTTGACAGAAAAATATAAGTAAACATCTTTATGCAATTAATACGGAATTCGTTGACAGCAAAGAGAAAATTGTGTTTTTTTTTACAAGGAAGGACCGTAATTCGCCTAATGGTAAGCAACAATAATGTGTAACATTCGTAGTAGGCAACATAAAAATCACCATACTATTCTCTGTTTATTACACTGTCAAATGTTGACTGATACCTACAGCCTATCTTTAGGTTAATGTTTAGAGGTCTGAATCTAAAGATCCCTCTGTCATAGCAAGAATTTTTTAAATATTTTCGTATTTATTAAAAAAAAAATACTAGCAATGTTTAGACTCGTGCCGTTTCCATGTGATTCTAAAAACGACCAGGTCAAGCATCCACTTTAAAAACACACTCTCACAAACGCTCACTCCATTTGTACTACAATAGTTATTTTCTAAAGGTCAAGACCCACTCTAGTTCAAATTTTAGGCGTGTCAAGTATCACCATGTTTATCTTTTTTTGGCTCCTGCTTTAGGCTTTTGTAGTTGTTCAGCGTAGTCGGTTTTTAGCACACTTGAATCGTAATTTTCGTTTTTTTTAGCCGCAGTCTTAATAGTATCTAATGAGATGGAATAGTGAATAGAATTGTAGGTGTTGTGGGTTTTTGAATGTAAGGAATCTATCTAATCTATCGTTGAGCAAGCTTTTGCCAAGGAAAAGATTGTAATATTTCGTCTTTCAATTTGCAAAATCTCAAAAATCTGTTTGTTTTGCTTTCTGTAAGTATCTCACAATCAGTAGATCTTTCTAGAAACTCTTGTTACAAATTTAAATTTCGTTTCACGTGAACAATCACTGTCAAACAAGTAAGTAAATGCGATGTGTTCATGCTCAAAATTTCAATTAAATCTATCCAAAACCGTATATCATCGAAAAAAATATATCCTTATAAATCTATGCCATTACGCCCATCAAACAAAAACAATCAACTTACACAAATGAACCCATAAAACATCGTGAACCTTACAATTGCGGCGCATGCACATCGTTAATATCTGGAGGTATTGAAACATCACTTGTCAATCATAGATGAGGAATTGAACCAAACTCGATTGGAATCAAGGAACAGCCATTTGTTCTAACTGAAGATTATTGTACGCTAATATTGCGTGTTGTTAAAAATACGGATATATAAAATTGGTATTATTTTAGTAGATAGTCATTTACATCTTTACGAGCTGATACAAAATGAAATAAGTTAAATTAATGCTATTTGGCTCAATCATTGGTAACGCACCTCAAGTAAATAGTAAGTTAACTCGGAATTATAAATTATTTGGCATAGCAACAAGCTACAAAGCTACAAATCTAGAGTAAATAGGTTTCTTCTAGGCAAGCGTGCTACATCTTAGACTATAGCGGTGCTTAACTTCAGGCAGGCTATAGTCAAACGTAAGCCTATTTAATGTAAAAAAGCTATTTTCTGTAACAGTAGGTACACATAAAAATAAGTAAAGTATCATCAAAATTAACATAAAAATGTCACTCATACAAAAGTAAACAGAAACTTGCCAAACTCTAAAAGAGTGCACCTATTTAAAATATTTTATCATAGACCAAATAACTGATGTACTACACCAAACTGCGACTATCCCTTAAAGCAAATTGTAGCCTCACAACGAAATAAAAAGTAACGACCACAGAACTGTTTTTTAGAAATTAAAACACAGTTATACCAAAAATTTTTAGGATCTACGGTATAGCAAAAGGATAGACTTTTTATGTACTAAGTAGAGATAGTGAACTAGAGATACTGCCGCTTTCCTCGCATTGCTTTGGGCAAAAAAGTTGCTTTTATGACTGCCTGGAGGCCACACTATCACCAAATCAAGAATATAGATATTTCGTCTCTCCCTTGCTAACTCTGGTACCTATTGACAGTTTTTAAACCGCACCAGGTACCATTGACGTGGCTTAAAGAAATAGTTCGATCCGTCAGTATAACAAATTGGAATAAAAAAATCCAACTAGTTCGACCATCGAACTACTTGGAATAAAAATTTCCAACTAGTTCGACCATCGAACTACTTGGAATTAAAATTTCCAACTAGTTAGACAGTCGAACTACTTGGAATAAAAATTTCCAACTAGTTCGACAGTCGAACTACTTGGAACAAAACCTTCCAAACAGTTCGACTATCGAACTACTGGTAGGACTAGTTGGAATAAACCGATGCTACGAGGCTTCCAGAATAAGGTATAGTCTGTTAATTATGATGTCATTTTGTCCAACGGTGAGTGAAGTAAACTCGACAATGTGGTGAGTACTCAACAATTGGTCTCAATTACGAAACGAAATGAACAAACATTACTTGGGAGGTGACAAGAGGTGGGAATAATGGAGACGGCATTTTACTTGCATTTTATATTGATTGACAATTTATTAAAATATTGAAATCAATTACCTACTTAAAGGGTATGAATTATAATCATGATCAATTACTACACCTGTAATTAACTCAAAATTATATATCTAAGTGATATTCGGAATCTTTTTTTTTTACGTGGGATAGGTTTGCGTTTGACTACAGCCTGCCTGATGTTAAGCATTGCTGCAGCTTAGGGTGTGACACGCTTACCTAGAAGATACCTATTTACTCTAGATTTGAAAACCCCTGGATTGTAGTTCGCAGGAAACACAGCTTCTATCTACGAAAATGTGTATACAAAAAAAGCTTTTTTATTCTGTGTAATTTGATTATGCTTATTCTACAAAAATCATGACATAATTATTATATAATTTTATGTTCTATTAATTTATTGTAAGTATTTCTATATTATGTGTCAACAATAACGTTTAACAACCTATTTATTGAATACATCTAGATACTAAGTGTATAACAAAACTATACCAGTAAATTTCTTCATATTCTTCAACCGGTTTTTTCAAGGCAAGCGCGAGATCGTAGATTAAAACATTGCTTAACATTAGGCAAGTTTAAGTCAAGCGTGAGCCTATCTCATATCAAAAAAAGTATATATTTCAAATACCATTATCTAGCCAAAACCAATCCCTCCTCACCTTTACAAAGTTTCCTACTTCTAGTACCAGAACAAACACCAACTGTCGACTCAAAACAAATAAAACATCATGTGTGTCCAAACATCCATCGACAGTCGTTATGGTGGTCCCACAATGGTCCCACAACTTCTGACCAAAGAAAAACATCTTTGAAACATTGATGGATGAAAATAAACCTTATTTTCCTGTGTTAAAGTTCAGATTGCTCGGTAAATGTAATGGTTGGGTTAGGAAATGATTTTAAAAAAACACCTTTGAGACAAAATCAAACTTTTTTTAAGGAAAAATAGGCTGAATAACTATTACAGTAGAGTTTAACTTGTGGAATCTTATCTGGTTGTTCAAATTTTGGTACAAGATTTTCAGTAAGTTAGTTGGAGTCTTTTGTTTAAGCAACTTTCCCAATTAACTGATATCCGCGAAATTTAGAGGTGCAGGTGATGTATTATCGGAATCTGTTTGTCATCCCGAACAATTAGTACGTGGAACAAGACAATCGAGTGTTTTGTAAATGGTCAACAAATGTGTATGTCAATTTCTTATGCAAATGCATAAGCAACTGATGTAAGGTATATCTCTAGTTAAGGATTTGTTATTTATATATAAAAAAAAAACATTTTCTTTCGTTTTGGTTGTCTTCGTGACACGTACATACGTTAAAATGTGATACTCACAGTAATCCTTAATCTGGTAGTGGGCTGGAGCACTTAGATTATCTTTAGGCTTTTCTAAAGATTTTCTAAGTGGCCCTTTTTTGTAGTAGTTAGAAGTAATATGTTTAGTTTTTTTTCCATCTTTAACTACTTACTATTATACTTATATATTTACACTATACTTATACTTACATATATTGAGAAAGATCATGTATCACAGTTATACATGAGTATAACTGTATTGTAGAATTTGCGTATAAAGTAGTCATTACGCCAACTTAATAATCAGGTTGAAAAAAAAAACACATGTATTACTTTAGGACCAAAGGACAGCTCTAGGTTTTACTTACGGTACGCTTTGATTGTCTATACATTTTTTTTACACTGTTAGAGTTTGTTTGATTAGATACACCGCAAAGGTAAATTGATTTGTTATTTTAGCACTTAAACTTTTGTCTTACGAGTGAGAAAAGTAAACACTCCGAAATCTTTATTTGCACTGCTAAAAACAATTGAAAACATGTTTGTAGCATTTCAAATTCGAAATTTTATGAGAGGAGACCTTTTACTAAGTTTTTGGTTAACTTCTAAAAAAGATACAGTGGAATTACATCGGCAAGTGTTAGTATAAGTTAGTATATAGTAGTAATAAGTATAGTATAGGTCAATTGGTTAGTAAGTAGTCTTATAAGTTTCTGACTTTCTGTCCGCAGCGATAGACTAGGAATAAAAGAATAAGAGTGAAATACATATTTTATTGAAACGCAGTTGACCGTTAGCAATATGATAAAGCGGTTGGTTGGGGCCAAGATTTAATATCAATAGCTTAATCTTACACTTTATTCCGTTGCTATTACAAGAAAAAAATAATGTTGGTCAATAAATTTGGTTTGGAAATTGTCTGTCTGATATCAGATCAGTCATAGAATAACAAGAAATTTAACCAAATCAAATTTAGTACCATCATTTTCTGAGTACATTGACTTGAACATTTCTCGTCACTGTACCCGAGTATCATCACAATGAGGATTATTTTAATCAGAGAAAGTAAGTAAGTTGACATTAAACACCGATTCCCAGAATATAACTCTGATCGGTACAAGTAAAGCTCATTCACATTACATTTAACGATGTCTCTATAGTAAAGCCATCGACATCTTATCCATTAGACGCTTCATTTACTGAGTAATGCCGCGCGACAGTACGGCCCACTAAAATACGCCTCTTGTCTAGGAGGGCTGGTCTAAACCATACTCTAATAACATAACGTAGGCCAGCACTACCTACAATAAGTTTTACGCACCGTCTTATGTAACTTTTTTTAATCCTTTACGGATTTTCTGACCACTAGCATCTACTATTGGCCCTAACAGAGGTAAAATCAACTGCTAACACGGTGAAAGTAATTCGATTCGTAAATTCATAAATATCACGCGATAATTCGGCATATTCAACGGTCCGTCGTCATGGATGCAATATAGAATTTGCTAATGACATTTGTGGGTGACAGAAAAATCACATATAGGTATGACTTTTGTAGCAAAGAGAGGTGTCTCTGGACTCTATGGTCGGTGACTGAAGCGTTTTTCCTCAGATTTATGTAATGGTGATGACATTACCTGACAGATGGGAATAGTCGGCCATTACAATTTTATTTTTATTCGCCTAATTTGGAATTCCAAATATTTACAAAGTATATTGACGTTTAATGGGGATATTTATTTCTAATGTGTGAGAACTTACTGCTTACTTATTTTGTACGGCGTAATATTTGATGAAGAATGGTGGATAAAAAATACAGTTATTCTTGCGCTTATAGTTACAACACACATTACAAATTCTTTAGTAATAGGTACATAGGTATAGTTACCAAAAATATAATCTACCAGTGCCCGCGGCTCGCATTATTTTGCGCTAAAAAGTAGCCTATACAATTATGTGTTTACCAGAACACGTAAAATTGTATGTTATGTATTTAGGCTCAACACTGGTAATTATATCTATCCATTCATGCATATACATATATTATATTGCACATTAAAGCTAAACATACCGTCATTTACATGTACATTTTAAACTATACCACAACCGCTCCAACCAGATCAAATCTCAAACACGAAACAAAACAATCTAACAATCCATTACCTAATCTATAGTAAAAGCCGGGCTGGGAATCGAACCGCGACCCGCACGGGTCAAGGAACATAATTGATTTACACCGTCTATGCATTAACATAAGATAATGCTTAACCTCTGACTTCGGTTTAAAAGTTTCACTACGCCAGTCTATCTCGGGCCTTTGTGTTTGTGTTATTGTTTACTGCAGGTTGGTTTACAACGTTGTTGATTTAGTTTTTGTTGTAGTTTTAGGAATTAGGTACGGTGGCTTGAGAATTGTTCTGTGTGTCTACAATAGTGGGAAATTATATCAGATGTTTTTTTTTCTGTGTTTAATATATTAGTCAAGGGCTAGGATTATTTAATAAATACCGTGCAAGCCAAGGATACCGTGCAATAATGGCGACAATTGAGAACAGAAGAGACATGCTGACTTTCTGAAAGCCATCAAGCACGAAAAGGAATAGGAAGGCCGAGGAGGTCATTATACAGACCAAGTAAAGGGAAGGCGGGTGTCATGTCGTATAAGGAGGTCAAAGAATTGGCAGAAGATCGGGAAGGATGGCACATGCTCCACAATTTGTGATGACGATGATGTATCCATATTGATTTTGAAGTTTTATTAAATAGATAGTCTTGCAATCTTAAAGCGAGAGTGAATCGGTTCTTACTGGGTAAGCACGTTCCATCCTATATCGTAATGATTGCTTACCATCAGGCGAATTACGGTAAAGTGCAAACCCATTCCTTGTAAAAAAAAGATGAATTACCAGTCTTAGGTTGGACGAGATAAATCTAATAAAAACGCTAGATCTTTGGAAGCCTAGATTTAAAACCTAGACAGTTTGTTAATCCAAATCTAAATCACAAGGCACTAAGGAAATCCGCCACGAACCAATCCTTCCATATTTGATACATCTAATATCCTAATATCAAATCACACAATCTCCTCTAAAAAGAACAATACAAAATCATAAAGTCCCATACGAATTTAGAGCTCTTCTTACGCTGGTCAATATGATTAACAACATTTTTACCAACGAGCAGTCAGACAATGCGTCCTGACCTCTGCATTCAGAATGGATGTTGAGTGCTGTTGGTTACTTGTTTATTTTTAAATACGAAACTTGCCAACGGTTTGTCGGGTTTTTTCGGTTGCGCTGATCTTGAAAAAATGTACCTATGTTCTTACAAAAAACACATTTTCTCTTGAACGTACGAATGGTATGAAAGGGATGTTCTGAAGCTTTAACAGTTATTCCAGATGGTTATAAAGTTGTTGTTATTTCACCAAAACTTATATAATTATATAATATATTTTTACAAAAGTTTATTTGGGTTACAACTTAAGGAGTAATTTCATACGAGCGCCAACTTAGGTGTCAGAGCCTTTCAATATAATGGTGTACTTATTTCTATCGTTAAATGAAATAAAAATCATTTTCACAATATCACTCGCTTTTCCATGCAAGCCTTTATTCCAGCATTACTTTTAGACACTAACAACAAATACTCTTTTATCAATATTCCTATCACAAACATAATTAATTTTTGCATCTTTTTTTGACATACGTCATTATTGAAGCAATTTACTTATCTTGATCAAACAAGTCTTATGTCTGAAGCCTGTCAAAACTGAAGTCTGGCAAATTCTTCTCTGTCTAATTATCAATCTTTGGAACACAGAGGGGTCATAAATCAGATAAGATACGTGATAAAAATGATATTGGAAAAATATAACTGAATAGTTGACATCGTTTATAAAAAACTAGTGGGTGCTCCCGGCTTTGTTTGCGTTAGAAAGTAAAACTTGCATCCCCTTTTTCACCCCTTTAAAAGTGACATTTCCGAAAATCCTTTCTTAGCGGATGCTTACGTCATAACATCTACGTGCATGCCAAATTTCAGTCCGATCTGTCAATTGGTTTGAGCTGTGCGTTCATAGATCACTATATCAGTCAGTCAGTCTAATCGGTCAGTCATTTTTGAGTTTTAAATATATAGATTTGGCTAACCGGCAGACTGCCTGCCTAATGGTAAGCAGCCTTTTAGTTGCTTATTGAAGATCCGTGGTAAAACCACGTAAAGCTTCCAAATGTATCGTTCTAATTCAGTATTGCAATAGAAAATTTTACCATTCCCATAGAAAAACTAAGGATTTTCTACCTTACCACTTTCTACTTTACCAAAAAGATAGCTGAAATATATTATAGCCATCATCAAAATCCCCAACTCTTCTAAGACGTATAATGACTTTCATTCTTGAATGGAAAAGTACAGACAAAAAAAGCAACGCTACCGATTCACTAAAGTTTCTATTGAGTTGCTAAACAATGTAATCGCGATGACTTAACAGTTTGATAATGATAATCTGATTGTCAGATTGTGTTCGGATGTTATATTGATGTTATTGTGTCGGTGCCACCGTGATTTTTAACAGATGAAATATAAATTATCTGTTGGGTTGGGTGCATCTCTTACTACAGCTGTAAGCAAATAAAAACTTTGCCGTAAAAACTTTTACTTGCATATATAAAAGAAAGGTATAGATATATTTAAAGTTATTGTATTAAAAATACAGATTCATGATATAGTTAAACCACGTACTAATTATAATAACAATGTTAAGGCTGCCTAAACATAAAATAATATACAGTACATAGAAACATTGTGGCATGTATTTTAGATATTACAATTAATTGTTATCCTGTGTATTAAGTTATTTTTATGACATAAATGTTTATATTATAAACATTGTCATCATAGAAACACCAAACTCAAATTCCACAATCAACATAACTTCGTATCATGTGCCGAATTGATTTCGTAACTGCCTTTAGGCTTCGTTCTGGCCACATACCCTTGAATAGTTACGCATTCCTAATGGGGCGAGTTGATTTCCCCTTATGCGCTGAGTGCAGACTGGTGGAAGATATTGTGCATATCTTGGCAGAGTGTGACCGGAACAAAGCTGAGAGGCAGCTTTTTTACTAAATTATAGTTAAAAAAAAAGATATGGGATGGTATAACAGTGTTTTGGGCGACCCGCTATCGCGGGCGGCCAGGGTAATAACTAAAATTGTAAAAATAGGTATTAAGAGGAGGTGAAGCTGTATTAAGTTCGTTCGCGGGTGACATTTTCTTTTTGAAAAAAAAAACCCTTGAATAAAGAAGATTAAAAAAAAACTTCGTATCAAATTTACATACGGCCCAATTTTTTTTAACAATACAGTTCAAAACAAATGTTACAGACATATTTCTCATCTGTAGGTGTCAGTAATGTGAGATAATAACATAGTTCTTGTAATTTCCTCTTGCAAACTATTATTATGTAGGTAGATGAAATTAAAAGCGTTTATAGGAACTTGACCGATCGATTCCGTAGTGTATACTTAGTATTAAATTGGATGTATGGATACGTCTTTTATGTGGTGGTGGAAGAGAAAATTTTGCTGTTGTTTTAATGTGTTCTTTAATGTTTCTGTACCGTTGTTTGGATAGATTAAATCTAAATATATAAAACTCATAGGAGACTGACTGACTGATATAGTGATCTATCAACGCAGAGCCCAAACCACTAGACGGATTGGGCTGAAATTTGGAATGAAGGTAAATGTTATGACGTAGACATCCGCTAGGAAAAGATTTTTGGAAATGCCACTTTTAAAGGGGTGAAATAGGGGATGCAAGTTTTACTTCTTAATGCGAGCGATGCCGCGAGCACCCACCAGTGACTTATATAATATATGTACCTCTTAGATATTAGAGACAAAACTTGGTCTCTGTATCTGCAGTACTAAAAACAAGAATCGTTAAGACAGATCATCTTTTATCTCACCTTAAAATACTTGCAACCTTTTTTGTGAAGACTATAAATTGCTAAATTTCATTAACCATATATATTTTAATGGGCTACTTAAGGTTTTTGTAAATGTATTGTTTATTTAAGTCTTGCCTTTTATTCCTAAGCCGTATTAGTTATATTTATCTTAACACAGTCGTTAAAGATGTTTAATATATGTTACAACATCCAACCAATAAGACGTTCCATTACGCCTAAAAAGTAAAACAGTTGTTGTATCTAATAACTCCACGTGATTGGATATTTGCAAATATCACGTCATATTATACGCATGCTGATTCGTTCGTTGCCATGGAGCCATGATAAGAATAGATGCTTATGTAGTATAATTAAGCTTTAATTAGTGACTGAGCAGATTTCATCAGAATTTTGTCTCTCTTGGTATTACATTTATGACATTTTGTGTCAAATTTGCGTAAAATGTATGCATAAGGCAGTTGCTAAATGCATACAATTGAAGCGCCCGTAGCTCAGCTATCGGAGGCAATAGCATGCTATTACCAATGTTAAGCAAGGGTCGACGCAGTTAGTTCTTGGATGGGTGACCGAAAAGTGGCATTCCATTTTGGGCGCTTCCTGGATCGGATTTAACTTGTTAGTCCCGGCTGTTTGTCTAGTAAGGCAGTCATATAACCATATCGAATGCCCTTATAGCAGCTTTACAAACTCTCGACACCAGAGTTGGCCACTCTCATTCGATAAGAAGAAGAAGCTTGTTGCTAAATTTATCGAATGACATGGTTTTAATTATACAAATGTTAACAGAACGTAGGGTTGGGTGTCTCTGGGTATATTTTTTATGAATATTTGAGTTTGCTGAACTCCTACAAAGTCATCTTTTGTTGAAATATATTATAAATGGCAAAGTTATTGTTGTTGGCAAGTTAAGTTTTATCGGTTTTTTGTATTGTTAGGTTTAAACATTATTATGTTTTTGCTGTCTTAAGGTCATCTTTGCCTTTTTGCTTTTTGTTATATGCATTCTTTGAGTTTCGCAATGATTTTAAATTATTGTACTGACAAAATGATATCTAAGGTCGTTCAAAAATAATAAGTAGCAATAATTACACTTTGTTTTTTAAATAAATCATTACTATTTGAAAAAGGAATACAAATAAAAAAACTACAAAGACTAGTAGGTACATACATGTTAAATTAAAATTATTAAGTCATTGCTTTTTACTTATTAAATCTTATAATAAACGCATATTTTTTAATACTAGATAGGCTTACTTGATGACAACGCAACGTTAAAATCTACGATCTAGCGCGCTTGCCTAGAAGAAACCGATTCACTCTTGACTTGAAGACCGATAAGTTATAGTTCGAGGGGAATAGAGATACCGGCAAGGAGTTCCATAGTTTGGCTGTTCGCACGATGACAGTCGAAGCATAACGCTTGGTGCGAGTCTTCGGTATCTCAACTGTATATTCTTATTGGAACTCTCTACCTGGAGCCCTGTTCCCAGAAAATTATAACCCAGGGGTCTTCAAATCTAGAGTAAATAGGTATCTTCTAGGCAAGCGTGCTACATCTTAGACTATAGTGGTGCTTAACATCAGGCAGGCTATAGTCAAACGTAAGCCTATTTAATGTAAAAAAAACCCTCTACTCGTGCGATGGTGAAATGGGGCTGCATATTAAATCATGCAATTCCTAAAAAGCCGAAAGATTGGCCACCTTACGGCGGTGCTCAAGGCAATGTTGAGCCAGTTTGTATGTAACTAGTTAAAGAATTTTGCATAAAATATTATTATAAACTAATAACAAAGTTTTCGAGACCTCTCCAGCCAGTATGGTGTAATGGTAAAGTACATCCGTGTGCCTCTCAATAGGAGATATGCCTATATGCCTCTCCTCTCCTCCTCCTTCTCCTCCTGTGTTGTTATAGCGATGTTTGATTTCACACTCCGACACGCCGGTTACGGCTGTGGGACAATTTAAAGACGAAACAAATAATTATTCTCATTAAAAAATCTAGCTGCTAAACTAGACTTAACAATCTGTGTGTAATTTAAGACTTAGCTCACAATGTATAGGTAAATAATATCATGTATATAAACTAGTATTATTTTGGACTATAAGTACCTTAAACTAAAAAAAATAGTCTATTTTGTTCATAAAAACAATTCTATTGAAACCCTTTGTATATATTTGCTAAATGCTGTACTGAAGCCAAATTTTCAAAAATTAACATCTTTAAGTTAATAATATCCTTCCTATCATACTAAATATACTTTTATTATATTGTATAAACTTCAAACCCAAAAACTAGTTAGTACCTAATAATAATACTACTGTTTACAATAGATTCAGTTTGTAAAAATACTTTCCTTATAATGTATTTATTAATTGTATAGACATAAATAATAATTTGTGCATGCTGTGCTTAACTTAAACAGGTAGTACATTTAGTTTATAAAACTACTTGTGTAACATAAATGTAACAATGTCATTACCAATGTTGAGCCAAAATAAATAAAATAAAAAATAAAAAAGAAAACGTGAAAAAACTGCTCCTCCGAAATCAAATTCTTTTTTTAAGTTAATTAATATCTCATATTCTTTCAATTCGTCTTCGGAAGATCTGTATCCGTGAGAAATTTCATCATCAATGACGATTAAATGATACTGAGGGGAAGTTATGACAAAGATAAAGAATAAAGATCATCGAAAAAAGAATCTCTTGTGCTTTCTAAAAACTCGCGACATTCATGACATAGCTACTAAAAATCTCGTACCACCAGGTCTAACCAATTTTTAAGTAAATAGATTACTCTGCGATATTAATATACTGATATTATTATTATTAAGGCCTTACTTACTTACTATACTTAACCCTCTGGGACTGACGTGCCCTAATTTTCGCAAATCTGCTGACGTGGTAGTATAACAGACACCACTTTAACTACTCATAACTTTGTAGTTTTTTTTTTCAAACCTGGTTTAATGGTTTTTATTTAAGCATTACTATTTTCTTTATTGTCTTAGTTGAGAACTAAGTTTCAGGAAAAAAAAACAAGGTGATATTTATAAACATTTATTAAGTACGTCTAAATCAGTCTCAGAACATAGAGATCTACTAAAAATTAAAAAAAAATAACAAGATTAGTACTTTTTATAGGAACATTAATTATTTGTGAAAGACAACTGTTTTATCATGAAAAATATAAAAAAATAGCAACATTCAATGGTTCAATCAAAATTCACATGACTACAAACTATTACATTTTTTTTTGGCAATTTTCACAAAGTGGCTTGGAACATTGAAGACAAATCGGCTTCTCACAATCACAGCATCGATATTTTGTCACTCTTTTTATGTTTGTTGGACAAATGGCATATAATTTTCTTCCACTTGGTGGATTTGGTGTAGTCTTTGGAGGTGGAGGGGGTAAATCTTTACCCAAAACTCTACTTATCGTCATTCGCAGTTCTCTTGGTAATCTTTCATTGTATACGCGGGCTTTCATGTGTTCTAGCACCAATTCTCTTGCCATATTCAATATGAAAGTTCCTCTCCTCATTTTATCATCACTGTCTGCACATGACTGATACAAGACAAAGCTATTTACTCCTGCCATATCTAGTATACGCTGAAAAATTGCCATAGGCCAGCGACGAGTTTTACGGCTGCAAGAATAGATCGAGCACTTCTTGTCAATTTCGTCAACTCTTCCTTTTGTTCGATTATAGTCTGCAATCATAACTGGCTTCCTTGTGTACAAAAACAATAATACTGACGTGTAGTCTAGGAAACACTATGAAAATATAATGATTTTACTGAGATGGTTGTTTCACAGACACATACCTTAACACTGACGTGGTTGTCTCGTAGACACCTTCCCTTGTAGCGTGACGCGTACGCACCCCGGGACTGCCCGCGGGTCACTGATCAACGCTTAAGCGCGCGCTCGGAAGGTACTGAGAACGTGGCGGTTGCAATTTAAAAAATAACGAAATAACGAACGTTTTTACATTTTGCGGTGTCTGACACACTACCACGTCAGTCCCAGAGGGTTAAATAGCCTAACTTACCTATTAAACAATTAATATAAAAACCTACTAATATAACTAACAATCATTGTCACAACTCAATGCTGAAGTGAATTTAAATTGCAAGAACTTTCAATTGAGCCTTCAACTGAAAACAACACAATTGTATAATTTAATTTTTGTTTAACGGAAGAACCCTGGCACCGCGACACAGGGAATCCTACAGCGGTTGTCAGGGACACCTACAATGTTAACAAATGTATTAAGGCAAATAAAAATTCTTTTATCTTTTTATCTTTATCTTATCTGCTGTCTACAGTCTTCAAATCACTCCAAGGACCTTAAAATGGTGTTAATATGTTGAGCTACTCACAGCCGGTTCTTAGGTCAAACAAACCCGCTCACCGCTCTTCACATGCCCCACCACCAGACCTGACAGGTGGCTAGTAGTTCCGCGCATCAATCATGTAAGTGAAACAATCGTCCGAGGTCAGACGTTTTATATCGATGACAGATTGTCAGTAAACTATGAGTTATTGGTTGTAATGTTACGGTGGTTTGCAGAGGTTACTACGGTTATACTTTAGTTGTACGCTGGGTTTTTTGTGGTTTCGTGGTTACGGGTCATGTCAACGTTTGAGTGTAGATTTTCTATTGTTTGTAGGCGATTCTCTATTGTTTGTTATAGAATTAGATGAACCAATGAACGAAAAGTGTCCGAGGTCAGACGTTTTATATTGATGACGAATTATCAGTAAACTATAGAGGAGATAACACCAATAGAGGTCTTTCGGGATTCGCCTTACCAGCGAAAAGCGGAAAGCGGAAAGGAAATACAAATCACTCAATCTTCTACCAAGGAACCTCCAGATGATTTGAGCCTTATTGAGAGCTTGGAAGCGGATATCAAAAAATTTGAAGAGCATCATAATATAGGATAGAGTAGGATGCAATGTACCTAACCAAATTAAATATTTGTAATTAAATGGAATTCTAATCCTTTATAGTAAACTATGAGTTATTGGTTGTAATGTTACGGTGGTTTGCAGAGGTTACTTTGGTTATTAGTTTTATTTACTTTTAATTGTATTTGTTAACCATCTAAACCACCTGGAAGAACCTGTCTTTTGCAACACAGTTCCAACTAAAGCAAAAGACAGAATCATGTAAATTATACAATAAGGTTGCTCAAATAAAAATTTACTTTACTTTACTTTTTTACCTCGGTTATATTATATAATTACCAACGGTTATATGCTGAGTTTTTCGTGTGGTTACTATACGTGGACAGGCTACCGGAATTGTAAACTTGTGAGTTTGAAAAGCTTAGGGTCGTTTAGTTGTTAGGTTTTAGAATTAATTCTAAATATACCATCACCTACGATAGACATCATTAATTCTTGAAAAACATAAAATTATGTGTACATAGCCAATAAATGACTGTGTCAAAGCGGCACTTTTAACTTAAAACTATTTTTTATACTCATATGCTTTCATTCCAAAACTGCTATTTCTGCTTAGAGATATTGAGAATTTTATACCTATGCTAAGTTTAAAATCCGATTATTTTACATAACAAGTTTACATATCTGCCAGCTGTTTATGTTCATCTAACATTAAAATATATTAAAATGTAAAAATCTCTTATTGTTAAGAAAACTTGCTAATATCACGCCACCATAAAAGTGAAATTTTCAATAAAAATCAAGCTTTTAATGTTCTAAAGGTGAGGTCAAGGCCGAAAGAGATGTTTTTAATTTGAATTTCTAAAGAAATACCATAAACCAGTCATTCTAATAAATCGTAAGCGAGATTTTTGTATCTAAATATTTATGAAAAAAAACCTCGACAATCCAAAGCAAGTTTTGTCGTGCATAAGCAGCCTTATCAAGTCGGTTCATGAATAATTTTAGTAAAATTTCATAAATAGGTGATAGTATGACACTATTAAATGGTAATAAATAAGCCACTTAATGTTTAAAAATAATAAAAAAGGATCATTTTGTATCTATTGTTCATCGAATTTCGATATGCTTTTGGTTTTATGTTCTATTTATTATCTAATTTATAGATATTGTCTACACATGATATTGTTATCGATTCCAGGTATTTTTATATATATTAGGTATAAATTCGGTATACTAAATGACTTCATTTAATGTGGTTACAACAGCGAATAAATTGTCTCTGAAAATTAAGTACCTATATAAATTTATACCAAATACATAAGTGGTTTTCTTTTACTTATACTATATTTTGCTTATTACTCACACATTCAAACGACATTAAGTATTTGATCTGTTGATGTTTATTCTATAACTTGTGGACGCCCGCGGCTTCGCTCGTATTTTTTCAGGATAAAAAGTAGCCTTTTTCACTGCTGGGACCTCATACTACCTACATACCAAAATCATGAAGATCCCGCCATTTTTCAGACAAACAGAGACTCAGAGAAACTGAAAAACAGTCAAAACTTCTATTAATGGTTGGAACGTGTTCTATTAACAATTTTATTTCAAGTGTCTCAATAAAAATATATCTTCAATGTTCAGACTTTCGACCCACTTCAGCTTCATGTTTGCATTGACACATGTTATAATCATCACTGTATAACATTTTGTCGTTCATACAATAATAACTCATATACAATAATTAGGTAGAAAAGTCCTATCTACCATAGACTAGAATGGAAACCATAGAATAAATACATACATAGAAATGTTCGTAGTTCGCAGTCGCTTCTCATGGACTAATCGCAAGGCCGGTTATGTGGTCATACTACTTTCTACATGATTTTTTACAGTCTGGTTGAGTACGTCTTCGGATCTTCTCTTAGGGTAATTGTCCATTAGGATTTGCGATGTGTGCGACACGACATTTTGCTTAAGGATTATAAAGCGTATCTGGGAATCCCAAGTTGTCCACGCCCTATCGGTCGACCCAGGTATCGCTGGAGAGACGCCGTGGAAGCTGACTTGCAGAAACTTGATGTTGCAGACTGGCAAATGGCAGCCAAAGACCGGTGAAGGTGGCATTCTCTTGTGCTGGAGGCTAAGACGCACTTCGGGTCACTGCGCCATAGGAGTAAGTAAGTATTTGTGACGGAATTTTCAACAAAAAGCTCAAGAGACAAATATTACGTTTGTGGAAACAAATACAGAAAATGTTTATTTGTACATGCATTTACTTATTTTAGGTAGGTAGGTAGGTATGAGAAAAATTAAGTAAAAGTTACATGCTAAAATAATTCAATCTTTCGATATATTTTTTTATTGATGATATGGAAATTTGACATAATCGTTATGCAGTACTTAAATTTAACTGTGTAAACATATACATTAAGATCTACTTGCGCAACAGCTAATTTCTTTAGCTAGAATCGGATTCGTTGCGCAAGTGACAAACTCCACAGTTCAAATTAGTCGTGTCGCGTTCCCAAAAATATTGTAGGTTTATGTCCCTAGGTATAATTCACAACTAAGTTTTCACTGTACTCCTCGGTTGACATAGCACTGAACGTTTTATTAACGACTGTCCATTATTTATCTACTTGTATGTATTATTTATGTTGGAGATGATAGATTATTTACTTTGCGATTATAAATAAACATTTTGAAACTGGGTAGACTTCTTGAAGGCTTTTAGCGATGGAAAATACGTACCTACTCGTTTGTTTTCTTTCATGAGTACTACAAAAATCTATTATTTGTTACTATGCCAAATTGATATGATGCCTGAATTATAAATATACTATCTAGAGATAATAAAGCACAATTTTATTTTAAACAAGTGGACGCCACTTTTTCTTCTTGAAATTAACAGACAAACAGAATAACAGAGACACAGATAAACTAACAAAAATGATAAAAACTGCATAAACGTGTTTTTTTATCGATTTAAAGTACATATACCTAAACATATTTTTTTTCTTATATCTTCTGTGTACAGATTATTGACCTTCTTCAGCTTTATTAGATATATAGAAAAAAATTTTATCCATCCTTTCCATTATTGACAAAACTTTTATAACAAAAAGTCGTAAGTAGCATGTTTTTAAAATAAATAAATGAAAACGGTACATATCAGCTATTTCTACAAGATTTAAACTTAAACTGATGGACTCAAACTGACTCTTAAAATATACGAATAATAATCTTATACTTAGTAAATCAAACACTATCATCTATTTTGCAAACCTGATTGTTACTTCTTATACTATGGCATCTGTTTGCTTCCATCTGGCAACAAACGAGATAAGAATCTCAAGATGTATCGCAGGATAGCGTATTTTAATTTACTTATTTACATGTTCGAGATAAACCCGTTGAAATAAAATATAAAATTATTTCGGCTATTAAATTTCTGATTGCTTAAGTTATTAAGTGAAAACTATTATTTATTGGGCTATTAAGGTGACAAGATTTGCTTTGAGATATTAGGTGTCATTAACTTTATCTTTTGCAAATCGATCATATTGTGCTTTTATTTATTTTCGGAAATAAATAAGAACATACTAAAATAGATATTTTTATGTAACTAAGATAACAAAAGAAAGTTAATTTATTCAACTAATTAATAAAAATAACCTTTAGCAAACATTAAAGTTAACGATTGTCCCAAATCGCATAATATAGAACTCATTTTTAATACAGATTCATTGTTTCGTTTTTTAACATAATTATGTTGTTTAAGTATTAAAGCATTTCACATTGGACCGATTTTTATTGTTTAATTTACATAAACCGTTTTACATCTACGAGAAAAAAATATTTGATAAAATAATCGACTTACACCGCTACTTCAAACGCCTTCAAAATAAGTTATTAAGCCGATAAAAAAACAGCTACTAGACAAATTACAATTTTTAGAGAAGCACCTACTAAGTTGAGCTATAAACCTTACAAAAGACAGAACCATAATTCATTTTAATTGAATCATTTCTACTAATAGTGCTTTCTATACATTTGACAGCTCAGTCATTAGAACTCGATAGATATACGTGATTGAAAAATGTCGATTAAAGATGAAACGAGCAGCGGCTTCTACGTTTATCAGTGAAATTAGAAGAATAGGGTAGCATGGACACTTTTGGTGATTTGCTTTGCCTTGTTCAAATGTGATTCAGATTTTATAGATGTATTGTTACTATACTTTAAAGTTTGTAGAATATGGGTTTTACCCAAAAGTATTTTTTATATTATTGGCAATTGCAGGGTATTTGAAATTTTAATTTACATATATTCAAATTCTTCTGAGATAAGACACAGATAACCCAAGTAACTGTTTTTGATTATTATACCATTAAATGAATAATAAGGAGAAAACTATACTTCTACTAATTACTTTACAATTTATTAAAAATAAATTATCTTACTATGATTCTAATATTTTAAATGCAACAATGTACGCATTGTTACATACTGAACCATATAACAATTCAAATGATGAATCATTTTTTGTGGTAGCCATACTAAAACTGTAAAAAATACTGATTCCAGCGTCCATTTTAGTTAAATTGCGGTCTTCTACGTGTCTTTAATGGAAATCCGGATGATATTTCAATCAGAGGCAGTTTCAATATAATGAAGAAGTTTTTCAAGATGACAATACAGCTTGTAGAGATGTTTATTATGCGTTATATTTTTCTTAAACTAACGATAGCGGGAATAGATCTGCTTTATATTTTATCATGGACATCAAATCATTGCTGTTTTAGGAAAATTATGATGAGGAGTTAACTAGTTTTTTTTTTAAATTGTAAGTACTTACCTTAGTGTCAGTGTATTAATCTGTGTGATGGATAATATTTCGAATACTAATGGTCTAATTCATGCAAAACTTATCTAACTTATTATATTTGAATGCTTATAAAAACATTTATTAATTCTAGCATGTAACATTACAACATGCTTGTAAAAATCTGGTCAAAGAATCCCTAAACAACATCATAAAAAAAAAACAAATCTACCACAAAACCGAGAAATTCCAACCACAGCATTATCACCTTTAAATTAAGAAAATTTACTCGTTACATAAAACGGAGCTTTGTCATGAACGCATAAAAATCAAACTAAAATACTGCCTCATTTAAATTTCCTTTTGTAGATCGATCCGCCAAACGACAAGATGCTTATTAATATCTCGAGACAAATCTTGCCGTGTGTACTAATACAGGCCCATCGGTGAGAAACTAACGCACCTGTACTCTGTCTACCGGTTGGCTTGCTGGTTTTAGGGAGGGGACGATGTGAAATGAAAGTATCGATGTTGATAAAAAAAATATCGATACCAATTTATTTTTATAAGTAGTAAATAATTTTATGTCTAACTAAATCTAAATATTTTTAAAACCGTAATACTTGAATTAATTACGTTAGAACGATAAATTGAAATGATATGAAAATTATTTATTTTTCAACAAGAGATAGGTACGAACATAGTTAAAATATTAAGGGAAGTAAAAAGACAAACACATTTGGCACATGCACAATTTCTTGTCACAAGCCGTCCTCAACTCAGTATGAAATTGATATAATAGTTTAGTGGTCAGACGTTTATTTAAAAGACACGAAGTTTACGTAAGGCTGTGTGCAGGGCTAATAAAGCATTTGTACCTGGTTAACCAGTTGATAAAACTTAATATAAATACAATAGGCTATTCGTAACATTAAAATTAAGCATGTATATTGTTCCCAACCAATGTAAATATATTATTACATTAAGAAAATCGTAGAAATTACAGTTGTTTTATCACTTAGGTAGGTTACGTTACACGTGAAATTGAATGAATTATTTTTTATTATAAATTTAGGTTTACATTTTTATTCACAATATTAATGTCACATTACAATACTAATCTAAATTGTATAACAACTAATATAAAAAACGTTAACTTTATCGATAACACAATCCAACCACACCTCATCCCTAGATCTCACGCAGCGCGGCCGCGGCCCATCGCGGCGGACTCACATAATAAATCACTAGCTAATAGCCACTGAACTCATTCGCTAATCCGACCGACAACTGCGGTGGACGTGCGTGCTGCGTTTCTGATGCCGGTGTGAACTGGCCTTTATAATTTGGTACATCAAATTTGAATTAGGAATTCGGATATTGTCATATTGTTATGCTTTTGTTTTTTTCTCTAATTATTATTTTCCTTTTTTTTTAAAGGTAGTAGCTATGGTGCTTTTGTTTAAACTTAGGAATTATGGTAAGTTAGTTTCTGTCGTCCAAACTCATTCGCCAAGCCAACTACGGTAGACGTGCGTGCTACGCTTCTGATGCCGGTGTGAACTGAGCTTTGCAATTTGGTAGGTAAAAATTTAATTTGTTCTTTTTTTATTCAGAAAGGCTTTTTATAGGAAGCTGCAGAATTTGAATTAGGAATTCAGAAATTGTTGTATTATTACGCTATTGCTTACTTGCTGTGCTATAAGTAACTTAGGTAATTTGTGTGAATATGTAAATAATTAACGTTAACCACAGTAAGTTAGGTATGCAAGTGAACAACTTTGGTGTCAAGAGTTTTCAAACCTCACCTAAGGGTCACTGGCATGACTTTAGACCTGTTTTAAATGAATAAAATGAATAAACGTTTAAGAAAAAATCTTTGACGACATGAGTTGACCATTTGTGAAGTTATTTTTGTAATAATATAAAGCTGGTAAAGTGCTGCAGCACCTCTGGAGTTGCAAGTGTCCATAGGTGACGATGACTGCTTACCATCAGGCAGATCGTGTGCCTTTTTGCTACATTTTTATAAACAAAAATTTTACAAAAAACATAGATTTATGTTTGTTCTAAGCCTGTTATATACTTTCTACTACCATTGCAAATAAATAAACTCTCCAAGTTAAACTAACCGCTGCCCACACAATAACAGGTTGGAATAGAATACGTTCAATGCCTAGATAACTTCCATCACACGAACTAGTATCGACACACAATACTCGTAGACAGGCCTTGCCAATACAATACAATATATCATTATTGCACACCAAAAATATTAATAATATTAAAAAAAATAAACTATAAATATATGTACAAATGAGCAGCCTTCATACCTTGAGTGATATCTTCCAGGCCAATACAGTTGTCTCAAAAATAATAAAGCTATACATTAGCGCGCTTATCATCGGGCGGGGTATAGTCAAACTTAAGTGTTTTTTGGGACTATACAGCTGGTTGCCAAATGCCACCATTTTTGCGTCACCAGACGATGGCTGGGCACTGATGGTGCCCGGGACTATGTACTTGTTGGGGCGACTGGCATAATAAGGCGCCTATTTAGTGTTAATAAACTATTAAAGTGTGAAAACGAGTGAAAATCCATATATAACTGGAAAAGCAGAGATTGAGCCACGGTGTGTCTGATTGTAAGACAGTCTCTTCGCCACCGAGCCACATTCGCTTCAGAGTACACAAACACTCTCAGTTTTTTTTTAATCATACGTGCTTTGGCCTGTCTATAACTATTCAATGTCGAAGGGACTAAGCTATAAATGTGCGCCGAACATAAACTGACAGTATCAGTAAAGAGTCAGGGTTTGATAATGTACATCCTAGTTGAATAGGATTCTGTAATGGACAGTTAACAAAGGTTGGGATTTACTTTAAAGTATTAGGGAACAGTATGTAGTATAAACAGCATTTTTTTTATAAAAGCTGCCTGGCCTGTACGGAACCATATATTTTTTACGTGGGTTAGGTTTACGTTTGACTATATACAACCTGCCTGATGTTAAGCATTGCTGCAGCCTAGGGTGTAACACGTTTACCTAGAAAATACCTATTAACTCTAGATTTGAATACCCATAGATTGTAGTTTGCAGGAAACACAGCTTCTGGTAAAGTGTTTCAAAGCTTTGCCTTCCGTACAATAAACGTAGATTATGCTCACACATTTTCGCCTTATTACAAAGTGGGATTTAGTGTAGTTTTCATCCGCTTATTCATTTTCACGCAATCGACAATTGGTTACCTGAAACAATAAAAAGTCAATTTTAGTTTTTGTAATGTCATTATGTCGCAATTTTTCTGGTATATCTTCTAAGTCCAACAGATTATTACATATTCAATTTTTTTTTATTTTTCTATTCCAAAAAGTACTAAAAAAGTAAGTAAGATTACTTAGATTTATAACAAACAATATTTATAGACCAGATAGACAGTAGATAGTCATAAAACCGGTTATATGTGTAATGAAAAAAGAGATCGTTTTGCGCGCTTGTCAGACCAGTGGGTTTCCATACATTTGCTTAGTAAAGCTTCTTGATGTAGGAGAAAGTGGATTAGTATTGCCTAATAGAGACTCTTTTATATGTAGCTATGAGTAAATTGTGCAGGAATATATTTACGTTATAATTGTTAGCTAAGCACCTGCATTTAAAAGAAGCAGCATGGGATCACAAGAAGTTTTGCCAACTGACCTCCGAACTTGAATATGAAGATTGAATTGAAATTGATTGAAGGAACTTGATGATGATGATACACTTTGTAAGTGGAACAGGACAAATCTAGAGCATAAAACTAAATGGAATAATTTATATATTTCAGGATATATCACACAGCGCCATCTATCCTCATAATAAGCAAACACTTGTGTCATGTAAAGTTTTATTATGCTAGCAATAGCCGGTAAGTAGATAGTAATAAAACTCTGTTACGTTTTGATTTATGTAGACTGGTTTTGAAATTCAAAACTGGGAAAACAGAAAGGAAAATAAACGCATTGCTATAAAGTACGTGTTTTGCCCTCATCATCTCATTCATTTATCAAAAAGAAACACCGAATAAACACAAAGAATCTTAACCATGAAGCAAACTAAAAACCTATTTTTTCTGAGCTTACAATTTTCTCCGCCATCGCTGATTGCCTTCTGTATTTAATTGATTCTCCGATTGTTCTACCAATCGTATTTTACAATTAACAATTCTCAGCACGAGGCAGTCGTTCAGTTTAATTGTTAACAAAGATTAAAACTTTTACTAACGTCGTTTGCAATTTTACACAGACTATCACGTTTGACTTAGGTCAGTTGATTAAAGAATTTTTATTTATTTATAGTGTAGATACATTTAGATGAAATTGTACGTAACATCTCAAATTATAACAATTTTCTGATAAAAATCTCACTTGATCAATTTGACCATGTCGAAAACCCTAAGGTGGTTTGAAAACTCAGGACTATTCCAATTCGTTACGAGAAGAACCAAAATCTAGACAATTTTCACCTAATCTTGATTACATTGAGAAGCTAATATGCTTTTTATAATCATCATCATCAAAAGATATAAGTGTGTAACGTTTCACAACCATTTGTAACTCGAAATGACTACCGACATTTTCCAATACCAATTTTTCTTGCATAAAACGGATACAAAAAGAATGCATCATTTCGTCTCAAAATAGAATCCACTAACTCAAATACCGTTTCTACTTATGCATATTTTACCAATAGAGGCGTGAGAAGCGAAAAATATTAACAGCGACAAAGTTCTATATACGCTAGGTATTTGAACATCTGACCGGTGGGCTTAGATATAGTAGCGTGTGGATCTGGCTTGCCATTATTTATGGTGTGATTGTTAAAAATCAAAAACATAATGCGATAAAGTGGCATTCTATTTTGGGCGCTTCCGTAGGTCGGATGACACGTAAATTTTTAAGTTCCGGCTGTTTGTCCAGTATGGCAGTCGTTAAGCCATGTCTGAGGCTCTTAGGGTGGCTTGATACACTCTCAACACCAGAGTTGGCCACTCTCATTCTATAAGAAGAAGTAGAGGATTTTGATACGATTGAAAATAACCTAAGTCAATGTGCATACATCCACCATTGATATACCTATATGATAACATTATGTTGTTTTCTTAGAAAATAACGCAGAATCGTTTACTGGTTGTAATAGGTTACTATGAGAACTTCAAAAAGATTTTTCATATTTTATCTGTTTTACATATTAAAACCTATTTTAAAAAACCTCGTAGAAATAAGTGACCTTGTTCGACCTACCATCTACTGATTATCTTTTTACAATTGTCAATTTTTAACTGAGGGGAAAAAACCTCCAGAAGTAGCAAGTTCCCTCATCTAGTTCCACCAACACCAGAACCTCCAAAGTCGGTGTTAGTACAAGTATGACATCACGGTTCACTCCGCAGCACTCCGCACCCGCAGTGGGCAGACAAAGGCCTGTAAATGTATGCTGGACGATGTGTTTGGTCAGCTAACGTGATGTGAGAAGATTTGGACGTGGCAATTACAAAATAAGCGTTTCTCTTACACTTAGACAAAGGCAAAGCATCGCCATTGTGAGAATCGATTAACCCTTAGAACTGTTAGTAGAGCACAGTGTTCATAGTAGTCTGATTCTAATTATGTAGTTTGAGCTATCATTAGAAAACATGCCATTTATTTATGTACAAATCTAATCTAGAAAGAGACATGACTTCTACTCTGTAATATTATTCCTCTTCTTCTTATCGAATGAGAGTGGCCAAATATAGTGTTGAGAGTTTATCAAGCCGCCCTGAGGGCTTCTGACATGGCTTATATAATATTACTCCTTATATTTGAGGACGATGTCGTTATTAACAGCACATGTCCTAGGTATTTGTGGTCTTCAAACATTTGGATTTCCTCCTAATGCTTATTTATCGAGTATAACCTTCTGGACACAATGAGTACCTACAAAAATAGCGTGTCGTCGAAGCTAGAATAGTTTAGTTACCTAGTTAACACCTAAGCTACTGTCATAGCCGGAATCACCCAGGAATATTATTATTGTTAACGTGATATAAATATATACAAATCAAATGCTAAATTATATAACCGTAAAGACACTGTGATATCTCGCAAAGTAATTTCTAAATGGCCATGGCAGTATTTTTCTTAAATCTTTCGAACCGTCAGTAATTCTTACATTAAAAGCATTTATATCTAGTTAACTTTTGAGAACGAACGAATTGTATCGTTACTTTACCACATCCAAACCACTAAAACAAACCACCTCCACGTTGGCCGTTGAATCTGACCAACTCCACAAACAATAGTAGCCATGTTTACGGAGCCTGTTGTTTGCACTGACAAAACTAAGTTGCGTCATTTCTACACAAATAGGTGCGGATCCGTTTAAGAAGGTAGCTCTGAATTTGAATTAGAGTAAAAGGTGTATTACCATAAGTGTAGGTTATGAATATTGTTTTTGTGAATCAATGAGCTAGTTGCCGAATTTGTTTTCGCCTTTTCTTTTTTTTCTATGGACAAATGCATCGGTACTATCAACTGTTATTGTATTGTTATGATTGCGTAATATTTTTTTTATATGTCATTGTTTTTTTGTGTTTTAATATACCAGGTCTCGGAGTTTTACTGTATGTAATAGTAGTACCAAAAATGTAAGAACTCCTTCAAGCGTTGCTTTGAGTTTGTCTGATTATCCGTTATAACTTTTTTTGGTGGATATGAGTCAAAACAAAACATGCAATGTCATTCATCAAATAGATATAAAGATAATTCTTTATTGTCACACACATATAAAACATAAATAGTAAAATTACATACAGAAACTCCTCTAGGTACCACAAGTGGCGGCTTTATTGCTGAAAGTAATCTCTTCCAGGCTACCATTGGATGGAGAGGAATAAATAAAGGATTATAAAGAAAAGGAAAGGGGTGAACAACAAGCGAGAAAAAAAAACGAATAGCTTCTGAATGTGTTTCATTCGATATGTCATAAAATTATGAGTTAATTTATTAAGTGCTAACCTGCACTATGGTTGTTTTAAATTAAACTTTTTTTTTCTTGTTTATTTCTTGTCATATCAGGTGTCCATAGTACATCGATATGAGTGCTTGTTAGACATATTCTGACAGCACAAGTGGCGCCATCAGCCGCTCAGTCTGAAGTGTATGGAAATGAGTGTGAATTTTCGCGCCTGGCAGTTAGTAGACCGTAGCCTAGTGGTTAAGGCGTTCTGACGGTAGCAGAAATACGCAGGTTCGAATCCTGCTGGTCGTGATTATTTTCGCTCATTTTCCAATAAAAGTTTAATTTATGTCATAAAATATTTACGAAGTCTAGTTTTTGACTACATTTACCAAAGGTTGCATTTAGAAAAATATATGAACAATATTTAATAATGAATGAAAATGAACCCGTAGTACTACCGTACTATTGCTTTACTAAGAAGATAACATAGTAGATGTTATCTTCTTAGTAAAGCAATAGTAATTTTACCTAAACAACTTACTTAATGCTAAGAAATGGTAACATCTAATTTAACTGCAACTGTTATGTTTAAGCTTCCTTCGTAAACATCACGGAATAATAGTTTTTAATTAAAATTGCGAAAGTTTGATAGTCGCTGTGACTGCAATGGTTAAATAGAGATACCCTTTTATTGGATTGTAAGAACATTGCTTATGTTACATTATTGTATAGCCAGTATAGAAATTTAAACAGAAAAGAGTAGATGTAAAAATTAAAATATAATGTGACAAGCAATAGGAATATTTTTAAGCTTAATATATGAACATTATTGCCTGCGATTCCGTTTGAAAAAAATGTCTAAGCGTAATAACAAATATCATACACAAAGTATAAAGACATAAGTTTAACTTCAAACAACTAACTTGGCTTACTCTTCACGTTTCATTGAAAACATCAATTTTAATACATAAATTATTGAACAAATTGTATGCCGTCATTTCTTTTACTGCAAAAAGCACACAATAAATTGTTAATCTCTCCTCTCTAATACTTTGTAACCAAAAAACAAGTTTGCAAAAAATAATTAAAGTAAGAAATTTATAAATAAATCGTCTCACTAGAAACTACTTTCTCTCGTTAGAATCGAGCTTACCTCTAATTATAAGCTCCATATTAGATAACAAAGTCCACATACGCACTGATAAATTCACAGACCTAGAGCTTAGATAACTTAGATGGCTAGATACCGCTAATGTTACCAATACGACACTAGGTATACCTAGTTTATATAATTATGTTGTTTACTTATAAATAACGCAGTACTAGGTTCTTTAAAATTAGTCGTTTTAGTCAAAAGAAATGCTTAATTAACTTAATTTTCCCTAAAACTCCTTTTATTTAAGTTTTTGTTTATTCCGTCCGATAAACATTTTTTTTCAAAATTACCTTATGTTGGCAACACAAAGACTAATGTTGGACATTTTAATGTGTTAGGTTTATGATAACAAGTCAATACAATCAAAAAGAGCTTCAATCTCTCTTGTTTTAGATAGCCGTTTATGCGATATTTCCCACGAATTACATTTTTATTACTATCACATGTGTTTCTTTCTGCGTTGAATTTCTATTATAAATACATACGTTATCTATCCATCATTCATTCAGCGGTCCACACACCAGCCTAGTACCTAGTAGCCAGCCACTGGCATTCCAACTCGACTGAATGGGACATTAATATCAAAAGGCACCATTAAAATCCTAAATGTCGTTTATCTTGATTTAGATTTATGATAAGTGGTCCAAGATTGAGACACGCTGTAGGCCCTACTGATGAAATTATATTTTATTGTTGATAGTTGGTAGTCGTTAATTTTTTTTACTCCATACTGGTTTACTAAGGATTTTCTAATATAGAGAAAAATATCATCATAAAAAACTAGCCTTAAAATCTAAAAGAGAACATACAAGGAATCGTTCATATTATAGACATAATAACTATGCCAAAAACCACATGTTTGTAAAAATAATAATAATGACTTAATAACTTTAGACAATCAGTAATTAATGCAAGACTGAAAATGGAATAAAAAAAGGTGGTCGTTCAGACAAAATTAAAAAGGGGAGAAAATGTTGTTTACCTAAGAGCTGTTGTACCATTTATAGTTTTTTTTTATAAATAGTAATTTAACGGCTACAGTATAGGCATATGAGGTGGAGTTTTATATCAATTTTGATGATTTCTTAATTTTATCTAATCGATCCTTATTTTCAGGGTCGGCTCCTAACATTCCCACCGTACATATCCTTACTAACCTTGTACATCTGATTGGCTGATCACTGCTTACAGTTAAGATCGTAAAATAGTGTTTAAACGACTAAGTTACAGTTTTAATTTCGGGAAATAAAGTTAAAGACTTCTATAATTACTTGAGTTTAATGACAGTTTTTAATAACTTATAGTTTTGATGATAATAATCTTTGGTCTATTAGTAGGAACTTTAAAATTACGCATTTAATTTTTAAATTTTTCGTTTTTTTTCTAAAGCAAAAAATTCTAGTTACCTAACTACTCATCAGCTAATCATTAAGTACATCGATGATGATATAAAAGCAACTCAGTATTTATATGCTATTAACATAACAATATAACATTATCTGGTAAAGTTATCAATACAAAACTTGCATAGAAATCCTTAGATAAAATATGTATTATTATTATATGCAATTCATACACATTATAACTAGGTACTTAACCCATTGCAACTTACGTGATTCAGTTTTTACAATTTATTACGTGGTAGTCCACGAGACACCATTTTATACCTTATTTTATATGTTTTATTTTAATGAAATATTATAATTAATATATTATTATCAAAATATATAAAACTTAAAGGTGACTGACTGACAAAGTGATCTACACACAGCTCAAACCACTGGACGGATCGAGCTGAAATTTGGCATGCAGTTAGATGCTATGACGTAGGCATCCGCTAAGAAAAACATTTTTGGAAATGCCTTTTTTTAAAGGGGTCAAACATGATGCAAGTATTACTTCTTAATGCGAGCAAAGCCGGGTCCGAGAGTTTTAAAATTGGCGGTAAAAAATAAGATTTTGTATATCGCGGTGTCTGTTAGACTACCACATCAGCCACTGAAGGTTAATCGTGCATAATATACAATAATAATTTAATAACAGCTATTGTATTCCATTTTCCTTCTGCGCAGGTTTTCCTTGATATTTCACATTGTTATGTTGTTTCTTGACAGTGATTTATTAATGGTAGAGAATTCACAATAGGTTTATTTAATTTATAAACTTGTTGTGACCTACGACATTTACTAATAGGTTACTAGTGTTGGTCAGACGATAATGCGTGTGATTGTATTGTCTAAAGGTAGTATAAATTTAACGTAGTATGGTATACGATCATATGTTTGACAAGCGTCAGTAATATTATTTTAAGTCCGGTTGTAAGCGCAAGTCATTTACAAGACATTGTTGGAAATTAAAGAGCTCATTTGGTTTCAGAGATTTTGGTTGATTTTAGTTATTTGTGCAGCTAGATATCTATTTATGTACTACTCATATTTTTACACAATTAAAAATCAAAGTATAAACATTAGTAAAAGGTGTCTTTATAACTTTCGATGTATGTGTTTTTGCGCATTAGAACCATTACCTCAGCGCTTACACCAATTGCAACTTATCATCATATGAAATAAATTGTGGTCAAGTTAAAAAATAGCAGTTTTGTTAGAAACAAAGGCAAACTGCTTAACTAATCGTCATGTTCGCATAATATCATATATTTTCACAAGGATAATATCTTGTATTTGTCTATATTCCCCATTCCACCTGCCTTCATTAGTATATTTGTAAACAATCCCAGTTCATTGTCCAAGATACATATCGCTCTGGGGAGGTCGGTCGCCGGACAAATGTCGGGGGAATCGCATCGAGACATCTCATCTAGTGGCGGAGAGGTGAGTGGGTATTGATTGACTGTACAGCTAATATAACTTAACAATTTACCATCGTATGTGAAAAAAAAAATACTGCAGCTTGATTTCAAGCTACAACTCATCAGTTCAGTTAAAAACCAAAACAAATCGTCTCACTTTGTTTTGTCTCATATCTGTATAATTCTCATTCCACCTGCCTTCTTTGTGTAGATTCAACCCAGTGTACTAAAGAAACCTACTCGCATCAGATATAAATTGGTGGCTCTTCAAAATAGATAGGTACAAAATATTTGCTTCCGAAACATACTCCTTATATTATAATTGATTCGCTTTAAATGTTCAGGTAATTCTATATAAAGGTATCTAACTAAAAAGAAGAAAAAGTAATTTAACACATTTATCTAAATAAATTTAGGCTGAGTGGCTTATTTTTTTTTATATGATATGCTTACGCTTGACTACAACTTGCCTGATGTTAAGCAACGTTATAGTCTACGATCTAGCGCGCTTGCCTAGAAGAAACCGGTTTACTCTCGTCTTGAAGACCGACAAATTATATTTTAATATTAAAACTTTCGTGAGACATTTTATCAAAAGATTAACTAAAACGGTTTTCCCTCACGTGTAAATCAACCGAGACCGTGGATGGGCGCTTCCTCCGGCGTGGGTCCCAGCTCTTAATACGATGACAAAGAGAAGGATCATTGGAGCTTTGGATCAAGATACGGTCAGTTTTGTGTGCGCCGGTACATCAGTCGATGGTGCTGTCTCTGATGAAGCAGTGGAGCGACCCGAGGACGAAGCGGCCGGGAGTAGTAACATTGTCTCGCCTCCACCCCTCACCACCACAGGCCCCCGCGCCCGTGTCCCGGCGGGCCACTCGCGCGGCGGCGCGCAGTCTGCGTGTTGCCGCGGCCCAGGACGAACGTTCTGAAGATGGGTGTCATAACATCCGAAACGCGTAAACCATTTACGCGATTTACACGTGAGTGAAAACCGTTTTAGTTAATCTTTCGACAAATTATAGTTCAAGGGGAATGGAGATTCGGGCAAGGAAAAATATTGTAAGTAGAAGAAAAGCCCACGACAGTATATAAGAATGGTTATGAGGAATGAATAACGATATGATTTTATTGTGCCTCATGTTTTTGTGTCAATCTAAACATCAATATATTCATGGTATATCAACACGTAAATCATCTGTGAAGACAATGGTTGCCTAGGAGGCTATAGATGTCAAATGACAAACGTCAGATGACAGCAGTGATTGTCAGATGACATGTCGATAGTATAAATGGAGTTAAGCTGTCAAATGAATATGTAAATTATGGTCGGAAAAGGTTGTTTTGGCTAAAAAATAACTATGTACGTGTTAAATAGCCATGTTGCTAAGTAGCACTAATAATAAAAGTAAATGGGTAAAATCTGTATTAAAAAAAACCATAATAAACACTGAAGTGGTTTTTTTAACGGTCGATATTCAGGTACCTATTAGACCACCATATTTTTCAATGATAAAATTACTAATTTATGACATTCATTAATATTATCTCAATTGACATTTAAGTATTTTTGTTCCAGACGTAATTTTTTGCATACCAGTAATGGTTAAGATGTATGATTTCAAATTATTAGCACTTACACAACATCTGTATTATCAAACTACATCTTGCAAATAAATATATCTTTACCATAATATATGTTATAAAAAAAATCGGTTCAAAAATTACGCAGTAATTGCATAACACAAAAAAACTTACACAAGGCTTGATAACCTCCTTTTTTTGAAGTCGGTTAGAAATAGAGGTTGACGTAAAATCTCAAAAAAATATGTTTTTAATTAAATTCTTGAATGAAAACACTCGTAATTATCCGAAAACTTCATCATAATAAAACCCAAAACAGAAAAAATTCCGATTCGACTACTGTTACGTAAATTAATTCGACACAATCGATAACTGAATCGATACCGTATATTGAATAAGAGCGGCTACCTGCTCGGTAACGATTAATTTCAAATCGATAGAAATGTGGTCGACCGATTCGATTACAAGTTACTAGGGCTAAGAATCTCAATTAAAATCATTGAAGATATTATTTTTATTTTTGTAACGTTCACTTAACAGTACTACTTTTATTTCCTTATTTTCTTTACCAGCTTAGTTTTTTTCATCTGAAAATATGGCATATAAAAACAAGATACAACATAAATATTTTCAATAACTACCATAAGTTTTTACTAACACATTTTGAAACCCTAGTGCATATTTACGGCTTTTTCAACCTAAATTACATACAAGAAACCTAACTTAAGTCTATCAGCTAATCTAGTACTTAATAGAAACCTAAAAATGTAATCTTAAGTAACTTTTCTACACACACTGAATTTATTTCCTCAATAAATACGTAATCTCTAACTTATATACTTCATCTATTTATGTTACGTTTCCGTAGAAATTCTCATAATTTTCTTCTATATCATGATATTTATAACTCACTATATCAGAAACATGGTATATGCTAGCCTCATTTTTCTTATGATCTGAAGAGATTGCTTCTTATAGCTGTGATGAGTGTGTGGAGATCGTTATGTGCATATTATACCTACTTATAAGAAAATCAATGGTAATTGAATTTTTTGAACGAAAAATGTTTTAAATCTTTCTTGACATGTTCAGGAATAACCATGAAAGAAAAGACTTCAACGCACAAAATGCTATTTGTGAATACGTAATATGGCATCGCTGCCGTATTCAGTTTATGTATATAAATAAAAAAAATAGTATTATTCTGATTTGTTTATTATGACATCTCTATTTTTAGTTATCTCAATGGAAAAATGCTTCTTTATGAAACGAAGACCAATATTATTCGAATTAAAACATTTCCTTTAGATACATAAACATTGCCACATGGAATATTAGAGGCGCCGCAACGTTGACTAAAAAACGAGAGATCGACGAATTTCTAGACGGAAAATCTATCCATATTGCCTGCCTACAGGAAACTCACTTAAAATCCGGGACCTACGAATCTAGTCACTATACGTGGCACCTAAGCGGAAACAACAACAAAAGAGGCCTAGCTATTCTCATAAGAAAAAACAGCGGCCTAAGGCTGAACTGGACTAAAGCAAACACAAACAATATGGTTGCTTCTATACATACAAGCAGTGGAGCCTCTCTATTCATTACTACAACGCACTGGTTCAATGCAACGTCATCAGCAGCAAACGACGCGACTCGGCTACTACAACTGACCAAGAACAAACCAGGGAACTCAATAACAATCATACTAGGTGACTTCAACGCCCACATAGGACTCACAGATACACACGAACTTCGCGATAAAAATCAAATAGGCAAAAATCTCTTACACCAAACAAGTAACGACAACGGAGACATCTTATTAGATCTAATTGCACGGGAAAATCTCCGATTGGACACATCATTCGGCCGGCGCAGCTGTAAAACGACTTGGACGTCGGGGAACAAAACGTCTAAAATAGACCACATAATGACAGATGCCAAAAACAACCAGATTTTTAATTACATCAAAGGCGAAAAAACTATCCTATCTGACCACAGAATCATATGGGGAAACGTAAAGCCCCTCACATTAAATTCCAATAGGGACTCTACGAGACCTCCAATAAGACTAGCCAGGGCCAACGTTGCGAACGAGTTTGACTACAAAACCCTAAACTACGAGATGCTTCAAAGTACCACCACTCGAGAAAAATACCAAGAAACTTTATCAGAGGAAACCAAAAAGAGCAGGAACTGCGAAAACCGAAAAGAGCCGCTATCGTGGGAAGTGATAACAAACGTCATGAAGATGGCGGCCAATAAGACTATCAAATATGAAAGAAGGTACTCTAAGGCTAGAGAAGAAGCAATTACAAACCTACAGAAGGCGAAGTTCCATTATAAGCATCATCCTCAAGATATAGAGGCTAGAAATACACTTAAAGAGTGCCGGCGCCGTTTGCAAGAGACCGAAGCAACGGAAGACCAACAAGAATGCCGCAGTTTTTTCAGCGGTCTAGCAAAAACACACCCATCAAAAAGGATGAGGATCACCTATGACTTCTATAGAAGGCACAAACAGAAGGAAAGAAGACGGGTCAAAAACACATTCATTCCGATTTTCAAGTGGGAAAAAGAACTTGACCTTACAGAGGGGTCGTTTACTGACGTACTGAGCGATGAAGACCCGACAGATCTAGGGCAAGAGCCCACACAAAGCAAACACGCACGAAATTAAATGCGAAATATTAGCCCACATAAACATGGCCTGGACTAAAAATGTCCTACCGGCTACCTGGACACAGTCAATACAAGTGCCCCTACCAAAAAAGGCTAATCCGAAGACGGTCGATGACTATAGACGAATCTCTATTTGCACCACCGGCTATAGGATATACGCTAACTTCCTACTAGGTAGATTAGACACCGTTACAAAAAAACTTGGAAACTATCAAGCTGCGTTCCTAAGCAACAGATCTACCGACGATCATATTTATTTATTTATAACGGTACACATAACAGAATGAGTTCACATATAAGCCAAATACACATTCAAAACTGGTTTTGAACCAGAACAAATTCCTCAGGTGAGTGTACACAGCTTGAACAATATGAATTTGATTATTATTTTCAAAAAGAGTATTTTTAGTATTTTTCACCTTAAGACGAGTTCTGGACGAAGAGTGGAAGGCGGGCGAAACAATGCGGGCGTCTTGTCAATTGACCTCGAAAAAGCGTTTGACACAGTGGACCTAAACGCCTTAAGAGACATTTTACTGTCTAGAACCAATAGGCGCTGACCAATCGTATAGTCAAGGCGGCAATGAACGAAGAGAGAGAAAGATGAATGAACGAGACTTTATAAGAGCTGCCAGGGAGATCTATAAGATGGCAGAAACCGACAGCAAATCTGATGAGGAAACAGAACGACATACCAACAGGCAAGCACCAACCATACCCCAGAAAAGGCCGTCAGATGACACAAGAACACCCCCTTAGCGACATAGGATCTATTCGACCCACATTTAAGATCCACCTACTACTCCCGACGCGGTTATGATTACTCACAATAGGACCAACATTACACAGCGAACGTGTTAAGGTAGCTCTTGCAAAGCCACACACTAACAAACCCCAAGATGGGTCAACTCAATAATCAACGAACACCAACTTTTACTAACGCTTATCCCTACCCCTAATAACAACCTTCTCCAAATCGGCGTCTGGCTGCATAGCCGGTCGACTACCATCCCGGAGCGTTAGCACAAAACCACGCTCCAAAACCTTGTGCCCCCTGGTATGCCGGTTTGACCGGAGCAGGCTTGTCCTGGCTGGGTGTGGTACCTATGTTCATGTTCATGTTCATGTTCAATTAAAACATTTCCTTTAGATTTAGCTTTAAAGTGTTGTTATCCATTTTTCGTTTTCTTTTAAACACGTAATTATTTAATGTGTTTTGTTCTAATCATGTGAATAATACAAACAAATGTCTTTTTTAATACTTTCACGATAAAAAAATAAACTAAACGTAATAACATCATTTCAGTCTTGACGCATCGCAAACTTTTTTCTAATCAATAACTGTCCTCGTGAAAATCACTCGGTCAACCTTGATCTAAGTTCCGCTTCAATAAAATCACCATAATATCGGACCATCCATCCAGTTTGTCTGTCGTCGTATTACGCGATGCTTTCTATCCAACGAATTATTCGTACTATGGAAACGTAACTGAGCCAAAAAAAATCCACGAGATGGTCAAGTCAAGGTCATATCAAATGAAGTTCAAGAATATTAGCTGGTTGAGTTAAGTTTGAACGGGGATAATGCACTAATCCACTAAAGCTCCCATAATCAAATTAGAATGATCAGCCGCCGCCTTTGCGGTTGAGTATGGGCTTTACCCTTTAGCGATCAGCCTGCTGTGACCAAGCATTGGACAGTATTTGGTTATTTTCAACATTGTAACCAATGTTGAGCAAGTTTTGTTCGAGAGATGTTTGGAGCAGAGAGAGATGAAGTGTGGAAGCATTTTTGACACATTTGCAAGGAGCTTAAGTCTACTAGTCTAAGGCAAGTTGCAATTCTATAGAATTAATTATTCGTAGTTTTTATCGGAACAAACGAATTTCACCTCAATTCTCGTATTTATATTTACAACGCTCGGACAGGTGTTCACGTGGGTATACAGGTTGCGCTTGATTTATTTGAGAACCTTTTTTATACTGCGTTTGTATAAAAAATATGGTTAGTTTGTTTGTTTTGTGTTTTTTTGTGTTTGTTTTTAGTTACAGAATAAGAATGGTGGCAGATCATCGTGAATTTAGCGTGGAAGTGAATTGGGATTCCATAAATACGTTTAGCAATTGATCTTGTGTTAGAAAACGATTTTATTATGATTTTTATCGTTTATATATTATATGTAACAGGATCATGAAAATTCTTACAGTTTTTATGCCAAAAGTAAGGGTTTAGCCGTAAGCAATAATATGGTTTTTTTTTCAAACTTTTTGCATATTTAATGCGAGTAACACCACGGGATGTTACTAGTGTTCTATACAAGAGTTTTGTAATGTGTCACTAATATTTTATTAGGAGTGAAAGTATTGTTTTTAGTTTTGATTGGATATTGTTTGCCATATTTTGCTGTCAGATTTGTAAATAACGAGTTTGGTGGTATTATGTATTGTTTGGGAGTGAAAGTGGTTTGTTAAATGGTAGATTAGTAGGTAGATTGAACAATTTTTAATAAAATTTTTTGGTTTACCTACATATACGTACATATGTTTTATAGTAGGCAATATGTTAATTAGTGCAATAAGTTTGGTAATTAAAAAAATGATGATTTATTAAGAAACATTGTTTTGACTTTTAATATGTGTTGTGTGACTTTTTGTATTTTTTTTTATAATTCCTAATCTAGTTTTTGTAAGCACCTAAAAGACACTAAGACAAGAATGGTTTTATACCTTAAAATTGCGTTGATTAGTTTTGGGAAAAGTTCCTGGTTAACTAACAAAGTAAGCTATTAATTACATGTAAATGCCAGAAATAAAATGATTTAATATATTTAAGTTCAAAAATAGTTGGTTAATGAATTAATTTTAAAAACACAACACCCTATATACCTCTGAGTCACAGCAAAACCCAAGGAATGTTATTAATTTGAAATTTGTTACAGCCTATACTTAATCCGCTCGTCGCCGTTAAAGCCACACATTTATGAATACATCACATCACTGTACTATGTAAGGTTGTATACATGCTGAATAGAAAAAAGACAAACAAAGTAAAAGGTGCTTTTTTTGGTTTAAAATAAGCTGCGTTTATAACAAAGCTTTTGTTTCTCTACACTTTGTAAAAGCTTATAAAATGTTTAGAAACAAGAAGCGTTATATCGTCCTATGAAGGTAGGAATGATCATCAGTTAAATTAACTTCAAGCCTACAATGAAACAGAAACATAATATCTTGCAGAATCTTTGCATACTATGTGAAGAAGCAAAATTAATATTTCAATCAATATTTTTGGCCTTGTTTTTCCATCCTCATTTTTAGTAACAAAAATCAGCTAAAAAGCGATATCTCGTTGTAAGGGAAACAATTTATTTTGTCACTTGCATTTTCCGAGTTGACTGACCGTTGAATAAGATTATCCTCAGTATAGAAAGTTGTCTAGGATTTCCTCTGACTCACCAAGTGTCTCAACCGTTTGGTTTTTGTAGGTTTACCTACTTATAAGAATCGCAAAGTTTAGCAAATGGTGGTCCTTGTAGATTTTTTTTTACGTAATCATGTACTGTGTGTAATATATTACGTCATTTTACTATACATATAATAAAGCTGAAAAATCTAAACATTGAAGATATTAGAAAAAAAAAGTTTAAGTATAGTTAAAATCCATTACGTTCCGTTTCGGCAGCTATATTTTTTGCCTATTTATCTGTTTGTCAGTTTATTATAATTTGCTCATAACGCAAAAACGGCTGAATGGTGGCTGATGGATTATCATGATCTTTGGTATGTAGGTAGTATGAAGTCTTAGAAGTGTCATAGGCTACTTTTTATTTCAAAGCGAAGCCGAAGGGTCCACTAGTATAATAATATATATCGCTGTTCATTTATTTACAGATGACTGACAAAATATTATGCAAAATTAGATATGTCATGTACTCACTCAAAAATGCATTACTTACGTTTTTCACCTTGAATCCCTTTTTTCTGATATATATAAGTCTTAAATATTTCACCAGCCTGAATACAGCCTATTAAATACAACCAACATGTCGGTAACAATAGACGTTGAGTAAAAAAAAACTAATCGATTAGTATTGCTTACTGACGAACCCAAAGCTTAAAAAACATGCGTCTTATTTTATCTTTGGTATCGACATCATAGCTTTAGACACCTCATTGTGACAAGAAAATAGTTAGAACTTTGTTGGATTGCAAGATTTGAAAAAAACAGTTGTCTATATAGATAGCTTAAAAAGATTTGCTTACAGAGTTTTATTTTATTTTATTAATAGATTATTAGGTTCTCGCTTGCCTACAACTCGTTGAACCCTCATGTTGTACACAGCAGAACACAGAGTACCGCAAAAAAAAAAATAGCTTTATTGCGGGATCACAAGTGTTTTCTCGCGTCAACATAATGGTTTATCTAGCTCACTGCCTAATTTCTAGATTTAACGACTTGAATATAATATAATAATTTAGCACCATTAATAATATGTATTTTAACACAATAGACAAACAAACAGATGGTAAGTGAGATGAATGAACGTATGTATGTAGTTAGATGTCTATGACTAATATCGTCTTTGATCTTTGCCCAGTAATTTTTAACAATGGTCCAATCTTCTAGGGTCATTTAAGAACAGGTTTTTAGAAGGAAAAATCGTTGATTTGATACAATGTTACCGAGAAACTAATGACTAAGTATACAGACTCATTGTTGTGGTATTTTTATAGGATTTGTGAGACTTGTGTGGATTTCTAGGAAATTTTATGAGGGTCAATCATGTATTGTTTTTGTGTAATGTTGGAAGATCCGGTATGTATAGGTATTTTGATACAAAGGTAAAAAAGTAGATAGATAGATAAATTCTTTATTAAAACACCACATACATAAAAAAAATACAAAAAAACATAGAAGTTAAAATTTGCGTTTTAATTGGCGGCCTTATCGCTAAGTAATTAGGTATGTTAAGTATGTGTAGCAGTGCAAAATTCATATGTTTAAGGTTTTTACACTGCCCTAAAGGCATCCGACACAGTTTACCTATTTGACATATCATAAGGTGCTTGCCTTACGATGAAATGACGATCAGACATCTAACTATACAATTTGATATGATCATCCGATGCATGAATGAGTCCGAAATGTAAAACAAACTTTGTTTCTGCTATTATCTTAAGAAAATTTAGAAACCACGGGTTTGATAAGCCTTAATAATATAAGATACTAGTAGGTGCTCGCGGCTTCGCTCGCATTAAGAAGTAAAACTTGCATCTCCTATTTCACCCCTTTAAAAGTGGCATTTCCAAAAATCCTTTCTTAGAGGATGTCTACGTCATAACATCTACCTTCATTCCAAATTTCAGCCCAATCCGTCTAGTGGTTTGGGCTGTGCGTTGATAGATCACTATATCAGTCAGTCAGTCACCTTTGAGTTTTTTATTTTTTGACATTGAAAAGAAAAGCTTTCTAAATTGTCTTACAAATCATACAGGAACAAAAACCTAGGCTTATTAAAATCTACTCTAAGCTAAAAACAAGTGAAGTAGCAGCGCTATGTTGCGGCAAATAGCTGGACACCTTGCTATTTCTAATTTGAAAATAACGAGTGCGCAGAATAGAAATAACAAGAGGGTTTACCTACTTCACATAATAATAACAGTTAAGTAAAGTTACACACCCCTTCCCCTTCCCTTGCGGCGTCATCTTAGGCTACCTTTTGTGGAGGGTCCATTTAGTGAGTGGCAAGTCATCACCCGCTATAATTTTTATGAATGAGGCATAACTGGCAGGTGCCGTTCCTCGTACAATAGACCAGTTTAATTAAGTCAATGAACAACTCAACACAATTAGCCTGTAACATTAATGCCATGTCTGCAATAGTTACTTTATATACCTAACATCCTCTATCTGTAATTTTTACTTAATTTTAAGTACCTATAATATTGTAAAAGGCCTCTCAGTGTTGGCTACGGCCCCACTGATGCCTTAAAAATACCGGGCGTAAGGCCCGAGAGTCTGTGAAGTGTACAGTTAAGTTATATTAGCAAGTTCAAATAAGAGTAGCCAACTCATTGTGTCAGAGTATTCGTACCGCCCTAAAAGCTTCTGACATATCTTGACATGAATAAGAACCCGATTTCATGCTATTTTACAGATGTAATTATAAAAAAAATTAATAGTATGATGAACAAAGCGGTACCTAATAAATTGTTTGTTTTCTTTTGAATCTTATTCTTTGAAAGCATTGATTCAGTAATCGAAAATACACTTAAAAAAACAACGTTAACTCAAATAAAGAACCTCTTATTTTTAAATCGGTTAAAAATCATCCTTCAGATAACATGAGGACCTATTATTTCGAATCTGATTATTAAAAAAAAAAGATCTTCTGTAGAAGCCTGTTAAAAAATAGCAGTTTTGTAACGAAGGAAGTGCAGTGGCTTGGCTTGCCTAGTCTGTGTGTTGCGCAAGCCAGTGGCTAGGATGTTGGTGATTACCGCGCCTGGGCTTGTTTAGTGCTACGGCTGGGACAAGGTAACTTGGTAAAATAGATAGGCAGCACTTGTGTTTTTTTATCTCTGTTTGGAGAGAGTAAACTGAGAAGGGTCATGAATGACTTTAAGAAGGCTTATTCTATGTACTACATATGAAGGAATGAATGTCTGTGTGTTCATACTTTGACAGTCGATAGTTTGTATACCGTATGACATATAACTAAGAGTCGTGGGCAGTAGTTTTACACGTTTTGATAGAGTTTTTGTCAAGTCATTCACGCAGATGTAAAATCAGTTCGTATTCTTTTACGTACGTACATACGTTATTGATTCATCTACATACCTACTAACATACATCTCTGTTGATGATTAACGACGTTTCTAAAGCCTTTTTATTCGTATTCTACTAGTAGTTTATATTATTTTAATAATGCTCTAGTCATTTTTATTATCATCATGACATAGCGAAGTCCAATTTAAAACAAGCCACTAGTTATACAATGTTAGTTCCAATTCCATCCACTCGCACAAGTAAACCAGCAGTGTAGTGGTGAAGCAGCTACTGGATCGAGGACTGGTTTAGTGGCGTAATTACTGATATTGTTGGAGGATGTTGCTGAACTCAGCCATAGACAATATAGAGGTGGCTGACGATGTCAGTTCTAGTTTTTTTTTGTAACGAGTTTGCATTATAACCACACTCAAAAATCTTTACATACATAATATGTATTATAAAGCTAAAGCGGGCCAAAATTCAGTACAAAGAAGATATTCAACAATATATATATATTTAGGTAAGTATACATACTTTATATTGATATCAGAACACGTTCCGGTACTTTTTAGAGCCCGCAGCTTAGCTCGCACTATTTCAATATAAAAAGTAGCCTATGACACTCCTAAGACCTTAATACTATACGTTTTTTCGTGATGAGTGTTTAACTAAACGGACAAATTTCTAGAAATTGTTCAAGGTATATCCAAACATTATTTTTTAAATATCTTCGATGTTCAGACTTTCAACCCTCTTCAGCTTTAATATATGTATGGATAGATATATTTATATTGACATTATGTTTTTATTGTTTTGTTTTAGAGGAGCCGAAACAAAATTCTGAGATAACAATCGATAGCTAAAATATTAAGAAAGGTGAATTTTTTGAAGAAAAGGTATTGAATCCGTCGGTGCCTAATTTTCATCAATAAAATATACGTAACATATTGCTTTATGCATATTAATTACCGTGGTTGACTAATTAAGATTTCGATCGACTTTAAATTAACATCAATTAATCGACAACATACAAATAAAATGGCCGACATTATAGACAATCATCAGTAAAAAATCTGAAAAATTATAAGTTCTAAATTAAATAATTTAATTCACCAGACGAATTAATTATTTATCAATACGATCAGCCATTAAAAATATAATAACTTCAAATCCTTGTCAGATCAAACTGCATAAAACGATCATTTATATCGAAATCTGATAAAACTGCTCCAATATTTTAAGCAAGTTATGATACTCTTGAATAGTTGTACAGATTATATTCAAATGATTTCCATCTTGTATTCAAGAATTTATACTTAACTAGCTGGTGCCCGCGACTTCGTCCGCGTGGAATAATTATTACCATAAAAACAGTTCTAGTAAGTTAACCTTAAAAGACAGACATATTATGATATTGTTCAGGGCATTTTGTTAGATTATTTTAAGAGAAATAATTCTTTCATACATATTTTTGTGATATCTTAAACCGTTTTCGCAGCGCATGCAACGGAAGCCCTCAAAGATGAAAAATTTTCCCCGTTTTTCCACATTGTCCATTGTTTCTTTGCTCCTATTAGTTGCAGCGTGATTTTATATAGCCTAAAGCCTTCATCGATAAATGGTCTATTAAACACAAAAAGATTTTTTTAATTCGCACCTGTAATTCCTGTGATTAGCGCGTTCAAACAAACAAACAAACTCTTCAGCTCTATAATATTAGTATACATATAGATAATGCGATGGGACGAATGCATTCTTTTTAGATTAGATTTCCGTAGTATTAGAAAACTATTCTCGTTACTATGCTAATACTAATACCGTATAACACCTACTATAACTGTCGATTATAGATATTGTAATGAATATATTATAGTTGAAAATATTTTGGTGACGCAAGCGTATTTTGTTTATTTTGTTGGTATTTTTAAAGACGTAGGCGGAATCATGGAAATGGGTCTGAAGCTCGTCAACATTGCTTCTTACTTTGTCGTGAGTAATTGACTGAAGTTTAAATGTTAATCTAGTCGACATTGCATTTTAGCTGGCAAATACAGTATTGCTTTTCTAATGTAGATGTAATTATAAAAATGCAATCATCAATCATCAACATAGTACCTTAATGTTTAGCTAATTTTCACACTAATTAGTTATGTCTTCTTCTTCTTCTTATCGAATGAGACTGGCCAACTCTGGTGTCGAGAGTTTATCAAGCCGCCCGAAGGGCCTCTGACATGGCTTAGCGACTGCCGTATTAGACAAACAGCCGGGACCAATAATTTAACGAGAATTCCACTTTTCGGTCACCCATCGAAAGACTGACCGCGTCGACCTTTGCTTAATTTTGGTAATCGCATGCGATTGCCTCCGCTATCGCTGAGATACGGGCGCTGCAATTATGTCGAATGATTGCCATGCCAGCTTTTTTTCCATATTATCCTATACTTAAAAAAACCTTCACGGTTGTAGCTTTCTACTACGTACTGAAATAACTTTTGTAACCTTAAAAAGTGTATTATTTTTTAAATTATCAATTAACCACCAAAGTAGGTACATGTTAATATTACAAATATTTACTTTCATCAACACAACACAACAATAAATCAGTATCCGCAGAAGCAGATTATAAATTATTGACTTATCATTTAATTTCTATTGTGTAAAACCCTGAGCACCACGCTAAGTCCCATAGTGACAGTAGACCCATCGAGTTTTTTTTATAAGGAATGGGTTCGCACTTGAACGTAATTCGCCTGATGGTAAGCAATCATTACGGTCTAGGATGGAGCATGCTTGCCCAGTAAAAACCGATTCACTCTCGCTTTGAAGATCGCAAGGTTATATTCCACGGGGAACAGGGAGTCAGGCAGGGAGTTCCACAATTTCAAACAGACCCCATCAAAGCACAAGTTACACCCCATGCTAGCAATAACAGCGGTCGTTAAATAATTACCATGAAAATGGCCGTGTCGGGGCAATGGCGGCACAATCGCAGGAAAATTGTACGCGTCTCATTCGAGCTCTATAAATAGTGTACAGTGGAGGACAGAATTTAAGATAAATCGTCTAATGCTTACTAAAAACAGTTAACAGTAAAATATTAGACTAGACAATATTTAAGAAAAAAAAAATTGGTAGAAAGCTTTTCCTCCTATCTTTATGCATAATTAATTTAATCTAAGAAAATTCTATCATACCATTTACATAAATCAAAAGTTTGTTTATTGGACTCCTTCTCCATTACGCATGAAACAAATGGGTCGAGGAAATAATGTCATTTTAGAATAGCCTCAGTGAAAGGGCCCGAATTCAAAAAGCCTTTCTTGATAACCTAAAAAAATGACTATAATGTGCTAAATTAGTGCTATGAGCATTCCCTAGTTAAAAAATATACATCAAAGATAGCTTACTATCACTGAAGTGCATATTTCTCAGAACACAACTGTATTTACGTAGGTGCGTAAAGTTTTATGGTCAAGTACTTGCAACTTAGGAATATTAATTAACTTAGATAGTGCCAGGAATCTGGGATACCTGTTCTAAGAGTCTAATACCTAACCTGGTTGCTGTAGGATCTCGTAAAAATGGTGGACGCGTTTTGCGGATGCAGAATTTGAATGAAAAACATTTTATATGGGACCATCTTGGAAACTATCCGTATCGAATAAAAAATATTTTTTGAAATCGGTTGATAAACAACGGAGTAATCGCGTAACATCCCCACAAAAAAGAGCTTTCAGAAGACTTGATAACCTCCTTTTTTGGAAGTCGGTTAAAAATTAAGCTCTATTTGTAAAAGAAAAGATTTACGCCTTACATGATGAAGACTTAACTAATTTAAACAAAAATCAGTAGGTATGGAATGAAGATAAAATATAAAGAAGATATATGAAAAAATCACATTGCTGAAAGCATCATAGACAACACAATATTATCCTAAATTTCCAATTCCTTAATGGGGTGTATTTTTTTTAATTATCTAGTGATTAATATCAAATACATATTTTAATAAATAAAATAAATAATAATTAAAAGTCATTTATTTCAGGCTTGCACCTTTAAGATTGTTTTTAGCAATACATTACAATTACATAACAATACAGATTAAATACAGGAAGTCCAAATCAATAAATCAGTCAGCTTTCTCTTAGTCTAGTTCAAATTAAAACAAACGTCCAAAACTGGTTCACAATAACACATTGTTATCGAGAGACTCAATTTAGAAATGACAACTAACCTAGATGCAACTAATTAGGAACAAAAAAAATTGGTCGACAAAAAGTTGGTCGACAAAAAGATAGCCGACAAAAAGTTGCCGACGATTTCACATCTCGATCGACTCTTGTCTATCGTTAATTCATTATTGCTTGTGACAATAAAACAACAAAAAAGTGGCCGAGTATGGTTGTGGTATAAAAAATGTTATTTGTCATTTGTCAAGAGGTTTGAGTGTGGAGAGTTAGAGGTTCCGTACAAGATAAACGCTTCAAAAATGAAAAACTAATACGGGCTTTCTTTGAACAATTTGCAATTATCACAAAATAACCATTACATATATATATTTATTAAATCTATTTGAAAATAAAAGGTGCCTTTCGTAATAAAGTAAAATATATTTCTGGAACTTTTAATGTCAAATTAACACACATACACAGACATAATTCAAAGTGTTATTATTATCCTCATTAGCCGTATCTGTCTATTTTTTTTTACATGTGATTTGCTTACGCTTGACTACAACTTGCCTAATGTTAAGCAACGTTATAATCTACGATCTAGCGCGCTTGTCTAGAAGAACCCGGCTTCAGGCCAGATCTCTCAAAATAACGCCACATAGCCGTATTCTGATATCTTTAAACAAAATTAATCATCAGCTAGTTTCATAGCTTTACAGGGAACCCTAACAGTAATAGCGGTCCAGATTGACAGTTGCCAGTTGGCCGTCCACCGACCACGGGCGCGGCCAACGCTCCATCGCACAAAATCAGGTACCACAATTAAATTAAAAATCACTCATGAGGAATATCACAATCGATAACCTAGTACCGTTGCCAGAAAAAGCAAAACAAAAAACGGAAAACGTTAATGACAATTTCACGGTTTCCGTCATCATCTGTCACATTTGAATTTGGAATGACGTTTCCTTCGGACGCGTCGAAGATTGTTCTCACGTTCTAAGTGTTAGATAGATTAAGTGCTTTGATTTGCCAATAATGAGTCATGTTAGTTTAGTGATGTGTTGTTCTTGGAAATATGTTTAATATGCGAGAATACCGTCATACTACGAGAATGGAGTACGTTTTACGTGTTATTTGTATAAGAACGTACGTAAACTAAAAGTATATCTACTGTTTTTGTAATGACAATAAATTCGATGGAATTGTTGGACTTTACCACACCCTTTAAGTAAATAACAAGCCCGAATTTGATGTAGTTTTCTTTGATAGGCTTAGATTTGTTCAGTAAAGTAAATCGAAGACGGTTTTTTTAAAGAATGTTTATTTCCTTGTTATTATTTTACATACATAGTACAATTCTCGAGTTTTTACCATTACTTTGCTGCAGCCTACGGCGCAACTCCCTTACTTACCAGCCTATTTATTTTTTAATGACTTTTTTTGCTAACCCTCCTTCAATAATGAGTACCGTCCAGATTGGTGGCATGCCTGGCCCGCTTTGCTCACCCCGCAGGTGTCACATTGCTCGACCAAACCACACGGGAATGTGGACTTATATAATAAATAAATTTTAAATGTATATATACATAGTTATTATTGTTCTACTATCGTTATCAAGCGGTGACACTCACGTTGATCTACGATTAAGTAGCCTATATATAAGGTCTAATACTAGATAAAAAAAACCTACGTGCTAATTCTAATTCTAAGGAGGGCGATGAGTCCTCTACGGACTTGGCCCCGCTTAGGGCGTTTTGAGCATCTTGGGGCGTTTTTTGCTTTAATGCACAAAACCTACGTTCTAACTCACAGTTTAATATAATGTTATGAGTTAATTTATTAAGTGCTAAACCTGCACTATGGTTGTTTTAAATTAAACTTTTATTGGAAAATGAGCGAAAATAATCACGACAATGATTATTTTCGCTCATTTTCCAATAAAAGTTTAATTTAATATAATCTTATTCAAAATTTTGTCCAATTTTGGTCAGTTCTGTTTGGCCATGAAGGACAATCACACATACGCATAAAATTCTTCAATTAAATCAGTGAATTTTATTTATTTCACCTGACTGACACACAGGCAAATATTGGCAGTCGTCTGAAGTGATATTAGCACAAATGATTCTGTGATTAAAGTGCTTTGACTTAGTTTTGCTAGTCTTACGATAGATATTATTGTAATTTTTTTTTCTAAACTAGGGGACGCCAGTGGCTTTGCTTGCATTATACAGGATACAAAATAGCCTACGATACTCCTAAGACCTCTTACTACCTACATACCAAAAATCATGATGATCCGTTCAGCCGTGTTTGCTTGAAGAGCGTTTAAATAAATAGACAAACTGAGACACAGATAAAATAAGAAACAGATAAACAGACAAAAATATGAAAACTGCTGAAACGTGTTTTATTATCAATTTAAAGTAAACCCAGACATTTTTTTTTCTAGTATCTTCTATGTACATATATTTGGCCCTCTTGAGCTTTATTATATATAAAATAGACAAAACTATCACCATGAATCTAAAATCAAACACAGTTCACAAAAATCTATCTCAAATCAAATCGATATCCAAACTTGTTCTAATTAGAGAGTTTTACAATAAATTTTATGACGACGGCTCGTCGTTACAATTAACGGTCGAACACAAATGAAACAACGGGTTTTTATTTATTATAGAAACTGTAACACCATAAACAAAGTAAAAGTTTATATGAGGCTAATTTTATGACTATGGTCTATTAGATGTTTAGACAATGTAGGTGGAGTTGGATTAATGAGAGGTATTGTAGGAAATGTGGGAAAAACTTACATAATCAAAGCAATTATAGGTTCACAATATTGATTAATTTTATTAATGTATCCCATCTTACAAAATTATAAGTGACTACAAATACAAATATACAACAGTTTTTACTGAGCTGAAAATATTCCAATTAGGTACATAATTAATATGATATAATATAAAACAAAACAAACAAAATGTTTAATCAGCTGTACCTACTGCGACCACTTAATAAGAAAAGTTATAACTTAACAATCACATGTAAATTTAAAAGTACGATTAATATATTCTCTTAAGCCCGTATTTTATTTTTTATAACGATATATTTTTCGTTTTTTTTTTTATATAGGTATACTTACTATCAAAAATTACAAATCACGCCACTCAGAACAAATAACATACCTACACATTATATTATTATGCATACTCTGTTCATATTCAACTAGTAATGGATTGAAATGTGTTATCAGATTAAAATAAACTAGACCACAAGCAAAGCCGCGGGCTACGCTCAGTACATTACAGACACATACAATCTGTCAAAAGCAACTTTATAGCGTTGATATGAAATTATTACAGTATGCATAAGGAGTTATTTACAATACTTTCAAGCCAATAGTCCCTTGGGGCTATCCGCTAATAGTCAAACACCGTTATTTCTAATCACTAAGCCGTAGTCGTCGTAGAGAAGTAATTTTGCAAATAGCTGCCTTGTGGGTTAAGAGACGATGGATAATCTTAGAAAGATTGTTTCGTTGAGAAATACCTGAATATTGGTTTCTTCTTCTTGTTATCGAATGAGAGTGGCCAGCATAAGCGCATAAGCGTGTGGCTCAGCGGTTCCAGTGTCTGCTTTTCATCCAGACGAATTCTGGTTCGAATCCAGCCCAACACCAATGGCTTGAATTTTCAAGTTAAGTGTGGATTTGCACTCGCTTAAAGGCGAAGGAAACCATCGTGAGGAAACCGACATGTTTGAGGACCACAATATGAGGACATGTGTCTTCCGTGGAAGAATCTGAGCGCTCAACACGATGAATCTGCCCAAGAGAACTCCCTTAACGAATTAATTCTAAGGGGCACGACCCTCAGTCATGAGGAAATACGACTCAAAGAGAGAGATGCAACATAATAAATATTGATACAAATTCCCCCAAAGCAAAGAAATGGAATATTTGAAATTATTTTGAATAGATCTTAACTTCTCAACCTATTAGCTCCCGCCCTACACGTCGATAGAATAACTTCATAGGTAACGTATATTATGTGTGTAATTGCATATACAGTATTATACAGTACACCGTATCATAATTATATGCAAGGGCTTATATGAAACTAGCTGCTTTTATGAGATTGTTCTTCCTGGGTTAACCAATCAGGGTTTAGAAACAGGTGTGGAGAAATTGCTAAGCAGGTGCCACAATATTACAGTAGAAATATTGAATTTTAATCCCTATTTTTAAGTAGATAAGATAAGTTTTAGTGTGCAGTTGGCGAGATCCTGGTGTAAAGCGTTAAGGTTTCTTCTTAGTTAGAACATCGGTCTGTTCTGATGTGATGTTACGTAATTAGGTACATTCATTTTGTGTTTAGATATAGAAAGATACATAGATAAATACTTTATTAAAACACCACAAATGAAACAATACAAAAAAACATACAAATTAGAATCAGCGTCTTAATTGGCGGCCTTATCGCTAAGAGCGATCTCTTCCAGGCAACCAATCTAGCAGGGATATATTCTTCAAACGAAATGAGTAGGACGAGGTGTTTCAGATATTAAATAAAATAATGAAAAAGAGAACAAAGGTTTATACCACTTTATATATGAATAAACATAAATAAATATAACAATCATATATACGTACATACATACATACATACATAATACAAGAGACAAAATAATAATAACAATTATAGCAACTTATGTCAGAACCAAAGAAGATAAATACTGGTTGTGTTAAGAAAACATTTAAAGAATAATGCTAGTAACTAAACAACCACTGATTTGAAATTGTAAAGAGTTTCCTTCTGACTCACCAATTCAATTTAAGATACTTTAATTTTTAAAGCCAAAATAGAGATGCTGAATAAACTAGATTTTTCAATAGACCAACTAAATCTGTGTTAATACAAAACGCGGTTTAAGTATTAGTCTCATCTTGAAGTTCAGACATAACATACAAACCAAAAATGTCAACTTCAAATGAGAAGGTTGATCTACCATTGGTAACATTTTGACAATTTGATTATTTTGACAAAAAAAATAAAATTAAAAAACAAGTTCAATTTCTGAACAACAAGCACGGACACGGACATGCATATTTTCAAAGTTCTGGACTAATAGTAAAACCACGTCTTGTAATAAGACCCTCTGTTTCAAATCTAAAACTTATTAAACATTCAAAGTCAAAGTCAAAGTCAAAGTCAAAGATATTTATTGCGAAATATAGGTACAATTGATGGTAGTGAGATTACATATGAACTCTATACTTCCACCCATAAGGCGTGCAAATTACAATTAAAATAATATACAACATTGAAAACTTAAATTTATATATACTTATGTCACTATAAATATTGTATACCTAATGTCAATATATCTGTAATATGGGCTATATGGACATTACTACTCAAATGTTTATTTAAAAAAATCTCTTAATTTATGTGTCCCAACTCATTCTTTACAATAAATAAATCTTCGTATTTCGCTACGTAACCGGTCCAAAATTACAATTTTACAAGTCCAATCACACTTTCCATCATCAACAATCAGTTTCCATAAGTTATGTAAAGGTCGGTCATTGTATTTATGTTTTTTAATTAATTCGCGGTAAAGCTTAGTTGCCACAAAAAAGAAGGAGAAAGAGAATATATTTATCTGTTATATATGTGCTATATACAGACCACTATTATTAAGCAGATTTTATATATTACCAGCAACAAAAAAAACAAGATTAATAGAAGAAATTTCGAGAATAACAAATATAGGGGAGGCCTTTGCCAGTCAGGCAACCTCTATCAACCAAATAAATAAAGATTTTTAATACATAAGTTTATTAAATTGCAATAACTGTGAAAAGTGAGCCCGTTTGGGACTTGGAAATAAATAAAGATTTTTATAATATATAAGTTCAAGCGGCTACAATTACTTTCAATTCGCACCAGTAGTTCCTGAGATTAGCGCGTTCAAACAAACAAACTCTTCAGCTTTATAATATTAGTATAGATATAACAGAAATTAAAGCAATGTCTATAAATTAATGTAATTCTATACCTATTTGTATATTACCTTTTGATGATCATAGGTACAAGCTTTAGAGTATAATGTACATCTAACCTAGATACGAAATCAAATCGAAATAAAAATAATGGATCCAGTAACATAGTATGGGCGTTCCCAACGGTATGTATCGCTCGGGGGCGATTCTCAACTTATTGATATTTTTTAATAAATAATCGTACAATAGAAAGTTCTAAATTATGACACCGCGATACAGTAATTTGGGCGGAACAAAAACGTATTTAATTCGATATTCTGTAATTGAAACAATGTGTATGGATGTCATAAATTTTGTATATGTCCGTTGTTTTAATTAAGTGGGTGATTCCGCGTTGGTGGTCTATAAGATGAATGTTTTTTTTTTTTTTATATCGACTATGAGGTTTGGTGTGTATCTGTAACTAGCTGTGCTCGCGACTTCATCCGCGTTAAAAAATTATTTATGTAAACAACATCTTTAGCTTTATAAATTATAGCTGTTACCCACGACTTAAACAGTTTTCGCAGCGCACGCAACGGAAGCCTTCAAAGATGAATAATTTTCCCCGTTTTTTCCACATTTTTCATTATTTCTTCGCTCCTATTAGTGGCAGTGTGATGTTATATAGCCTCGATAAATGGTCTATTCAACACAAAAAGATTTTTTCAATTCGGACCAGTAGTTCCTGAGATTAGCGCGTTCAAACAAACAAACTCTTCAGCTTTATAATATTAGTAAAGATTAAAATAAAATCTAATAAACTTTACAAGTAAAACTTTAGATACTCGTCACAGAAGGTAAAACCCTTATTACACGTGCCATTCAATCTATGGAGGCGTTCAAATGTTCTCAATTTTAGCTGATATTCCATTTTTTTAATGAAAACATTTCATCCATTTGATAAAATCCTTCCGTGGATAACAAAATCTTAATATATAAAACTCAAAGGTGAATGACTGACTGACATGCTTATCTATGAACGCATAGCCCAAACCACTGGACGAATCGGGATGAATTTTGGTATGCAGGTAGATGTTATGACGTAGGTGTACAATAAGAAATGATTTGTGGAAATGCCACTTTTAAAGGGGATAAATAGGGGATGCAAATTTTACGAAGCTTCGTGCACCCACTAGTATGTCAAATACCCAATTTGAAAAACATATCATATTCTTAGATTTGATAATCTCACAAAAAAATTAGAGGCCTATATAGGTTCAACATCTTATTCAACCAAAAGAAGCGAACAAATGTAAAAGCTTCCTAAATCTATACTAATTTTATAAAGCTGAAGAGGTTGTTTGTTTGTTTGAACACGCTAATCTCAGAAACTTCTGGTGCGAATTGAAAAAATATTATTGTGTTGAATAGACCATTTATCGAGGAAGGCTTTAAGCTATATAACATCACGCTTTAACGACTAGGAGCGAAGAAACAATGGAAAATGTGGAAATAAATGGGAAAAATTATTCATCTTTGAGGGCTTCCGTTGCGTGCGCTGCGAATACGGTTCAAGATATCAAAATTTATGAAAAAATTAATGCTCAAAATAACTATTCCACGCGGACGAAGTCGCGGGCACCAGCTAGTATTTTATAAAACCTGTTACTACAAGATTTGTCGTCATAGAACAGTTACAAAATCAAAAGATTAGTGTTACAAACTAGGATTATAACATTAAATACCACTTTGCACCCAAGGTAGTAAAGTAACAGGTTTCACGTCTACTTTTATAGCACAAAAACCTTATACAATGTACTTTTTATGCCATGTTAAGAATTAAAAATTTGGCAACGTCTGAAGTACTAAGGTGGACGTTTTAAATTATTATATTGTGGATACAAAGTAACTTTGTATAGGAATAGCTAATTTTAATATTTATAATCTCTTTACTTCAGATTAAAGATCCATAAAAGTACATTTACATGAAACATAAACTATTATAATAAGTAGCTTATATATTAACTTACATATTTATTTTAATTTAAACAGCATATGGTTAAGGGCTTTGAAACATCTTTGACTGAGAGAGAGAGAGAGAGAGAGGGAGAGAGAGAAATATAATCGATATGATAAGTCTATTAGTGTATTGTACTATTGTAAATAGTAACAATATAAGTTTTTTAAACAACCAAAACAGCTTTCATGCAGCCGACTTTTCGATGCGTGAAAAAACTGTCTTTTCTCTATGGTTTTTAGTTTGAATTTGTCAGACAAACTTTTTTGTTAGGTTAACCACTTATTCACTTTTACACACAATTCTGGATCGAAAGATATTATTTATCTATATATATCTATATACACAAAAAACTCAAAGGTGACTGACTGACTGACTGGTATAGTGATCTATCAACGCACAGCCCAAACCACTGGACGGATTGGGCTGAAATTTGGAAGGAAGGTAGATGTTATGAAGTAGGCATCCGCTAAGAAAGTATTTTTGGAAATGCCACTTTTAAAGGGGTGAAATAGGGGCTGAAAGTTTCACTTCTTAATGCGAGCGAAGTCGCGAGCACCCACTAGTTCACTATAAAGTGTGTTATATCACAATGCGTCCATCGTACCTTCCCAGATAACACCATCTCCGTTCATTCGACATGTAAGCCTTCAATTGAGCGCTCAAACGGTGAGTGAAACACTGACAGCGTTCGGATTTGGGGGATTAGTTTCAATCACACACAAATTAGCTGTTGCGTCAGCTACCTAGTAAATGGTGGTCGGCTTTTGGAGTTGGTTGTTAGTTGTTAGGGTAAGTGTATAAAAGATGTGTTTTTTTATAGGAAAATAATTAAAGTAATTTATTAAAAAAATATAATTTTATTACAAATATTTAGAGTGAGCCTAATTTTGAAAAATTATGCCATTGAAAAGGACGAAAACATCTTTGAGATTTTCAGCTTAAAATTTAATTAATATGATCAATTCGCCAATATTGACAAAAGAATAGGACAATCTTCATGAGTGTATTTAGATAATGTCCATTTTAATTGCTTCTAATTAAACTATGTATAAATATGTAGCTTTTTGAGTTGAGGTTTCGTAAACTACTTAACATAAAAATGCTGAAAATATGCTGTCTGCTATGTCTCATATGACTGAACAATAAAATAAATAATAAATAAATAAATATTTCAGGACATATCACACAGCGCCATCTAGCCCCACACTAAGCAAACGCTTGTGTCGTGGGTACTAGATATCGGATATAATACTTATATACTTTTTTTTTTAAATACATACTTGTTATACATACAAACGACCAGACTCAACACAAGTAATTATAAATTTTAAAGTACATAAATACTTGTGTCATGCGGGAATCGAACCCGCGACCTCTAGATTAGAAGGCAGAGCCACTACCAACTAAGCTAACAGGCCAGTCAAAAAAACTTAATAATTACTTACCTAATATTTATCTACCGAACTTCTATTCTGCTTTCAACTTAATCTCTCAGAAATTAAAAACACAAAATCTTTCACCTTTATTGAAAGCAGCACTCTTAACAATTTGACGTCTTAAAGAATTGATTGTAATAACGAAGTTACTGATTGATGATTTCCATTGTTATTTGAGAGGTAAAGTTTGTTTGGTGAGCTTAGAACAACGAAAATAGTTCTAGTAGACGCTTCATTATTCTAAAAAAAACACAATATCCACGATCTGACAAATACATATGAAGGCCAAAATTTAACTGTTATGAAATCAAGATATGACACTGAATGCAAATGTTGTGGTTGGTCAAAAAAAAGTTGGACATAATTATGTATGAGAGACAAGACGCGCTTTGATGAAGTTTATTCATTCGACCGTGAAAGGTGTATATATGGATCCAAATGGAATATTATCATTTCTTGGTGACCCATTCAAGTAAAGCTACAAACGTCAGCTGATATTTACGGCGTTTTTAACAGCAAAAATTATAGGTTCAGTATAAAGGTAGACGTCTCTAGGATACATTGTCTTTGGTTTAAAACAAGCTAGCTTGTAAAATATTCGTTTTGAAGTGACAGTCTTGTATATCTTTTGATTGGATAAATAGGTAACGGGAGTTCGACAAGATTTACTGTGAGAGAATAGATTCTCATTTTTGTGTTGTTTTTAAGTTCTTGACAACACATTTTTTTTTCAAATAACTTATTGTTTTTATTGTTATTTATAAGGTAGTTAATTATGCATAACGGTTGTAGAAATTACTTCTGGCACCACTTATTTATTAACCAAAATACAAAATAATACTTTTAGTAACATAATGTGTTTTAAAAAAATGTGTTGAATATTTAAGTTAAGAATTCTCAAAAAAGCCTTCAGGGTGTTTTGCAAACTCTCGACATTAGAGTCGGCTACGTAAAAAAGAAAACTCGATAATGATCCATTGTAGTAATCGATTAAAAGCTATCGATCTTGACTCGATACAAGTAACACCGATGTTTCGTATGTAAGAACCATTCGTCTTTCTAAAGTGTCATTCGATTCTTATCTCGTAAACGTATCTTGAGAATTATACTTGTGTTTTATTAAGTGGAGAATGCACTTTGACCTTCGTGGGATGATATTTAGGTTTTAATTTATTGGGATAAGTATCGTTCAAACCAATTTTGGAACTGTATTGAAGAATAAGCTTAAGAAAGAAAAAAGTTTGTAGTATAAACTTCGTTTAATTTTTCACTCATTTTAATTACGTAAATCTTTCAAATGAAAACTTTTTTGAGTTTGAGTTCTGATCGTATGAGATGCTTTTTTGTACAGATTTTGACCATCTTTAACTTTATTATATGGAAGATGTATAGACAATGTACCTACATAATAAGAATAAAAATTCTTAAGTAAAAAAGCTAGCAAGAAAATGAAAGTCAGTGTCCATCGATTGTCGCCACCGCGTCTACCATTCAGTGCCACTCCCATATATGTTAAGTAAATTATAATTATGTAAAATCGCGATAGTAGCATCGAAAGTGTTTAACAGAATTAAGCAGATTTATTAGATTTGTATCCGGATCTTGGTAAAAATGCATAGGTTAATGGTGAGTAAAGCGAAACCTAATTAGGTCACTTTTATTTTATTATATTCTTAGGATTCCGAAGTTCATTCCATTTTCATGTTGTTCATAAATAAACTTCATTTATTTTTATGTTTTGTGATTCATGTAGGCACATACGCCGCACATAAAGTTTTGCGTGAATTCGCTTAGTAATATCTTGTTTTTTTTTTATCTAATTAAACATTATATCCTTATATCCTTAACATGGAAAGAACATATTAATAATACTTGTAAAAAAATGGCAAAAAGGGTTTATGCATTAAAACAGTTGAAACCAATAACAAGCCCAGAGCACCTAAAGGAAACTTATTATTCATACATACACTCTATACTTTCATACGGCATAAGTATATGGGGCAATGCGACAGACTTTGAAAGAGTGTTAATAATGCAGAAACGAGCAATAGGAGTACTTGTGGGAGGTAGATATAGAGAGTCTTGTAGAAACCATTTCAAAGAGTTGAAGATTTTGACGTCAGTGTCACAATATATATTAGAGATTATAAAGTTTGTAAAAAGAAATCCACATTTGTTTAAACTTAAGACTTATAACTCAAATAGAACCAAGATAAACAGAGTATTGTTGAAACCAACTGTGCCTAGGCTGTGTATGACTAAGAAACTACCCACTATAATGGGAGAGAAACTGTTCAATAAACTCCCCGCACACATTCAGTCTTTGAATAATGATCAGCAATTTTGCAATAGCGTCAAACAATTATTGTTAGATCAGACACTATACAGTTTTAAAGAATACATTGAAAATGACTACAGTCAACTACCAATTGATTCTAAACTTGCTTAGAAATTATGTAATTAACTACTGAGTAAGGAGTGTGATGCCAAATTTTCATTTTAGCCCCTATACAGCTAAAGTGACAGTACCAAGATTTATTTAAGTTGACATATTGTATGATTACATACCTATTATTGTTTGACATGATTTTAATAACAAAAATTTTCATTGTTTTATTAATAAAACTAGACATATGTAACTTCTAAAATTTTATAAAAGCCTAATGTTATAAATTCAATTTGACGAGATATTGTAATTTGTGTAGCATATTCTGTGATATTAGTACTTATACCTATGTATGTTACAATTTTACATTATCAATAAAGATTCTTTATCTTTTTATCTTTATCTTTTTATAAGATATATTACTCACCTAAATTCTGCTAAGACGTTGTCGTTGTATTATAACAAGATCCATTTAACATATTCGTTTACAGTTACATCCGAAATACAGAACGTAGAAAAGCAAAGAAGTTATCAAATGTAAGATTAGAAACGTCTTACATTTCGTAAACCGTCACTACGCTCGTATTTCCCACACATTATCAAAGATTCACAAACCACACGAAAATCAATGAAGAGTTACGATACAAATACCAACAGTTATTCACGTAACGTATCGTTTTATTCGATATCTATTCAATTTGAGGCCGAAAGTAACATATTAAATTATAATATATTGTCCATTATCGAGCAAGGTATAGGTTTTCGACAATACCACCGCATAGATAGAGTCATTTGGTAACAGATTCAGATTACGGCATTGAATTTGAAATTGAAATTTTAGACGGCTCTTGTACAAGGAATTTGGGTAAATAAATGTGTGATTTGGTACACTTAGTGGTCGACTCGTGTGATTTTTCATGATAATTTTTCTGGTTTGTTTATTTTATGAGCGATTTTGCCCAATTTTTGGGATTGAGATATTTTCTTGTGGAATGTAACTTATTTCTGATGATACATTGTGAAAATTTGTGAAAGAAATATTGCTGTTAGAATAAATAAATGAAATTAATAACGTAAAATTTATTTTGACAATCAATTCAAAACTATTATAAAGCTATTTTAATTCCAACATCTAAACCAAGTCCAAGTAGTTTATATACAGGGTGTCTGGTAACTAACAAATTCGTGAAAAAAAATCAGCTGTTCTTTACATTTTGTCGAATATCTTCCATACTCTTGTATTAAACAGCTGTTTTTTATTTCACGAATTTCCAAAGGTTGTGCGTTAGTTACCAGTAACCTTGTATGTTATGACTTAAATAATGGAAATTTAGGAAATTATTATGAAAATAACTACTGAACGTTGTCCAGCACCTATCATTTAGCACTAACTTTCAGTACCAACGACCATGAAATCACCATCTTCTCCATCCCACTTTTCCCCCATAAACATCTCAACCGACTTTCTATCCAGTACAAAGGGTACGCATAAAAGCCTCTTTAATTGTTGCGGCAATCGTTTTAATAGACCATTTAAAGCTATATGAAGCATTATTAAAACCGAACATTAGACTCCTAGCTTTACAATATACGAACGCTATTACCGTAACAACCAGTTAAAGTTGGTCTGTCCGATAAACAAAACAGCGAGATCGAGAGAGGTCAGCGATGGATGGTAGTAATTCATAACCAGCCAGATAAGTAGAGCTGTATAACAGGTGCTATTGCAGGTGTGTGGGGGTCTAGGTATGGTGGTGGTTGTACCGCAAGGAGTAATGTTATGCGGTAACGTTAAATCTGTGCTTATAACTGAATCTTCATTTACAGGGCACTGGATGTGGTTTGCTCGTGGAGAAGGTAATTGTTTAATTATTGAGATGTGAAATTTTGTTGAATGTAATGTAATGTTTATATCCAAATGACTGTTAAATGTTTTCTTATACAGAGCTAATTTTCTATGCAAAGCGTTAAGAATAAAGTTCAGTTTCCAACTGGCACAATACAACACTATGTCATAAAAATTATTCAAATGTGATATCATTAATAGTGATTCGGTTTTATTCAAATATATTTAATGTCTTATCAACACATAGTCCTCGTATAATAATTCTGAACTTTTGAATTAAAGTTTATTTTGTCAGTAAGTACCTAATGATACAACAACAAAAAATATAGTTAGTTGTAAAATCCTCTTACTTACAAAACGAAGTTTATTAAAACAGTACCACATCCATATTCATTCCTAGAACACCGTTAGGCTCGCCAACAAGAAAAACAATTTGTGCAAAAGCATGCAAATGCTCAAAATTGGCTTGTTTACGAGCAGGTGGCTACCTGTAATGGTACCTAATGGTAATAGTGGCCAGATAGACATACAAGCAGTTGTGGGGTACGTAGACCTCGAGGATAGAGGTTTTGAAATTAGTTTAAGTTTATTTTAAAGGGACTTGTTCTATAATAAAAAAATATATATTATAATTTTAGAATAAGTGTACTGTGTGGTAAAATATTGTTGGATTACAAACAACATTACATTACAACAAATTGAAAACATGATCTTAAAATTTACAATGAGCCCAATTGCTTAAGTGTTGTTTTCTTTGTGAATGTATACCTATATATTAGGTACCTACATATGTTCGTAAGTTCAGATTTTTCAGTAAGTATGTATTACTTATAGGTTTTTTGGATCACATTGGGTAAGTATATTTAAACTTTGATAGGGGCAGGGGTTTTTTGTATTAAAGAGTAGTATTTTTTTTCTTCCCTTTTTTATTTAGGTTATTGTAAACATAAACGTACGAAAGTTTTAATAGGGACTGCACTTGAAAGAAGGAGAGGTTAGAGATTTGTATACTATACAGTTTAACCCCTCTTCGCTCACTACGCTCCCTCAGCCAAGCAGCTTGTAATACTGCTAGTACCGCTCGGTAATCTACCATTGTGGGTAAACTGAGTAATTTCACCAGCTTCCTTCAACATCACAGGACTGTGCTACAATCTAGATTAGATATTATGTAGGTATGATGTTAATGTATGTGTTTGAACTGGTTTGCAGTTGCTACTGTTGGGTTGCTGTACTTTGTAAAGGTGAGTTGATATTTTGAAAGTTATTGGTGAGAATCCTAAAAGCTAAGGATGGAAATTGATCTGTTTAAATCGTCTCGTCCAATACAAAAATTCTTCATAACCTTCTTGAATCTTCAATGAATCAATTTAAAGATATAATATTATAATGTCTTCCGTGGCACTTACTACTATTTATCACTACCACAGAGCTTTGCGTCAAACAATTATTGTTAGATCAGACACTATACAGTTTTAAAGAATACTTTGAAAATGACTACAGTCAACTACCAATTGATTCTAAACTTGCTTAGAAATTATGTAATTAACTACTGAGTAAGGAGTGTGATGCCAAATTGTCATTTTAGCCCCTATACAGCTAAAGTGACAGTACCAAGATTTATTTAAGTTGACATATTGTATGATTACATACCTATTATTATGTTTGACATGATTTTAATAACAAAAATTTTCATTGTTTTATTAATAAAACTAGACATATGTAACTTCTAAAATTTTATAAAAGCCTAATGTTATAAATTCAATTTGACGAGATATTGTAATTTGAGTAGCATATTCTGTGATATTAGTACTTATACCTATGTATGTTACAATTTTACATTATCAATAAAGATTCTTTATCTTTTATCTTTATCTTTATCTTTGAAGTCCATGCTTGTCGCCCGCGGGGGGGGCGCGCGGGGGCGATGTGGCCCGATCGTTGTTCTGTGAATACTACGGAAGAGTTACTCACTAGTTACACTACTAAGTAAATAATGCACTTAATAATGTAAAGTACAAAAATGTGCTTAATTGCAAAGGAAATTAAATACGCCGTCAATATTTATGCTTATGTAGGTTCCGCATGATGGATGCGTTTGACTAATTATTTATTATTTATTGTGCCTAAAAAGTTTTGAAAACTTTTTTATTGAAATTCCACACATAATAATATGTACAACTCCCCCAGCCTAAGCAAGGGAGATTAGTAAGTCTTATATACTGATTTAGAACTATAGAACTGCTATTTACAATTATACTCTGGAGTAGAAAAGTGTCTTAGCAAGTTTACATTATTAGAAAAGCTTTTAAATAAAACTATTGGTCGTTTGTATGTATAAAAAGTATGTATTTACAAAAGAAAAGTATATAAGTAGGTATTATATCCGTTACCTAGTACCCACGACACAAGCGTTTGCTTAGTGTGGGGCTTGATGGCGCTGTGTGCAATGTCCCGGAATATTTATTTATTTATTTATTACGTGACTCTATGAGAAGAAATTTCCATTGCCAATAACAACAAATCATTATAATAAGCCGACCAATAATAATAATAATTCTCTGTTGTTTCCATCAATTTATTCGAAGCAATCAATATTACTCTTACAGTATCCGCTTGTTAGTGCAGTTTGTGCTCATTTCCGGTCAGCGGTGCATCTCTAGTGCGTGGTGCATCTATAGTTTATACAAGGTTACTGGTAAAGTAGAAGTAAAGTATGAGCTCTGGGCATCCGAAAAAATAAACTTAATAAGTTTGAGTCGCGTTAATAGAACAGAATAGAATAGAAATCATTTATTTCGGAATTACATACATATGTCTTTAAAGTCGACTTAAAGAAGACTTCGATTGAATACGGATTTACAAGTGAAAAGACAACATATGATTTCATTATTAAGTCTACCTCCACTTTCTTACCAGTAATTATAATGTATTTATACAGGTTAATGGTCAATAGATTTAAAAATTGGCCATCAGAACAGTGCCACCCTTATAAATGCATTTCTAGATTTTTACTTTGATAAGCAGCAGTACAAAGTTTTCTTTATATTCTTTTGTATCCACTTAAATGCCAAATTCTTCTGATCTATATCTTAAAAAAGCATGAAAAATACTTATCCATATGTTTTACCGCAGATTTTTTTTTAATAAGTGTGTGATTCATAAATATATTCAGTTAGTAATAAAATATTAAGCGAGGAGGATAGGGTTACTTATAAACCAACAGTAAACCTGTATGTGGTTTATAAAGGAAACTAGCTGGAAAACTGGTTGCTATTTACTTTGTTGCTAATGTGGGATGGGAATTATTGTTCCTATGTTTATTATGGGGCTAAATCAACATCATTAGCTATATGTTTTAATGGTGGTGGTTGTAAATTATTTATTGGCAACAGAAGTATATAAACATTATTAACATATGTACTTATATCAAGTATTTTTGAGAATAAGACTTTCCATTACCGATTTCTGAAAAAGTTACGGTTTTTATGGAATAGGCTTACAATTCTAATTTATTTGGAGGTACTGTTTGAAATAGTAAACTGGAAATATTAATACGATTTTAAATCAAAGCATACGTTAACAGATTCTAAAACAATTTAACGCTGAAGAATTGTCCCTAAACAACAGGTCAAAATATAATTATAACAAACAAAGATGAGGTGCAAAAAACTCCACCTGATTCACAATAACTAATTTATTTCACATTCGCAAGTAAAATAACAAAAGTTCCTCGACCCAAAGCCACAATAACCTGATTGCAAAAGGACGTAAGCGCAAAAAATCAATAATACCTAACAATCGATGCATTGTTATCTTTCAAATTAAATCTTTGACATTTAAATGATCTTGAGCATTGACTTATTATAATTAATTGGGCTTGTAAAAAGTCAGCTGTTATGAGTAGAAAAATAATTGAGGTGCTAAAATTCGTAGTCGAAATTTAAAAAGTTGTATATTTAGTTAGTTAGTACATTGTATTATTGATTGTTTTGTTTATAATCCATTTTAATTTTAAACAAGCATGTTGCACTACCATATAAGATAAAATCTCCCCGATTCACCGGTTAAATCATGAATTTTTTAGTAAATTTGGCTAAAATTTAAAAGTAATATCATGAATTTGAGCAAAACGATAGTCGTCATAATATGCTCCTATTTTATGTCAAACAGGAGGCTCAAAGAGCTGTCAATGATGATGATTAAAAGGCACCTGTGCCTACACTTTAAACAGTCAGTCATAACGACTAAGATAATACTATAAGAGGCTTAATATAGATTAAGTATAGATTTAGATCTATACTAATATTATAAAGCTGAAGAGTTTGTTTGTTTGAACGCGCTAATCTCAGGAACTACTGGTGCGAATTGAAAAATTCTGTGTTGATTAGACCATTTATCGAGGAAGGCTTTAGGCTGTATAAGATCACGCTGTTACTAAAAGGAGCAAAGAAATAATGGAACATGTGGAAAAAACGGGGAAAAATATTCATCTTTGAGGGCTTCCATTGCGTGCGCTGCGAAAACGGTTAACAATTTAAAAATTAATGCCCAAAATAACTATTCCACGCGGACGAAGTCGCAGGCACAGCTAGTCTTGCATAAAATATCTTCCACCGTGTAGAATGACAACATAATCCAACGTCAAAGTGTCGCATGGCTATTGTCTTAAAATGCCGATACAGAAAAGCGTGGGCCACGTCGACTTTTTATTCCGATTTTTATTAGTCGTAAAGTGCTCCAGAATCGTTATTTAAATAAAAATTATACTTTCCAATTGGCTTAACTTTTCTTTTATTGCTTCATTTCAGCGACCATCCTAAGTGTTGATTTATTTTAACTGCTAAGTGATAAAGAACAAACTTTATTGGTTTGATTTGATCTAAATTTGTATTGTTTGTGTCGTTCGATGATTTTATAAATGACAACAGCGTCATAAAGTGTTGATGTTTATGGCTCTTTTACAAAATCATCTATCGATGGTTCCGAATAAGGTGTGAAATGAACCATTTCTATACATTTGTGGTGAACAATCATGTTTGATGCAGAATAGAGATAACACAAGGCGAAATTCTTTGTGTTATACTCTTTGTGCAATGTCCCGAAATATTTATTTATTTATTTTTATTTACAGTTGATCCCAAATGTAAAAAATAGGTACATGAATTAGCATAAAATGAACTGATTCATCAGACATTTCATAACCTCCCTAACGCTACAGTTTCTGTACATTAATAAGAACAACATTTTTTAAATTAACCCTTTAAATATATATGACTCCAATTTTTTCTCTCAAACCAATTAATCCAGCAGATTACAACATCAAACAATTCGAAGTCAATCATAGATAATACTAAGTAGTATTGCATTATACCATTATTACGTTACAGAAGTGGATGAAAAAAAAAGTATCTTTAGTAAGCGACAACTGTCAAATAGGTTGCGTAGGAGTAAAGAGACCGCGGCGAAGGCTTTTTTTCTTTTTAGTTAACTTCTTATTTGTCAAACGGGTGTCAAAACCAGTTGAGTGTAAATCTCGGTGCGGTTATAGAGGTCGCTTTTAATTATTGTTGTTTTTGACCGAGATATTGTCTTGGACGCTGACCGGTTGGGCTCGACAGATCTGTGGACTTTTTTGTGCGTGTTGTTTTTAAGTAGGTTGTGTGCTCTGATTTATGTAGGATAAAGACAAACAGTTGCTTTTATTATCATCGTTGTTAATTTTGTCATTGACACTCTATTGGGTAAGGGAATCTTTCGCTAAATGTAACTAAATTTGACCTAAATAAATAAACTAACAAAGTAAATTGCAAATAATACATCATATTGATTTTTCTCAAGCTTTATTTTATAAAATTTCTAGTTTAGTACCTATAAACAAATATATATAATTATAATTCTAAAATAAAGCAAACTGACGCGCTTTACTCTGATACTAGCGGGACAAAAATTTCAATACCAACATAAATTATTCCCAGTTACAAAATCTCCGCATTTCTTTAAAACATTCGAGTAAAAAACCAGAACAAAAATCTGAATGCTCTAGTAGTCGTTTCTTTATTGATTGTCTATCCAAATGAATGCTTTATACATAAGTTTGTAATTCTAATGCTAATCGGGGCCGCATTACGAAGTATCTTATCGGACTCACATCACACGCCCATCTCAGATAACAAAAAGATTCGGTACATTATTGTAAATTACAAATGAAATTATCACACGGAACGGTAGACACAGTAGTGATTGATCCACAGTAAGGCGCATACAATTTGAAATGTGGTCTAATAATAGATTTGTTATATTAAGTCAAGTCTTTGTTTTAGATTAGCTAAGCTTCAAAATTTTGCTAAACTAAAACAAAAACTTTTCTACAAAAATTGTATAAATTCTTGTATGCACAATGCACATTGTATAATATGTCATAAAAGATAAACTTAATTAAATTGATCCCAATAGTATGCACCTACTATCACATTACTTATTCATTAATGAGTAATAGAAATAAAGGCTTTTTTATTTATTTTATTTATTTATTATATTAAGTCAATGGAAAACATTTAGATTTAGCAAAAAACCCTAGACACAATCTCTATTCTAAAATTGAACTCATAATTCAAAATTTATTTTGGATATTCGTAAATTTATCATTTTTAATTAGTAGCAAAGGGGTTATTAAAAATTAAAACAGCGAGCGTTAACGAATTAAAATATTATCAATGCTAAAAAAAACTTAACACATTATGAAATGAAGAGTCGCTTACTATGCAGTTATAGCGTTATTTGAGGCTCATTGAAAACCACAACTATCCCTACTGTTTATACGTACCACACATCAAACACATTACCATAGTTCTAAGAATGAACACAGAAGGTACTACCGTAATTTCCATACGAATACCCTTGATTAACACCTCATTTGGTATAATCTAGTTATTCGGAATGTCGTTTTAGTAAATTTATGTTGTAACACCTGTGAACCCAATGCAGCCCAAACCGTAATGTAAAAGTTTTAGACGATTCCGCGTTAATTTGGGATTAAACTTCTTTATTTATACCGAATAAAAATATTATTTATTGTGGGAGAAAATAAGAAATTATACCATTGGTCTAAATTGGGTGACCAATTAGGAATGCCCAATTAGAAAATCATTGATTATGATGAATAAAATTGTCGTAAATTTTTCAATAAGGCTTTTTGGGAGAATTTATTTTGAGTTTCATGTTCTGATTTTCATAATGGTTAACTTTAAATTAAGAACTGATTGCAATCAGAATAACTAATTTGATTAACGGAAACTTTATTGGGCATTTTCATTTCATAATGCACTAAAAAGGTAAAAATTACATGCACTTTTTTAAAAGTTTCGTTTAAATTACCACTGGTTTGTGTTTAAGTCGTATTTTGGGTAGGTTCAGTACATAAATTAAACATAATTATTTCTTATATTTCATTTAAATACCTTGAAACGTGACATGAAACTTTCTTTATTAGAATACGACAAAATAACAACAATTTACAAAAATATTAATCAATAATTATAATTATCTAAACACAATATAAAATACACCCAATTAATCATACAATTAAAAACATGAGACGACTCATCTGTCATTGGCTATTGACGAATAGCAGTCTTATAAAAAAAACTACATATAAAAAAACATTACGCACAATGCTTAGGAAAGTTGGTCAGACCAAATAGAATCGCCTACGCATTTTATAGATGTTGTTTATATTGTCAATGTGACATGTTCTGAGAAGTTAATTGATTGACTGATAAGAAATTGATTAATTAATGAAATGTTTTTTTTGCATACAACATAAAGCCCTATCTTTAATAAATTTCCTAGTCCAACACCAACAGCTTTGCCCTTGATACGGGTTTGCGGCATAAAACCGCCTATGAGTAAATCACTCTAAAAATCTCAATTACTTGATATAAATTAACAGAGTAACATAAAACGATGGCTTTAATTAAACACAACGAATAAGTGTGATTATTGCTCGCATGGTCGTAGTTAATTAGTTACTTAACTATAAAAAAAACATTATTTTTTTTATTTACGCATGGGAAATAAGAAAAAAAATATCAATTCAAAGCTTTCTAGTTCGGTAGCCAGTGACTTTGAAATTTTTTGTGTCTTGTGTATATTTTTATCAATAAAGAACTGATTGATTGATTGAAAGCTACATACTCAAATCACTTCTTTTCTGTCACTTTCATAAAAAAAACCGGCCAAGTGCGAGTCGGACTCGCGCACCGAGGGTTCCGTATAAACCTGCAAGGTTAAATATTTTGTGATGTAACTAAAAATTTATGGTTTTCGTAATTTTTCCTTTATCTATGCTATAAGACGTTGCTTCGTACCAAATTTCAAGATTCTGAGTTCACGGGAAGCAACCTGTAGGTTTTGATTCCCTTGCAAGTGTCGAAAATTTGCGGCATAAATGGCTGTATCTTTTGATTGCGTTGGCTTAGAAGTTTGATTTTTTCACAGCTTCAAGGGACAGTAGACCTGAGTAATTGATATAAATTTCAGCTTCATACCTCTACGCGTTCCTGAGAAAAAGGGTCTTGACAGACGGACGGACGGACGGACAGACGGACAACAAAGTGATCCTATAAGGGTTCCGTTTTTTCCTTTTGAGGTACGGAACCCTAAAAAGTATTATCTTTGTGTCCTGTACCTTGAAATGACTGAATTGTCTCTTTCTAACTTTCTATTAACACTATTAATTCGAGAACTTATAGTATCCTCCACATAACTGACAGGTGCGCTTCACAATAATTGAGCTATTGTTTCCCACGATAGATTGCTGGCCACAGTCGGGCGTGATTGAAGGGGGCTTTCAGGAAATAGAGAGGTTATAATGGCGTTTAAATAGTTAGATAAAAAAATTACCATTTTGCGTCAAAATTTTGTTGTTTGTTTGGGTGATTTGTGGAAAAAATGGCATATTTCTGCTTTGTTTTAATGAAAAGTAGACCTTCGTATGTTTTTTTTTTTTTTTTAAGTACAATTGTCTGTTTCCCTCCGCGTGGCGGAGGCCTTTGTTTAGGTTTTTGGTTATATTTGCAAAGTATTTATATATACATATTATATATGTGACCTTAAGGGTCTTAATGAATTTTTATATATATATATAGTGTACATGTTGATTAAATATAAAATATTATGGTATAAGTTTATATTACGAACTTGATTGTTAATTTATAACTAAAGGTATCTATCTGATACTGTTGCCGAAGTTTGATTCATTGCAACGTTTTAAGTAGCATGTATACATACCCGTAATGCTTAAACTACGGAGTGTACACATTTTTTACAGGTTGTAAGTGTATTTGAAATAAAATGTTGTGACTCTCAGAGTCACCGCGTTTTATTTCTGTTCAAAGCTTCACCTGTGACTTTGATGCAGAAGGCGATGAGATGCGGTCTGGAATCCTTCCTAGCCATCAATTCACAGATTGATTCAGCCGTCAACTGGGATTGCGTTGCGATTTCCAGATCGCATCTATCCGCTTCGTATTTTGGGCACCTTAACAACAGGTGGAGTATCGTTTCTACTGTACCTTCTTCACAGATGCATCGAGGGCTCTCTTTAAGCTTAAAACGATGTAGGTATTCCGAGAACCCCCCGTGCCCTGTGAGCGCCGCAGTCAGAAGTGGCTTAGTCTTCGTATGTTAAAAGTAAGAAACTTATGTTGTTTTCTTGATGAAATCTCAGTTTGTCGTATGTATTATTGTATTTGGTGCGGGTTTCTAAGTCACCCTAGAAGCTTCTAACAACGTTATGCAATGTACGAATTTATTATGACACACAGTTTTTTCGCCTCATGGTCCTAAATTCATTTTATTAAACTTAAGTCTAACTTAGGTATTATGGACGCATAAAAATCTCATTTAAATCTAAGTATTAACTCTTTGGTAAGTACTAAATATAAATATCTATGCACAACTATATAATATGTTAGACCATTTCTCCTCTGAGTGCTAAGTCTTCGTCAATCACTGACAAACAGTCTGACGTTGTATTTAGGAACACGCGGCTGGGTGCCTGCTACAATTAACTTTTGAACATAAACTAGTGCTAGAGAAACTATCGCTTTATGATATTCTTGTTTTTAGGATAAATTTATCACATCCTGATCCTACTATCTTCTTCTTAACGTATGTGAGTGGCCAACTCTGGTGTCAAGAGTTCTTAAACCATCTTAGGCCATAGCCTTTGCTTGCTATCAGGTAAACTATGGTCAAGCAAACCCGTTCAAGTTAGAAAAAAATAAACCGCCCTTAGGGCCTCTGACATGGCTTAACGACCGCCGTACTAGACTAACAGCCGGGACCTACAATTTAACGTATCATCCAACCCACGGAAGCGCTCAAAATGGGATGCTACTTTTTGGTAACCCATCCAAGAACTGACCGCGTCGACCTTTGCTTAACTTTGGTAATCGCATGCGATTGCCTCCGCTAGCTGAGCTACGGGCTATGAATAGATTTAAAAATAAATGCTCAATCATACTAGTTATTTAGGATTCTATCATATAATTCATACATTTGTATCCTTGAAAAATGCGAAAAATAAAGCAGCAAACGTATGCTTTTAAGTGTCATTGAAAATAGAACACATTGTTGTGATGGTTTTACGTTTTCGTTATTTGGTCGAGTGACTATGTAGTAAAAGCGCAAAGGAAAAAAGAAAATTAAACAAATATTGTATGATATATTTTACTACAAAAACTCATGTATCTAAACCACAAGAAATATAATACTTTACACAACAATAACAAACGAAATCCCCTGCTTTCACGCAATAAACCGTACAAGCTTAATTCCCAACAATATTTTGTCAGAATATTCTCAATTTGTTTTAACAATGGAAAGAAATATAGATCGTCATAAAACTAAATGCGTGCCATTAAAAAAGACGATGTCTTATACTTTTATGGCTTATTCTCAAAGCAAAACGTGATAGGATTTTTCCTCCAATAAATTATGAAGGCGAATTAGAATAACAGTATAATATTACTTTTCTATTATTGTAAGAAGTTTGTTGTGTTATAAAGTTTACATTGTAAGAGATAATGGTGTTAATAAATTTGTTGGAAATCCTCTATATCTTGTAAAGATATTATTTTCCTGATCGTGACCGTGTAAGGCTTTGTCTGCATTGGTTGTAGTGAATTATAATCGTTGAGACGTAATTTGTTGATTCAACAATAAGGTATTATGTTTATGTCGTTTGATGAAGCTGTGTTTATTTATATGTAGACAGGGTTTTATATACTGGGTTAATCATTATAAACTATAACTGTTAGGTTTTATCAATATGTACACATTAAAGTGGTATGTTATATGCCTATGTTTTACAAAAAGAAATAGTTTTTATCTGCTTATGTGTATATTTTTACAAAAGAAAAGTATATAAGTATTATATCCGTTATCTAGTACCCACGACACAAGCGTTTGCTTAGTGTGGGGCTAGATGGCGCTGTGTGCAATGTCCCGGAATATTTATTTATTTATTATTTATTTATTTCATCTATACTGAATGTGATAAATTGATAATTTTGGATATTCTTTACTAGATGGACTTTTGTCAAACTATCTTAATTTTTTTACCTAACGGCATTAAATTATATACTACAGCATATTAGTGAGTCATCTAAATTAATGAAATGATTAGTCACATATCCTGGAATGGCCTACAATGTAAACCAAGCGCTATTGTAAATATTCATATTGTTTAATAATCGAGAGATTGCGTTGCATGGAACGACATACCCTACAGACACCCTATTATTACGAGTACATATATAAAATCAACGTACATGCCTACATTATTATGCAATAAAGCAGTTTTTGGCTTATAGACGTACAATTTGTAGCTGATGGCCGTCGTTTCAGTAGTTTTTTTTATCTAAGTTGGTCGTTGAACATCTCTTGGCTTATTGTTAGGAAGGAGTACATATTTAATAGCTAGATACATGCAGTTCATGTGGATAGTTCACACCACAGAAGAAAGAAAAAAATAGAAGTGGTGCTCGTATCTCCTGCCTGCGCCACAATTAAGCAGAATATCGCAACATTCGCCGCGGCCATGATTAGTCGCGCTTAGCTGCGTGACACTACGTCAGCTAGAAAGACGTTCCGGACTCATACAAAAAACATGTTTAATAGTTATTTGTAATACAAGAGTGCAAAGTTGCTTTTTAACCGCGTGTTAAATTTTGATGACCGAGCAAGCGAAGGATTGTAAAATTGAATCGAGTGATTCAAAATTAGAATCCTGAGCGTTAGCGAGGGAATCAAAAGAGCACGAGGTGAAAAATCTTTGCACTCGAGTGCAACACGTAACTTTTCATTCCACCTCAGCGAGGAAATGACTAAATGCCCGCGTACAAAGCAAATTGAAAAAAGAACACAAAGAAGGTTCCGAGTCTGAGTTTTTAACAAATTTAAAAAAAGTTGTACGATATATTCGGCACCATAGAGGTAGCAGTAAATAGGTTTAATGATTTTTCAAATTCAAAAACTTAGTGCACACGATGTTCTAAATTCAATTTACTTTATCCTCTAGAGAATAAAAACGGCTTTTGCACTCAGATATTGAAGAGTTAAAATACTCTTTCCGAGATGGTGGGATGAAAATTTACTTTATCCTCTAGAGAATAAAAACGGCTTTTGCACTCAGATATTGAAGAGTAAAAATACTCTTTCCGAGATGGTAGGATGAAAAAATAATTCATGCCTTGTTGAGCAATTATTAAGTGTCAAAATGAAAGCAGGACGAATAATTTATCAAATGGAGATGTATATTTTGTTTTACTTATATGTGAGTTTGGCGACACCGGTACCCGTATTCAGTAGTTATAAGGGCACTTCCATTGTTTTCTCTATTTTGTGGTTCACACGATACGAGTATGTATCCGCTACACAAGTTTGCCATGCCGTTATCAGCTAATGTCTAGATCTTCCAACACGAGCGTTTTTTTATAAGAAGGAAAACGGTACGAGTAACCTGGATTTTTTAATTATATATGTGGGTCCTGATTAACTGAAGAATGAGGTGTAAATGGCCGCCTCTGAGTTTTATTGTCTATGATTGTATGTTATCGTTTATAATGGTCCATTGTGAGAGCAACAATAAGGTAAATATGTTACTGTTTATCTATCGTATATCAGTTAGGATGTATGTACCAGTATTTGTGATTTATTTCTAACTGCGCAGGTTTGTTTGGATTTGCTTATAAACGATACTAAAAGCTAAAGCAACTACCTAAAGCTATATTATTTCTTAATACAATATCCAAATAAAATCAAATTAGATAGAAATTTTGCAAATTTATATAAAAAAACTATCAATTAAGCTCATGATTTCGCTAAATTTTGATAAAAAAAGTAAGTTCGTTCTTTTTTTAGTTGAAAATATTTACTATTTAGCCAGCTTTGGGTACTGTTTTCCTATCGTTGTTTGCCAAACTAGGTTGCCAGGAAGAGACCACTCTGAGTGATAAGGCCGCCCTCTATCCCAATACTATGGTCTACATTTCTCTATACTTGTGTTATTTTGTTATTGGTGTACAATGAAGAATTATTGATTGATTGATTGAATACTTTTTAATATGACACTCGATAATGCTGATGATAAGAGTGGTAAACTCCAGGGTTCAGAGTTTTTTAAACCATCCTGAGCGCTTCTGACATTAATTAAGGCAAAATAATAATGTTATAATGAAAACAGCAAACTCTATGTTTAATGTAAATAACTACCTTTTACCTAACAGTGAATGGCCGGACGTGAGGTCGGCGGGTCAAAGTGTTCAGAAATAAAGTACATACTTATTGATTAGTGTTTTAAGTTACTCGTAAACTTGTTCATCTTTTGTGAAAGTGATCTGTTATGAGAGATAATTGGTTGAGAGGCTTTGTAGTGAAATTCTAATTATTGCGTAATTAGGAGTGAGTAAAATTTAATTTATCGCAGTAAGAGGAAGTTAAAGTGTTTATTATATTCCAGGCTTATACATATAATATTGTTGCCTGGAAGAGATCACTTTCAGCGATAAGGCTGCCACTTGTGGCACAAGTTAAGATATCATTTGTTTAATGTATTTGTTAATCTATCTTTCTATATAAACCAAGATATTCAATAAACTTTATTTACAATATTAAAATATAAAAACAAGTAAAGAAAAACTAAACATAGTACTTCTAACTACGACATTAAAAAGGGGCACTGCAATTATTATTATCTTTCTAGATTGGCATCAATAGGTATTCCACTCGGTGTTTTGATGTTACTAGTGTAAAATAAGACTAGAAACTGAATCAAGTAAACGGCTTTTTTATCAGCATATTACATAAATGACATTATTGAAATTGAGTAAGTAGTATCAAAATTTTCTCATAATGTTTTAAACCAAAACCACTTTAAAAATCTAAAAATAAATAAATACAAAATATACCATTGCAAACAACTTATTTAATTTTTTATTATACTTATTTTGTTTCTTATGTCCCATATGTATGTTTATACAAACGTTACATTACAAGTAACACCAAGACTATAACAAGTTTAAGCACAAAAAACCAAGATCCAGCTGACACACGAGACACACACGACACATCAAGCAAGTACTTTACTGACATCGACATGAAAAACCGTGGATGTTATTTTACTATAGTATCTTTGCAATATTTGGGGCAAGTCCGATGGATTTTTCACACCATTTGCTTTCAGGATTAAAAAAACTATGAAAAGAGAGATTAGTATATGCGATCTGTTATGTAATTACGCCAGAGAACTATAGCAATGAATCAATATTGCGGAGGAGTCACAATCCTCAGCTATGAGGAATACAATTCGAATAGAAGGATGATGATTTGTTATCCATCTTTCGATAGCGCTCATCTATCTGTATTATTTTAATATTACCAAAAAAATATGACAAGAGTCAATCGCTTCTTCTAAGCAGCGCACTAGATCATAGATTACCAGCTTCTTCTTCTTATCGAATGAGAGTGACCAACTCTGATGTAGAGAGCTAACCAAGCCGCCCTAAGGGCCTCTGACATGGCTTAACGACTGTCTTACTATGACACTTATATTTTACCACTAGAGGGTGCTAGCGGCTTCGCTTGTATTAAGAAGAACCTCTTCAGCTTTCTAAATTATAGCTGCTACCCATGACTTGAACCATTTTCGCAGCGCACGCAACGGAAGCCCTGAAAGATGAATAATTTCCCCCGTTTTTTCCACATTTTCCATTGTTTCTTCGCTCCTATTAGTTGCAGCGTGATGTTATATAGCCTAAAGCCTTCCTCGATAAGTGGTCTATTCAACACAAAAATAATTTTTGATTCGCACTAGTAGTTCCTGAGCTTAGCGCGTTCAAACAAACAAAGTATAATATAATATACATATAAATATAAGCTTTATTAGTATAGATGATGCCTGACATCACTTGAAATATAGTCAACCGTGACTCTAGTACAAAAAATCTAAGCCTAGTCTTCAACGATACTTTATCTTTACTAACAAAGTTACCACACTCTGGTTATTCAATTTCCTGTTCAGACAAGGCTGTGTGCACACGATCGATCGCAGGTTTTGTAACAGTGGATGCGCGCCCTTATATGGAGATACGGGAGCTGGTAACAGGTGCTAGGCTTAATACTGTTGATGGGGTTTTTGAACCTTACTACACGATAATTAATAAAAAATATAAAAAAAAAAATCTTACTACACGGTTTAGAATTTATACACCTTGAAAACTCTAGGGGATTTCTACTCTAGAGTACCTACATCTTATGGGTAAGCAAGTAACACTCTAGACTGAATAGAATATCTCGGAACGAATACACATACCGCATCAGTTTATTTTTTGAATTATTTAAATAACAAGATTCTGCACCCAATTTTATACACAAACAACGATTTTCAAACAGAAAATAATGTACAATTTAGTATGAGTAAAGGGTGCGAAAAAAAACGCAATTTGCCAAAATTTGTAAATTAAATCATAAGTTATTTTTTTAACTTAACAATCTCTTGCTCGTCATTTATAATGTTTCAATTCCGTCACAATATTTATTACCTAGACTCATCAATTGCACAATCTAAAAGTATGTTACTAAATTGCCTTTTACCGAACAATTTAATTTATAGGATATGTGTTATAATAGTACGTTTTATGGGTTCAATACTTCAATAACTTGACTAGGTTACGCAACGATATATGTGCATACAGGGTTATGTATAAAATAAAACAAAAATATTTTTTACGATTTATCTAAATAAGACTGAAAAAGTATCAATTCATTATTAACACTGAAGTTGGTAAGTACGCACAGTTGTCTTTCTATCAAGCAGAAAAGGAAAATACAATTTGGAGCAAAGCATTTAAAAAATAAGTACTATCATATTAAAGAGGGGATGTTTTAAATTATATTATTTAAATTATAATAATGTAATTTTGTTTTGATAATTCAAGCAAAAAACTATGCAAATGACAATAAAAATTGACATACCTACATATTTACCTTCAGTATAACATATTTTTAATTCATTTCATTCAAATACTATTTACAATCAACCCTGTATAATTACGTCATGTGTGGAGCTTCAGAAATTGTGTTTCTATAATAATAGAGGATGTAAAAGTTGAAGAGAAATTAATTAATAGTTGCCTTGAGGTGTGGCCGGACCAAGTTTATGATGTTTTACCCGCTAGTACAAGTTTTAAACAAAAGAGTTATTAATTTTATTAATTTATTTAGTTTTTTCATGAAATTGTTTTATGGACTGGTTGGGGAACTAAAGATTGTGATTAATTGCATACAGAATCTGTATTTTTGAAAAAAAATATGTTAGGTAGGTATGTAAAACTCACGTCATTTATCAGTGATAAAATTGAGTTTTAAAGTGTTACTTTAGAAGTTTCAAAGTATTTTACTGTGTTTTAAGTAAATCGTATTCCTTTTTTGGAAAAGAATTCCCTACTAGCGGTTAATCAGTATGGCTTCAGAAGTAGGAGATCCACTAATGACGCCGTACTAGAGCTAACTACCCTCATTTCATCTTATTTAGATAGTGGGAAAAAAATTGTGGGTATCTTTCTGGACCTCCAGAAAGCTTTTGATACGGTATCAATTCCAATACTGCTTGAGCGGCTCAATAACATAGGAGTTCGGGGAATTGCCCACAGTTGGTTTTCTGACTATCTAACTAATCGGACCCAGAAAGTAAAAGTAGAGAATCACCTTAGTGATAGCGCTCCGTGTAAATATGGTGTTCCACAAGGTTCCACTCTAGGACCTACTCTCTTTTTAATTTATATTAATGAGCTATGTACCCTCAAGTCTATAGAGGCCGATACACTAATGTTCGCTGATGACACAGTTCTCTTGTTCAATGATAACCGAAGCTGGGAAAAGGCTTTCAACAAGGCAGAGTTTGGTCTTTCAAAGGTTATAGCCTGGCTAGAAAACAACTTACTTTCACTCAATATCTCGAAAACGAAATATCTGTCCTTTAGTAAAACTAAGGCATCCAGACCGCCTCATACTCTTAACATTAAAGCCCACTCCTACCCTTGTAATGTCACATCTCTTCCACGCACCTGTGCCTGTAGCACACTAGATAGTGTGGACACAGTAAGATACTTGGGTGCTATGATAGATCATCATCTAAAATGGGGTGCACATATACACACAGTTTCTCAGCGTACGAGGAAGTTAATTCATGTTTTTAAAACACTTAGACATGTTGCCGATAAGAAACTACTCATACAAACTTACAAAGCACTGGCTGAGTGTGCAATTAGTTATTGCATATGTTCTTGGGGAGGTGCTGGTAAAACTAATATGAAAACGATAGAAAGAGCACAAAGAGCACTACTCAAAGTTACATTTTTGTTGCCTTTCCGGTACCCTATTTATCAGTTATACAAACTATGTGATGTACTTTCCGTACGTAAACTTTTTATTTTTCAATGTTTGCGTAAATACCACCGAGAAGTAGTACCTCACCTTTCTACGACTAATAAACGCATAGTAAAATGTCCAGTTCCAATGTATCACTGTGATGTAGCCTGGAATCACTATTTGCATCTTGCACTAATGTTCTATAATGAATTAGGCACTATTCAGGTAAATAGACAATTGACACAACATAAACTGAAAATTGTAATTTACAAATAGCTAGACACACTAAATTATGATGATACAGAAAAACTGCTGGATAAACCTCCTGATTAATACTTATAATTAACTTTTTTATTGTTGTTATTTTTGGTTCTTATTAATGGGTTCTACTGTACAGCATTAATTATTTCGACGGAATTGACTATTCAATAATGCTCACTCACATACACACACGCACACTTACACACATTCACACACACACACGCACATATACACACATACACACAAACACATATACACACATACACACACATATACACACACACATATACACACACACATATATACACACATAACGGCGTAATTTAATGTAATTTAATTTGTTTTCGAAACTTATTTGATACAATGCATATTTAGGCTAAGTTAGCTTAAGAATAGCCACATGTTTTTGTAAAGCATATTATTATTTAGAATAACATATTTTTATTGTAAACAAATTGATCCCCTGGAAGATCCTGCCTTCTACCACACAGTCAACACTACAGTAGAACACTAAATTGTATCACATTTACCTGTTTACTAATAAAAATCTTTATCTTATCTTATCTTATCTTATCTTATCTTATCTTATCTTATCTTATCTTATCTTATCTTATCTTATCTTATCTTATCTTATCTTATCTTATCTTATCTTATCTTATCTTATCTTATCTTTTTAACATGGAATGGGTTTGGACTTGACCGTAATTTGCCTGATCGTAAGCAAACATTACATTATTTTACAATATTGGTTTATGTAAAAAATGAGTAGACTACAATTAAAGCTAGGGTCTAATCTATCGCCATGCTAAAGTTTCACTCAAATTGAT